>CM059449.1:13933874-14551426 GCA_030390025.1 Squalus acanthias
TCTCTTGGTGACAATTTTAAATTGATGAGCCCTTGCCACTGAAACCACAATCGGTGGAAAGTCTTTTCTTATTTACCCTACCAATACCCGACATGGTTTTTTAAAAAACCTTTATTAAATCGATTCCTAACCTTGGCAACTGGCCAATGGAAGGGAATATCGGTCCGGGCCTACAATGGACATAGAAACATAGAAAAACATAGAAAAATAGGAGCAGGAGTAAGCCATTCGGCCCTTCGAACCTGCTCCGCCATTCAATATGATCATGGCTGATCCTCCATCTCAATACCATATTCCCGCTCTCTCCCCATGCCCCTTGATGCCTTTTGTGTCTAGAAATCTATCTATCTCCTTCTTAAATATATCCAGTGACTTGGCCTCCACAGCCTTCTGTGGTAGAGAATTCCTGAGTTTCACCACCATCTGAGTGAAGAAATTTCTCCTCATCTCAGTCCTAAATGTACTACCCCGTATCCTGAGACTGTGACCCCTCGTTCTAGATCCCCCAGCCAGGGGAAACATCCTCCCTGCATCCAGTCTGTCTAGCCCTGTCAGAATTGTATACGTTTCAATAAGATCCCCTCTCATTCTTCTAAACTCTAGTGAACTCTAGACGATCAATTCTATATCGTCTATTGTACACAATCGCTATAAATTCAATTTGCCCCCATTGAATGATGAATTAATGTTCACTTGACATTTTTCAGCGTGTATACAATAATCGCCAACACAAGATGAACAGAATGGACTACACACGCGGCAAGTCTGAACTAGCGTTCTTGGCTGGATTCTCATACTTTGTAAAACAGCTTCACAGCCTCATTACTACAATATAAATAACCTTGGGGAGCCCACGTTGAATTATAGTTTATCGGCTCAACATAGGTTTGTTTAAGGTAACCTCATAAAAGCCATTGTATTGAGGCCCATGCCACTCCAATAGAAACGCGCACAGATTGAACACGGCCTGCAAACCATGATTAAAATAAATCGAAATATATCATTCTTGAATTATTTATTCACTCGATGGTTGCACGTGAATTCCATCAAGGAGCTGAGTCGAGAAACAAATCACAGCCACTTCGCTGCCTTGCTTTACAAAGAATCTGAATTTTGCTGTTTGATTGCCATCTCCCAAATTCACCACAGCGACCCACCTGTTCCCAAATTATATCGGTAATGGTGACTATTTCTCGTTATTGGATTTCCTCTTTGAAACGGGCTTGAGCGAGCTGATCCACTTTTTAAAGATATCCTAGCTAGTTGGTGGAGTGGGTAACCACAAGAACTTTTTGTTGCACCAAGAAGGGACAAAGGCGGGTGTTGCTAATGTTCCTCAAAGTTGTGACACAGGCCATAAAAAAGCAAACCAAGCACTAGGGTTTATTTCTAGAGGGATAGAATTGAAAAGTAGGGAAGTTATGCTAAACCTGTATCGAACCTTGGTTAGACCACACTTGGAGTACTGCGTGCAGTTCTGGTCGCCATATTATATAAAGGATATAAAGGCACTGGCGAGTGTACAGAGAAGATTCCCGATGAAGATATCAGAAATGCGAAGGTATACATATCAGGAAAGGATGAACAGGCTCGGTCTCCTTTCTCTTGAAAAAAGAAGGCTGAAGGGTGACCTAATAGAGGTCTTTAAAATTATGGAAGGTTTTTACAGAATGGATACAGAGAGAATGTTTCCACTTGTGGGGAAGAGCATAACTAGAGGCCATCAATATAAGAGGGTCACCAAGAAATACAATAGGGAATTCAGAAGAAACTTCTTTACCCAAAGAGTGGTGAGAATGTGGAACTCGCTACCACAGGGAGTGGTTGAGGCGAATAGCATAGATGCATTTAAGGGGAGGCTAGACAAGCATATGAGGAAGAAGGGGATAGAGGGTACGCTGATAGATTTAGATGAGGAAAGACGGGAGGAGGCTCGTGTGGAGCATACATGCCGGCATGGACTGGTTGGGCCGAATGGCCTGTTTCTGTGCGGTAGGTGTTAGGTGCTGTTGTCGGGGGGATGACTCATCGGGGGAAGGCACCAGCAGCCAGGCTCATGGCACCATGACTGGCTCTGTTGCAAAGAAGGGAGGGAAAAAGAGTGGCAGGGCTATAGTAATAAGGGATTCGATTGTAAGGGGAATAGATAGGGGTTTCTGTGGTCGCGACCGAGACTCCAGGATGGTATGTTGCCTCCCTGGTGCAAGGGTCAAGGATGTCTCGGCGCGGGTGCAGAACATTCTGGAGGGGGAGGGGGAACAGCCAGTTGTCGTGATACATGTTGGTACCAACGACGTAGCTAAAAAAAGGGAAGAGGTCCTACAAGTAGAATTTAGGGAGTTAGGAGCCAAGCTAAAAAGTAGGACCTCGAAGGTAGTAATCTCTGGATTACTACCAGTGCCACGTGCTAGTAAGAGTACAGAGAACAGGATAGTTAGGCTAAATACGTGGCTTGAGCAGTGGTGTAAGAGGGAGGGTTTTAAATTTTTGAGGCATTGGAACCAGTTTTGTGGTAGGTGTGACCTATACAAAAGGGACGGTCTACACCTGTGCAAAGATGGAACTGATGTTCTCGGGGTAATTTTTGATAAAGCAGTTCGGGAGCATTTAAACTAGTATGGCAGGGGGCTAGAAACCTATGTAGTGAAATAGAGGAAAGTGAAAGGCAGACAGAAATAAATGGTAAAAGGGTGAGGAACAAAAAACAAAGGGCCAAACTAATTCATAAAAAATGTGAGCATAAAAAAAGCCTGAGGGTTTTATACCTTAATGCGAGAAGCATCAGGAACAAGGTAGATGAACTAGCTGTGGAAATAGAGGTTAATAATTATGATCTAATTGGGATTACGGAAACATGGTTGCAGGGTGAGCAGGGCTGGGAGCTTAACATACAGGGGTATTCAGTATTTAGGAAGGATCGACAAAAAAGAAAGGGAGGAGGGGTAGCATTGCTGGTAAAAGAGGGGATAAATGCAATTGAAAGGAAGGATATTAACTCAGTTAATACAGAATCTATATGGGTGGAGCTAAGAAATAGCGAGGGGCAAAAAACATTAATAGGAGTGGTATATAGGCCTCCAAATAGTAAAATAGAGGTTGGGGAGGGCATCACGAGGGAAATTAGAGAAGCGTGCAATAAGAGCACAGCTGTCATCATAGGTGACTTTAACTTACATATAGATTGGACTAGCCTAATCAGTAAAAATAATGAGGAGGAGGAATTCCTTGAGTGTTTAAGGGATGGTTATCTGGATCAATATGTCGAGGAACCAACTCGGGAACAGGCTATATTGGACTGGGTACTGTGCAATGAGAAGGGACTAATTAGTAATCTTGTTGTACGGGGACCCTTGGGTCAGAGCGATCATAACATGATCGATTTCTCACTCGAAATGGAGAGCAAAGAAATTGACTCAGAGACTAAGGTCCTGAATTTAAACAAGGGGAATTATGATGCCATTAGACGGGAACTGAGTAGGTCTGATTGGACAACGTTCCTGGGAGGACTGGAGGTAGATAAACAATGGCAAGCATTTAAAGATAGAATGACAAAATTGCAAAAATTGTTTATACCAATCTGGCATAAAAGGAAATCTAAAAAGGTGACTCAACCGTGGATAACACGGGAAATTAGAGACAGCATAAAATCCAAAGATAGGGCGTATAAAATAGCCAAAAAAAGTGCCAGAGCAGAAGATTGGGAACAGTTTAAGATAGAGCAAAGGAGGACAAAGGGCTTAATCAAGAGGGGCAAAATAGCTTACGAAAGCAAGCTGGCGGAAAATATAAAAACTAACTCCAAAAGCTTTTATAAGTATATCAAGAGGAAAAGACTGGTGAAAACCAAAGTTGGTCCATTGCAGTCAGATACGGGGGAATATATAACGGGAAATAAGGAAATGGCAGACCAACTAAATGCATACTTTGGGTCAGTCTTTACGAAGGAAGACACAAAAAACCTCCCTGGGATATCGGGAAAAATAGGGACATTGGCAAAGGAGGAACTGACGCAAATCAATATCTCTAAGGATATGGTGTTAAGGAAGCTAAAGGGATTGAAGGCGGACAAATCCCCAGGGCCTGATAACATGCATCCTAGGGTACTGAAGGAGGTGGCCCTAGAGATAGCGGATGCACGAAGTATGATTTTTCAGAATTCATTAGACTCGGGAACAGTGCCCATGGATTGGAGGGTAGCTAACGTTACGCCACTATTCAAAAAGGGGGGTAGGGAAAAAGCAGGTAATTACAGACCTGTAAGCCTTACATCAGTTGTGGGCAAAATGCTGGAGTCCATCATTAAGGATGAAATAGCGGAGCACTTAGCAAATGGGGACAGGATAGGACAGAGTCAACATGGATTTACAAAGGGTAAATCGTGCTTGACTAATCTATTGGAATTTTTTGAGGGAGTAACTGGTAAAATAGATGGGGGAGAGCCAGTAGATGTGGTGTACCTGGACTTCCAAAAGGCCTTCGACAAGGTCCCACATAAAAGATTAGCATGGAAAATTGAAGCTCATGGGACAAAGGGGAAAGTATTGACGTGGATAGAGAACTGGCTGTCAGATAGAAAACAGAGAGTTGGAATAAACGGCTCATTTTCTGAATGGCAGGTAGTAACAAGTGAGGTACCGCAGGGATCTGTCCTGGGTCCCCAGCTGTTCACAATATACATTAATGACCTGGATCAGGGAGTCGGATGCAGCATTTCCAAATTTGCAGACGACACTAAACTAGGAGGGGGGGTGGGCTCAGAGGAGGAGACCAGGAAGCTCCAGAGCGATTTGGACAGACTGGGTGATTGGGCGGATAAATGGCAGATGCACTATAATGTGGACAAGTGCGAAGTTATCCACCTTGGGTGCAGGAACGGGAGGGCAAATTATTATTTAAATGGCAATAAATTGGGAGAGGGGGAAGTACAGAGAGACCTGGGTGTTCTTGTACACCAGTCACTGAAGGCGAGCATGCAGGTGCAACAGGCGGTCAAGAAGGCAAACAGTATGCTGGCCTTCATAGCAAAAGGGTTGGAATACAGGAACAGGGATACCTTGCTGCAGCTGTACAGGGCACTGGTGAGACCACACCTCGAGTACTGTGTACAGTTTTGGTCGCCTCATCTGAGGAAAGATGTTCTTGCCATGGAGGGGGTGCAGCGGCGATTCACCAGGCTGATACCAGGAATGGCGGGATTGACCTATGAGGAGAGACTATGTAGATTAGGGATGTACACACTGGAGTTTAGAAGATTGAGAGGGGACCTCATAGAAGTGTATAAAATTCTGACAGGTCTAGACAGACTAGATGAAGAAGGAATGTTTCCCTTGGCGGGTGAGAACAGAACTAGAGGACATAATTTAAGGATAAGGGCTAAACCATTTAGGACAGAAATGAGGGGGAATTTCTTCACTCAGAGGGTGGTGAACCTGTGGAACTCATTGCCACAGAGGGCAGTGTACGCCAGCTCATTAAATATATTTAAGAGGGAATTAGATATATTTCTACAGGCAAAAGGGGTTAAGGGTTACGGAGAGAAGGCGGGGACGGGATACTGAATTGGAGGATCAGCCATGATCTCATTAAATGGCGGAGCAGGCTCGAAGGGCCGGATGGCCTACTCCTGCTCCTATCTTCTATGTATCTATGTATCTATGTATATCCTATGTAATCCTATGTAATCTTAATGGAAGGAAGCAAGAGGCAAATGCAACCGAATGGGCAACTAGTTCAAAGTTAACAAAGTTAGAAGAGAGGTTCCAGAACTATTGGCATAGTAACTGGAGCGATTGTCGACTCAGCAGACAGTAAGGGCAAGGCAACGAAAACTATCTTTCACAGGCACCTGGAATGGAGGGCGAGCTGAGCTGGTTGAATGAGGCTTCCTCTGCACTGCCGTTGTATACTTTTCAGTAACTCTGTAACTTCGCTGCTCACTTCAGATACGAAAATGCAACACATTCTCCACCCCTGGACACAAAGCACAGTATGGATTTATATTATGGAATTATTGCAACACGGGCGTTCAAGTGAATTATTTACGTGGCATTCTTCTAAATTTACAAAATGAACGGACAAATAAGACATTTTGGCATTAAAACAGAAAATGCTGGAAAAACTGGTAGAGGTTATGGTTACTGAAAACATCCAATATAAGCCATTCTGAGGGGGGAGGGTGAACAGCCAGAGGTCGTGGTCCATATTGGTACCAACGACATAGGTAGAAATATGGATGAGGTCCTGCAGACACATTTTAGGGAGCTAGGAAAGAGGTTAAAAAGCAGGACCTCAAAGGTAGTAATCTCCGCATTACTCCCGGTGACACGTGCAAGTGAGTAAAGAAGTAGGAGGATCGAGCAGATGAATGCGTGGCTGGAGAGATGGTGCAGGAGGGAGGGCTTGAAATTCCTGAGGCATTGGGACCGTTTCGAGGGGAGGTGGGACCTGTACAAGACGAACAGATTGCACCTCAACAGGACTGGGACCAATATCCTCGCGGGGGCAGTTAATAGTGCTTTTGCGAAGGGTTTAAACTAGCTTCGCAGGGGGATGGGAACCTGAGAGTAAATTCAGAAGGGAGTGAAGCAAAGTTGGAAATGGAAGGCAGAAAATTAGTAAGCGAGTTTGGCAGGCAGAGGAAACAGAGGCTAGAAAATAGACAACAAGGGACATTGGCAGTCCTGAATGGTATATACTTCAACACAAGGAGTCTAGGGAATAAAGCAGATGAGCTGAGGGCACAGATAGACACGTGGGAGTATTAACAAGGACATATGGGTTGAAGTGAAAAGCAAAAAAGCGGCAATCACATTCTGGGAGTGTACTATAGACCCCCAAACAGTCAGAGGGGGATAGAAGAGCCAATATGTAGGCACATTTCTGAAACGTGCAAAAATAGGGGAATAGTAATATTAGGGGATTTCAACTTCCCTAATATTAACTGGGATAAAATTAGTGTGAAAAGTGTAGAAGGAGCAGAATTCTTAAAATTCATTCAGGAGACCTTTTTTGGTCAGTACGTAGCAAGCCCAACAAGAGAGGGGGCGGTTCAGGAACTAGTTTTAGGGTATGAAGCTGGGCAGGTGGAAAGGGTATCAGTGGGAGAGCATATTGGTGGCTGTGATCATAATTCAGTTAGAATTAGCGTAGTTTTGAAAAAGATCAAAGTTAGACCAGAAATAAAATTTATCAATTGAGGAACAGCTAATTTTACAAAGCTGAGATGTGATTTAGCCAAAGTGGACTGGAGACAGAAACTTGAAGATAAATCAGTGTCAGAGCAGTGGGAGGCATTCAATGAGGAGATAGTGAGGGTTCAGAGCAAGTTTGTTCCCTTAAAGAAAAAGGGTGGAACTAACAAACCTAGAGCTCCCTGGATGTCAAGGGGCATACAGGGTAGGATAAAGAAAAACATTGAATCTTATGACTGATACCGAAGGCTCAATATTGCAGAAACCCTAGAGGGGTATAGAAAGTGCAGGGGGGGGATTAAAAAGTAAATTATTTAAGCAAAGAGAGGGCATGAACAAATATTGACAAATAGAATCAAGGAAAACCCAAAGATGTTTTATAAATGCATTAAGTGCAATAGGATAACTAAAGTAAGAGTAGGGACTATTAGGGATCATAAACGTAACCTGTGTTTGGAGGCAGAAGACATTGGTATGGTTCTTAATGAATACTTTGCGTCTGTTTTCACAAAAGAGAGGGACGATGCAGAGATTTCAATCAGGGAGCAGGTGTGTGAATTATCAGATGAAATAAACATAGTGAAAGAGGAAGTATTAATGGGGTTAAGCATGTTTGAAAGTGGATAAATCCCCAGGCCCGGATGAAATGTATCCCAGACTGTTAAGAGAAGTAAGAGAGGAAATAGCAGAGCCTCTGACCATCATTTTCCAATCCTCTATAGGACTAGGGGGCATAGTCTACAAATTAGAGCTAGACCTTTCAGGAGTGGAATTAGGAAACACTTCTACACACAAAGGGTGGTAGAAGAATGGAACTCTCTTCCGCAAACGGCAATTGAAGCTGGATCAATTGTTAATATTAAATCTGAGATTGTTCGATTTTTGTTAACCAAAGGGATTAAGGAATATGGGCCAAAGGTGGGTATATGGAGTGAGGTCACAGATCAGCCAAAATCTAATTGAATGGTGGAACAGGCTCGAGGGGCTGAAAGGCCGACTCCTATTCCTATGAAACTCTGAATCTGCTGCCTTGATTTTTGTGCTCAAGTTTCTGGAGTGGGACCAACAGCCTTCTGACCCAGAGGTGAGAGTGTTACCCATTGATCCACGGCTGACACTAAAATTTCACACCCCAGCTAGGACTCGAACCCACAATCCCTGATTTAGAAGACCAGGGCCGTAGCCATTAAGCCTCTGGGGCCACTATATGTACGTGCCACACCTGGACACAAAGCACTGTATGGCATTATATTATAGATTTAGTACAACACGGGCGTTCAAGCGAATTATTTACGAGGCATTCTTATAGATTTAGAAAATGTACGGAGAAATAAGACATTTTGGCATTAAAACAGAAAATGCTGGAAATACTGGCAGAGGTTAGGTCTGAAGTTGAACTCGAAGTTACTGAAAAGTAGACAACCACAGTGCGGAGGAGTTCAACAATTTCAGAACACAACCTCCGCCCCTATTTTTTCACATGGCAGCTGTTGATGATTCTGCCATTCCCATTTACAGCTTTCTTTACCTGTCCCATTACCATCTCCTTTTGTCTTGTACCATCATTCCTTTTGTCTTTTAATCTCTCCCGCCTTCCACCCTATCACCGACCTTCCCTTTTGTTCGTTCCTCCCCTCCCCCCTTTCCCGGCCCCCTGTACTTGCTTAAAATCTGTTGCATCTCTAACTTTTTCGAGTTCTGACGAAAGGTCAACGACCTGAAACGTTGACTCTGTTTCTTTCTCCACAGGTGCTGCCTGACCTGCTGAGTATTTCCAGCATTTACTGTTTTTATTTCAGATTTCCAGCATCCGCAGTGTTTTGCTTTTGACGAAATTTTGGCAACGGTATATAGATATTTCGTAAGTAGAGAAAATCAATCGGGATTCTGCCACCAATCAGCGATTCTCTGAATTCCACAAAGATGTATTGAAACCAACAAGAACACATTGCTGCATTGAATGTATCAGTTCGTCTTTAACTGCAACATGTCTTTTGCCCAGCCAATAGTAATATAGGTGGAAATATGCTCGAAAAGCACTGATTCACAGCTGCCCCCCCACCACCACCCTCACCCCCAATAGAAGTGGAAAAAGCTCTTAAGGAGGATGTAGTCACGCAGGCGCGTTAGGAAGTCAAGCACCGGTTGAGGCAACTTTTCTAACTGGAAAACGCCCGAGCTTGCCATTTCACTACTTGTTTTAACATTATTAAATATTGTGCACTATTTAGTTTTGTAGCATCTTTTGTAACACTCTCGCCTCTGATTCAGAAGGTTGTGGGTTCAGGTAACACTCCCGAGACTTGAGCACCAAATTCTAAGCTGACACTCCAGTGCTGCACTGTCGGAGGTGCTGTCTTTCGAATGAGACGTTTAACTGTGGCCCCGCCTGCCCTCTCAGGTGGATGTAAAAAATCGCACGGCACTATTTCGAAGAAGAGCAGGTGAGTTCCCGGTGTCCTGGGCCAATAGTTATCCCTGAATCAATATCACTAAAACGGATTACCTGGTCATTATCATATTGTTGTTTGTGGGAGCTGGCTGAGCTCCCGTGTTTCTTATATTACAACAGCGACTACACTCCAAACCAGTACTTCATTGGCTTTAAAGCGCTTTGGAACGTCCTGAGGTTGTGAAAGGTGCTATACAAATGCAAGTCTTTATTTCTATTAGCTTATTCAGGGAATAGTGCTCCAATGTTATTTATTAAAGTGTTGAGGATCTCTCAAAGCTCTACTCCATAGGTGGAAAACGTCAATGTTTTATAAGGCCTTGAGCATTGTGTAACCAATAAAGTATCATTCTTCTGCTAAAATGCATTTATGCCTAAAATGCCTTTAAGCCCACAAGGTACAATTGACGTTCCTCCTGGGTCAGTTAGAGGCTAATTGTTCTTCGTCGGATCCTTACGTCAGTGCGACGTCAGCCTGTCTGACGTCAATTGACTGCAATGGGACTGAATATCAGGCGCTGCCTATAATGGGCGGCCGATCCGATACCGCCAGTTTGGCGCCACCGCCAGAGACGAATATCTAGGCCCTTTATCTTTTACTTTTCGTTTTAAAGCGTGACTCCTAAAGTTAATAAGAAGCTTTTTTTTATTGTTGTCGTGGTCTCTTTAAGAAGCGAATGGGTTCGTTGTAATTTTGCAGATGATTTTTAAAGGGTCATCTTTGCCACATCATTGCTTGCGGCGCTTTAAGCCACGTTGGCCCTGCTCTCTGGTACTCGATCCCTGAGCCCTCTACCTCGCCACCTCTTTGAAACTTTCTGGAACACCATCCTTCCGGCTATGTGAGGAGAGAAGTGAGGGTTAGAGATTGGACAGTGGTTTGGAGAGAACATGTGGATCAAGCGTGTTTTCTTTAGGAGGTTTATAATGATGGTGATTTTGAACTGGAGAGAGATCGACGCTTGGAAATTTATCAACCATTCCTTCATCGTTGGTGGGTCAAAATCATGAAACTCCCTCCCTAAGATAGAAACATAGAAACATAGAAGATAGGAGCAGGAGTAGGCCATTCGGCCCCTCGAGCCTGCTCCGCCATTCAATGCGATCATGGCTGATCATCCAAATTCAGTACCCTGTCCCTGCTTTCTCCACATATCCCTTGGTCCCTTTAGCCTTAAGAAATATATCTAACTCCTTCTTAAATATATTTAATGAATTGGCCTCAACTGCCTTCTGTAGTAGAGAATTCCACAGGTTCACCACTCTCTGGGTGAAGGAATTCTTCCTCATCTCAGTCCTAAATGGCTTACACCTTATCCTTCGACTGTGACATCTGGTTCTGGACTCCCCCCGCCATCGGGAGCATCCTTCCTGCATTTAGTCTGTCTAGTACTGTTAGAATTTTATAAGTTTCAATGAGATCCCCTCTCATTCTTCTAAACTCTAGCGAATATAAGCCTAATCGACCCAATCTCTCTTCATACGTCATTCCTGCCAGCCCAGATATCAGTCTGGTGAATCTTCGCTGCACTCTCTCCAATGCAAGAACATCCTTCATCAGATAAGGCGACCAAAACTGCACACAATACTCAAGGTGTGGTCTCACCAAGGCTCTGTACAACTGCAGCAAGACATCCTTGCTCCTGCACTCGAATCCTCTCGCTATGAAGGCCAACATACCATTTGCCTTCTTAACCGCCTGCTGCACCTGCATACTTACCTTCAGCGACTAGTGCACAAGGACACCCAGGTCTCGTTGCACTTCCCCTTTTTCCAATCTATTGCCGTTTTTGGCACCAAAGTGGATAACCTCGCATTTATGCACATTATACTGCATCTGCCATGCATCTGCCCAATCACCCAACCTGTCCAAATCATACTGGATTTTCTCTGCATCCTCCTCACAGCACACACACCTCCCCAGCTTTGTGTCGTCTGCAAACTTGGAGATATTACATCTAGTTCCCTCGTCTAGATCATTAATATATATATTGAGAATAGCTGGGGTCCTAGCATCGATCCCTGCGGTACCCCACTAGTCACTGCCTGCCACTCGGAAAAAGACCCGTTTATTCCAACACTTTGCTTCCTGTCTGCCAACCAGTTCTCTATCCAAGTCAGTACCTTACCCCCAATCCCATGTGCTTTAACTTTGCACGCTAATCTCTTATGCGGGACCTTATCGAAAGCCTTCTGAAAGTCCAAATACACCACATCCACTGGTTCTCCCTTATCTATTCTACCAGTTACATCCTCAAAAAATTCCAGTAGATTAGTCAAGCATGATTTACCTTTTGTAAATCCATGTTGACTTTGTCCGATCCTGTCACTGTTTTCCAAGTGCTCTGCTGTTACATCTTTTAAAATGGACTCTAGCATTTTCCCCACGACCGATGTCAGGTCTATAATTCCCTGTTTTCTCTCTACCACCTTTTTTAAATAGTGGGGTTACATTAGCTACCCTCCAATCCATGGGAACTGTTCCGGAGTCTATAGAATTTTGGAAGATGACCAGCAATGCATCTTCTATTTCTAGGGCCACTTCCTTAAGTACCTGAGGATGTAGATTATCAGGCCCTGGGGATTTATCGGCCTTCAATCCCGTCAATTTCCCTAACACCATTTCCCAACAAATACTGATTTCATTCAATTGTTCCCTCTCATTTGACCCTATGTTCCCCGACATCTCTGGGAGGTTACTTGTGTCCTCCTTTGTGAAGACAGAACCAAAGTATGAATTTAATTGGTCTGCCATTTCTTTGTTCCCCATTATAAATTCCCCTGATTCTGACTGCAAGGGACCTATGCTTGACTTCACCAATCTTTTTCTCTTCACATATCTATAGAAGCTTTTACAGTCAGTTTTTATGTTCCCTGAAAGCTTACTCTCATATTCTATTTTCCCCCTCTTAATTAATCCCTTTTTCCTCCTTTGCTGAATCCTAAACTGCTCCCAATCCTCAGGTTTGCTGCTTTTTCTGGCCAATTTGTATGTCCTGTCCTTGGATCTTATGCTATCCCTAATTTCCCTTGTTATCCACGGTTGAGTCACCTTTTTTGTTTTATTTTTATGCCAAACAGGGATGAACAAATTCTGTAGCTCATCCATGCAATCTTTAAATGTTTGCCATTGCCTATCTACCGTCAACCCTTTAAGTGACGCTCCCCAATCCATCCTAGCCAACTCGAGCCTCATACCATTGTAGTTTCCTTTATTTAAATTCAGGACCGCAGTCTCTGAGTCAACTACTTCACTCTCCATCTTAATGAAGAATTCTATCATATTATGATCGCTCCTCCCCAAGGGGCCTCGCACAACAAGATTGCTAATTAATCCTTTCTCATTACATAATACCCAGTCTAAGATGGCCTGATCTCGAGTTGGTTCCTCGACATATTGGTCCAGGAAACCATCCTGTATACACTCTAGCAATTTCTCCTCCACAGTATTGTTACTAACTTGGTTAGCCCAATCTATATGTAGATTGAAGTCACCCATGATGACTGCTGTTCCCTTATTGCACGCATCTCTAATTTCCCATTTAATGCCATCCCCAACCTCAGCATTACTGTTTGGGGGTCTGTATACAACTCCCACTAACGTTTTCTGCCCCTTGGTATTTTTCAGCTCAACCCATACAGATTCCACATTATCAGAGCTAATATCCTTCCTTACTATTGTGTTAATCTCCTCTTTACCCTGCAATGCTACCCCACCTCCTTTTCCTTTTTCCCTGTCCTTCCTGAATATTGAATACCCCTGGATGTTGAATTCCCAGCCTTGGTCACCCTGGAGCCATGTCTCCGTAATCCCAATTATATCATATCCGTTTGCATCCATTTGTGCAGCTAATTCATCCACCTTATTATGAATGCTCCTCGCATTAAGACACAAAGCCTTCAGGCTTGTTTTTTTAACACTACTTTAAGAGTACCTTCAACACATGGACTGCAGCGGTTCAAGAAGTCAGCTCACCACCATCTTCTCAAGGGCAATCAGGGATGGGCAATGAATAAAAAAATGGAAGGCAGATTAACAATGTTAGCTAGAATTAGAGATCAGGAGGGGAAGTTCAGGGGTCACGTGTTGAGCAGGGAATGGATACAGGGACTCGGACATGTGTCTTATAAATTAGATGAGCTTAGAAAAGTTGTGGGGTAAATGGTGGGAAAAGTGCAATGTGATTAGTTTTAAGGATTATGGAACTGCTTGTAAATTTGGGCTAGAAATTGGCCTCCTTTGCGCCTCCCGTTATTGCCTCCGGGGGGCGATAACAGGGCGCTAACGACTTACCGACCGGGTGCGGTGAAAGAAACGACTCTCGCGAAATTCAGTGGGGGCGGGGGGCGAGGGGTAGCGCCAGCGGTAAAATTTACCGCCTTGATCTCCTGCAACCCGGAAGTTGTGATGTCATCTGGTGTGCATCGCGCCGTTACCACCCCAGCTTCCGCCCCCTGCAGCTTTGCTGGGCATCAGCAACAGCAGCTTCAGGAGGCGTTGTGACCTCGGCCGGCTGCTTGGGGAGCGGTAATGAAAGGGATTGGTGGTCAGGTCGGACCAAAAAAAGTTCTCACCCCTTGGTGCTGTTTTTAAAAAAATGTTCCTTGCCGCGATTGATCTGCCTATGAATCCGGCAGCGATGCATGGAACATTGATCAGGGTTCGGCCGATCCCGCCCCTCTCGTTCCCTTTAGCGCTCTAAGGGAACTGGTAGCGCTTTTTTTAGCTCTCTACTTCCCTCTTGGAGCGCTACAACTGAATTTCGCAGGAGCCTCTCATCATTAGCGCCTGGCGATCATTTTTGTACTTCCGAAGTTTTAGCACCCCAAACGGGGCTATAATGAATTTCTCCCCCAATGTATCAGTCTGGTGCTTTGTTATTATGTGCTATTGATTTTTTACATCTAAGGAAACCGTCTTTTAATTAATAAATTCTTCAAACGTGTACTTCCTTTCCATTTCATTTTTTAAAATCAGTTTGAATAAATGCACTCCATGAGCGGACTTGCTATATATTTACAGAAAGGGGTATTAAATATTGCGACTAATTGTTTCTTGGTATTATTACATCGGTTTTGTGTGACTATTGCAAAATTAAAACCTTGCAACTTATGCCCCAGCATTTAATTTTTATATTAAATCCATCACTTTGGGTTATTTCCGGGGACTGTTTGCCCCTCTCGGTGAAGTGTGCTATCTTACTCTAAGGAAATGTGCATATACTTGATGAAGCCCTCCTAGTATGAAGATATGGGACTCTTGGTAAAGTGCACTATTTCGATTTTTGCAATTTCTTAGCTTGGCATTGAAGGGAAAGTAAAACATTCAAGTATCCAAATGATAATATTGGAACTTGCTCAACACTGTGCGTACTCTGCTAAACAGTTGAACACTTTACCCAACTCAAGTCCTGGGACGCCATCCGAGGAAGCACTAAATTAATTTAACCAAAGATGCTTAGAGACAATGTGAAGCCAAATCAAAACCAGTTCGATATGGAGGTGTTCCCGAATACCCAGACAAAAACAGACCATTAATGGCCATCTGAGGTGTTTTATTAGCCGGAGGGTTATGCTAAACCTGACACAATTGGACATTTTGTCCAGTTATATAGCCTTTTAATGAAGGACAGGCCTGTGTGTTAGTGTGTGTGCCTGTGTGTCTTTGTGTATGCATGTGTCTCTGTGCGTGTCCGTGTGGTGTCTGTGTTATTTGTGTGTGTGTTGTGTGTGTGCATTTGTGGGAAGTGTGTGTGTTTGTTTACATCGCATCCTTTAAAGAATGCTTCAATTCCCAATGCTCTTCCCCCTCTGGAGGCACGAGATATGATTTTAATGTAATCACAAACAGGCTTCCAAAGAAATATAACCCATTTTGTACGTTGCAGGAGCTTATTGAATTGTTAGAATCGTTTAAGTTGAATTGGAAGGCCACACTGAACACATTGCAGTTTCTTATCTGTGGCTGCTGCTCTATCGAAAGAGGCGTGTAATTGCACCGACCGGTAAAAAGTGTGCTCTGCAATAGCAACGTTTTCTTAACAGCAGTTAACAAGTGAGAAAGGTTGAAGAATGAAAGGACGTTTTTAGATATTCAGCTTCTGTGCAATTAACAGCAATCTGCACCACCCGTTATGCGACGACGCAGAGCCGGCTGAACGTGCTGTACAATGTGATTCACACACGTTTATTAAAGTTCAATGCTCGCTGCGGCGCTTTCTCTAGTTATTAATGGAATCAGGGGCAGGTGCACAACGCATTGCCGGCGAAAAATCTTAAAATATGTACGGACCCAAATAGTGTTTTTCGCAGGTTTGGTTTTAATGTGCGTTGAGTCACGTAGCAGGCCTGATATTGACACGTACTATAGAAAGGTCTATTTTCAAGACTTCCAGGTATAGTTAAGCTCAGAACAGATGTGTGATATAAAGGGAGATTTAAACATCTCCAGCATTTCAATTCAGTGAACTCTCTGGCGAACATTATTGAGGGGCAGATTGCCTCTAATACACATGTGGTATAGTGCTGATAATTTTTAGGCAATGTGGTTAAGTTCGAATTCCACGTTTTTAATTAATTTTTCAAAAGCTTACATATACGCATCCACATGTACATTTTAATCTCCCCCGTAATAGAAGTTCATCTTCACCGCCTGAAGGGTAATCTAATCTTAACACACCCCCCCCCCCCACCCGCCCCCGAAGCCCCCCACCACCCCCCACCCCCCACCCTATGGATTTCAATGGAATATAAATCAGGCGAGTTCTACAACAGCCGGGCGATTCACTTGGCCATATTACCACCCAGCTAAGTAAAGACAAAAATCCACATCCTCCTCCTGTGTTTGCGGAAGTGGAGATTGTTGACACTGGGGCTGAAATTGGTCTTGGGTCGTAGCACGAAGCGGTCAGTCCGTGTTTCACCCCCTTTAAGAGAAAATAAAAAAGAAACCGCCGGGGTGTAACACAGGCTGCGGATCCGGTTTCAATCTCTGAGATTGTTGGGATGGCTGTGCAGACTCTGGCAGCAACAAGCGTTTAAGTGGAGATATTGCCTTTGGTCTTGCTCCCTGAGTTGGAGGAGACAAAAGAATCAATTGAGTTCATCATGATATAGCTGCTGTGTCCACAGTCGAAAATTGTTGAGAAAATGCTGTTTTGTTCTGACTCTAGAGACTAAAATGGAAAAAAAAATATTTTATCATCAGTTTACCTAATTCAACAACTGCTTATCCCATATGAAACATACATACTGTGTTCTGCAATAATCTTTTCTGATCTCCGTGCTTATGTCTCCCGTTGCTTTATCACTGCTATCTGGAGGTCTATGAAGAACTCGGGCCCAGCTTGTTTCTCATCCGTGTTTTCAAAACCCTCCATGGCCTCGCCCCTTCCTATCTCTGTAATCTAAGGTGGGAAACTAGGTGGGATTGTAAATTGTGAGGAGGATGCAAAGAGGCTTCAAGGTGATTTTGACAAGTTGAGTGAGTGGGCAAATACATGGCAAAAGCAGTATAACGTGGATAAATGTGAAGTTATCCACTTCGGTAGGAAAAACAGAAAGGCAGAGTATTATTTAAATGGTGATAGATTGGGAAATGTTGATGCACAGAGGGAACTGGGTGCCCTTGTACACCAGTCACTGAAAGCAAACATGAAGGTACAGCAAGCAGTTAGAAAGGCAAATGGTATGTTGACCTTCATTGCAAGAGGATTTGAGTACAGGAGCAAGGATGTCTTACTACAGTTATACAGGGCCTTGTTGAGACCACACCTGGAGTAATGTGTGCAGTTTTTGTCACCTTACCTAGGAAAGGATATACTTGCCATAGCGGGAGTGCAGCGAAGGTTCACCAGACTGATTCCTGGGATGGCAGGACTGTCGTATGAGGAGAGATTGGGTCGACAAGGCCTGTATTCACTAGAGTTTAGAAGCATGAGAGGGGATCTCATTAAAACGTGTAAAATTCTGACAGGGCTAGACAGACTGGATGCAGGGAGGATGTTTCCCCTGGCTGGGGGGGTCCAGAACGGAGGGTCACAGTCTCAGGATACGGGGTAGGACATTTAGGACTGAGATGGGGAGAAATTTGTTCACTCAGAGGGTGGTGAACCTGTGGAATTCTCTACCACAGACAGCTGTAGAGGCCAAGTCACTGGATATATTTAAGAAGGCGATAGATAGATTTCTAGACACAAAAGGCGTCAAGGGGTATGGGGAGAGAGCGGGAATATGGTATTGAGATAGTGGATCAGCCATGATCATATTGAATGGCGGAGCAGGCTCGAAGGGCCGAATGGCCGACTCCTGCTCCTATTTTTCTATGTTTTTCTATGATTCTATGTCCATTGTAGGCCCGGACCGATATTCCCTCCCATTGGCTAGTTGACAAGGTTAGGAATCGATTTAATAAAGGTTTTTTAAAAAACTATGTCGGGTATTGCTAGGGTAAATAGGAAAAGACTTTCCACCGATTGTGGTTTCAGTGGCGAGGGCTCGTCAATTTAAAATTGTCACCAAGAGATGTTGGGAGAAATGTGCTGGTGCGGAAGATTGTTGGAGAGTGAAGTGCATTGCCACAGGGAGCAGTAGATGCAGACACCATTACTCGCTGAAATTGTGAATGGAACTTTAGTCGGTGCAGTCATTGTTCGAAGGGGTGCTGGTAATATTCCCGATGTGCAACTGACTCTTTGTAGATTTGAGCAGGATTCAACCTCTCAAGTTCATTGTAAGCAGTCTGATCTCCTAGCATCGAATCCTTTAAAAACAGGAAGAAATTTTCATTCATTTAACTTTTCGATCAACTTATTTTAAGTTATTGCAAGATAGACCGGTAATATATCATTTAATATTGATGTAGAATCTACATCACGCCGACATAAATTTAAAACAGAAATAGACAGTTTCCTAGAAGTAAAGGGAATTAAGGGTTACGGGGAGCGGGCAGGGATTTGGACATGAGTCTAGGTTCGGATTGGTCCTGGCCCTGTGGGTAGCGTAGCGGGCCCAGGGGCCGTGTAGCCTGATTCTGCTCCTATTTCGTGTGTTCAATTCTGTTAGGTTCAGGAGATGGTTCTGTGATAGTAGATTGGCGGTTAGGAACAGATCAGCCATGATCTTATTGAATGGCGGAGCAGGCTCGAGGGGCAAATTCGCCTACTCCTGCTCCTATTTCTTATGTTCTTATTGTGAGCTTCGTTCTATGAGACAGCTGTTTGTAACTGGAGGTCAAAGAGCAAGTAACAGTTAAAATCATGTATTATGTACTTGTAACAATAACCTTTACAATCTTGCAAGCACAGCCTAGTGTTCGTGATCAGAATGATGAGAAATATCTATTTATGGGGTAGATTTTCAACTTGCCTCCCGAGCATTGGAAAGGATAATCCAACGGGGAGTATAACGGGCGGCTGATCCACCAACGCCTGTTTTTCACCCCCGCCCAAGTTCAATTTCACCTCCTGACACTGGCCTGCTGAGTGTTTGCAAATTTTGTTTTGGTTCTGTTTCCGAGTTGCATTCTTTTTCTTTTTACTTATGCAGTTATTTATAACTTGGGCTTAGTACACATTTGCGCTGATTAAATTTCCAAGCAGTTGTCCTTTTGAAACCCTGCTGACGGCCAATAGCGAATTAATTTGGCCCATTTGACACTATAAACTGACCAGCATATTAACCTGCTGTTGTTTATTAATATTATCCTATAAATCATTCAGAAAAACACAAAGCCACAGAATTTAATTCATCTGATAATGAAGCATTGTGACGTTGGTGTTACCGACAAAACCTAGCTGTTTTCTACTTTAAAGTAAGGAATTAAGAAGTTATTACTGTAACGTCAATATTCAGGTTCTGATTACTCTTTCAAATGCTCTGATAGTTGCTATATTCCTCCCTGTAATTTTAGGTATCCAGTCGAAATAGTTATCGTTATTTTGTATTTGAAAAGTTGGAGAAGAATGAGACAGTAGAGGAGAGTGGGCGGTATGGATAGTAGCCCCAGTGGCCTAATGGCTAAGGCACTGGCCTCCTAAACTCAGGGATTCTGGATTCGAGTCCCAGCTGGGGTGAGGTGAAATTTTAGGTCAGCCGTGGCTCAATGGGTCGCACGCTCACCTTTGGGTCAGAAGGTTGTTTGTTGGTCCCGTTCCAGGAACTTAAGCACAAAAATCTAGGCAGCAGATTCCGAGTTTCATCGGAACAGGTGTGGACCTTTCAGCCCCTCGAGCTTGTTCCGCTGTTCAATGAGGTCATGGCTGATCTGTGACCCAACTCCAGATGGTCTTTGGCCCATATCCCTTAATACCTTTGGTTATCAGAAAGCTATCAATCTCTGATTTAAAATTAACAATTGACCTAGCATCAATTGTCATTTGTGGAAGAGAGTTTCAAACCTCTACCACTCTTTGTGTGGAAGTGATTCCTAATTTCACTCCTGATAAGTCTGACTCTAATTTTTACACTAGTCCTAGAACCCCCCAATCAGCGGAAATAGTTTCTCTCTATCTACCCACTGTTCTCCTTAATATCCTGAAAACTTCTATCAGATCATCGTTATAAATTCTGGGGAATACAACCTTAGTTTATGTAATATTCAATGTATTGAAATTAAAAAAGAAAAAGTTGCATTTAAAAAACGCTGTTCACGACCTCGTGATGTCGCAAAGCGCTTTACAGCCAATGAAGTACTTTTTGAAGTGCAGTCACTGTTGTGATGTAGCAAATGCGGCAGCCAATTTTCGCACAGCAAGGTCCCATAACTGTGATAATGACTAGATAGATAATCTGTTTTTTTAGTAATGTTGGTTGAGGGATAAATTATTGGCCAGGACACCGGGGAGAACTCCACAGCTCTTCTTCGAAATAGTGCCATGGGATCTTTTATGTCCACCTGAGAGGACATACGGGGCCTGGGTTTAACGGTTCATCCGAAAGACGTTAAACCCATGATTGCAAAATCATGAGGGGTCTGGACAGGGTAGATAGAGAGAAACTGTTCCCATTGGCAGAAGGGTCGAAAACCAGAGGACATAGATTTAAGGTGATTGGCAAAAGAACCAAAGGCGACGTAAGAAAAATCTTTTTTGCGCAGCGAGTGGATAGGATCTGGAATGCACTGCCTGAAAGGGTGGTGGAAGAAGATTCAATCACGGCTTTCAAAAGGGAGTTGGATAAGTATCTGAAGGAAAGAAATTTGCAGGGCTATGGGGGAAGGGACTAGCTGAGGTGCTCTTGCAGAGAGCCGGCACGGGCTCGACGGGCCGAATGGCCTTCTTTCTTGCTGTAACTATTCTATGATTCTACCTCCGACAGCGCAACACTCCCTCAGTCCTGGACTGGAGCGTCGGCCTAGATTTTTGGTGTTCAAGTTTCTGGATCTGACCCAGAGGTGAGAGATCTGCCCACTGAGCCACGGGTGACACTAAGATACTACACCACGACAGATGGAATTCGAAACCCCGATCTCTAACTCAGTGAGGCCAGTGCCTTATCCATTAGACCACTGGTGCTACTACACGCACTCACTCCTCTCCTCTACTATCTCATACTTCTCCAAGTTTTAAAAAATGTGGAAATTATAATACCTCTCTCCGTCTTCCCGAAGTATACGGAATTTTAGAACACGAGATTGGCCTCATCTAATTATTAGTTGATTTGCCTCATCCTGTCCCTTGCTCTTTTTAACCTTGGTTTCTCAGTTAGAAACTAACAACATTCTCTTACCGCCTGTCCCGTGTCTTCGGTTCTATTGGTTACAATACAAGACGGGGGAGAGCTCACAGTTCAACCTGCTACTTAACCTTTTAAGAAAGATCATTCTTGGCATCAGATGAGGGGGTAGATTTTGGGTTTGGAATAGATCTTGACTTTGTGCGGTTGCGCCAAACGGGTGATGTCAATGGAAACCAGCATCGGGAGAGATGGAAAGCGGGCTGCCAATTGGCTGTCGCCCGTTTAACACGAACGCGCAAAGTTAAAATCTAACCCAACAATCGGAGTCAGATACATGTTTTCCGCCTCACAGAAGTTGTGAAAAAATGCCATAAATATCATTTCAATAATTCTGGTTTAATAATATGGGTCGATTTCTTCTGGTTCAGACTGTGTATCGACATCTTGAAAGCGTTGGTCAGGGTTACTCGAATTCAAAGAATTCCTGGATCATTTTGATAGAAATATTGAACTGAACAACTCCCTATGAGAGTATTTGCCCCGTCGAATTCTTAGGATTCTCCGATGATGATTTAAACCGTACAATTACAGGACGCATAGTCAGAAGGGTGACCTATTGACACACACACTTTACAAAGGAACATAGTTAGTTTGTCACTGCCGTCTGCATGCGAGCATTGCGATTACAAGAGACAAAAACCTCTGTGCTTCCCACAGAACAGGAGTTAAATTGATTGCTCGGTCTGTCTGTTTACTTCTTCCTTCCAAAGATGACCGACTGATGTCAGTATTTATTTGGGGCTCCAAGATAACCCTTTTTTCTACTTAGCAATGCAGAATACGTATAATTCACGCGTTCATGAGAAGGAAATGGTTGTAGATTCGCCTGCTCTGCTTCAGGGCTCCATTGCACCGATATTTACCATAAAATGAAATGAAAATTGGGCGGGTTCTATAACCGGCACTCGATCCGCAACGACAGGTTTGTAGCCGGATAGCATGTTGAAATCAACACACATATTATATACACACACACACACACACATACACACACACACACACACCAGAATAAAAACAGAATTAGGTTACATGAAAATTCCAGTTACCTATTACTTGCTGTTTGGTTGCATTGCCGTCACCCCATCCCTTTCCCATCAACTTTACGCACTGAAAAGAAAAGATAGACTTGCATTTAAAAAGCGCCTTTAATCTCCTCAGGATGTCCCAAAAGCGCTTTCCAGCCATTGAAGCTCTTTTTGAAGTGTAGTCGCTGTTGTAATGTTGGAAACGCGACAGCCAATTTGCGCACAGCAAGCTCCCAAAAATAGCAATGTGATAATGACCAGATCATCTGTTTATTTAGTGATGTTGGTTGAGGGATAAATATTGGCCCAGGACACCGGGGAGAACTCCCCTGCTCTTCTTCGAACAGTGGCCCTGGGATCTTTTAAGTCCACCTGAGAGTCTGAGACTCCGTCAGGTCGGAGAGTTTAATGAAAATTCTCACCTTGTTAAATGAACTGATGTCCGAGTTTTCCAGCCGCCCTTTAGAAATCAGACTTTTGCCCAAATCACCAGCGTTTCTTTCACCTCGTGTCCACGGGACTGCCGATCGGTGAGCCCTATTCCGCCAAAATTCACGGCGCAGTTCAATGGCACTGACTCTCCCTCTACTGCACTTGTGAATTCGCAAACTGGAATTCGGCGAGACTCACTCTCTGGTCTCCTATAAAGTAAAGGCAGTTTTATTTGGAACCCGACCGTATTGCATTCCAAGTCTTATCAAACGATAACCTACAAATTTATAATCATCCCAATATTACTACCGATAAAGTAAAAGGTGAGAAATGTTTTGGTTTTCGAGAGTGGCGCCTATATAAAAATAGTTTCCTTATAATTGTGTTCACCGGCGAATTTAGTTTGTTGCAATGCTGCAAGTGTTTGAATCTTATTATCGCGCACTGTTACGCTTCTTATTTAGCTGCGAGTGTCTTAGCAGATCACCCCGTCTGTGGTACCCGTAGTTCGGTCGCCTCCGACGTGACTCAAGGCGCAGTCACAGAGCCTGTGAAGTTTGCGGGCCATTGTGGCAATTAATTAATAAGATCGGGCTGGCCATCCATTTATATGGCCACTTATGGCGTATTTGTACTGCAGCTATGAAATGCGAGGTTGTACCTATCAGGAAAGGATGAACAGGCTGGGTCACTTTTCTCTTGAAAAACAGAAGGCTGAGGGGTGACCTAATAGAGATCTTTAACATTACGAAAGGTTTTGATAGAGTAGACACACAGAGTGTTTCCACTTGTGGGGCAGAGTAAAACTAGAGGCCATCAATATAAGATAGTCACCAAGAAATTCAATAGGGAATCCAGAAGGACCTTCTTTACCCAGAGAGTGTTGCGAATGTGGAACTCGTTACCACAGGGAGTGGTTGAAGCGAATCCTCTCTGGGGTTCAGGTATATAGATCATTAAAATATCATGAACAGGTGCAGCAAATAATCAAAAAGACTATTGGGATGCTGACCTTAATATCCAGAGAACTAGAATACAAGGTGGGTCGAAGTTATGCTGCAGCTGTACAAAACCATTGTTAGACCACACCTGGAGTACTGTGAGCAGTTCTGGACACCACACCTTAGGACGGATATATTAGCCTTGGAGGGAGTGCAGCATCGGTATACCAGAATGATACCCGGACTTCAAGGGTTAAGTTAAGAGGTGAGATTACACAAATTAGGGTTGTATTCCCTAGAATTTAGAATGTTAAGGGGTGATCTGATCGACGTTTTCACGATATTAAGGGGAACAGAGTGTAGATAGAGAGAAACTATTTCCACTGGCTGGGGATTCTAGGACTAGGGGACATAGTCTAAAAATTAGAGCCAGACCTTTCAGGAGTGAAGTTCGGAAACACTCTAACACACAAAGGGTGGTAGAAGTTTGGAACTCTCTTCCGCAAACGGCAATTGATGCTGGGTCAATTGTTAATTTTAAATCAGAGATTGATAGCTTTCTGATAACCAAAGGTTATTAAGGGATATGGGCCAAAGGCGGGTATATGGAGTTCGGTCGCAGATCAGCCACGATCTCATTGAATGGTGCAACAGGCTCGAGGGGCTGAATGGCCTCCTCCTGTTCCGATGTCTAGATGCAATTCAGGAGAGGCTAGATAAGTGTATGAGGGAGAGGGGAATGCAGGGCTATGCTGATAGAGTTAGATGAGGAAAGACGGGAGGAGGCTGGAATCGCGCATGGACTGGTTGGGTCGAATAGCCTGTTTCTGTGCTGTATATTCTATGTTATTCTATGTAAGCTGCAACGCCTGAGGCACATAGCTGGGATCAGGGTCCCAGTCAGGAACAACCCTGTTTACATTGCACAAGCCGACAGTTCATCCAATAACCGGTGAGGCTGCTTTCGGGGCCTGCTCGACCCAACCTGCTGCCGCTGCATGACGTGAAATGTCAGCCGAGATACGTTCACTTGCGTCACAAGCAGTTCTATGATTGTGATTTCAGGAGAAACACACATCTTCTCCCTTGTGTTATAGCATCTACGGTGAGGGGAGCCGGCGCCACAGTATTAAAACACCGCAGGCTGATGCATGAACAGTATCCCAACTGTGTCCGCCGCTGCACAGGAAGGGATTGTGTGTTTGGACTGAATGTTTAAGATTGAGAAACATAAGAACATAAGATCATAAGAAATAGGAGCAGGAATAGGCCACTTGGCCCCTCGAGCCTGCTCCGCCATTCAATAAGATCATGGCTGATCTTGAGCTCAAAGCCACTTCCCTGCCCGCTCCCCATAACCCTTCACTCCCTTATCTTGCAAAAATATGTCTAGCTCCACCTTAAATGTATTTAATGACCCAGCCTCCACGGCTCTCTGAGGCAGAGAATTCCACAGATTTACGACCCTCTGAGAGAAGAAATTCCTCCTCATCTCAGTTCCAAAGGGGCGACCCTTTATTCTTTAAGGCTTTAGGAAGAGCTGTTCAAAAATATGGAATAAATGGGAAGTGTTCAAAAATATGGAATGGGAATGAAGGAATTGAAATTAATGAATGGTTTCCATTTCCAACATCTGTGCACTTAACAAGAATCTGGATCAGCTCGTCCATGAGTGCTAGCAGCGGGGTACAGTAGTGTGGTGGAATAACAATTTCAGACGATTTGGAGGAGGGGACCGAGTGTAACATATCAAAGTTTGCAGATGATACAAAGATGGGAGGGAAAGTAGAGAGTGAGGAGGACATAAAAAACCTACAAGGGGATATAGATGGGCTGGGTGAGTGCGCAGAGATTTGGCAGATGCAATACAATATTGGAAAATGTGAGGTTATGCACTTTGGCAGGAAAAATCAGAGAGCAAGTTATTATCTTAATGGCGAGAAACTGGAAAGTACTGCAGTACAAAGGGATCTGGGGGTCTTGGTGCAAGAAAATCAAAAAGTTAGTATGCAGGTGCAGCAGGTGATCAAGAAAGCCAATGGAATGTTGGCTTTTATTGCTAGGGGGATAGAATATAAAAACAGGGAGGTATTGCTGCAGTTGTATAGGGTATTGGTGAGACCGCACCTGCAGTACTGCATACAGTTTTGTAGTCCATACTTAAGAAAAGACATACTTGCTCTCGAGGCAGTACAAAGAAGGTTCACTCGGTTAATTCCGGGGATGAGGGGGTGGACATACGAGGAGAGGTTGAGTAGATTGGGACTCTACTCATTGGAGTTCAGAAGAATGAGAGGCGATCTTATTGAAACATATAAGATTGTGAAGGGGCTTGATCGGGTGGACGCGGTGAGGATGTTCCCAATGATGGGTGAAACTAGAACTAGGGGACATAATCTTAGAATAAGGGGCTCCTCTTTCAAAACTGAGATGAGGAGAAACTTTTTCACTCCGAGGGTAGTGGGTCTGTGGAATTTGCTACCCCAGGAAGCTGTGGAAGCTACTTCATTAAATAAATTTAAAACAGAAATAGACCGTTTCCTAGAAGTAAAGGGAATCAGGGGTTACGGGGAGCGGGCTGGAAATTGGACATGAGTTTGAGTTCGGATCGGTCAAGGCCCTGTGGGTGGCGGAGCGGGCCCAGGGGCCGAGTGGCCTGGTCCTGCTCCTACTTCTTGTGTTCTTTAGAGTTGAGTTGGATCAGATCAGCCATGATCTCATTGAATGGCAGAGCAGGCTCGAGGGGCCGATTGGTCTACTCCTGCTCCTATTTCTTATGTTTTTATGTTCTTATGAGTTCAAATCCCACTATGGCAACGTGAGACTTTGTATCCATTTTTTTTAAAAACATCTGAAAATATAAAAGGTAATATTAATAAAAGTGACTATGAATCCAATTCTTTCACCAATTTCCTTCAGGGAAGGAGTCCTTACCTGGTTCAAATCCCACCATGGAGAATTTGAATTCAGTTTTTTGTTCCATCTGAAAATAAAAATGGATCAGTAAAAGTGACAATGAAGCTGTTGTCATGAAAAAAAAAACAACTGGTTCACGAATGTCTTTTAGGAAATGAGTCCTTACCTGGCCTGGTTGATATATGACTCCAACGTGATTGACACTTAACTGCGCTCTGAAGTACCCTAACAAGCCACTCAGTTGTATCAAGCGACTACATTGCAGCAGTTCAATGAGGAGGTCTACCACCACCTTCTCAAGGCAACCAGGGATGGGCACTAAAGGCGACGCCTGCATCCCGAGAATGATTTTTTCAGTTGCAGGTAGCTGAACTTGGTGTACAATTGTATTTAGTTAGAGTTGAGCTCTTTCGGTTAGATACTTTCCGGCTGATAGTTGGTTCAATGAGCGGACACAATTAAGAGTATTATAAATAACTAACATCCCCAGCAGAGCACAGCCTGCACAGACTCGGTGTCAATGTGAGCTCAGTCACGTAACGCGGTAAATTAACCGCATGCACACGGCTCGGTTTACAAGGCTTGCAGACATAAATAAGTTAGTGTGTGAGAAATACGTGGGAAGCTGAACATCAGCAACATTTCAATTCAGTCAATTCGCTGGTCAACACGTTTGAAGATAAGCTGCCTTTACTGGATTTTACTGGATTTTTAGTGTCACTTTAATTCTCGGCTTCACTCCCACTCTGATCTCTCTGTCCTCGGCCTATTACATTGTTCCAATGAAGCGCAACGTAAACTCGAGGAACAGCACCTCATCTTTCGATTAGGCACTTTACATCCTTCCGGACTTAGCATCGAGTTCAACAATTTCAGACAATAATCCCTGCCCCCATTTTTCATGCTGTATGATTTTGCCATTCCCATTTGCAACATTTTATCTTTCCTGCCTCTTACATAAGCACAGTATGTTCTTTCAACGCCTTCCTCCCCTCCTAGAGGCGAATCGAATAACTAGGGCTGTGGAGAGGGCTTTAAACTAATTAGTGGGGGGGAGGTTTCAAGAGAGCAAAAAATAAAAATGACAACAGAGATGGTCATAGACATAGGTAGCAGTAGGGGAATCACAAATCAGAGCGTGGCAGGAAGGGACAGAGTGTGTGGAGTAAAAGGTAAAGTGGTAAAAAGTGAAAAAGCAGGAACTAAGTGCCACAAAGCATATTTGAAAGTTCTCTATCTGAATGCACGTAGCATTCGTAACAAAATAGACGAGTTAATGGCACAAATAACTACATATGGTTATGATATTGTGGCCATTACAGAAACATGGCTGCAGGGTGACAATGCCTGGGAATTAAACATACCAGGTTATTTAACGATCAGGAAGGACAGGCAGGAAGGAAGGGGAGGTGGGGTGGCTATGTTAATAAAGGAAGGAATCACTGTAATACAGAGTAATGATATTGGGTCAAAAAATCATGATAATGAAACAGTTTGGGTGGAGATAAGGAATAATAAGGGGAAAAAAACACTAGTGGGCGTAGTCTATAGGCCTCCGAACAGTTGCAACTCTGTTGGACGGAGTATCAATCAGGAAATAGTTGAGGCATGTAATAAGGGAACATCTATAATTATGGGGGATTTTAACTATCATATTAATTGGACAAATCAAATGGGGCAGGGCTGCCTTGAGGATGAGTTCATTGAGTGTATTAGGGATGGGTTTCTTGAGCAGTATGTAACTGAACCGACCAGGGGGCAAGCAACCTTAGATCTGGTCCTGTGTAACGAGACAGGATTAATTAAAAATGTCCTAGTAAAGGATCCCCTTGGAATGAGTGACCATAACATGGTTGAATTCCATATTCAATTAGAGGGTGAGAAGGTTGGATCTCAAACAAGCGTGCTAAGCTTGAATAAAGGAGACTATGAAGGTATGCGAGCGGAATTGAGTAGAGTGGATTGGGAAAATAGATTAAAGGGTAAGACGACACATGATCAGTGGTGTACATTCAAGGAGTTATTTTACAACTTCCAAAAAAAATATATTCCACTGAAAAGAAAAGGGTGTAAAAGAAAGGACAGTCATCCGTGGCTAAGTAAAGAAATTAAGGATAGTATTCGACTAAAAACAAGGGCATATAAGGTAGCGAAATCTAGTGGGAGGACAGAGGATTGGGAAAACTTTAAAAGGCAGCAAAAAATAACAAAAAGATTGATTAAGAAAGGGAAGATAGATTATGAAAGTAAATGAGCAAAAAATATAAAAACAGATAGTAAGAGTTTTTATAGTTATATAAAAAGAAAAAGGGTGGCTAAAGTAAATGTTGGTCCCTTAGAGGATGAGACCGGGAAATTAATGGTGAGAAATATGGAGATGGCAAAAACACTGAATGAATATTTTGTATCAGTCTTTACAGTAGAGGACACTAAGAATATCCCAACACTGGACAAACAGGGGGCTATAGGGGGAGAGGAGCTAAACACGATCAAAATCACTAAGGAAGTGGTACTCGGTAAAATAATGGGACTCAAGGCGGATAAATCACCTGGACCTGATGGCTTACATCCTAGAGTCTTGAAGGAAGTGGCGGTAGGGATTGTAGATGCATTGGTAATAATTTTTCAAAACACCCTGGATTCCGCTAAGGTCCCGGCAGACTGGAAAACTGCTAATGTAACACCCTTATTTAAAAAGGGCAGTAGACAGAAGGCTGGTAACTATAGACCGGTTAGCCTAACATCTGTGGTAGGTAAAATTTTGGAGTCCATTATTAAGGAAACAGTAACAGGACATTTGGATAATCATAATTTAATAGGACAAAGTCAGCATGGTTTTACGAAGGGGAAGTCATGTTTGACAAATTTGCTGGAGTTCTTTGAGGAAGTAACATATAGAGTGGATAAAGGGGAACCAGTGGACGTAGTGTATTTAGACTTCCAAAAGGCATTTGACAAGGTGCCACACAAAAGATTATTGCTTAAGGTAAAAAATCACGGGATTGGGGGTAATATTCTGGCATGGATAGAGGATTGGCTATCTAACAGAAAGCAAAGAGTTGGGATAAATGGTTCATTCTCAGACTGGCAATCAGTAACTAGTGGTGTTCCACAGGGGTCAGTGCTGGGTCCCCAACTCTTCACAATCTATATTAACGATTTGGAGGAAGGGACCAAGTGTAACATATCAAAATTTGCAGATGATACAAAGATGGGAGGGAAAGTAGTGAGTGAGGAGGACATAAAAAACCTGCAAGGGGACATAGACAGGCTAAGTAAGTGGGCAGAGATTTGGCAGTTGGAATACAACACTGGAAAGTGTGAGGTGATGCACTTTGGCAGGAAAAATCCTAGAGCAATTTATTATCTTAATGGCAAGAAACTGGAGAGTACTGAAGTGCAAAGGGATCTGGGGGTCCTGGTGCACGAAACTCAAAAGGTTAGTATGCAGGTGCAGCAAGTGATTAAGAAGGCAAATGGAATGTTGGCTTTCATTGCTAGGGGGATAGAATATAAAAATAGGGAGGTATTGCTTCAGTTGTACAAGGTATTGGTGAGACCGCACCTGGAATACTGCATACAGTTTTGGTGTCCTTACTTAAGGAAAGACATCCTTGCTCTCGAGGCAGTGCAAAAAAGGTTCACTCGGTTAATCCCGGGGATGAGGGGGTGGTCATATGAGGAGAGGTTGGGTAGATTGGGACTCTACTCATTGGAGTTCAGAAGAATGAGAGGCGATCTTATTGAAACATATAAGATTGTGAAGGGGTTGGATCGGGTGGATGCGGGGAGGATGTTCCCGATGACGGGTGAGACTAGAACTAGGGGACATAGTCTTAGAATAACGGGCTGCTCTTTCAAAACTGAGATGAGGAGGAACTACTTCACTCAGAGGGTGGTAGGTCCATGGAATATGCTGCCACAAAAAGCTGTAGAAGCTACAACATTAATTAAATTTAAAACAGAAATAGACAGTTTCCTAGAAGTAAAGGGCATTAAGGGTTACGGGGAGCGGGCAGGAATTTGGACATGAGTCTAGGTTCGGATCGGTCATGGCCCTGTGGGTAGTGGAGCGGGCCCAGGGACCGTGTAGCCTGATTCTGCTCCTATTTCGTGTGTGCAATTCTGTTAGATGCAGGAGATGGTGCTGTGATAGATAGTAGATTGGCGGTTAGGATCAGATCAGCCATGATCTTATTGAATGGCGGAGCAGGCTCGAGGGGCCGATTGGCCTACTCCTGCTCCTATTTCTTATGTTCTTATGTTCTTATGTTCTAACGCCCCCGCCCCCCCCCCCCTCTCTGCACCTGCTTAATATCTGATACATCTACAGCTTTTTCCAATTCTGATGAAGGGTCCCAGACCTGAAACGTTAACTCTGTTTCTCTCTCCACGGATGCTGTCTGGCCTGCTGAGTATTTCCACCATTTTCTGCTGTTATTTCTGCCTTTACTGGACTTGTCCTGCAGTGGGACCAATTGTGAACGCAATACGATATTCACGATAAATTTAATTTCATTATTTTTAGTTATCTTTTCACCAACTTATATACAGATACCTATTTCTTGATGCATTTGTATTTGCATCCACGGATGGAAATTTGCCGGCAACATAGCCGCGATTTCCGTTAACCAACCGGCTGCAAGTGAAATACAATGATATTTGAGCGCAGAATCATAGGAAAAAAATCTAGAAGTTTACAGCACAGAAGGAGGCCATTCGGCCCATCCTGTCCGTGCCGGCCGACAAAGAGCTATCCAGCCTAATCCCACTTTCTAGCTCTTGGTCCGTAACCTTGTAGGTTACGGCACTTCAAGTGCATATCCAAGTACTTTTTAAATGTGATGAGGGTTTCTGCCTCTACCACCCTTTCAGGCAGTGAGTTCCAGACCCCACCACCCTCTGAGTGAACAGAGTTCTCCTCAACTCCCCTCTAATCCTTCTACCAATTACAGGTACCTGAATACATCACAACTGGGTTTTTTCCGTTAAATTGGCACCAAGAAATTTAACTGGATTAGCCAGATAAATACTGTGGCAACAAGAGCAGGTCAGAGGCTAGGTATTCTGTGGCGAATGTCTCACCTCCTGACTCCCCAAAACTTTCCACCATCTACAAGGCACAATTCAGGAGTGTGATGAATTACTCTCCACTTGTCTGGATGAGTGCAGCTCCAACAACACTCAGGAAGCTCGACACCATCCAGGATAAAGCAGCCCGATTGATTGACACCCCATCCACCACCTTAAACATTCACTCCCTCCCCTCCACCACCGGCATACCATGGCTGCAGTGTGCACCATCTCCAAGATACAATGCAGCAACTCGCCAAGGCTTCTTCAGCAGCACCTCCCAAACCCGCGACCTCTTCCACCTAGAAGGACAAGGGCAGCAGGCGCATGGGAACACCGCCACCTCCAAGTTCCCCTCCAAGTCACACACCATCCTGACTTAGAAGTATATTGCCGATTCTTCATCGTCGCTGGGTCAAAATCTGGAACTCCCTCCCTAACAGCACTGTGGGAGTACCTTCACCACACGGACTGCAGCGGTTCAAGAAGGTGGCTCACCACCACCTTCTCAAGGGCAATTAGGGATGGGCAATAAATGCTGGACTTGCCAGCGACGCCCACGTCCCTTATACAAATTTTTAAAAAGCGTGTCGATTTTTTTTGCCGGGGGGGATGTCAAAGTATTTTATTCCACTTCGCCAAATATTAACCACAGCCATATTAGCTTTCTAAAATGTAGGATGCAAATCGACTAGAAGAACAGTCATATTAAGCCGACTGACCAATACATGAAATCGCAAGAGTGTCACGTTCATTCGAGCTGGTAAAGTTCTGCATCGCTGAAATATTATTACAGATTTCCGAGTTCCCCGTTGCATCACGTTTAAATCAAACATTAAACTATGGAAATGGAAACTAGTTTTGAGCCCTACCTTGACATGTTCTTTATTCGCTCCGAATCCTTGGTCCCTTTCGGCTGCAGCGCCAATCTCCAATGCTGCCTGTGCAATCGGGTGCAACTTGACCGCTGGTGACACTGTGAGGAGGGAGCGCCGAGTTATTGATCTAAGTCTCCATTAAATAACAAGAAGGAGATCAAAATAGAAGTCCGAAGACCAATGCATGTCTGACCACTGAGTGATGTTTCTACACTGGACCACGCTCTGTAAATTTTATGATCTCATTTTCAATGCAGTTTAATAAAAAGTGGACTGCTGACTTTATCACGGTGATCACTTTTGAATGCGCTCCAGTTCGTGTAAGGTGGAAGATGGGAGGCCAACCAGGAGCTGCATCTCCTCACCTTCACCCCTTCCCAATGGTCCTTCTTTCCTCCGTTTCCCAGCCCTCAAGCACCCCCAATGTTTTCTGTTCATGGGATGGTGGCAAGACTGGTATTTATTACCCATCCCTAATTGACCTTGAGATGTGGTGGTGAGCTGCCTTCTTGAACCGCAGAGGGCAGTTAAGGGTTAACCACTTTGCTGTGGGTCTGGAGTCACATATTGGCCGGACTGGGTAAGGACGGCAGATTTCCTTCTCTAAAGGACATTAGTGAACCAAATGGGTTTTCACGACAGTCTGTTCGTTAACCATTAACTGATACTAGTTTTTTAATCCAGATTTATTAAATTAACTGAATTTTAAATTCCACAGCTGGCGTGGTGGGATTTGAACTTTCATGTTTCTGGATCTTTAATCCCGGCCGCTGGATTGTTAGTCCAGTAACATAACCACTACGCTGCTTTACCCCCTGCTCAGCGTCAGTACCCATATCTGCTCACTTGCTCTCCCCCTGACTTCTACCCTCAACTATTATTCACTCTCCCTCTCCACACATCATCCAATCAGCTTCATCCCTTTCCATGCACTCCTCGGCCCATCGCCCTCCCTCTGCCCCTCAGGCCCAGCCCTATGTCCCCCTCAGACCCCATCACCTTCCCTTCACCAGCCTCGGAGTAAAGCCCCACTCCCTTGGCCCCCCTCTCCCGCCAGCAGCGTCACGTGAAAGTCCTCCATTTCTCTCCAGTCTCTCGAGGAGTCCCTTCTTCAACGGCGTGTTACCCAGCTCTGGGAGTGAACAATTTGGTTATTAAAAGGCCTAAAGCGCTTGCATTAGAACACAGTGCTATAAACACTTCGGGAAAAGAACGGATGAGAATCACCAGGGGAGACGCGGGCATACAAGGGGAGGAAGCGCGCAAAGACAGACATGTCACGGGCGAAGGACACGAGGAATGGCAGGGCAGAAGGAAGTTACTTTGATGCAGGGATTTTTAGAAGAGGCGGAGTGCCGGTGAAACCTCAGAATGAGGAGCAGTGGCGCCACCTTGTGGAGGGTCCGCCTATCACTGCAGCGTGACTGACAAAACCTGGCACAGGACTTTTGCATTGTCTCTTGACAAAAAACTGGTACAAAAAAAGGTGGAACAGAAAATACCCCGATTCTGAAGAGATAGTGTGCACTTAACCCACTGTATTATAGATAGCTATACCAGCAGGGTTTCACCTGTAGGTTACTTAATTTTTCGCACTATATCAAAATAAGGAAGCAAAGACAATAAAAATAATAGTGCAACTAAATTAGAGAGCTTATCAAACTCATAGGCAACTGGACGGCAGAGGACAGATTCAATTCAGTATTGATAAGTGTAAAGCAATTATGGTGGATCAAGAAACCAAAGGAAGGAACATTTGTTAGATTCTACAACGGTAGAGCACGATATTCAGGTAATAGATCGAGGCATTATAGAATGGATACATCTATGAAATCAAAAGCAAAAGCTTTAACTGCAGTGATAAAAAGGGCAAATACTAGGTTGTAGTAGCAGAAAGACGGAGTGTAATTCTAAAGATCTGTATTATTGTACAAGGAACTGGCCATAGCTTATGTAATGCTGCATGAAGTTCTTTACATAGGATTACATAGGATATACGTCACAGAAACAGGCCATTCGGCCCAACAAGTCCATGCCGGAGTTTATGCGCCACACGAGCCTCCTCCCGTCTTTCTTCATCTAAATCTATCAGATTTACCCTCTGTTCCTTTATCCCTCATATGCTTGTCTACCCTCCCCTTAAATGCATCTATACTATTCTCTTCAAACACTCCCTGTGGTAGCGAGTTCCACATTCTCACCACTCTCTGGGTAAAGAAGTTTCTACTGAATTCCCTATTGGATTTCTTGGTGACTATCTTATAATGATGGTCTCTAGTTATGCACTTCCCCACAAGTGGAAACATTCTCTCTGTATCCACTCTATGATAACTTTTCATAATTTTAAAGACCTCCATTAGGTCACCCCTCAGCCTTCTTTTTTCAAAAGAAAAGAGACCCAGCCTGTTCATCCTTTCCTGCTATGTACACCCTCGCATTTCTGGTATCATCCTTGGAAATCTTCTCTGCACCCTCTCCAGTGCCTCGATATCCTTTTTATAATATGGCGACCAGAACTGTACACAGTACTCTAAGTGTGGTCTAACCAAGGTTCGATACAGGTTTAGCATAACTTCCCTACTTTTCAATTCTATCCCTCTAGAAATAAACCCTAGTGCTTGGTTTGCTTTTTTATGGCCTTGCTAACCTGCGTCACAACTTTTAGAGATTTGTGTATTTGTACTCCGAGATCCCTTTGTTCCTCTACCCCACCTAGACTCGCACCCTCCAAGTGATAAGTGACCTCCCTATTCTTCCTACTAAAATGTAATACCTCACGTTTATCTGCGTTGAACTTCATTTGCAAATTATATGCCCAATCTGCAAGTTTATTAATGTCCTCCTGTAATTCGCTGCAGTCCTCCTCAGTATTGACTATCCCCCCCAATCTGGTTTCATCTGCAAATTTACAAATTGTGTTTTTGATTCCAAAGTCTAATGATTATTCTGATTATCTAACCACAATAAAGATATTATTCCCTTGATAAAGTACAGAGCCAAGCAACGAAAATGGTCCCAGGCATCAAGATCTTAATTATCAGGAAACGTTCATCAGTTGGCCTTGCTTCTTTCCATAGAATCGTAGAAATTGCAATGGAAAATAAGGCCATTTGGTCTCTCATGCCTGCGCCAGTGACATTTCCACATGACAGCTATCTTCTCTAATCCCACTGATTGTCCCGTTAACAATGTGTTTCTTCGCCTTAATGATCTCCACTCTTTGAAGATTCAAGACCCACTGCAGGAATTAAACCCATAATTTAGGCTGACACGTCAGCAAAGTACTGCATTGTTCTCGGTTCAGGCCAACATTCATCCCCGAAACCGACATCATCAAAAAACAGATCTGATGTATATTCGGATGCATAATAATGGGACCTCACTATGTGAAATTGATAACAGCAATGCTTGTACTTCAAAAGACAATTAATTGATACGTGAATCACTTTGGGATGTCCTAAGAAGACCTAACATGGCTCTCTCTAAATACAGGTTTGTTTTTTCCTTCTTTCTTGAAGCAGTACAACAAAGTTCTCCTAAATGGTGTCATTGGCTTTGCTTCAAGATATACGTGTGGTTGCTCACGCTCCCATCCCAATAACCATTTGCTTGGGAAAAAAATCCTTCTCCCATGTCTTTAAGAAACCCTTAATATTCTCTACCCCGGTGAATGCAAGCCGCTTTTAATCTCGCATCATGAGTATATCGTTTCATTCCATATACAGTCCCGTGAATCTCAGATGCAGCTTTTTCATTCCTCCAGCATTCTTTCTCTGAAGTTATGCTCAACGTTGGACTCAGTACTCTAACTGTTTCCTAACCAAAGGCTTGTACAGATTTATCACAGATTTTTATTCAGTATATAAAAAGCCCAGAATCAGACATCCGTTTAATGGATTAATACAGCTCTAGCTTTTAAAACAAACCGTGCATCTGTATTCCTAGATCGCTCTGGTCCTCTACTACTCCATTGAGAACAGTAGTTTTATGATATTTCCTGTTTTTTCCGAAAATGAGCTACATCATATGTGTCTGAATTGACAGATGTTTCACTCTCTCCTCTTGCAATCTTGTGCATTCTCTTTCACAATTTGCCAAGTTGTGTAATTAGATATAGATCAGCAGTTTTTGCAGAATGAGTTCTACTTTGCTGCACCGTTCATTCATGTACATTGGAAATTAGAACAATGTCACGAACTGTTGGCAATGTCTTAACCCCAACCTGGGAACTACACACCAGGGTACATTGCCTCACATCTATTATTTTAATGCAGCATTTCAATGTGATTGTAAATTTGCTGTTCCTATATATTAAACTATAGGCAGCGCTATTCTGTAGGCACTATCTAAGTTAATTTCAATAGGACCCTTATATACCGCAGTAAGTGGAGACTTTTGTCCAACATTCTCGGGAAACGACTTCAGAATCAGAGTCAGGTGATTACATCTTTTCTCACTGCTCTCCGAAGAAGTGATGATTTTATTTTGACACTTTTCAAAGTACACCATAAAATATACTGTTTTTACTGAAAATTTGCACATGAACGCGTTTCAGTTGCGGGTGTTTTTATTTTTAACAGGAATACAGAAAATCCATGTACTCATCAGCATAACAATATAACAAAAGATTGGCAAATTTAAATTGTGCGACCAGACACCAACAGACGGGTGTGTGATCATGAATTGCTCTATACCTTTGATGAGTAGCTTTGTATGCGAGCTGTAGGTGTGCTTTACTGCTTAGATATACACAGGGGAAGAAAGGATTGACAATTTAGAACTGAAATATACGTGTCAATCATCCGTCCGTCTGTATCAAGGTAGATCGATAAACAGAAGTAAGATAAGCGATTGGGTTCTGGAGATCGGCTGTGCCTGCAGAAAACGACAAAGAATGGCTCATATTAATTTCACTGTGATTAATACAAGAACAGGTCAGAGGCTGGGTATTCTGCGGCGAGTGTCTCACCTCCTGACTCCCCAAAGCCTTTCCACCATCTACAAGACACAAGTCAGGAGTGTGATGGAATATTCTCCACTTGCCTGATGAGTGCAGCTCCAACAACACTCAAGAAGCTCGACACCATCCAGGACAAAGCAGCCCGCTTGATTGGCACCCCATCTATCACATTAAACATTCACTCCCTCCACCACCGGCGTACCGCGGCTGCAGTGTGTACCTTCTGCAAGATGCACTGCAGCAATTCGCCAAGGCTTCTTCGGCAGCACCTCCCAAACGCGCGGCCTCTTCCACCTAGAAGGACAGGGGCAGCAGGCACGTGGGAACACCACCGCCTCCAAGTGCACCTCCAAGTCACACACCATCCTGACTTGGAAATATATCGCCAATACTTTATCGTCACTGGGTCAAAATCCTGGAATTCCCTCCCTAACAGCACTGTGGGAGCACCTTCACCACACGGACTGCAGCAGTTCAAGAAGGCGGCTCACCTCCACCTTCTCAAGGGCAATTAGGGATGGGCAATAAATGCTGGCCTTGCCAGCGACGCGCACATCCCATGAACGAATTCAAAAAATTTACCATACTCAGTAACTGAGTTGCATTCAGACAAAAACAACAACTTGTATTTATATAGCGCCTTTAACGTAGCAAAACTTCGCAAGGCGCTTCACAGGAGTATTATAAGACAAAAAAAATCGACAGCACGTCTCACCATCCAACATGATTCCATCTGCCTCATGGTTTGGAGTGAAGTGGTCGAAAGTTTCCTCAGTTATGCAATGCTGTACATGAGCTGGGTTCCTGTCTAGATGGTTCACGGCTGACACGTGGCCATGGCTTGCCCCAGCAGACGATCACAAATGTTACCTTGCTGACAACCGTTGCTGAATTCACAGAACCAGGATTAGCAGAATGGAAACCAACTATTCTGCAAACCAACTAGTCTTCTCTTTCCTCACCTTTCTTCATCTTCAAGGCAAGCATCACTGAACAAGATGCAGTTTGGGGGGAGGTTCTATCTGCAGTCTAAGATTCGAACCGCGGATACTGCAGCATGGATACTTGGTACTAGCGACCAGACTTTCATTTCTTATGCTGTGTACTTATCAGACACCATCAACACTGTATTTTTTTATACAATTCCCGAACGCTAGAACAAAAAGTACGGCTTTAAAAACGAACACCATTTAATTCTGTGTAACAGCGAAGTGTGTGCATCCTGTGTTGTCAACGTGGAGACCGCAAAATAATTCCATTCACCCTTTATGTGGCTAGTGCTGACGACGCCGCTCTCCTTTCTAACTTTGCTCGCCCCTGGGCTCATTTTTTCCAACCTCTCCGCGTGTGCACCGAAGATGCTGTTCACTCAACAGCTCGCCGTAATGCAGCTGATTCTCTTTGCAACATGCACGGGTGAGTTAATTGGTTTGTGACCGTTACGGATAAAGTCCACGGGCTGGAGAACAGGGTCGATTTAAATTCTACCTTTTGCAGAAACTGGACTTTTTTTCAGCTTCGAATTGGAAATTATTTAATTTCAGGTAACCACAAAAAACGCTAATGGGTGCTGTCTGTTAACATGTTTTATTTCTGCAATTTACTTACAATTGTCGCACTAACTATGAAATAGCGGTGCAACTGTGCTTAGCACCGGTCCATCCCCCTCTAAGCACAGTTACAGTATGTTCTAGACTTGAGCGCATATGGGGCAAAATTTCCACCAGGTTCTTCCGATCTCCCGCCGTAGCTTTAGAATCATAGAATCATGGAATGGTTACAGCACAGAAGGAGGCCATTCGGCCCATCGAGCCCGTGCCGGCTCTCTGCAAGAGAACTTCAGCTAGTCCCACTCTCCCGCCCTTTCCCCGTAGCCCTGCATTTGTTTTCCTTCAGGTAATTATCCAATTCGCTTTTGAAAGCCTCAATTGAGTCTGCCTCCACCGCCCTTTCAGGCAGTTCATTCCAGATCCTAACCACTCGCTGCCTAAAAAAATGTTTTCCTCCCTACTTTAGTTCTTTTGCCAATCACCTTAAATCTGTGTCCTCTGGTTCTCGACCCTTCCGCCAACGGGAACAGTTTTTCTTTATCTGCTCTGCCTCGACCCCTCATGAATTTGAACAGCTCTATCAAATCTCCTCTCATCCTTCTCTGCTCTAAGGAGAACAACCCCAGCTTCTCCAGTCTATCCACGTAACTGAAGTCCCTCGTCCCTGGAACCATTCTTGCAAATCTATTCTGCACCCTCTGTAAGGCCTTCACAACCTTCCTGAAGTGCGGTGCCCAGAATTGGACACAATACTCCAGTTGTGGCCGAATCAGTGTTTTATAAAGGTTCATCATAACTTCCTTGCTTTTGTACTCTATGCCTCTATTTATGAAGCCCAGGATCCCGCATGCTTTTTTAACCGCTGTCTTAACCTGCCCTGCCACCTTCAATGCTGGTGGAAGATCGGCTGTATTTATTTTCCCGCCGAAGTTACGACGGGAGATGGAGAGATTCCAGGCGAAACTCTTGATTCGATTTAAGCCGTCTGTGGAAGGTTTCTGGCAGCAAGCGACTGCTCCACCTGCTTTCATAACAATAGTGGCTGCTCTCCAGAAAGTAACTGAAAGCACTTTGATATGTTTCGACGATATGATAGGGCGCTGTACAAATTCAGCTTTTTTTCTTTATCAATGCGAGTGTGATTATTTTTGCATAATCGGATTTTTTATTCATTCACGGGATGTGGGCGGCGCTGACACTTGTGTGGCGCGAATGTTACTTGCCACTTATCAGCCCAAGCCTGCAATATGCGCGGGTCTTGCTGCACGCGGGCAGGAGCTGCTTCATTATCTGGGGAGCTGCGAATAGAACTGAACACCGTGCAATCAACAGTCAACATCCCCACAATATGAGTCTTTTCCTTGAGATGCTCCACAAAATGTTCTCGCCAAACCAGGATCTTTCTCCCGATCCGGTTGACTGCATCCGAATAACGGCCACTTCTCAGTCTCAGAACAAGTCGTTCATCTTCCGCGTTGTTCAGACTCCAAATTAAAATAATAATGTTGTACTACTTCCTGTAGCTATCTCACTGTTTGTCCCCCGTTTATCTCCCCTTTCCTTCCCTCTGCCTTGTTGCTTCTCTCCTGCTATCCCTTTCTCAATACCACCCTCTGATCCTCAACCACCTTCTCTCATTGGCGTCTCAGCATTCGCTCTGATTCCTTTTTCTCGGCCCTTCACTCTGCTTCTGTCCATTGCTCTTTTCTGTTCTCCTGTCTGTCTGACTCACAATACTCTCTCCTTGTCCCGCCTTGGTAGAAAGCAATTGCAAATGGAAAACAGTTGTTGAATGAATGAGGACAATGAAACCATGGATGTCATATATCTCAGGTAATCGATCTGCCATCGCATTGTATTAGTTTTGCGGCTGGCGGGTATTCCCCGCTGCTGAGTGACGCTGGGCAAGTGGTAGTGGAGGCAGCGAGGCGGAGCAGGACAACCAAGCATTAGCCTGTCTTTCCCTTTCCGACCCTGGCTGACTTGCTGTATATTTGTAGCACTTTCTGTGTGTGTATATAGTGTGTTTCACGGTTCCAGTGTTCGCTGCTTTACTTTTTATCTCTGTTTCTATATCATGTGGAATGAGAATGACCTTTACCGACAAAAATGCCGATCAATGTTAGACAGGTGTGGATTTTAGTACTTATCCGGTTTACCTTTCAGCAGCTGGGACGACGGATATCACCGTTTACCAGCTCCCTCCCTTTATAAATGCGACAGAGGGGGAGTCGGTGACACTGAACTGTGCCGTGGCTTCTGAAGAAAAGTTACCTCCGATCGGCTCAGCTCAATGGACACGGGGTAAAACAAATGGGTACAAACTGGACGATAGTCCGTTTTACAGAGGACGGCTGCAGAAAGCGGACAGCGAGACATTTGCCAAAAATAGAATTTTCATTAAAATCTCCAACTTGACTGATAAAGACTCAGACACCTATTACTGCCGGATAACCTTAATGGGATTAGGATCGACAGACGGAAATGGCACCAAATTGGAAGTGAGACGTAAGTAGCAACTTAAAAAATAATCGTTTACAAAGCACGTGTTCTAATTTTCTATTCACACAGAGCAGGGCGATCCTTGGTTCAATTTCAGGACTATGATTGGCTAGCTGACCCCAGCATACTGGGCACCGGGGATGGGGAATACCATCTCACTCGCTCCTTCTCCTCATTCTCAAATCATTTCCTCCTGGAAGTTGCTTGTTCTGCTGTGGGCATCAGGGGATGAAATTGGACGCAGAACAGGCGGATTTGCGTCGGCTGCCCGTTATACCGCTTGCCAGATATTCCGTTCCATTCAAGTCAGTGAAAATGAATATGGGGTTGAGCCTATAACAGGTGTCCGATGCGATACCGCCTGTGTTACCATCACGCCCTTGCCCAATTTGTCTACTTTTTTATATATTTGTTCCGGGATGTGGGCCAGCATTTATTGCCCATCCCTAATTGCCCTTGAGAAGGTGGTGATGAGCCGCCTTCTTGAACCGCGGCAGTCCGTGTGGTGAAGGTACTTCCACAGTGCTGTTAGGGAGGGAGTTCCAGGATTTTGATCAAGCGACGATGAAGGAACGGCCGATATATTTCCAAGTCAGGAAGGTGTGTGTGACTTGGAGGGGAACTTGGAGGTGGTGGTGTTCCCATGCGCCTGCTACCCTTGTCCCTCTAGGTGGTAGAGGTTGCGGGTTTGGGAGGTGCTGCCGAAGAAGCCTTGGCTGAGCAGGGTTGTGATGCCGCTTAGAGTCAAATAGCCAATCACACCCTCTGGGCACAACGTTGAAGAATCGCCATTAAAATGATATATCAGGAGCTCCGTGCAATGAGAACATGGCACAAAATCAACAGAGGTAGAGGGAAGCTTCTTGACATTGTCCTTATTATCACTGAAGTGCCAATAGTAGCACAATAGCATAGCAATCATTCTATTTCCATTGTAATACTTTTTTTACAATCATGCTATTTGTTTTAATGCAAGCAAAATCGTTTTTCCTCAGCGTCTTCAGATTTAGATTTAATAATACTGACTTCAACTCCTTATTTCAGGCAGAATACAGAGCGAAGATTTAAAGCTGGGACTTGGACTGGGAGGTGTGCTGGTGTTGCTGGCTATAACCATCATAATTCTTACAATTCGACTGATCTGGCAAAACAAAGGTCTGTATCTTTACAAAACACACTGGTAACCTGTTTAAATATTACACTTTCGCTACAGTGCGGGGGAATTACTCTGGCCACTATAAGTAGCAATATACTGAATGCTTTCATGGAGCGAGTCAACAATTCCAGTGCAATCGGAATCGGGTTATTATGAAAAACGCTTGCGGTTACATCAGAAATAATAATAGGAGGAAATATCCATAATACATTATGATACATAGAAACTAGGAGCAGGAGTAGCCCATTCGGCCCGTCGAGCCTGCTCCACCATTCAATACGATCATGGCTGATCATCCAAATCCAGTACCCTGTCCCTACTCTCTCACACAGAATCCCCATCGAGCCTGCACCGACACATATCCCACCCTGTCCCCGTAACCCCACAGATTTAATTCCCCCTAACATATCCCATCCTATCCCCATAACCCCACATATTTAATCCCCCCCTAACACTAAGGGTCAATTTATCATAGCCAAATCAACCTAACCCGCACATTTTTGGACTGTGGGAGGAAACCGGAGCACCCGGAGGAAACCCACGCAGACACGGGGAGAATGTGCAAACTCCACACAGACAGTCACCCGAGGCCAGGTTCGAACCCGGGTCCCTGGCGTTGTGAAGCACCAGTGCTAACCACTATGCCACCGATGCACATATTGTCCAGAATAACTTTCCGTCCTCTCTATAAATTTATGTATCAAAGGTCAATTCTACGGCATTTTAATAAGAAATAGCATCACAAAGTCATAATTTTACAACAATAATATTAATTTTCTTCTTTTCCTTTCAGTTATCCAGAGGCTGAAAAGGTACGGGCAATTTTAACTCCTATAGAATTGATGATCATTCAGAACATAATGTGCATAATTTTAAATTCAAATATCATCTCGCTTATTACAGAAATCACAGCGGAGCCAATACAATAGATGGTAAGGGAGCTTTAGTTGCATTAATTTACATTGATCATTGTTGCTGATTAATTAAAACAAACTAAATATACAAATACATTTCCAGGTTATTTTATTCAAAATCATTTGATTTCCAGTCAGGTTCTACTGATGTGAGTGTGTGTGTGTGTGTGTGTGTGTGTGTGTGTCACCATCTACAAGGCACAAGTCAGGAGTGTGATGGAATACTCTCCACTTGCCTGGATGAGTGCAGCTCCAACAACACTCAAGAAGCTCGACACCATCCAGGACAAAACAGCCCGCTTGATTGACACCCCATCCACAACATTAAACGTTCAATTCCTCCACCACCGGCGTAATGTGGCTACAGTATGTAGTATCTAAAAGATGCACTGCAGCAACTCGCCAAGGCTTATTCGGCAGCACTGCCCAATCCCGCGACCTCTACCACCTAGAAGGACAAGGGCAGCAGGCACGTGGGAACACCACCACCTCCAAGTTCCCCTCCAAGTCACACACCATCCTGACTTAGAAGTATATTGCTGATCCTTCATCGTCGCTGGGTCAAAATCCTGGAAATCCCTCCCTAACAGCTCTGTGGGAGTACCTTCACCAGAGGGACTGCAGCGGTTCAAGAAGGCGGCTCACCACCACCTTCTCAAGGGCAATTAGGTATGGGCAAAAAATGTTGGCCTTGCCAGTGATGCCCACATACTATAAAACAAATTTTAAAAATTGTTTGTATGTGTGTATGCATGTGACTATGTATGTAAGTGTTTATGTATGTGTGTGTGTGTGTATGTGAGTGCATGTGTGAGTGTGTGTGTGTGTGTGTTGCATTGTGTGATTCTGACACATTCTCTGTCATTGTCTCTCCTCTCATTTTCACAGCAACAGCTGATCTACAGCCAACAACACAAGTAAGAACTATCAGATGATGAGATGTTTTATATGTGCAATGACAGATGTTTCAGGTGTACAATAAGGCAACGGTAATTGGGTACGGTAGCATAGTGGTTATGTTACTGGACTAGTAATCCCGAGGTCTGGGCTCATGTTCCATGAGACATGAATTCAAATCCCACCATAGCAATTGAGGATAATTAAACTCAAAAGCATTAAATAAATCTGAAATTAAAAAAAGAAATAAGCTAGTCTAATTCATGGTGACCATGAAAATACTGAATTATCATAAAAATCCATCTGGTTCACTGATGTCCTTTAGAGAAGGACATATGGCCTATATATGACTCCAGACCCACAGCAATATGATTGACTCTTAACTGCCCTCTGAGGTGATCTTGCAAGCTATTCGGTTGTATTTAAGAAGGCAGCTCACCACTACCTTCTTGCGGGCAATTAGGGATGAACAATAAATGCTGGCCTTGCCGACGATGTCCACATCCCATGAATGAATTAAAAAAATTCGCCATCAGCTATCTACGGCGAAGGAATTGTTCTGTTCTCTACGTATTTTCAATATCCTATATGTGCCTGTGAAGATTTTCCCATGTTACGTATGTTTCAGGGATGTGCTTATAATTGCCAGTAAAATGAAACCAGAGGTAATAACTATTCAAAGTCGTGTTTCAGGGGATGCAGTGCCAACAGCATTATGACCTGAATTCAAATCCAGCCTCGACTGATGGGCTGAAAGGCTCCTCTCTCTGTTGGCTGTAAGGTTTCATAACTTCCCAATGGACATAAAAAAAACACAATTTGGTATTAAATTGGTAATCTCAGTCACAGAGGTCATAAAGTGCGAGAGTAGAAAAGTTCAGAGTTGGAGTGTAATGGTCTTTTTTTCTGAGCTTTGTGTGTAGAGCGTTGTACAAGCAGAGTAGAGGAAAATTCACCTTGCAGCCTATTATACTATAGCTGACCCAGGAAGACTGGATGCCCACAATGGATAGCATTAGGTGCCCTTCTTCCATGTACAATCGTCACAATATCTCATTCCAGTTGATCCCCCGAGTATGAGCCCCATCTTCGTTTCTTTATGTCCAAGGGGCACTCAACCGGATAAGCCACCCATTCCCAGATCTGGCTTGCCACATTAATTTCTTCCAGGCTTCGCTTTCCTCTGCAGAAACCATCCGCTACTCTCGGATCATCCTGGAAGGTAGAGAAAACTGCAGGCTCCTTTTCTCTACTACCTTAAACAACTTTGACCACCGCCTCCTCTCCCATCTCTAACAACCAGTGCGAGGAACTCACGCATTTCTTCCTCTCGAAGATAGAGACCATCTGTTCAGCTGCCTCGCTGCTCCTGTCTTCCACTTGTCCACTAAGACAAATGTCCCCCAGTCCTGTCGCCATCATTGCCCTGAAACCTGGATTCTCACTAGTTTCTGCCCTTTTCCTCAAACCCCCTCCAAATTTATCTCATCCATGAGACCTACTTTCTGTTCCCTTGACCCTCTTTCCCACCAAACTCCTGATCACCCAACGGCCACTATTGTGAATGTCTAAATTTACACAGGGGCTGTTGCCCTGCCTTTCAAAGCTGCTGCCTTTACCCGTTTTCAAGATCCCGCCCTTTTTTATTCATTCACAGTATGTGGGCGTCGCTGGCAAGGCCAGCATTTATTGCCCATTCCTAATTGTCCCTAATGAGAAGTCGCACAACACCAGGTTATAGTCCAACAGATTTATTTAATTTTACAAGCTTTCGGAACAGTTCGCTCCTTCGTCAGGTAAGTTAGCAGTGAGAGAATCTCCCAGAATTCACAATTTAAACACAGACAAAATATATTCAAATCTTTCCCTACATCAAAGAGCATAGCCAAGACAATGAGATGTGTCCCAGGGGGTCCAACGTGTCAAACCACCTGCTGGCTGCATATCCTGTCAATCTGTGTAGGTTCTTGTGTTAGTCTTTTTAAAAAAATACACCTGGGAAGACCGGCCATGATGTCAAGTCACGTTCTGTATCGTGACATGAACCCGATATCGCGATTGAGGCCATCCTCATGAGTGCGGAACTTGGCTATCAGTTTCTGCTCTATGATTTTGCGCTGTCGTGTATCTCGAAGGCCGCCTTGGAGAACGCTTACCTGCATATCCGAGTCTGAATGCCCCTGGCTGCTGAAGTGTTCCCCGAGTTGTCCTTGAGGAGGAGGTGGTGAGCTGCTGCCTTCTTGAACTGCTGCAGTCCATGTGGTGAAGGTACTGCCACAGTGCTGTTTGCTAGGGAATTCCAGGGTTTTGGCCCAGCGATCATGAAGGAACGGCGATATATTTCCAAGTCAGGGTGGTGTGTGACTTGGAGGGGAATTGGAGGTGGTGCCGTTCCCACGCGCCTACTGCCCTTGTCACGGATTTGGGAGCTGCTGACGAAGAAGCCTTGGTGAGTTGCTGCAGTGTATCTTTGACCTGTCTGTCCTTTCCAGGTAATGTCCCATCTTGAACCTTCCTTTCACCTCCAAGGTCCTTAGAATGCTGTCGCCTCCCAGATATGTACCCATTTCCCTTCAGATCAGGTTTCTGCCTTTGCCACAACATTGAGACGACCCTGACCAAAGTCTCAAGTGGCATTCTCTGCTACTGTGGCCATGGTATGTTCTGCATAACCTCTCTGTAAACTTTGAAACATCAACCACACGATCCTCTTCCAATGTATCTTATCTATTGCTCAACTCCATGGCACTGCTCTTGCTTAGCTGTACAATAATGCATCTAATTTTAACCAGAGCATCTCCAGCAAAGTCATCTTTTTCCACCAACAGCCGTTAGCTTGGGAGTCTCCAAAGGATCCATCCTATGCTCCCTCGTCTATATCCTTCTCCGAGTTGGCATCATCGAATCTATGCATTCAGCTTCCATATTTATGCCAATTACAGCTCTACTCATCCACCACCTATCTCGACCCCTCCTTATGCTGTCAGACTGTATCTCCAACATTTAGTTTTCACTATGTGTCCTTTTTCTGATTACTAATCGTTCAAGTGACTTGGTACGTTTTTCTGCTTAATGGACACAATAAATATGCAAATTGGTGGTGTTGTATTTATATGCATTTGGACTTCAAACTCATTTTAATCCGATTGCGATAATTGTTAGGTACATTCCAATCGTGGCAGTGACGAGGCAGTTTCCCTGCACTGTGCCAAAGTGAACACAAAGCAAGAGGGGAAGTCGAGGAGAATGAACATGCAGGTACATCATGTGGAGTACGCCACCATCAGATGAAGCTGTGAGAAGAAATCTGAAAGACCTCAAAACCCTGATCCTACATATGCCACTAGGAGAACAAGAGCAATTTTAAACAATATCCAGCACACCGACCGCCTTGCTCTTTATTACTCTGCCAACAAGGTTGCGACATGTTAACTGAATGTGTGTAAATCTGCAGCTGTTCCTAATTTCCCAGTTATCGAATATTCTGCGGTTTCAGATAAGCACCCTGTAGAGGCTAAGTGTCTCTTGGCAACTCTTAGAAAATTGAATCTTCCTTATCATTAACACAAACTATGTTTTCCAGCCTGGCAAGCTGAAGAAGGTGGGAAAAGAGGTCCTTCTGGGTCACTGTGTGTAGCTACAGCATAAATGAAAATTGCATTACGTGGGTATTTCTTGTGAAATTATAAAAGCGTTCTTAAAAATGTGTTTGCTGTTTTCCTAGAAATAGGAATTAAGAAATATTCTCAGTGTGTTTACAATGTCGATAACAGATGGTTGTCAGAAAAAAATGTATCCCAAAATGTAAATATGCTACTTACTATTAACTGGTTCCAGTTTGTATGATCATTAAAATACTTAATCTACTTAGCTCTGCATGCCAGATTTACCATAGCTCTTCGCCCAAGTGTGCATCACAAATATTTCAATTTTGCACATGACATTTTCTCAGATTCAATGTCACCAGTCACTTCTATAAGTGGACCGAAGGTCCCTGACGATTTGGAGTGCACCGTTTGCTGTCCAGTATCATAAGAAAACAGCAGAAGGTTTTTGAGCCCCTCGAGCCTGTTCTGCCATTCATTGAGATCATGGCTGATCTGTATCTTAACTCCATCCACCTGCCTTTGCTCCATGTCCGTTAATACCCTTGGCTAGCAAAGATCTATCGATCCTGAATTTAAAAATATTAATTTAGCTAGCATCTATTGCTGTTTGTGGGAGGGACTTCTTCACTTTCACCACGCTTTGTGTGAAGAAGTGTTTCCTAACTTCTCGCCTCAATGAGAGATTTTAAGGTTATAACCCGTGTCCTAGACTCCCACAACAGCGTAAAATGTTTCTCTCTATCTACTCTATCAATTCCTTTCAAAATCCTAAAAACCTCAATCAAATCACCTTTAACCTTCTAGATTCTAGGGACTACAAGACTAGTTTATGTAATCTCTCTGCGTAATTTAACCCTGGTAACATTCTGGTGATTCTGCGTCGCACTCCTAAGGCCAATATATACTTTCTAACGTAGGGTGCCAAGAATTGTACACAGTACTCCAGATGTAGTGTAACCAGGGCTTTATATAGCTGTAGATAAACCTCCTCCACTTTATATTCTAGCGCTCTAGTTATTAAGTTAAATTAATTTATCTAGTTCAACGATATTATAGCAGGACTGTAACAGATTACAACTACTGCAACTTGTATTTATATAACGCCTTTAACATAGTAAAACGTCCCAAGGTGCTTCACATGAGTGTTATTAAACAAAATTTGTCACCAAGTCACATAAGGAGATATTAGGACAGGTGATCAAAATTTTGGTCAAAGATGTAGTTTTAAGGGGCATCTTAAAGGAGGAGAGAGAGGTAGAGAGGCGGAGAGGCTTATGGAAGGAATTCCAGTGTTTGGGCCCAAGGCAGCTGAAGGCAGATCCACCAATGGTGGAGCGATTAAAATCGCGGAGGTACAAGAGTACAGAAATGGATCAGCATGGAGATCTCGGAGGGATGTAGGGCTCAGTTTAGTGTCAAATAGGACACCAAGGTTTGAAACAGTCTGGTTCAGCCTCAGACAGTGGCCAGGGAGAGGGACGGAGTCGATAGCTAGGGAACAGTATGTGTGGCGTGGACCGAAGGCAATGGCTTCGATCTTACCAATATTTAGTTGGAGGAAGTATCTGCTCATCCAGTGCTCGATGTTGGACAAACAACATAACAAATCCGAGGCAGTGGAAAGTTCGAGAGTGGTGGTGGCGGGGTAGAGCTGGGTGTCATCAGTGTATATATGGAAACTGAAGTTGTGTTTTCGAGGATGGACAGCATGTAGATGAGAAATATGAGGGGGGTGAATATTAGATCCTTGCAAGACTCCAGAGGTAATGGTGCGGGAGTGTAAAGAGAAGTCATTGCAGGTGGTTCTCTGGCTATGACTGGAAAGATAGGAATGGAACCAGGCGACGGCAGTCCCACTCAGCTGGATGATGGAGGAGAAGGTGTTGGAGGAGGATGGTGTGGTCAACCGTGTCAAAGGCTGCAGACAGGTTCAGGAGGATGAGGAGGGACAGTTTACTTTTGTCACAGTCGCATTGGATGTAATTTGTGACTTTGATAAGGGCCGTTTCAATGCTATGGCATGGGCGGAAACATGATTGGAGATATTGAAACATGGAACTGCTACAAAGATGGCCACAAATTTGGGAGGCGACAACACCTTCAAGGTCCTTGCAGAGCAAGGGGAGTTTGGAGAAGCGGCAGTATTTTACAGGGCCAAGGGTGGGTTTTGTGAGGATGGGGCTGATGATGGCAGATTTGAAGGGGAGGGAGACAGTACCTGAGCAGAGAGAAGACAAGAGATGTTTGACAAATTTGCTGGAGTTCTTTGAGGATGTAACGAGCAGGGTGGATAAAGGGGAACCAGTAGATGTCGTGTATTTGGATTTCCAGAAGGCATTCGATAAGGTGCCACATAAAAGGTTACTGCACAAGATAAGAGCTCACGGGTTTGGGGGGTAATATATTAGCATGGATAGAGGATTGGCAAACTAACAGAAAACAGAGAGTCGGGATAAATGGATCATTTTAAGGTTGGCAAACTGTAACTAGTGAGGTGCCGCAGGGATCTGTACAGGGGCCTCAACTATTTACAATCTATATTAATGACTTGAATGAAGGGACCGAGTGCAATGTAGCCAAATTTGCTGATGATACAAAGATAGGTGGAAAAGCAAATTGTGTGGAGGAAGCAAAGAATCTCCAAAGGGATATAGATAGGTTAAGTGAGTGGGCAGGAATCTGGCAGATGTCGTATAATGTGGGAAAATGCGAGGTTATCCTCTTTGGTAGGAAAAATAAAAAGAGCAAATTATTATTTAAATGAGAAGAGATTACAAAATGCTGAGGTACAGCGGGATCTGGGGATCCTTGTACATGAATCACAAAAACTTAGCATGCAGGTACAGCAAGTAATTAGGAAGGCAAATGGAATGCTGGCCTTTATTGCAAAGGGAATGAACTATAAAAGTAGGGTAGACCTGTTACAACTGTACAGAGGGTTGGTGAGACCACACCTGGAGTACTGCGTACAGTTTTTTCTCCTTATTTGAGGAAGGATATACTTGCATTGAAGGCAGTTCAGAGAAGGTTCACGAGGTTGATTCCGGAGATGAAAGGGTTGTCTTTTGAAGAAAGGTTGAGCAGGTTGGGCCGATACTCATCAGAGTTCAGAAGAATGAGAGGGGATCTTATTGAAACATATAAGAAGGGGCTTGACAGGGTAGATGCAGAGCGCATGTTTCCCCTCGTGGGGGAATCTAGAACTAGGGGGCATAATTTCCGAATAAGGGGGCACCCGTTTAAAACGGAAATGAGGAGGATTTTTTTTCTCTCAGAGGGTCGAGAATCTTTGGAATTCTCTTCGCCAGAGAGCTGTGGAGACTGGGTCATTGAATATATTTAAGGTGGAGATAGACAGATTTTTGAATGGTATGGCAGTCAAGGGGTATGAGGAGCGGGCAGGGAGGTGGAGTTGAGGCCAAGATCAGATCAGCCATGACCTTATTGAATGGCGGAAAGGCTTGAGGGGCCAAATGACCTGCTCCTGCTCATGCATCTTATGTTCTTATGTTCTTATGTAAGCCAATTCCTTATCAAAGCTGCCACTGACCCATCTTTTCCATGAGCCTCAATGTGGTACTTTGTCAAACGCCTTCCGAAAATCCATGTTGACAACATCCATTGCATTCCCTTCATCAATCCTCCCTGTTACTTTATCAAAAAATTCAATTAGATTAATCAAACACGATCTGCCTTTTACAATTTCGTGTTGGCTCTCCTTAATTAGCTGAAACCTCTCCAAGTGCCCGTTAACTTTTTCCTTGATTATTGTTTCTAAAACTTTACCCACTACAGATGTTAAACTGACCAGGCTACAGTTACTAGGATTGTCCTGACACCCTTTCTTGAACAATGTTGTCACATTTGCCACTTTCCAATTCTCAGGCACCTCCCCCACATCTAGGGAAAATTGGAAAACTATGGCAAGCCCTTCCGCTTTCACCTCCCCCAATTCCCAAAGCAACCTGGGATGCAAGCCATCTGGACCTGGCGACTTGTGCACTCTAAGCATACCCAGCCATTCTAGTATATCCTGTCTATCAATTTTCAACCCTTCCATTGCTTCTACCTTTTCCACTTCTACCGATATTTTGTCAGCATTCAACTCCTTAGTAAACACCGAAAAAAGTATTAATTGAGTATTCTAGCCTTGCCCTGCACCTCGAAGCATATATCATCTTCTTTGTCTCTAATAGCCTCCACCCCGCCTCTTACTATCCGCTAACTGTTTGCATGGCAGTAGAAGATTTATAGGTTCCATTTTATGGTAACCGACATTCTACTCTCATATTCTCTCTGAAGGGATAATTACTAGTCCTAGTCCCTTTAGGGCTATCCCAGATCAGGCGTATTCCCCAGACGTTCACTTTCAACTAAAGTTTGAGGTAGCCGAATCCTAAAGACGCTTAATTGGCTCTGAATGTCTGGACCATCTCTCCCTAAAGGAAAGGAACAACCTGAAGATGTTACCGTCCTCCAGATAGCACTTTTAATAAGTTTAGCTAGACTGTAATGTTCCAGGTATTATGAGGGTCCGGAAAACTCCCTCAGAATTCTGCAACTCCTCACCAAAGAGCGTACAGAGAGTCAGTTCGCGAGTTTGATACAGAAGTATTATGTGAGCCAATTCTAAAAATATATAGATTTATTAAAGAACCGACATGTAATTACAGTAGGTGTTTCAATCGCAACATTGACAGTTCCAAAAATAGAAAGCTTACAATTCTTATTATCAGATCTTAACTTCGCTACATTTTTACAGTTCACAGTCTTTATTCCAGGATATCCAACAAAATCGAATACAGTACAATACCTTGATCCCCGAGGTACAAAGAGTTGTAGACTTACAGAGCTGCCTCTGAAGCCTGAAAATCGCTTTGCCCCTTTACAGTGAGACTATCATCCCATTTCAAAGTTCAATATTTATATCCTTTTTCAGTGCTATTTCCTTTGAAGTTTTCTGCTGATGTAAGCTAATTATCTCTAGTCATTTTTCTGTTGATCCCTGCTATTCTTACAGTCACCTCAGCTGGGAGCAATGCAGAATTATGTCTCTACCCCAGGTGTTCCAAGTTCAACACAAAAACGGTTTGACGGCAGGTGTTCCTTTCAGTTGATGTCATTTTTCCGAAAGCATATGTTTCTTAATTTTATGTGTTTCTTTCCGAAGTGTAATTTAGAACACCTTAACAGGGTGTGCCATTATGTTATTTCCAAATCTTCAGACTTCAGGAGCCTCCAACCTCCTCTTTCAATAAGGTTATTGATTCAGTGTCAACAACTTATATTATCTCAAGGTCCGATACCAGTTTAGCATAACTTCCCAACTTTTCAATTCTATCAACCCTGACTGCTTGGTTTGCGGATGCTGGAAATCTGAAATAAAAACAAAAAATGCTGGAAATGCTCAACAGGTCAGGCAGCATTTGTTCAGGGAGAAACAGAGTTAACGTTTCAGGTCGTTGACCTTTCGTCAGAACTGGAAACAGTTAGAGCAGTACCAGATTTTAAGCAAGTGTAGGGGCAGGGAAAGGGGAGAAGAACAAAAGGGAAGGTCTGTGACAGGCTGGAAGGCGGGAAAGATTAAAAGACAAAAGGGATGATGGTGCAAGGCAAAAGGAGATGGTAATGGGACAAGTAAAGAAAGCTGTAAATGGGAATGTCAGAATCATCAACAGCTGCCATGTGAAAAATAGGGGCAGAGGTTGTGTTCTGGAATTGTTGATCTCCTCCGCACTGTGGTTGTCTACTTTTCAGTTACTTCGAGTTCAACAACTTCAGACCTAACCTCTGCCAGTATTTCCAGTATTTTCTGTTTTAATGCCAAAATGTCTTATTTGTCCGTACAATTTCTAAATCTATAAGAATGCCACGTAAATGATTCGCTTGAACGCCCGTGTTGAACTAAATCTATAATATAAAGCCATACAGTGTTTTGTGTCCAGGTGTGCAGCATTTGCCCAGTGGCCCCAGTGGCCTAATGGATAAGGCACTGGCCTCCTAAGCCAGGGATTCTGGGTTCGAATCCCAGCTGGGGTGCTGTGAATTTTTAGTGTCCATATGCAGCACTCTCACGTCTGAGTCGGGAGGCTGTTGGCCCAACTCCAGAAACTTGAACACCAAAATCTCGGTAGCAGATTCAGAGGAACATATGGAACAGGAGTCAGCCAGCCTGTTCCGCCATTCAGTGAGATCGTGGCTGATCTGTGACCTCACTCCATATACCCACCTTTGGTCCATATCCCTTAATCCCTTTGGTTAACAAAAATCTATCAATCTCCGATTTTAAAATAACAATTGATCTCGCATCAATTGCCATTTGTGGAAGAGAGTTCCAAACTTCTACTACCCTTTGTGTGTAGAAGTGTTTCCGAATTCCACTCCTGAAAGGTCCAGCTCTAATTGTAATTCTATTCCTAGAATTTTTTCCAATAATTTTCCCACAACCGAGGTTAGGCTGACTGGCCTGTAATCCCTTTCTCCCTTTTTAAACAATGGTACCACATTAGCAGTCCTCCAGTCCTCCGGCGCCACACCTGTCGTCCGAGAGGATTGGAAAATGATGGTCAGAGCCTCTGCTATTTCCTCTCTTCCTTCTCTTAACAGCCTGGGATACATTTCATCCGGGCCTGGGGATTTATCCACTTTCAAAGGTGCTTAACCCCTTAATACTTCCTCTTTCACTATGTTTATTTCATCTAATATTTCACACTCTTCCTCCCTGATTGTAATTTCTGCATCGTTCCTCTCTTTTGTGAAAACAGACACAAAGTATTCATTAAGAACCATACCCATGTCTTCCACCTCCACACACAGGTTACCTTTATGGTCCCTAATAGGCCCTACTCTTACTTTAGTTCTCCTCTTGCTCTTAATGTTTTTATAAAACATCTTTGGGTTTTCCTTGATTTTACTTGCCAATATTTGTTTATGCCTAATTTCCGTTTAATTTCCCCCTGCACTTTCTATACTCCTCTATGGTTTCAGCAGTATTGAGCCCTCGGTAACAGTCATAAGGTTCCCTTTTTTTCTTTATCCTTCTCAGTATGCCCCTTGACATCCAGGGAGCTCTAGATTTGTTAGTCCCAACCCTTTTCATTCAGGGAACCTACTATCTCCTCCTTGAGTGCCTCCTATTGCTCTGACACTGATTTAATTTCAAGTTTCTGTCTCCAGTCCACTTTGGCTAAATCACATCTCAGCTTAGTAAAATTAGCTTTTCCCCAATTGAGAACTTTTATTCCTGGCCTAACCTTGTCATTTTCCATAACTACGCTAAATCTAACTGAATTATGATCAATACCACCAATATGCTTTCCCACTGATACCCTTTCCACCTGCCCCGCTTCATTCCCTAAAATTAGGTCCAGAACCGCCCCCTCTCTTGTTGTGCTTACTACGTACTGGCTAAAAAAGTTCTCCTGAATGCATTTTAAGAATTCTGCTCCCTCTATACTTTGCACACACTATTTTTATCCCAGTTAATATTAGGGAATTTGAAATCCCATAATATTACTGCCCTAATTTTGCACGTCTCGGAAAATTGCCTACATTTTTTTGCTTTTTTTGATATATGTAAATGACCTGGATATTGGAATACAGAGTAGAATTTCTAAATTTCTAAATCATCCTTGTAAACCTTCTCTGCACCATATCCAGTGCCTCTATATCCTTTTTATAATTTGGCGACCAGAACTGCACACAGTACTCCAAGTGTGGTCTGACCAAGGTTCGATACAAGTTTAGCATAACTTCCCAACTTTTCAATTCTATCCCTCTAGAAATAAACCCTAGTGCTTGGTTTGCTTTTTTATGGCCTGTGTCGCAACTTTTAGCAACGTTAAATTCACCCGCCTTTGTCCTTTATTGGTGCAACAAAAAGTTCTTGTGGTTACCCACTCCACCAACTAGCCAGGAGATTTTTTTTAAGTGCATCAGCTCGCCCAAGCCCTTTTCAAAGTGGAAATCCAATAATGACAAACTGTCACCGTCACCGATATAATTTGGGAACTGGTGGGTCGCTGCAGTGAATTGGGAGATTTCAATCCAACAGCAAAATTCAGATTCGTTGTAGCGCAAGGCAGCGAAGAGGCCGTGGTTTGTTTCTCGACTCAGCTCCTGGATGGAATTCACGTGCAACCATCGAGTGAATAAATAACTCAAGAAAGTTGTATTTCGATTTACTTTAATCATGGTGTGCAGAGCGTGTTCAATCTGTGCACGTTTCTATTGGAATGGCATGGGCCTCAATACAATGGGTTTAATGAGGTTACCGTAAACAAACCTATGTTGAGCCGATAAACTATAATTCAACGTGGACAAACTGATAAATTCAAAGCAGCAATGTGTTATTGTTGGTTTCCATACATCTTTGTGGATTTCAGAGAATCGCTGATTGGTGGCAGAATCCCAAGTGTTGTGCAGTGGAAGTATGTGTTTTGTCACGCTAGTGCTTAGTCAGGTACACCTCGATATCTTTTACTTCTTGTTTCAACATTAGAAGTGAGGCAGATGATCAGTTACGTAACAATATTAACAAACAGAATTGATACCTATCAATCGCTTATGGTTCCCTAACAATGGTTTTTTCTATTGTTATTCGAATTAGGTTAGCCTAGGTTATATACTACTAGCCCAGAAAGCTTAACAGGCAGCAAGAAGCTGTCCCTAACATTGTTGATGAACACAAAGCTTAAAGCGAAATTATGCATTGCCACTCGAAATATTAATCTTTCTCGGTCAGCTGCTGACTGAAACAGAACTTTTTCTACTTGCGAAATATATATATATACCGTTGCCAAAATTTCTACAAAAGCAAAACACTGCGGTTGCTGGAAATCTGAAATAAAAACAGAAAATGCTGGAAATGCTCAGCATTTCAGGCAGCGTCTGTGCAGAGAGAAACAGAGTTAACGTTTCAGGTCGTTGACCTTTCGTCAGAACTGGAAACAGTTAGAGATGTAACAGATTTTAAGCAAGTGTAGGGGCAGGGAAAGGGGGGAAGAACAAAAGGGAAGGTCTAAATAGGGTGGAAGGCGGGAGAGATTAAAAGACAAAAGGGATAATGGTGCAAGGCAAAAGGAGATGGTAATGGGACAAGTAAAGAAAGCTGTAAATGGGAATGTCAGAATCATCAACAGCTGCCATGTGAAAAATAGGGGCAGAGGTTGTGTTCTGGAATTGTTGATCTCCTCCGCACTGTGGTTGTCTACTTTTCAGTTACTTCGAGTTCAACAACTTCAGACCTAACCTCTGCCAGTATTTCCAGTATTTTCTGTTTTAATGCCAAAATGTCTTATTTGTCCGTACAATTTCTAAATCTATAAGAATGCCACGTAAATGATTCGCTTGAACGCCCGTGTTGAACCAAATCTATAATATAAAGCCATACAGTGCTTTGTGTCCAGGTGTGCAACATTTGCCAAGTGGCCCCAGTGGCCTAATGGATAAGGCACTGGCCTCCTAAGCCAGGGATTCTGGGTTCGAATCCCAGCTGGGGTGCTGTGAATTTTTAGTGTCCACATGCAGCACTCTCACATCTGAGTCGGGAGGCTGTTGGCCCAACTCCAGAAACTTCAACACCAAAATCTCGGCAGCAGATTCATGGGAACATATGGAACAGGAGTCAGCCAGCCTGTTCCGCCATTCAGTGAGATCGTGGCTGATCTGTGACCTCACTCCATATACCCACCTTTGGCCCATATCCCTTAATCCCTTTGGTTAACAAAAATCTATCAATCTCCGATTTTAAAATAACAATTGATCTCGCATCAATTGCCATTTGTGGAAGAGAGTTCCAAACTTCTACTACCCTTTGTGTGTAGAAGTGTTTCCGAATTCCACTCCTGAAAGGTCCAGCTCTAATTGTAAGACTATGCTCCCTATTCCTAGAATTTTTTCCAATAATTTTCCCACAACCGAGGTTAGGCTGACTGGCCTGTAATTACTCAGTCTATCCCTTTCTCCCTTTTTAAACAATGGTACCACATTAGCAGTCCTCCAGTCCTCCGGCGCCACACCTGTCGTCCGAGAGGATTGGAAAATGATGGTCAGAGCCTCTGCTATTTCCTCTCTTCCTTCTCTTAACAGCCTGGGATACATTTCATCCGGGCCTGGGGATTTATCCACTTTCAAAGGTGCTTAACCCCTTAATACTTCCTCTTTCACTATGTTTATTTCATCTAATATTTCACACTCTTCCTCCCTGATTGTAATTTCTGCATCGTTCCTCTCTTTTGTGAAAACAGACACAAAGTATTCATTAAGAACCATACCCATGTCTTCCACCTCCACACACAGGTTACCTTTATGGTCCCTAATAGGCCCTACTCTTACTTTAGTTCTCCTCTTGCTCTTAATGTTTTTATAAAACATCTTTGGGTTTTCCTTGATTTTACTTGCCAATATTTGTTTATGCCTAATTTCCGTTTAATTTCCCCCTGCACTTTCTATACTCCTCTATGGTTTCAGCAGTATTGAGCCCTCGGTAACAGTCATAAGGTTCCCTTTTTTTCTTTATCCTTCTCAGTATGCCCCTTGACATCCAGGGAGCTCTAGATTTGTTAGTCCCAACCCTTTTCATTCAGGGAACCTACTATCTCCTCCTTGAGTGCCTCCTATTGCTCTGACACTGATTTAATTTCAAGTTTCTGTCTCCAGTCCACTTTGGCTAAATCACATCTCAGCTTAGTAAAATTAGCTTTTCCCCAATTGAGAACTTTTATTCCTGGCCTAACCTTGTCATTTTCCATAACTACGCTAAATCTAACTGAATTATGATCAATACCACCAATATGCTTTCCCACTGATACCCTTTCCACCTGCCCCGCTTCATTCCCTAAAATTAGGTCCAGAACCGCCCCCTCTCTTGTTGTGCTTACTACGTACTGGCTAAAAAAGTTCTCCTGAATGCATTTTAAGAATTCTGCTCCCTCTATACTTTGCACACACTATTTTTATCCCAGTTAATATTAGGGAATTTGAAATCCCATAATATTACTGCCCTAATTTTGCACGTCTCGGAAAATTGCTTACATTTTTTTGCTTTTTTTGATATATGTAAATGACCTGGATATTGGAATACAGAGTAGAATTTCTAAATTTCTAAATCATCCTTGTAAACCATCTCTGCACCATATCCAGTGCCTCTATATCCTTTTTATAATTTGGCGACCAGAACTGCACACAGTACTCCAAGTGTGGTCTGACCAAGGTTCGATTCAAGTTTAGCATAATTTCCCAACTTTTCAATTCTATCCCACTAGAAATAAACCCTAGTGCTTGGTTTGCTTTTTTATGGCCTGTGTCGCAACTTTTAGCAACGTTAAATTCACCAGCCTTTGTCCTTTATTGGTGCAACAATAAGTTCTTGTGGTTACGCATTCCACCAACTAGCCAGGAGATTTTTTTTAAGTGCATCAGCTCGCCCAAGCCCTTTTTAAAGTGGAAATCCAATAATGACAAACTGTCACCGTCACCGATATAATTTGGGAACTGGTGGGTCGCTGCACTGAATTGGTAGATTTCAATCCAACAGCAAAATTCAGGTTCGTTGTAGCGCAAGGCAGCGAAGAGGCCATGGTTTGTTTCTCGACTCAGCTCCTGGATGGAATTCACGTGCAACCATCGAGTGAATAAATAACTCAAGAAAGTTGTATTTCGATTTACTTTAATCATGGTGTGCAGAGCGTGTTCAATCTGTGCACGTTTCTATTGGACTGGCATGGGCCTCAATACAATGGGTTTAATGAGGTTACCGTAAACAAACCTATGTTGAGCCGATAAACTATAATTCATCGTGGACAAACTGATAAAATCAAAGCAGCAATGTGTTATTGTTGGTTTCCATACATCTTTGTGGATTTCAGAGAATCGCTGATTGGTGGCAGAATCCCAAGTGTTGTGCAGTGGAAGTATGTGTTTTGTCACGCTAGTGCTTAGTCAGGTACACCTCGATATCTTTTACTTCTTGTTTCAACATTATAAGTGAGGCAGATGATCAGTTACGTAACAATATTAACAAACAGAATTGATACCTATCAATCGCTTATGGTTCCCTAACAATGGTTTTTTCTATTGTTATTCGAATTAGGTTAGCCTAGGTTATATACTACTAGCCCAGAAAGCTTAACAGGCAGCAAGAAGCTGTCCCTAACATTGTTGATGAACACAAAGCTTAAAGCGAAATTATGCATTGCCACTCGAAATATTAATCTTTCTCGGTCAGCTGCTGACTGAAACAGAACTTTTTCTACTTGCGAAATATATATATATACCGTTGCCAAAATTTCTACAAAAGCAAAACACTGCGGTTGCTGGAAATCTGAAATAAAAACAGAAAATGCTGGAAATGCTCAGCATTTCAGGCAGCGTCTGTGCAGAGAGAAACAGAGTTAACGTTTCAGGTCGTTGACATTTCGTCAGAACTGGAAACAGTTAGAGATGTAACAGATTTTAAGCAAGTGTAGGGGCAGGGAAAGGGGGGAAGAACAAAAGGGAAGGTCTAAATAGGGTGGAAGGCGGGAGAGATTAAAAGACAAAAGGGATAATGGTGCAAGGCAAAAGGAGATAGTAATGGGACAGTAAAGAAAGCTGTAAATGGGAATGTCAGAATCATCAACAGCTGCCATGTGAAAAATAGGGGCAGAGGTTGTGTTCTGGAATTGTTGATCTCCTCCGCACTGTGGTTGTCTACTTTTCAGTTACTTCGAGTTCAACAACTTCAGATCTAACCTCTGCCAGTATTTCCAGTATTTTCTGTTTTAATGCCAAAATGTCTTATTTGTCCGTACAATTTCTAATTCTATAAGAATGCCACGTAAATGATTCGCTTGAACGCCCGTGTTGAACCAAATCTATAATATAAAGCCATACAGTGCTTTGTGTCCAGGTGTGCAACATTTGCCCAGTGGCCTAATGGATAAGGCACTGGCCTCCTAAGCCAGGGATTCTGGGTTCTGGGGTGCTGTGAATTTTTAGTGTCCATATGCAGCACTCTCACGTCTGAGTCGGGAGGCTGTTGGCCCAACTCCAGAAACTTGAACACCAAAATCTCGTTTGCAGATTCATAGGAACATATGGAACAGGAGTCAGCCAGCCTGTTCCGCCATTCAGTGAGATCGTGGCTGATCTGTGACCTCACTCCATATACCCACCTTTGGCCCATATCCCTTAATCCCTTTGGTTAACAAAAATCTCCGATTTTAAAATAACAATTGATCTCGCATCAATTGCCATTTGTGGAAGAGAGTTCCAAACTTCTACTAACCTTTGTGTGTAGAAGTGATTCCGAATTCCACTCCTGAAAGGTCCAGCTCTAATTGTAAGACTATGCATCCTATTCCTAGAATTTTTTCCAATAATTTTCCCACAACCGAGGTTAGGCTGACTGGCCTGTAATTACTCAGTCTATCCCTTTCTCCCTTTTTAAACAATGGTACCACATTAGCAGTCCTCCAGTCCTCCGGCGCCACACCTGCCGTCCGAGAGGATTGGAAAATGATGGTCAGAGCCTCTGCTATTTCCTCTCTTCCTTCTCTTAACAGCCTGGGATACATTTCATCCGGGCCTGGGGATTTATCCACTTTCAAAGGTGCTTAACCCCTTAATACTTCCTCTTTCACTATGTTTATTTCATCTAATATTTCACACTCGTCCTCCCTGATTGTAATTTCTGCATCGTTCCTCTCTTTTTGAAAACAGACACAGAGTATTCATTAAGAAACATACCCATGTCTTCCACCTCCACACACAGGTACCTTTATGGTCCCTAATAGGCCCTACTCTTGCTTTAGTACTCCTCTTGCTCTTCATGTTTTTACAAAACATCTTTGGGTTTTCCTTGATTTTACTTGCCAATATTTGTTTATGCCTAATTTCCGTTTAATTTCCCCCTGCACTTTCTATACTCCTCTATGGTTTCAGCAGTATTGAGCCCTCGGTAACAGTCATAAGGTTCCCTTTTTTTCTTTATCCTTCTCAGTATGCCCCTTGACATCCAGGGAGCTCTAGATTTGTTTGTCCCAACACTTTTCATTAAGTGAACCTACTATCTCCTCCTTGAGTGCCTCCTATTGCTCTGACACTGATTTAATTTCAAGTTGCTGTCTCCAGTCCACTTTAGCTAAATCACATCTCAGCTTAGTAAAATTAGCTTTTCCCCAATTGAGAACTTTTATTCCTGGCCTAACCTTGTCCTTTTCCATAACTACGCTAAATCTAACTGAATTATGATCAATACCACCAATATGCTTTCCCACTGATACCCTTTCCACCTGCCCCGCTTCATTCCCTAAAATTAGGTCCAGAACCGCCCCCTCTCTTGTTGTGCTTACTACGTACTGGCTAAAAAAGTTCTCCTGAATGCATTTTAAGAATTCTGCTCCCTCTATACTTTGCACACACTATTTTTATCCCATTTAATATTAGGGAATTTGAAATCCCATAATATTACTGCCTTAATTTTGCACGTCTCGGAAAATTGCCTACATTTTTTTGCTTTTTTTGATATATGTAAATGACCTGGATATTGGAATACAGTGTAGAATTTCTAAATTTCTAAATCATCCTTGTAAACCTTCTCTGCACCATATCCAGTGCCTCTATATCCTTTTTATAATTTGGCGACCAGAACTGTACACAGTACTCCAAGTGTGGTCTGACAAAGGTTCGATACAAGTTTAGCATAACTTCCCAACTTTTCAATTCTATCCCTCTAGAAATAAACCCTAGTGCTTGGTTTGCTTTTTTATGGCCTGTGTCGCAACTTTTAGCAACGTTAAATTCACCCACCTTTGTCCTTTATTGGTGCAACAAAAAGTTCTTGTGGTTACCCACTCCACCAACTAGCCAGGAGATTTTTTTTAAGTGCATCAGCTCGCCCAAGCCCTTTTCAAAGTGGAAATCCAATAATGACAAACTGTCACCGTCACCGATATAATTTGGGAACTGGTGGGTCGCTGCAGTGAATTGGGAGATTTCAATCCAACAGCAAAATTCAGATTTGTTGTAGCGCAAGGCAGCAAAGAGGCCGTGGTTTGTTTCTCGACTCAGCTCCTGGATGGAATTCACGTGCAACCATCGAGTGAATAAATAACTCAAGAAAGTTGTATTTCGATTTACTTTAATCATGGTGTGCAGAGCGTGTTCAATCTGTGCACGTTTCTATTGGAATGGCATGGGCCTCAATACAATGGGTTTAATGAGGTTACCGTAAACAAACCTATGTTGAGCCGATAAACTATAATTCAACGTGGACAAACTGATAAATTCAAAGCAGCAATGTGTTATTGTTGGTTTCCATACATCTTTGTGGATTTCAGAGAATCGCTGATTGGTGGCAGTATCCCAAGGGTTGTGCAGTGGAAGTATGTGTTTTGTCACGCTAGTGCTTAGTCAGGTACACCTCGATATCCTTTACTTCTTGTTTCAACATTAGCAGTGAGGCAGATGATCAGTTATGTAACAATATTAACAAACAGAATTGATACCTATCAATCGCTTATGGTTTCCTGACAATGTTTTTTCTATTGTTATTCCAATTAGGTTAGCCTTAGTTAATTACTGCTAGCCCAGAAAGTTTAACAGGAAGCAAGAAGCTGTCCCTAACATTGTTGATGAACACCAAACTTAAAACAAAATTATGCATTGCCACTCGTAATACCAATCTTTCTCAGTCAGCTCCTGACTGAATCAGAATTTTCTCTAACTACGAAATATATATACCGTTGCCAAAATTTCTTCAAAACCAAAATACTACGGATGCTGGAAATCTGAAATAAAAACAAAAAATGCTGGAAATGCTCAGTAGATCAGGCAGCATCTGTGGAGAGAGAAACAGAGTTAACGTTTCATGTCGTTGACCTTTCGTCAGAACTGGAAACAGTTTGAGATGTAACAGATTTTAAGCAAGTGTAGGGTCAGGGAAAGCGGGGAATAACAAAAGGGAAGGTCTGTGTAAGGGTGGAAGGTGGGAGGATTAAAAGACAAAAGGGATGATGCTGCAAGGCAAAAGGAGATGGTAATGGGACAAGTAAAGAAAGCTGTAAATGGGAATGTCAGAATCATCAACAGCTGCCGTGTGAAAAAATAGTGGCAGAGGTTGTGGTCTGGAATTGTCGATCTCCTTGCACTGTGGTTGTCTACTTTTCATTAACTTCGAGTTGAACAACTTCAGACATAACCTCTGCCAGTATTTCCATCGTTTTCTGTTTTAATGCCAAAATGACTTATTTGTGCGTACAATTTCTAAATCTATAAGAATACCACGGAAATAATTCACTTGAATACCTGTGTTGCAATAATTCTATGATAGAAAGCCATACTGTGCTTTGTGTCCAGGGGTAGAGTGCGCCTATAGTGGCCCCAGTGATCTAATGGGTAAAGCACTCGCCTTGTAAATCTAGAGTTTTGGGTTCGCGTCCCAGCTGGTGTGTGTGAAACTTTCGTGTCAGAGTGGATCAATGGGTAACACTCTCACCTCTGGGTTCGAAAGCTGTTGGTCCAACGACAGAAACTTGAGCGTAAAAATCTCGGCAGCAGAGTCAGAGTTTCATCGGAACAGGAGTCGGCCTTTCAGCCCCTCGAGCCTGTTCCACCATTCAATAAGATAGTGACCTGATCTTTGTCCTAACTCCATATACCCACCTTTGGCCCATATCCCTTAATACTTTTGGTTAACAAAAATCTATCAATATCTGATTTGAAATTTACAATTGGAGCAGCATCAATTGCCGTTTGTGGAAGAGAGTTCCAAACTTGTAACAACCTTTGTCTGTAGAAGTGTTTCCGAATTCCACTTCTGAAAGATCCAGATTTAATTTTTAGAATTATTTCCAATAATTTTCCCACCACCGAGATTAGTCTGACTGGCCTGTAATTATTCGGTCTATCCTTTTCTCCCATTTTAAACAATGGTACCACGTTAGCAGCCCTCCAGTCTTCCGGCACCACATCTGTAGCCCAAGGGGATTTGAAAATGATGGTCAGAGCCTCTGCTATTTCCTCCCTTACTTCTCTTAACAGTCTGGGATACATTTCATCCGGGCCTGGGGATTTATCCACTTTCAAAGAGGCTAAACCCCTTAACACCTCCTCTCTCACTATGTTTATTTCATCTAATATTTCACACTCTTCCTCCCTGATTGTAATTTTTGCATTGTCCCTCTCTTTTGTGAAAACAGACACAATTTATTCATTAAGAACCATACCCATGCCTTTCGCCTCCACAAACAGGTTACCTTTATGGTCCCTAATAGGCCCTACTCTTACGTTAGTTAACCTTTTGCTCTTAATGCATTTGTAAAACATCTTTGGATTTTCCTTGAATTTATTTGCCACTATTTGTTCATGCCCTCTCTTTGCTTGCATAATTTCCGTTTTAATTTCCCCCTGCACTATCTATACTCCTGTATGGTTTCTGCAGTATTGAGCCTTCGGTATCAGTCATAAGATTCCCTTTTTTTCGTTATCATTCCCTGTATGCCCTTTAACATCCAGGGTGCTCAAGATTTGTTAGTCCCACCCTTTTTCTTTAAGGGGACATACTTGCTCTGAACCCTCACTATCTCCTCCTCGAATGCCTCCTACTGCTCTGACACTGATTTGCCTTCAAGTTTCTGTCTCCAGTCCACTTTGGCTAAATCACATCTCAGCTTATTAAAATTAGCTGTTCCCCAATTGATAACTTTTTTTCTTGGTCTAACCTTGTTCTTTTCCATAACTACGCTAAATGTAACTGAATTATGATCAATACCACCAATATGCTCTCCGACGGATACCCTTTCCACCAGCCCAGCTTCATTCCCTAAAACTAGGTCCAGAACCGCCCCTCTCTTGTTGGGTTGCTACGTACTGGCAAAAAAAGTTCTCCTGAATGCATTTTAGGAATTCTGCTCCTTCTATACTCATCACGCAAATTTTATGCAAATTAATATTAGGGAAGTTGAAATACCCTAATATTACTGCCCTATTTTTGCACTTCTCAGAATTGTGCCTACATATTTGCTCTTCTATCTCCCTCTGACTGTTTGGGGGTCAATAGTACATTCCCAGAATATGATTGCCCCTTTTTTGCTTTTCAGTTCACCCATTTGGCCTCGTTGGATGATCCTTCTAAGATATCATCCCTCCCAGTGGCCTAACCGAGTAACCAGGAGTGTTGAGCTGCCATGCCTACCCTTCTTTCAGCCATGTCTCAGTAATAGCTATAATATCATACTCCCACGTGTCTATCTGTGCCCTCGGCTCATTTGCTTTATTCCCTAGACTCCTTGTGTTGAAGTATATCTCATTTAGCACTGCCAAACTCCCTTGTTGTCTATTTTCTAGCCTTTGTTTCCTCTGCCTTCCAAACTGGCTTACTAATTTTCTGCCTTCAATTTCCAGCTTTGCTTCTCTCTCTTCTGAATCTACTCTCAGGGTCCCACCCCCCTGCCAAGCTGGATTAAACCCTCCCCAAAAGCATTAGCAATGCCCACACCCCGCGAGGATATTGGTCCCGGTCTTGTTGAGATGCAACCCTTCCGGCTTGTACAAGTCCCACCTCCCCTAAAAACGGTCCCAATGCCTCAGGAATCTCAAGCCCTCCCTCCTGCGCCATCTCTCCAGCCATGCATTCATCTGCTCTATCCTCCTATTCCTGTACTCACTAGCACGTGGCACCAGGAGTAATCCGGAGATTACTACCTTTGAGGTCCTGCTTTTTAATCTCTTTCCTAGCTCCCTAAAATCTGCCTGCAGGACCTCATCCCTCTTTCTACCTATGTCGTTGGTACCAATATGGACCACGACCTCTGACTGTTCACCCTCCCCCCTCAGAATGGCTTATATTGGATGTTTGCAGTAACTTCGAGTTCCACTTTTTCAGACCATAACCTCTGCCAGTATTTCCAGCATTTTCTGTTTCAATGCCAAAATGTCTTATTTCTCCGTACATTTTCTAAATTTTCAAGAATGCCACGTCAATAATTCACTCGAATACCTGTGTTGCAATAATTCTATAATAGAAAGCCATACTGTGCTTTGTACCTAAGCGTGGGAATGTGTGTCCCGTGACCTAATGGATAAAGCATTGGTCTTTCTAAGCCGCGAGATTGTGGGTTCGAGTCTCAGCTGGGGTGTGAAATTTTAGTGTTAGCCGTGGATCAATGGGTAACACTCTCACCCCTGGGTCAGAAGGCTGTTGGTCCCACTCCAAAAAATTGAGCACAAAAGTCTCCGCAGCAGATTCAGAGATTCAGAGTTTCATCGGAACAGGAGTCGGCCTTTCAGCCCCTCGAGCCTGTTCCACCATTCAATGAGATAGAGGCTGATCTGCGACATAACTCATATGCCCATAACAATTGATCCAGCATCAATTGCTGTTTGCGAAAGAGAGTTCCAAACTTCTAACACCCTTTATGTGTAGAACTGTTTCCTAATTTCACTCCAGAAAGATCTGGCTTTAATTTTTGGACAATGCCCCCTAGTCCAAGAATTATTTCCAATAATTTTCCCACCACCGAGGTTAGGCTGACTGACCTGTAATTACTTGGTCTATCCCATTCACCCTTTTGAAACAAGGGTACCACGTTAGTAGCACTCCAGTCACCCGGCACCACAGCTGTAGCAGGAGCGGATTGGAAAATGATGGTCAGAGCCTCTGCTATTTCCTCTCTTACTTCACTTAACAGTCTGGGACACATTTCATCCGGGCCTGGGGATTTATCCAATTTCAAAAATACTTAACCCCTTAATACTTCGTCTTTCACGATGTTTATTTCATCTAATATTTCACACACCTCCTCCCTGATTGTAATTTCTGCATCGCCCCTCTCTTTTGGGAAAACAGACACAAAGTATTCATTGTGAACAATACCCATGTCTTCCACCTCCACACACAGGTTACCTTTATGGTCCCTAATAGGCCCTACTCTTATTTTAGTTCTCCTCTTGCTCTAAATGTATTTAAAAAACATCTTTGTGTTTTCCTTGATTTTACTTGCCAATATTTCTCAATGCCCTCTCTTTGCTTTCCTAACTTCCTTTTTAGTTTCCCCCTGCACTTTCTATACTCCTCTAGGGTTTCTGCAGTATTGAGCCCTATTTATCTGTCATCAGCTTCCCTTTAGATCTTTATAAAAAAAATAAACAAGAAAGACTTCTATTTATATAGTCTTGCATTTACATTTATCCTTCCCTGCTCTGACATTGATTTATCTTCAAGTTTCTGTCTCCAGTCCACTTTGGCTAAATCACATCTCAGCTTAGTAAAATTAGCTTTTCCCCATTTGAGCACTTTTATTCCTGGTCTATTCTTGTCTTTTCCCATAACTAAGCTAAGTCTAACTGAATTATGATTACTACCACCAATATGCTCTCTCACTGATAACCGTTCCACCTGCCCAGCTTCATTCCATAAAACATCGTCCAGAACAGGGTTGGGCTTAGGACACTGCCCTGAGGAACTCCTGTAGCGAGGTCCTGGGGCTGTGATGATTGACCTTCAACCACCACAACCATGTTCCTTTGAGTTCGGTATGACTCCAGCCAGTGGAGAGTTTTCCCCCCGATTCCCATTGACTTCAGTTTTACTCGGGCACCTTGATGCCAAACCCGGTCAAATGCTGCCTTGATATCAAGGGCTGTCACTCTCACCTCACCTCTGAAATTCAGCTCCTTTGTCCATGTTTGGGCCAAGGCTGTAATAAGGTCGGGAGACGAGTGGTAATGGTGGAACCCAAACTGGGCATCAGTGAGCAGGTTATTGGTAAGTAAGTGCCACTTGATAGCACTGTTGATGATACCTTCCATTACTTTGCTGATGATTGAGAGTAGACTGATGGGGCGGTAATTGGCCGGATTGTATTTGTCCTGCTTTTTATGGACTGGACGTACCTAGGCATTTAGCACAGCCAAACTCCCTTGTTGTCGATTTTCTAGTCTTTGTATCCTCTGCTTCCAAACTCGCTTACTAATTTTCTGCCTTCCATTTCCAGCTTTGCTTCTCTCCTTACTGAATCTACTCTCAGGTTCCCATCCCCCTGCCAAGCTGGTTTAAACCCTCCCCAACAGCACTATCAATTACCCCCACCCCACGGGAGGATATTGGCCCTAGTCCTGTTAACGTGCAACCCGTGAGGGTTGTACAGGTCCCACCTGCCCCAGAAACGGTCCCAATGCCTCAGAAGTCTAAAGTCCCCCGTCCTGCACCATCTCTCCAGCCACGCATTCTTCTGCTCTATCCTCCTGTTCCTGTTCGCACTAGCACATGGCACCAGGAGTAATCTGGAGATTACTACCTTTGAGGTCCTGCTTTTTAATCTCTTCCTAGCGCCCTAAAATGTGCCTGCAGGACCTCATCCCTCTTTCTACCTATGTCGTTTGTTCCGATATGGACCACGACCTCTGGCTATTCACCCTCCCCCCTCAGAATGGCTTATATTTGATGTTTTCAGTAACTTCCAGTTCAACAGTTTCAGACCATAACCTCTGCCAGTATTTCCAGCATTTTCTGTTTTAATGCCAAAATGTCTTATTTGTCCGTACATTTTGTAAATTTATAAGAATGCCACGTAAATAATTCACTTGAACACCCGTGTTGTACTAATTCTATATTATAAATCCATACTGTGCTTTGTGTCCAGGGGTGGAGAATGTGATGCAATTTCGTATCTGAAGTGAGCAGCGAAGTTACAGAGTTACTGAAAAGTATACAAAAGTAAACAACGGCAGTGCAGAGGAAGCCTCATGCAACCAGATCAGCTTGCCTTCCATTCAGATTACATAGGATTACATAGGATATACGGCACAGAAACAGGCCATTCGGCCCAACAACTCCATACCGGCGTTTATGCTCCACATGAGCCTCCTCCGCTTTTTCCTCATCTAAATCTATCAGCGTAACCCTCTATTCCCTTTTCCGTCATATGCTTGTCTAGCCTCCCCTTAAATGCATCTATACTATTCGCTTCCATCACTCCCTGTGGTAGCGAGTTCCACATTCTCACCACTCTTTGGGTAAAGAAGTTTCTTCTGAATTCCCTACTGGATTTCATGGTGACTATCTTATATTGATGGTCTCTAGTTATGATCTTCCCCACAAGTGGAAACATTCTCTCTGCAGCCATTCTATCAACATTTTTCATAATTTTAAAGACCTCTATTAGGTCAACCCTCAGCCTTCTTTTTTCAAGTGAAAAGAGATCCAGCCTGTTCATCTTTTCCTGATATGGATACACTCGCTTTTCTGGTATCGTCATTGGGAATCTTATCTGCACACTCTCCAGTGCCTCTATATCCTGTTTATAATATGGCGGCCAGAACTGCACACAGTACTCTAAGTGTGGTCCAACCAAGGTTCGATTATTGTTTAGCATAACTACCCTACTTTTCAATTCTATCTCCCTAGAAATAAACCCTAGTGCTTGGTTTGCTTTTTTATGGCCTGTGTCGCAGCTTTGAGCAACATTCGCATCATCCGCCTTTGTCCTTTATTAGTGCAACAAAAGGTTCTTGTGGTTACCCACTCCACCAACTAGCTAGGAGATATTTAAAAAGTGGATCAGCCCGCCCAAGCCCGTTTCAAAGAGGAACTCCAATAATGACAAATAGTCACAATTACCGATATAATTTGGGAACTGCTGGGTCGTTGCAGTGAATTGGGAGATTGCAATCCAACAGCAAAATTCAGGTTCCTTATAAAGCAAGGCAGCGAAGAGGCCGTGGTTTGTTTCTCGACTCAGCTTCTGGATGGAATTCACGTGCAACCATCGAGTGAATAAATAATTCAAGAATGATGTATTTCGATTTATTTTAATCACGGTGTACAGGCCATGTTCAATCTGTGCGCGTTTCTATTGAAGTGCCATGGGCCTCAATACAATGGGTTTAATGAGGTTACCGTAAACAAACCTATGTTGAGCCGATAAACTATAATTCAATATGGGCTCCCCAAGGTTATTTATATTGTAGTAATGAGGCTGTGAAGCTGTTTTAAAAAATATGCGAATCTAGTCAAGAACACGAGTTCAGACTTGCCGCGTGTGAACATAAGAACATAAGAACATAAGAAATAGGAGCAGGAGTAGACCAATCGGCCCCTCGAGCCTGCTCCGCCATTCAATGAGATCATGGCTGATCTGATCCAACCTCAACTCTAAAGAACACAAGAAGTAGGAGCAGGACCAGGCCACTCGGCCCCTGGGCCCGCTCCGCCACCCACAGGGCCTTGACCGATCCGAACTCAAACTCATGTCCAATTTCCAGCTCGCTCCCCGTAACCCCTGATTCACTTTACTTCTAGGAAACGGTCTATTTCTGTTTTAAATTTATTTAATGAAGTAGCTTCCACAGCTTCCTGGGGTAGCAAATTCCACAGACCCACTACCCTCTGAGTGAAAAAGTTTCTCCTCATCTCAGTTTTGAAAGAGGAGCCCCTTATTCTAAGATTATGTCCCCTAGTTCTAGTTTCACCCATCATTGGGAACATCCTCACCGCGTCCACCCGATCAAGCCCCTTCACAATCTTATATGTTTCAATAAGATCGCCTCTCATTCTTCTGAACTCCAATGAGCAGAGTCCCAATATACTCAACCTCTCCTCGTATGTCCACCCCCTCATCCCCGGAATTAACCGAGTGAACCTTCTTTGTACTGCCTCGAGAGCAAGTATGTCTTTTCTTAAGTATGGACACCAAAACTGTATGCGTGGAGACCATTCTGTTCATCTTGTGTCTTGTATTGGTGATTATTGTATACACACTGAAAAATGTCAAGTGAACATTAATTCATCATTCAATGGGGGCAAATTGAATTTATAGCGATTGTGTACAATAGACGATATAGAATTTATCGTCTAGAGTTCACTAGAGTTTAGAAGAATGAGAGGGGATCTCATTGAAACGTATACAATTCTGACAGGGCTGGACTGACTGGATGCAGGGAGGATGTTTCCCCTGGCTTGGGGGTCTAGAACGAGGTGTCACAGTCTCAGGATACGGGGTAGGACATTTAGGACTGAGATGAGGAGAAATTTCTTCACTCAGAGGGTGGTGAACCAGTGGAATTCTCTACCACAGAAGGCTGAGGAGGCCAAGTCACTAAATATATTTAAGAAGGAGATAGATAGATTTCGAGAAACAAAAAGCATCAAGGGGTATGGGGAGAGAGCAGAAATATTGGCCCAGAAATTGATCTCGCTCTGTTCCCGCGGGGGTAAGCCTTTCCCGCGATGTCTCACCTCGCTTATGCTTTTTCTGATCCAGCTCGCACGAAATTGATGTTCCAGACATCAGCTGTGCTGGGCTTGCGTATCCCAGCGGCGCAGTTAATTCGTGCGAGCTGTGGGATCACGTGACTCAGTTAGAGCCAATGGCAGCACACCATCTTCCATTCATAAGTCTCACAGCATGGCTGAGAGACTTATGAATCTTACACCCCCCCAAAATAACAGCTAAACCTCAATTAAATTTAAAAAAAAACCCATCACATTAATAAAATAAGTATAGTTAATTAAATTAACCATTTTAAATAAAAAATTAAATTTTTGAAAAAATTTAAAATCTTTTAAAAAGTTATAAAAATAAACTTACCTGTCTTTAAAGTCTATAAAAAAGATATACCTGTAAAAAAAAATTCAAAAAAATACTTAATTCACTACTTACCTTCTTAAAAGCGGGTCTTACTCCTCCTTTTTACATTTCCAAAATCTTCAGTACTTACCTGCGCGTCCAAAGCATGAAGTGCACAGCGTGCGCGCAGCCTGTAGCGCGCACGCGATGCACTCCGGCCCCGCCCCCTTTTCGGAAGAGCAATTGCCGGTTTTCAGCGCATGCGCAGGGCATGCAGAAAACCGGCAATTGGAGTGGGAATACGCGAGAGTATGCAGTGCGTACTCTCGCGTCCCGGGATCAAGTTTCGGCCCATGGTATTGAGATAAAGGATCAACCATGATCATATTCAATGGCGGAGCAGGCTCGAAGGTCCGAATGGCCTACTGCTGCTCCTATTTTTCTATGTTTTTCTATGTTTCTATGTCCATTGTAGGCCCGGACCGATATTCCCTTCCATTGGCTAGTTGACAAGGTTAGGAATCGATTTAATAAAGGTTTTTTTTAAACTATGTAGGGTATTGCTAGGGTAAATCGCCGGTTGTGGTTTCTGTGGCGAGGGATGGTCACTTTGAAATTGTCACCAAGAGATGTTGGGAGAAATGTGCTTGTGCGGAAGATTGTTGGAGAGTGGAGTGCATTGCCACAGGGAGCAGTAGATGCAGACACCATTGCTCGCTGAAATTGTGAATGGAACTTTAGTCGGTGCAGTCATTGTTCGAAGGGGTGCTGGCAATATTCCCGATGTGCAACTGACTGTAGATTTGAGCAGGATTCAACCTCTCAAGTTCATTGTAAGCAGCCTGATCTCCCAGCATCGAATCCTTTAAAAACAGGAAGAAATTTTCATTCATTTAACTCTTCGATCAACTTATTTTAAGTTATTGCAAGATAGCCCGGTAATATATCATTTAACATTTATGTAGAATCTACATCACGCCGATTGTCAGATTCGTTCTATGAGAAGCTGTTGATAACTGGAGGTGAATGAGCAAGTAACAGTTAAAATCATGTATTATGTACTTGTAATAATAACCTTTACAATTTTGCAAGGGCAGCCTAGTGTTCGTGATCATATTGATGTGATATATCTATTTATGGGGTAGATTTTCAACTTGCCTCCTGAGCATTGGAAAGGATAATCCAACGGGGAGTATAACGGGTGGCTGATCCACCAACGCCTGTTTTTCACCCCCGCCCAAGTTCAATTTCACCTCCTGACACTGGCCTGCTGTGTGTTTGTAACTTTTTCTTTGGTTCTGTTTCCGAGTTGCATTCTTTTTCTTTTAACTTATGCAGTTATCTATAACTTGGGCTTATTACGCATATGCGCTGATTAAATTTCCAAGCAGTTGTACTTTTGGAGCCCTGTTGACGGCCAATAGCGAATTAATTTGGCCCATTTAACACTATAAACTGACCAGCATATTAACCTGCTGTTGACTATTAATATTATCCTATAAATCATTCAGAAAAGCACAAAGCCACAGAATTTAATTAATCTGATATTGATGCATTGTGACGTTGGTGTTACCTGCAAAACCTAGCTGTTTTCTACTTTAAAGTAAGGAATTAAGAAGTTATAATTGAAACGTCAAAACGTCAAACAAAACGTATTCAGGTTTGATAACTCTTTTAACTGTACTGAAAGTTGCTATATTCCTCCCTCTAATTTTAGGTATCCAGTCTAAATCGTTTTTTTTATTTTGTATTTGACAACTTGGAGAAGTTTAAGACAGTCGAGGAGAGAGGGCAATGCCTACAGTAGCCCCAGTGGCCTAATGGATAAGGCACTGGTTCCTCTAAGCTAGGGATTCCGGGTTCGTGTCCCAGCTGGAATGAGGTGAAATTTTAATGTCAGCCGTGGATCAATGGGTAGAATGAGTTCGAATGTTGTTGCTCCCACTCCAGAAACTTGAGCACAAAACTCTCGGTAGCAGTTTCATCGGTTCATAGAAAGAGGAGTCGGCCTTTCAGCCCCTCGAGTTTCGCCATTCGATGAGATCATGGCTGATTTGCGATCTAACGCCTTTGGCCCATATCCCTTAATACTTTTGGTTGACAAAAATCTATCAATCTCCGATTTAAAATTAACAATTGATCCAGCGTCAATTGTCATTTACAGAAGAGAGTTCCAAACTTCTACCACCCTTTGTGTGTAGAAGTGTTTCCTAACTTCACTCCTGAAAGATCTGGCTCTAATTTTTAGACTGTGCCCCCTAGTCCTAGAATCCCCAACCAGCCGAGATAGTTTCTCCCTATCTACCCTTTCTGTTCCCCTTAATATCCTGAAAACTTCAATTAGATTATCCCTTAACGTTTTAAATTCTAGGGAATATAATCCTAGTTTGTGTAATATTCATTGGATTGAAATTAAAGAAGAAAAGCTTGCATTTAAAAAGCGCTTTACACGACCTCGTGACGTCCCAACGCGCTTTACAGCCAATTAAGTACTTTTAAAGTGCAGTCACTGTTGTAATGCAAGAAACGCGGCAGCCAATTTTCGCACAGCAAGGTCCCACAAATGTGATAATGACCAGATAGATAATCTGTTTTCTAAGTGATGTTGGCTGAGGGATAAATTATTGGCCAGGACACCGGGGAGAACTCCCCTGCTCTTCTTCAAAATAGTGCCATGGGATCTTTTATGTCTACCTGAAAGAACAGGCGGGGCCTGGGTTTAACGTCTCATCCGAAAGATGTTAAACCCATGACTGCAACATCATGAGGGGTTTGGACAGGGTAGATTGAGAGAAACTGTTCCCATTGGCAGAAGGGTCGAGAACCAGAGGACACAGATTTAAGGTGATTGGCCTTCTCCGTGTTGTAAACATTCTGTGATTCGACCTCCGACAGCACAGCACTCACTTCACTGGACTGCAGCGTCCGCCGAGACATTTTGTGCTCAAGTTTCTGGAGTGGGGCCCAGAGAGTTGAGAATGCTTCAGACTGAGCCACGGGTGACACTAAAATTGCTATCGCACCCCAGATAGGATTCGAACCCACAATCCCTGACTTAGGAGGCCAGTGCCTTACCCATTAGGCCACTGGGGCTACTACACGCAAACACGACTCTCCTCTACTATCTCTTACTACTCCAAGTTTTCAAAAATGTGGAATTTATAATACCTCCCTCCGTCTTCCCACAATCTACGGGCTTTTAAAACACAAGGTTGGCCTCATCTAATTATTAGTTGATTTGCCTCATCCTGTCCCTTGCTCTTTTTAACCTTGGTTGCTCAGTTAGAAACTAACAAAATTCTCTTACCGCCTGTCCCGTGTCTTCGGTTCTATTGGCTACAATACAAGACGGGGGAGAGCTCACAGTTCAACCTACTACTTAACCTTTTAAGAAATATAATTCTTGACATCAGATGAGCGGGGTAGATTTGGGGTTTGGAATAGATCTTGACTTTGTGCGGTCGCGCCAAACGGGTGATGCCAATGGAAACCAGCATCGGGAAAGATGGAAAGCGGGCTGCCAATTGGCTGTTGCCCGTTTAACACGAACGCGCAAAGTTAAAATCTAACGCGACAATCGGAGTCAGATACATGTTTTCCGCCTCACAGAAGTTGTGAAAAAATGCCATTAATATAATTTCAATAATTCTGGTTTAATAATATGGGTCGATTTCCTTTGGTTCCTACTGGGTATAGACTTGCATTTAAAAAGCGCCTTTCATCTCCTCAGGATGTCCCAAAGCGGTTTACAGCTAATGAAGCACTTTTTGAAGTGTAGTCGCTGTTGTAATGTTGGAAACGCGGCAGCCAGTTTGCGCACAGCAAGCTCCCACAAACAGCAATGTGATAATGACCAGATCATCTGTTGATTTAGTGATGTTGGTTGAGGGATAAATATTGGCCCAGGACACCGGGGAGAACTCCCCTGCTCTTCATCGAACAGTGGCCCTGGGATCTTTTAAGTCCACCTGAGAGTCTGAGACTCTGTCAGGTCGGAGAGTTTAATGAAAATTCTCACCTTGTTAAATGAACTGATGTCCGAGTTTTCCAGCCGCCCTTTAGAAATCAGACTTTTGCCCAAATCACCAGCGTTTTTTTCATCTCGTGTCCACGGGACTGCCGATCGGTGAGCCCTATTCCGCCATAATTCACGGCGCAGTTCAGTGGCTCTGACTCTCCCTCTACTGCACTTGAGAATTCGCAAACTGGAATTCGGCGAGACTCACTCTCTGGTCTCCTATAAAGTAAAGGCAGTTTTTTTTGGAACCCGACCGTATTGCATTCCAAGTCTATCAAACGATAACCTACAAATTTATATTCGTCCCAATATTAGTACCGATAAAGTAAAAGGTGCGAAATTATTTGGTTTTCGAGAGTGGCGCCTATATAAAAATAGTTCCCTTTTAATTGTGTTCACCGGCGAATTTAGTTTGTTGCAATGCTGCAAGTGTTTGACTCTTATTATCGCGTACTATTACGCTTCTTATTTAGCTGCGAGTGTTTTAGCAGATTACCCCGTCTGTGGTACCCGTAGTTCGGTCGCCTCCGACGTGACTCAAGGCGCAGTCACAGAGCCTGTGAAATTTGCGGCCCATTGTGGCAATTAATTAATAAGATCGGGCTAGTCATCCATTTATATGGCCATTTATGGCGTATTTGTACTGCAGCTATGAAATGAGAGGTGGTACCTATCAGGAAAGGATGAACAGGCTGAATCACTTTTCTCTTGAAAAACAGAAGGCTGAGGGGTGAACTAATTGAGGTCTTTAACATTACCACATGTTTTGATAGAGTAGACACACAGAGTGTTTCCACTTGTGGGGCAGAGTAAAACTAGAGGCCATCAATATAAGATAGTCACCAATAAATTCAATAGGGAATTCAGAAGGGACACCTTTACCCAGAGAGTGGTGAGAATGTGGAACTCGCTACCACAGGGAGTGGTTGAAGCGAATCGTCTCTGGGGTTCAGTTATATAGATCATTAAAATGTCATGAACAGGTGCAGCAAATAATCATAACTGCTAATGGTATACTGACCTTTATATCTAGAGGACTAGAATACAAGGGGTGGAAGTTATGCTGCAGCTGTACAAAACCCTGGTTAGACCACACCTGGAGTATTGTGAGCAGTTCTGGGAACCACACCTTAGGACGGATATATTGGCCTTGGAGGGAGTGCAGCGTAGGTTTACCAGAATGATACCCGGACTTCAAGGGTTAAGTTAAGAGGTGAGATTACACAAACTAGGGTTGTATTCCCTAGAATTTAGAATATTAAGGGGTGAGCTAATCGAAATTTTCACGATATTAATGGGAACAGATAGGGTAGATTGAGAGAAACTATTTCCACTGGTTGGGGAGTCTCGGACTAGGGGACATAGTCTAAAAGTTAGAGCCAAACCTTTCAGGAGTGAAATTCGGAAACACTCTAACACACAAAGGGTGGTAGAAGTTTGGAACTCTCTTCCGCAAACGGCAATTGATGCTGGGTCAATTGTTAATTTTAAATCGGAGATTGATAGCTTTCTGTTAAGCAAAGGTATTAAGGGATATGGGCCAAAGGCGGGTATATGGAGTTAGGTCGCATATCAGCCACGATCTCATTGAATGGTGGAACAGGCTCGAGGGGCTGAATGGCCTCCTCCTGTTCCGATGTCTAGATGCAATTAAAGAGAGGCTAGATAAGTGTATGAGGGAGAGGGGAATGGAGGGCTATGTTGATAGAGTTAGATGAGGAAAAATGGGAGGAGGCTGGAATCGCGCATGGACTGGTTGGGCCGAATGGCCTGTTTCTGTGCTGTATATTCTATGTAATTCAATGTAAGCTACACGGTCTGAGGCACCTAGCTGGAATCAGAGCCCCAGTCAGGAAGAACCCTGTTTACATTGCACAAGCCGGCAGTTCATCCAATAACCGGTGAGGCTGCTTTCGGGGCCTGCTCGACTCAACCTGCTGCCGCTGCATGACGTACAATGTAAGCTCAGCTACGTTCACTTGCGTCACAAGCAGTTCTATGATTGTGATTTCAGGAGAAACACACATCTTCTCCCTTGTGTTATAGCACCTACGGTGAGGGGAGCCGGCGCCACAGTATTAAAACACCGCAGGCTGATACATGAACAGTATCCCAACTGTGTCCGCCGCTGCACAGGAAGGGATTGTGTGTTTGGACTAATTGTTTAAGATTGAGAAACATAAGAACATAAGATCATAAGAAATAGGAGCAGGAATAGGCCACTTGGCCCCTCGAGCCTGCTCCGCCATTCAATAAGATCATGGCTGATCTTGAGCTCAAAGCCACTTCCCTGCCCGCTCCCCATAAACCTTCACTCCCTTATCTTGCAAAAATATGTCTATCTCCACCTTAAATGTATTTAATGACCCAGCCTCCACCGCTCTCTGGGGCAGAGAATTCCACAGATTTACGACCCTCTGAGAGAAGAAATTCCTCCTCATCTCAGTTCCAAAGGGGCGACCCTTTATTCTTTAAGGCTTTAGGAAGAGCTGTTCAAAAATATGGAATAAATGGGAAGTGTTCAAAAATATGGAATGGGGAATGAAGGAATTGAAATGAATGAATGGTTTCCATTTCCAAATTCTGTGCACTTAACAAGAATCTGGATCAGCTCTTCCATCACTGCTAGCAGCGGGGTACGGTAGTGTGGTGGTTATGTTGCTGGACTAGTAATCCAACGGTCTGGAATAACAATTTCAGACAATGTGAGTTCAAATTCCACTATGGCAAAGTGAGACTTTGTATCCATTTTTTAAAAAACATCGGAAAATATAAAAGGTAGTATCGGTGAAAGTGACTATGAACCCAATTTTTTCACCAATGTCCTTCAGGGAAGGCGTCCTTACCTGGTTCAAATCCCACCATGGAGAATTTGAATTCAGTTTTTTGTTCAATCTGAAAATAAAAATGTATCAGTAAAAGTGACAATGAAGCTGTTGTCATGAAAAAAAAAAGCAACTGGTTCACGAATGTCCTTTAGGAAATGAGTCCTTACCTGGCCTGGTGGATATATGACTCCAACGTGATTGACACTTAACTGCGCTCTGAAGTACCCTAACAAGCCACTCAGTTGTATCAAGCGACTACATTGCAGCAGTTCAATGAGGAGGTCTACCACCACCTTCTCAAGGCAACCAGGGATGGGCACTAAAGGCGACGCCTGCATCCCGAGAATGATTTTTTGAGTTGCAGGTAGCTGAACTTGGTGGACAATTGTATTTAGTTAGATTTGAGCTCTTTCGGTTAGCTACTTTCCGGCTGATAGTGGGTTCAATGAGCGGTGCAATTAAGAGTATTATAAATAACTAACATCCCCAGCAGAGCACAGCCTGCACAGACTCGGTGTCAATGTGAACTCAGTCACGTAACGCGGCAAATTAACCGCATGCACACGGGTCGGTTTACAAGGCTTGCAGACAAAAATAAGTTAGTGTGTGAGAAATACGTGGGAAGCTGAACATCAGCAACATTTCAATTCAGTCAATTCGCTGGTCAACACGTTTGAAGATAAGCTGCCTTTACTGGATTTTACTGGGTTTTTAGTGTCACTTCAATTCTCCGCTTCACTCCCACTCTGATCTCTCTGTCCTCGGCCTCTTACACTGTTCCAATGAAGCTCAACGTAAGCTCGAGGAACAGCACCTCATCTTTCGATTAGGCAATTTACAGTCTTCCGGACTTAACATTGAGTTCAACAATTTCAGACAATAATCCCTGCCCCCATTTTTCATGCTGTATGATTTTGACATTCCCATTTGCAACATTTTATCATTCCTGCCTCTGACATAAGCACAGTATGTTCTTTCAACTCCTTCCTCCCCTCCTAAACCACACCCCGCCCCCCCACCCCCTGTCTCTGCACCTGCATAATATCTGTTAAATCTCCAGCTCTTTCCAGTTCTGATGAAGGGTCCCAGACCTGAAACGTTAACTCTGTTTCTCTCTCCACGGATGCTGCCTGGCCTGCTGAGTATTTCCACCATTTTCTGTTGTTATTTCTGCCTTTACTGGACTTGTCCTGCAGTGGGACCAATTTCATTATTTTTAGTTATCTTTTCACCAACGTATATACAGATACCTATTTCGCGATGCATTTGTATTTGCATCCACGGATGGAAATTTGCCGGCAACATAGCCACGATTTCCGTTAACCAACCGGCTGGAAGTGAAATACAATGATATTTGAGTGCAGAATCATAGGAAAAAAAATCTAGAAGTTTACAGCACAGAAGGAGGCCATTCGGCCCATCCTGTCCCTGCCGGCCGACAAAGAGCTATCCAGCCTAATCCCACTTTCTAGCTCTTGGTCCGTAACCTTGTAGGTTACCGCACTTCAAGTGCATATCCAAGTACTTTTTAAATGTGATGAGGGTTTCTGCCTCTACCACTCTTTCAGGCAGTGAATTCCAGACCCCACCACCCTCTGAGTGAACAGAGTTCTCCTCAACTCCCCTCTAATCCTTCTACCAATTACAGGTACCTGAATACATCACAACTGGGTTTTTTCCGTTAAATTGGCACCAAGAAATTTAACTGGATTAGCCAGATAAATACTGTGGCAACAAGAGCAGGTCAGAGGCTAGGTATTCTGTGGCGAATGTCTCACCTCCTGACTCCCCAAAACTTTCCACCATCTACAAGGCACAATTCAGGAGTGTGATGAATTACTCTCCACTTGTCTGGATGAGTGCAGCTCCAACAACACTCAGGAAGCTCGACACCATCCAGGACAAAGCAGCCCGATTGATTGACACCCCATCCACCACCTTAAACATTCACTCCCTCCCCTCCGCCACCGGCGTACCATGGCTGCAGTGTGTACCATCTCCAAGATACAATGCAGCAACTCGCCAAGGCTTCTTCAGCAGCACCTCCCAAACCCGTGACCTCTACCACCTAGAAGGACAAGGGCAGCAGAGGCATGGGAACACCACCACCTCCAAGTTCTCCTCCAAGTCACACACCATCCTGACTTAGAAGTATATCACCGATCCTTCATCGTCGCTGGGTCAAAATCTTGGAACTCCCTCCCTAACAGCACTGTGGGAGTACCTTCACCACACGGACTTCAGCGGGTCAAGAAGGTGGCTCACCACCACCTTCTCAAGGGCAATTAGGGATGGGCAATAAATGCTGGACTTGCCAGCGACGCCCACGTCCCTTATACAAATTTTTAAAAAGCGTGTCGGTTTTTTTTGCCGGGGGGTGGGGCTGTCAAGTATTTTATTCCACGTCGCCAAATATTAACCTCAGCCATATTAGCTTTCTAAAATGTAGGATGCAAATCGACTAGAAGAACAATCATATTAAGCCGACTGACCAATACATGAAATCGCAAGAGTGTCACGTTCATTCGAGCTGGTAAAGTTCTGCATCGCTGAAATATTATTACAGATTTCCGAGTTCCCCGTTGCATCACGTTTAAATCAAACATTAAACTATGGCAATGGAAACTAGTTTTTGAGCCCTACCTTGACATGTTCTTTATTCGCTTCGAATCCTTGGTCCCTTTCGGCTGCAGCGCCAATCTCCAATGCTGCATGTGCAATCGGGTGCAACTTTACCGCTGGTGACACTGTGAGGAGGGAGCGCCGAGTCATTGATCGCAGTCTCCATTTAATAACAAGAAGGAGATCAAAATAGAAGTCCGAAGACCAATGCATGTCTGACCACTGAGTGATGTTTCTACACTGGAGCACGCTCTGTACATTTTATGATCTCATTTTCAATGCAGTTTAATAAAAAGTGGACTGTTGATTTTATCACGGTGATCACTTTTGAATGCGCTCCAGTTCGTGTAAGGTGGAAGATGGGAGGCCAACCAGGAGCTGCATCTCCTCACCTTCACCCCTTCCCAATGGTCCTTCTTTCCTCCGTATCCCAGCCCTCAAGCACCCCCAATTTTTTCTGTTCATGGGATGGTGGCAAGAATGGCATTTATTACCCATCCCTAATTGCCCTTGAGATGTGGTGATGAGCTGCCTTCTTGAACCGCAGAGGGCAGTTAAGGGTTAATCACTTTGCTGTGGGTCTGGAGTCACATATTGGCCGGACTGGGTAAGGACGGCAGATTTCCTTCTCTAAAGGACATTAGTGAACCAAATGGGTTTTACCGACAGTCCGCTGGTTAACCATTAACTGATACTAGTTGTTTATTCCAGATTTATTTAATTAACTGAATTTTAAATTCCACAGCTGCCGTGGTGGGATTTGAACTTTCATGTTTCTGGATCTTTAATCCCGGCCGCTGGGTTGTTAGATCCAGTAACATAACCACTACGCTGCCTTACCCCCTGCTCAGCGACAGTACCCATATCCGCTCACTTGCTCTCCCCCTGACTTCTACCCTCAACTATTATTCACTCTCCCTCTCCACACATCATCCAATCAGCTTCATCCCTTTCCATGCACTCCTCGGCCCATCGCCCTCCCTCTGCCCCTCAGGCCCAGCCCTATGTCCACCTCAGACCCCATCACCTTCCCTTCACCAGCCTCGGAGTAAAGCCCCACTCCCTTGGCCCCCCTCTCCCGCCAGCAGTGTCACGTGAAAGTCCTCCATTCCTCTCCAGTCTCTCGAGGAGTCCCTTCTTCAGCGGCGTGTTACCCAGCTCTGGGAGTGAACAATTTGGTTATTAAAAGGCCTAAAGCGCTTCCATTAGAACACAGTGCTATAAACACTTCGGGAAAAGAACGGATGAGAATCACCAGGAGAGACGCGGGCATACAAGGGGCAGGAAGCGCTCAAAAACAGACATGTCACGGGCGAAGGACACGAGGAAGGGCAGGGCAGAAGGAAGTTACTTTGCTGCAGGGATTTTTAGAAGAGGCGGAGTGCCGGAGAAACCTCAGAATGAGGAGCAGTGGCGCCACCTTGTGGAGGGTCCGCCTATCACTGCAGCGTGACTGACAAAACCTGGCACAGGATTTTTGCATTGTCTCTTGACAAAAAACTGGTACATAAAAAGGTGGAACAGAAAATACCCCGATTCTGAAGAGATAGTGTGCACTTAACCCATTGTATTATAGATAGCTATACCAGCAGGGTTTCACCTGTAGGTTACTTAATTTTTCGCAGTATATCAAAATAAGGAAGCAAAGACAATAAAAAAAATAGTGCAACTAAATTTAGAGAGCTTATCAAACTCATAGGCAACTAGACGGCAGAGGACAGATTCAATTCAGTATTGATAAGTGTAAAGCAATTATTGTGGATCAAGAAACCAAAGGAAGGAACATTTGTTAGATTCTTCAACGGTAGACCACGATATTCAGGAAATAGATCTAGGCATTATAGAATGGATAAATATATGAAATCAAAAGCAAAAGCTTTAACTGCAGTGATAAAAAGTGCAAATACTAGGTTGTAGTAGCAGAAAGACGGAGTGTAATTCTAAAGTTCTGTATTATTGTGCAAGGAACTGGCCATAGCTTCTGTAATGCTGCATGAAGTTCTTTACATAGGATATATGGCACAGAAACAGGCCATTCGGTCCAACAACTCCATGCCGGCGTTTATGCGCCACACGAGCCTCCACCCGTCATTCTTCATCTAAATCTATCAGAATAACCCTCTGTTCCTTTATCCCTCATATGCTTGTCTACCCTCCCCTTAAATGCATCTATACTATTCTCTTCAAACACTCCCTGTGGTTGCGAGTTCCACATTCTCACCACTCTCTGGGTAAAGAAGTTTCTTCTGAATTCCCTATTGGATTTCTTGCTGACTATCTTATATTGATGGCCTCTAGTTTTGCTCTTCCCCACAAGTGGAAACATTCTCTCTGTATCCACTCTATGAAAACGTTTAATAATTTTAAAGACCTCCATTAGGTCACCCCTCAGCCTTCTTTTTTCAAAAGAAAAGAGACCCAGCCTGTTCATCCTTTCCTGCTATGTATACCCTCGCATTTCTGGTATCATCCTTGGAAATCTTCTCTGCACCCTTTCCAGTGCCTCTATATCCTTTTTATAATATGGCGACCAGAACTGTACACAGTACTCTAAGTGTGGTCTAACCAAGGTTCGATACAGGTTTAGCATAACTTCCCTACTTTTCAATTCTATCCCTCTAGAAATAAACCCTAGTGCTTGGTTTGCTTTTTTTATGACCTTGCTAACCTGTGTCACAACTTTTAGAGATTTGTGTATTTGTACTCCGAGATCCCTTTGTTCCTCTACCCCACCTAGACTCGCACCCTCCAAGTGATAAGTGACCTCCCTATTCTTCCTACCAAAATGTAATACCTTACATTTATCTGTGTTGAACTTCATTTGCAAATTATATGCCCAATCTGCAAGTTTATTAATGTCGTCCTGTAATTCGTTGCAGTCCTCCTCAGTATTGACTATCCCCAAATCATCTGCAAATTTAGAAATTGTGTTTTTGATTCCAAAGTCTAATGATTATTCTGATTATTTAACCACAATAAAGATATTATTCCCTTGATAAAGTACAGAGCCAAGCAACGAAAATGGTCCCAGGCATCCAGATCTTAATTATCAGGAAACGTTCATCAGTTGACCTTGCTTCTTTCCATAGAATTGTAGAAATTGCAATGGAAAATAAGGCCATCTGGTCTCTCATGCCTGCGCCAGTGACAGTTCCACATGACAGCTATCTTCTCTAATCCCACTGATTGTCCCGTTAATAATGTGTTTCTTCGCCTTAATGAATACCACTCTTTGTAGATTCAAGACCCACTGCAGGAATTAAACCCATAATTTAGGCTGACACGTCAGCAAAGTACTGCATTGTTCTCGGCTCAGGCCAACATTCATCCCCGAAACCGACATCATCAAAAAACAGATCTGATGTATATTCGGATGCATAATAATGGGACCTCACTATGTGGAAATTGATAACAGCAATGCTTGTAATTCAAAAGACAATTAATTGATACTGAATCACTTTGGGATGTCCTAAGAAGACCTAACATGGCTCTCTCGAAATACAGGTTTGTTTTTTCCTTCTTTCTTGAAGCGGTACAACAAAGTTCTCCTAAATGGTGTCATTGGCTTTGCTTCAAGATATACGTGTGGTCGCTCACTCTCCCATCCCAATAACCATTTGCTTGGGAAAAAAATCCTTCTCCCATGTCTTTGAGAACCCTTAATATTCACTACCCCGGCGAATGCAAGCCGCTTTTAATCTCGCATCATGAGTATATCGTTTCATTCCATATACAGTCCCGTGAATCTCAGATGCAACTTTTCCATTCCTCCAGCATTTTTTCTCTAAAGTTATGCTCAACGTTGGACTCAGTACTCTAACTGTTTCCTAACCAAAGGTTTGTACAGATTTATCACAGATTTTTATTCAGTATATAAAAAGCCCAGAATCAGACATCCGTTTAATGGATTAATACAGCTCTAGCTTTTTAAAACAAACCGTGCATCTGTATTCCTAGATCGCTCTGGTCCTCTACTACTCCATTGAGAATAGTAGTTTTATTATAGTTCCTGTTTTTTCCGAAAATGAGCTACGTCATATTTGTCTGAATTGACAGATGTTTCACTCTCTCCTCTTGCAATTTTGTGCATTCTCTTTCACAATTTGCCAAGTTGTGTAATTAGATATAGATCAGCAGTTTTTGCAGAATGAGTTGTACTTTGCTGCACCGTTCATGTATGTACATTGGAAATTAGAACAATGTCACTAACTGGTGGCAATATCTTAAACCCAACCTGGGAACTACACACAAGGGTACATTTCCTCACATCAGTTATTTTAATGCAACATTTCAATGTGATTGTAAATTTGCTGTTCCTATATATTAAACTATAGGCAGCGCTATTCTGTTGGCACTGTCTATGTTCATTTCAATTGGATCCTTATATACCGCAGTTAGTGGAGACTTTTATCCGTCATTCTCGGGAAACGACTTCAGAATCAGAGTCAGGTGATTACATCTTTTCTCACTGCTCTCCTAACAAGCTGGTGACCCAAGTGTTGATTTTATTTTGACACTTTTCAAAGTGCACCATAAAATGTACTGTTTTTACTGAAAATTTGAACATGAACGCGTTTCAGCTGCGGGCGTTTTTTTTAAACAGGATTACCGAAAATTCATGTACTCATCAGCATAACAATATAACAAAAGATTGGCAAATTTAAATTGTACGACCAGACACCAACAGACGGGTGTGTGATCATGAATTGCTCTGTACCTTTGACGAGTAGCTTTGTATGCGAGCTGTAGGTGTGCTTTACTGCTTAGATATACACAAGTGAGAAGTCGCACAACACCAGGTTAGATATACACAGGGGAACAAAGGATTGACAATTTAGAACTGAATTATATGTGTCAATTATCCGTCCGTCTGTATCAAGGTAGATCGATAAACAGAAGTAAGATAAGCGATTGGGTTCTGGAGATCGGCTGTGCCTGCAGAAAACGACAAAGAATGGCTCATATTTATTTCACTGCAGAGGCTGGGTATTCTGCGGCGAGTGTCTCACCCCCTGACTCCCCAAAGCCTTTCCACCATCTACAAGTCACAAGTCAGGAGTGTGCTGGAATACTCCCCACTTGCCTGATGAATGCAGCTCCAACAACACTCAAGAAGCTCGACACCATCCATGACAAAGCAGCCCGCTTGATTGGCACCCCATTCACCACCTTAAACATTCACTCCCTCCACCACCAGCGCACCTTGGCTGCAGTGTGTACCATCTACAAGATGCACTGCAGCAATTCGCCAAGGCTTCTTCAGCAGCACCTCCCAAACCCGCGACCACTACCACCTAGAAGGACAGGGGCAGCAGGCACGTGGGAACATCACCACCTCCAAGTTCCCATCCAAATCACATACCATCCTGACTTGGAAATACATCATCCGTTCCTTCATCGTCACTGGGTCAAAATCCTTGAACTCCCTCCCTAACAGCACTGTGGGAGTACCTTCACCACACGGACTGCAGCGGTTCAAGAAGGTGGCTCACCACCACCTTCTCAAGGGCAATTAGGGATGGGCAATAAATGCTGGCCTTGCCAGCGACGCCCACATCCCAGGAACGAATTAAATAAAATTACCATACTCAGTAACTGATTTCATTCAGACAACAAAAAATTGTATTTATATAGCGCCTTTAACGTAGTAAAACGTCCCAAGGCGCTTTACAGGAGTATTATAAGACAAAAAAAATCGACAGCACGTCTCACCATCCAACATGATTCCATCTGCCTCATGGTTTGGAGTGAAGTGGTCGAAAGTTGCCTCAGTTTTGCAATGCTGTACTTGAGCTGGGTTCCTGTCTAGATGGTTGACGGCTGACACGTGGCGGTGGCTTGCCCCAGCAGACGATCATAAGTGTTACCTTGCTCACAACTGTTGCTGAATTCACAGAACCAGGATTAGCAGAATGGAAACCAACTAGTCTGCAAACCGACTAGTCGTCTCTTTCCTCACCTTTCTTCATCTTCAAGGCAATCGTCACTGAACAAGATGCAGTTTGGGGGGAGGTTCTATCTGCAGTCTAAGATTAGAACGGCGGATACTGCAGCATGGATACTTGGTACTAGCGACCAGACTTTCATTTCTTATGCTGTGTACTTATCAGACATCATCAACACTGTATTTTTTTATACAATTCCCGAACGCTAGAACAAAAAGTGCGGCTTTAAAGACGAACACCATTTAATTCTGTGTAACACTGAAGTGTGTGCATCCTGTGTTGTCAACGTGGAGACCGCAAAATAATTCCATTCACCCTTTATGTGGCTGGTGCTGACGACGCCTCTCTCCTTTCTAACTTTGCTCGCCCCTGGGCTCATTTTTTCCAACCTCTCCGCGTGTGCACCGAAGATGCTGTTCACTCAACAGCTCGCCGTAATGCAGCTGATGCTATTTGCAACATGCACGGGTGAGTTAATTGGTTTATGACCGTTACGGATAACGTCCACAGGCTGGAGAACAGGGTCGATTTAAATTCTACCTTTTGCAGAAACTGGACTTTTTTTTCAGCTTCGAATTGGAAATTATTTAATTTCAGGTAACCACAAAAAACGCTAATGGGTGCTATCTGTTAACATGTTTTATTTCTGCAATTTACTTACAATTGTCGCACTAACTATGAAATAGCGGTGCAACTGTGCTAAGCACCGGTCCATCCTCCTCTAAGCACAGTTACAGTATGTTCTAGACTTGAGCGCATATGGGGCAAAATTTACACCAGGTTCTTCCGATCTCCCGCCGTAGCTTTAGAATTATAGAATCATATAATGGTTACAGCACAGAAGGAGGCCATTCGGCCCATCGAGCCCGTGCCGGCTCTCTGCAAGAGCACTTCAGCTAGTCCCACTCTCCCGCCCTTTCCCCGTAGCCCTGCATTTGTTTTCCTTCAGGTAATTATCCAATTCGCTTTTTAAAGCCACGACTGAGTCTGCCTCCACCTCCCTTTCAGGCAGTGCATTCCAGATCATAACCACTCGCTGCCTAAAAAAATGTTTTCCTCCCTACTTTAGTTCTTTTGCCAATCACTTTAAATCTGTGTCCTCTGGTTCTCGACCCTTCCGCCAACGGGAACAGTTTTTCTTTATCTGCTCTGCCTCGACCCCTCATGAATTTGAACAGCTCTATCAAATCTCCTCTCATCCTTCTCTGCTCGAAGGAGAACAACCCCAGCTTCTCCAGTCTATCCACGTAACTGAAGTCCCTCGTCCCTGGAACCATTTTTGCAAATCTATTCTGCACCCTCTGTAAGGCCTTCACAACCTTCCCGAAGTGCGGTGCCCAGAATTGGACACAATACTCCAGTTGTGGCCGAATCAGTGTTTTATAAAGGTTCATCATAACTTCCTTGCTTTTGTACTCTATGCCTCTACTTATGAAGCCCAGGATCCCGCATGCTTTTTTAACCGCTGTCTTAACCTGCCCTGCCACCTTCAATGCTGGTGGAAGATCGGCTGTATTTATTTTCCCGCCGAAGTTACGACGGGAGATGGAGAGATTCCAGGCGAAACTCTTGATTCGATTTAAGCCGTCTGTGGAAGGTTTCTGGCAGCAAGCGACTGCTCCACCTGCTTTCATAACAATAGTGGCTGCTCTCCAGAAAGTAACTGAAAGCACTTTGATATGTTTCGACGATATGATAGGGCGCTGTACAAATTCAGCTTTTTTTTCTTTATCAATGCGAGTGTGATTATTTTTGCATAATCGGATTTTTTATTCATTCACGGGATGTGGGCGGCGCTGACACTTGTGTGGCGCGAATGTTACTTGCCACTTGATCAGCCCAAGCCTGGAATATGCCCGGGTCTTGCTGCACGCGGGCAGGAGCTGCTTCATTATCTGGGGAGCTGCGAATAGAACTGAACACCGTGCAATCAACAGTCAACATCCCCACAATATGAGTCTTTTCCTTGAGATGCTCCACAAAATGTTCTCGCCAAACCAGGATCTTTCTCCCGATCCGGTTGACTGCATCCGAATAACGGCCACTTCTCAGTCTCAGAACAAGTCGTTCATCTTCCGCGTTGTTCAGACTCCAAATTAAAATAATAATGTTGTACTACTTCCTGTAGCTATCTCACTGTTTGTCCCCCGTTTATCTCCCCTTTCCTTCCCTCTGCCTTGTTGCTTCTCTCCTGCTATCCCTTTCTCAATACCACCCTCTGATCCTCAACCACCTTCTCTCATTGGCGTCTCAGCATTCGCTCTGATTCCTTTTTCTCGGCCCTTCACTCTGCTTCTGTCCATTGCTCTTTTCTGTTCTCCTGTCTGTCTGACTCACAATCTCTCTCCTTGTCCCGCTTTGGTAGAAAGCAACTGCAAATGGAAAACAGCTGCTGAATGAATGAGGAGAATGAAACCATGAATGTCATATGTCTCAGGTAATCGATCTGCCATCGCATTGTATTAGTTCAGCTCTTGATTTTTTGCGGCTGGCGTGTATTCCCCGCTGCTGAGTGACGCTGGGCAAGTGGTAGTGGAGGCAGCGAGGCGGAGCAGGACAACCAAGCATTAGCCTGTCTTTCCCTTTCCGACCCTGGGTGACTTGCTATATATTTGTAGCACTTTCTGTGTGTGTATATAGTGTGCTTCACGGTTCCAGTGTTCGCTGCTTTACTTTTTATCTCTGTTTCTATATCATGTGGAATGAGAATGACCTTTACCGACAAAAATGCCGATCAATGTTAGACAGGTGTGGATTTTAGTACTTATCCGCTTTACCTTTCAGCAGCTGGGACGACGAATTTCACCGTTTACCAGCTCCCTCCCTTTATAAATGCGACAGAGGGGGAGTCGGTTACACTGAACTGTGCCGTGGCTTCTGAACGAAACCTATCTCCGATCGGCTCAGCTCAATGGACACGGGGTCAACCAAATGGGTACAAACTGGACGATAGCCCGTTTTACAGCGGACGGCTGCAGAAAGCAGACAGCGAGTCGTTTGCCAAAAATAGAATTTTCATTAAAATCTCCAACTTGACTGAGAAAGACTCAGACACCTATTACTGCCGGATAACCTTAATGGGATTAAGAGCGACAGACGGAAATGGCACCAAATTGGAAGTGAGACGTAAGTAGCAACTTAAAAAATAATCGTGTACAAAGCACGTGTTCTAATATTCTATTCACACAGAGCAGGGCGATCCTTGGATCAATTTCAGGACTGTGATTGGCTAGCTGACCCCAGCATACTGGACACCGGGGATGGGGAATACCATCTCACTCGCTCCTCCTCCTCATTCACAAATCTGTTCCTCCTGGAAGTTGCTTGTTCTGCTGTGGATATCAGGGGATGAAATTGGACGCAAAACAGGCGGATTTGCGTCGGCTGCCCGTTGTCCCGCTTGCCGGATATTCCGTTCCATTCAAGTCAGTGGAAATGAATATGGGGCTGAGCCTATAACAGGTGTCCGATGCGATACCCCCTGTCTTGCCATCCCACCCATGCCCAAGGTGTCTACTAATTTTTTATTTGTTCCGGGATGTGGGCCAACATTTATTGCCCATCCCCAGTTGCCCTTGAGAAGGTGGTGGTGAGCCACCTTCTTGAACCGCTGCAGTCCGCGTGGTGAAGGCCCTCCCACAGTGCTCTTAGGGAGGGAGTTCCAGAATTTTGACCCAGCGACGATGAAGGAATGGCTGATATATTTCCAAGTCAGGAAGGTGTGTGTGACTTGCAGGGGAACTTGGAGGTGGTGGTGTTCCCATGCGCCTGCTGCCCTTGTCCCTCTAGGTGGTAGAGGTTGCGGGTTTGGGAGGTGCTGCCGAAGAAGCCTTGGCTGAGCAGGGTTGTGATACATAGAAACATAGAAACATAGAAGATAGGAGCAGGAGTAGGCCATTCGGCCCCTCGGGCCTGCTCTGCCATTTAATGAGATCATGGCTGATCATCCGTATTCAGTACCCTGTCCCTGCTTTTTCCCCATATCCCTTGGTCCCTTTAGCCTTAAGAAATATGTCTAACTCCTTTTTGAATATATTTAATGAATTGGCCTCAACTGCTTTCTGTGGTAGAGAATTCCACAGGTTCACCACTCTCTGGGTGAAGAAATTCCTCCTCATCCCAGTCCTAAATGGCTTACCCCTTATCCTTAGACTGTGAACCCTGGTTCTGGACTCCCCCGCCATCGGGAACATCCTTCCTGTATCTAGTCTGTCTAGTCCTGTTAGAATTCTATAAGTTTCAATGAGATCCCCTCTCATTCTTCTAAACTCTAGCAAATACAAGCCCAATCATCCTAATCTCTCTTCATACGTCATTCCTGCCATCCCAGGTATCAGTCTGGTGATGCCGCTTAGAGTCAAATAGCCAAACAACGTTGAAGAATCACCACTAAAATGATGGGCCAAAAATTCGGCACTTGCCGGGTGAGTTCGCACTGTGTACTCACCTGTAAGGCCACCTGAAGTGCCGGTTTCCTGCATGCACTGCGCATGTGCGGGAAACCGGAACTTCTGGTCTTGTGAAGGGAGGGGTTGAGAGGTGAACCGCGTGCGCGGGAGAGGCTGTGTGCACGCAGCAAACATTAAAAAATTTTCAGGTTTCTCTGGGAAGGTAAGTATGGAAGAAGCTGCGCTTTTAAAAAGAAGGCGCAAGACCCATTTTTAACAAGGTAAGTGGTTAATTAATTAGAATTTAAAACATTTTTCAACAGGTTTATCTTTTTTAGATACTTTAAAGAAAGGTAAGTTTATTTTTAGCACTGTTAAAAAGTGTTTTAATTTTTGCAAAAATTAAAATTTTTGTTTAAAGTCGTTAATTTATTTAACTTATAGTTATTTTAAAAATGTGATGGTTTTTTTAAAAAATGTATTTGAAGTTTAGGTGTTGTTTTGGGGCCGATTTCAATTCATAGATTTGACAGGTCTTCCTGTCAAATCTATGAATGAAAGATGGTCTGCTGCCATTGGCTCTCCATGGCCCACGTGATCCCAGGGGATGCATCGCACTAACTACACCCCTGGGATGCACAAGCACTGCGCGCCGGCAGCTGCAGGAGGCCCAGGAGCTGAAGTCCCCGTGGGCCCAGAGGTCAACGGCAGGCGTGGTAGGTAGGTGTGCACGCGATCCTTGCACCTGCGGGAAGCCAGGGAGCCGAATTTCTGGCCCGATATATCAGGAGCTCCGTGCAATGAGAAGATGGCACAAAATTAATAGAGGCTGAGGGAAGCTTCTTGACATTGTCCTTATTATCATTGAAGTGCCAATAGTAGCACCATAGCATAGCAATTATTCTCTTTCCATTGTAATACTGTTTTTTTACAATCATGCTATTTGTTTTAATGCAAGCAAAATCGTTTTTCCTCAGCGTCTTCAGATTTAGATTTAATAATACTGACTTCAACTCCTTATTTCAGGCGGAAAGCAGACTGAAAAGAGAGAGGGTATTAAGCTGAGACTTGTACTAGGAGGTGCGCTGGTGTTGCTGGCTATAACCATCATAATTCTTACGATTCGACTGATTTGGCAAAACAAAGGTCTGTATCTTTACAAAACACACTGGTAACCTGTTTAAATATTACACTTGCGCTATAGTGCGGAGGAATTACGCTGGCCACTATGGGTAGCAATATAGTGAATGCTTTCATGGAGCGAGTCAACAATTCCAGTGCAATCGGAATCGGGTTATTCAGAAATAATAAAAGGAGGAAATACCCATAATCCATTGTGATACCGATGCACATATTGTCCAGAATAACTTCCCGTCCTCTCTATGCATTTATGTATCATAGGTCAATTCTGTGACATTTTAATAACAAATAGCTTCACAAAGTCATAATTTTACAACAATAATATTAATTTTCTTCTTTTCCTTTCAGTTATCCTGAGGCTGAAAAGGTACGGGGAATGTTAACTCCTATAGAATTGATGATCATTCAGAACATAATGTGCATAATTTTAAATTGAAATATCATCTCGCTTATTACAGAAATCACAGCGGAGCCAATCCAATATATGGTAAGGGAGCTTTAATTGCATTAATTTACATTGATCATTGTTGCTGGCTAATTAAAACAAACTAAATATAAAAATACATTTGCACATTATTTTATTCATAATCATTTGATTTCCAGTCAGGTTCTACTGATATGTGTGTGTGTGTGTGTGTGTGTGTGCCACCATCTACAAGGCACAAGTCAGGAGTGTGATGAAATACTCTCCACTTGCCTGGATGAGTGCAGCTCCAACAACACTCAAGAAGCTCGACACCATCCAGGACAAAGCAGCCCGCTTGATTGGCACCCCACTCACAACCTTAAACATTCACTCCATCCACCACCGGCATACCGTGGCTGCAGTGTGTACCATCGACAAGATGCACTGCAGCAACTCGCCAAGGCTTCTTTGACAGCACCTCCCAAACCCGCGACCTCTACCACTTAGAAGGACAAAGGCAGCAGGTGCATGGGAACACCACCACCTCCAAGTTCCCCTCCAAGTCACACACCATCCTTCATCGTCGCTGGGTCAAAATCCTGGAACTCCCTCTCCAACAGCACTGTGGGAGCACCTTCACCACAAGGACTGCAGTGGTTCAAGAAGGCGGCTCACCACCAACTTCTCAAGGGCAATTAGGGATGGGCAATAAATGCTGGCCCTGCGAGCGATGCCCACATCCCATAAAACGAATTTAAAAAAATGTTTGTATGTGTGTGTATGTGTGTATGCATGTGAGTATGTATGTTTGTAAATGTGTGTAAGTGTTTATGTATGTGCATGTGTGTGTATGTGTTGCATTGTGTAATTCTGACACATTCTCTATCATTGTCTCTCCTCTCATTTTCACAGCAACAGCCGATCTACAGCCAACAACACAAGTAAGAACTATCAGATGATGAGATGTTTTATATATGCAATGACAGATGGTTCAGTGTACAATAAGGCTATGGTAATTGGCTGCGGTAACATAGTGTTTATGTTACTGGACTAGTAATCCAGTCGGCACTGGACTAATGAGACATAAAATCCCACCATGGCAGTTGAGGAAATTGAATTTAAAATCATTAAATAAATCTGGAATTTAAAAAAAGAAAGACGTTAGTATCAGTCATGGTGACCATGAAAAATACTGGATTGTCATAAAAACCCATTTGGTTCACTAATGTCCTTTAGGGAAGGACGTCTGGCCCATGTGACTCCAGACCCACAGCAATATGGTTGACTCTTAACTGCCCTCTGAGGTGACCTTGCAAGCTATTCAGTTTTGTTCAAAAAGGTGGCTCACCACCACCTTCTCGAGGGCAATTGGGGATGGACAATAAATTCTGGCCTTGCCAGCGATGTCCACATCCCATGAATGAAAAAAAAATGAATTCGCTATCTACGGCGATGGAATTGTTCTGTTCTCTACGTATTTTCAATATCTTATATGTGCTTGTTAAGGTTTTCCCCTGTTACGTATGTTTTAGGGATGTGCTTATAATTGCCAGTAAAATGAAACCAGAGGTGTAATGAGCATTAAAAGTAGTGTTTAAAGGGGATGCGGTGCCACCAGCATTATGACCTGAATTCAACTCCAGCCCAGACTGATGGGCTGAAAGGCTCCTCTCTCTGTTGGCTGTAAGGGTTCATAACTTCCCAAAGGACATTGAATCACAGCACCAAAACCGTCCCAAAAAAACCACACTTTGGTATTAAATTGGTAATCTAAGTCACAGAGGTCATAAGGTGCGAGAGTAGAAAAGTTCAGAGTTGGAGTGTAAGGGTCTTTTTTTCTGAGCTTTGTGTGTAGAGCGTTGTACAAGCAGCGTAGAGGAAAATTCACCTTGCAGCCTATTATACTATAGTTGACACAGAAATACTGGATACCCACAATGGATAGCATTTGGTGCCCTTCTTCCCAGTACAATCGTCACAATATCTCATTCCAGTTGTTTCCCCGAGTATGAGCCCCATCTTCGCTTCTTTATGTCCAAGGGGCACTCAACCGGATAAGCCACCCATTCCCAGATCTGGCTTGCCACATTAATCTCTTCCAGGCTTCGCTTTCCTCTGCAGAAGCCACCCGCTACTCTCGGATCATCCTGGAAGGTAGCGAAAACTGCAGGCTCCTTTTCTCTACTACCTTAAGTGGGAGACCAGATGATTGGGAAAGTTTTAAAAACCTGCAAAGGATGACTAAAAAAATTAAAAAAGAGAGAGAAGATGAATTATGAGAGAAAACTGGCAAGAAACATTAAAACAGATAGTAAGAGCTTCTACAGGTATATAAAAAGGAAGAGAGTAGCTAAAGTAAACATTGGTCCCTTAGAGGATGAGACTGGGGAATTAATAATGGGGAACGGGGAAATGGCAGAGACTCTGAACAAATATTTTGTATCTGTCTTCATGGTAGAAAACACTTACAACATCCCAAAAATGGATAATCAAGGTGCCACAGGGAGGGGGGAACTAAAGACAATCACTATCACTAGGGAAATAGTACTTGGTAAAATAATGGGACTAAAAGACGACAAGTCCCCTGGATCAGATGGTCTGCATCCCAGGGTCTTAAAAGAAGTGGCTGCAGAGATAATGGATGCATTGGTTGCAATATACCAAAATTCCCAGGACTCTGGAGAGGTCCCAGTGGATTGGAAAACCGCAAATGTAACACCCCTATTTAAGAAAGGAGGGAGACAGAAAGCAGGAAACTATAGACCAGTTAGCCTAACATCTGTCATTGGGAAAATGCCGGAGTCCTGCGTTAAGGAAGCAGTAGCAGGGCATTTAGAAAATCATAATGCAATCAGGCAGAGTCAGCATGGTTTTATGAAAGGGAAATCATGTTTAACAAATTTGCTGGAGTTCTTTGAGGATGTAACGAGCAGGGTGGACAAAGGTGAACCAGTAGATGTGGTGTATTTGGATTTCCAGAAAGCATTCGATAAGGTGCCACATAAAAGGTTACTGCATAAGATAAGAGCTCACAGAATTGGGGGTAATATATTAGCATGGATAGAGAATTGGCTAACTAACAGAAAGCAGAGAGTCGGGATAAATGGGTCATTTTCCGGTTGACAAATGGTAATGAGTGGGGTGCCACAGGGATCATTGCTGGGGCCTCAACTATTTACAATCTACATTAATAACTTGAATGAAGGGACCGAGTGTAATGTAGCCAAGTTTGCAGATGATACAAAGATGGGTGGGAAAGCAAGTTGTGCAGAGGACTCAAAGAATCTGCAAAGGGATATAGACAGGCTAAATGAGTGGGCAAACATTTGGCAGATGGAGTATAATGTGGGAAAGTGTGAGGTTATACACTTTGGCAGCAAAAATAACAAAGCAAACTATTATTTAAATGGAGAGAGATGACAAAATGCTACAGTTCAGAGGGACCTGGGGGTCCTTGTGCAAGAAACACAAAAAGTTAGCATGCAGGTATAACAAGTAATCAAAAAGGCAAATGGAATGTTGGCCTTTATTTCAAGGGGGTTGGAGTATAAAAGCAGGGAAGTCCTGCTACAACTGTACAGGGTATTGGTGAGACCACACCTTGAGTACTGCGTACAGTTTTGGTCTCCTTATTTAAGGAAGGATTTACTTGCATTGGAGGCAGTTCAGAGAGGATTCACTAGGTTAATTCCAGAGATGAGGAGGTTGACTTATGAGGAAAGGTTGAGCAGGCTGGGCCTATACTCATTGGAATTTAGAAGAATGAGAGGTGATCTTATTGAAACATATAAGATACTGAGGGGGCTCAGAGGATGTTTCCCCTCGTGGGGAAATCTAGAACTCGGGGGCACAGTTTTAGAATAAAGGGTCACCCTTTTAGAACTGAGATGAGGAGGAATTTCTTCTCTCAGAGGGTCGTAAATCTGTGGAATTCACTGCTCCAGAGAGCTGTGGAGATTGGGTCATTAAATACATTTAACGTGGAGATAGACAGATTTTTGCAAGATAAGGGAGTGAAGGGTTATGAGAAGCGGGCGGGGAAGTGGCTTTGAGGCCAGGATCAGCCATGATCTTATTGAATGGCGGAGCAGGCTCGAGGGGCCAAGTGGCCTATTCCAGCTCCTATTTCTTATGTTTTTATGTTCTTAAACAACTTTGACCACCGCCTCCTCTCTCATCTCTAACAACCAGTGCGAGGAACTCACGCATTTCTTCCTCTCGAAGATAGCGACCATCTGTTCAGCTGCCGCACTGCTTATGTCTTCCCCTTGTCCACTAAGCCAAATGTCCCCCCGTCCTGTCGCCATCATTGCCCTGAAACCTGGCTTCTCACTAGTTTCTGCCCTTTTCCCCAAACCCCCTCCAAATTTATCTCATCAGAATTTATTGCCCATTCCTAATTGCCCTTGAGAAGGTGGTGGTGAGCTGCTGCCTTCCTGAACTTCTGCAGTCCATGGTACTCCCACAGTGCTGTTAGGTAGGGAGTTCCAGGGTTTTGGCCCAGTGATGATGAAGGAACGGTGATATATTTCCAAGTCAGGATGGTGTGAGACTTGGAGGGGAACTTGGAGGTGGTGCTGTTCCCACGTGCCTACTGCCCTTGTCACGGGTTTGGGAGATGCTGTTGAAGAAGCCTTGGTGAGTTGCTGCAGTGCACCTTTGATCTGTCTGTCCTATCCAGGTAATGTCCCATCTTGAACCTTCCTTTCCCCTCCAAGTTCCTTAGAGTGCTGTCACCTCCCAGATATGTACCCATTTCCCTTCAGATCAGGTTTCTGCCTCTGCCACAACACTGAAACAACCCTGACCAAAGTCACAAGAGGCATTCTCTGCTACTGTGGCCATGGTATGTTATCCATCCTCGTTCTGCTTGACCTCTCTGTAAACTTTGAAATGTCAACCACACGATACTCCTCCAATGTCTCTTATCTATTGCTCAACTCCATGGCACTGCTCTTGCTTAGCTGTACAATAATGCATCAATTTTGACCAGAGCATCTCCAGCAATGGCATCTTTTTCCACCCACAACCGTTAGCTTGGGAGTCTCCAAAGGATCCATCCTTTGCTCCCTCGTCTATATCCTTCTCCGAGTTGGCATCATCGAATCTATGAATTCAGCTTCCATATTTATGCCAATTACAGCTCTACTCATCCACCACCTATCTCGACCCCTCCTTATGCTGTCAGACTGTATTTCCAATATCTAGTTTTGACTCTGTGTCCTTTTTCTGATTACTCATCGCTCAAGTGCCTTGGAACGTTTGTCTGCTTTAAGGACACAATAAATATGCAAATTGGTGGTGTTGTATTTATATGCATTTGGACTTCAAACTCATTTTAATCCAATTGCGATAATTGTTAGGTACATTCCAATCGTGGCAGTGATGAGGCAGTTTCCCTGCATTACACCAAAGTGAACACAAAGCAAGAGGGGAAGTCGAGGAGAATGGACATGCAGGTACATCATGTGGAGTACGCCACCATCACATGAAGCTGTGAGAAGAAATCTGAAAGACCTCAAAACCCTGATCCTACATATGCCACTAAGAGAACAAGAGCAATTTTAAACAATATCCAGCACACCGACCACCTTACTCTTTATTACTCTGCCAACAAGGTTGCGACATGTTAAATGTGAATGTGTGTAAAACTGCAGCTGTTCCTAATTTCCCAGTTGTCGAATATTCTGCTGTTTCAGTTAAGCACCCTGTAGGGGCTATGTGTCTCTTAGCAACTCTTAGAAAATTGAATCTTCTTTATCAGTAACACAAAATATGTTTTCCAGCCTGACAAACTGAAGAAGGTGGGAAAAGAGGTCCTTCTGGGTCACTGTGTGTAGCGACAGTGAAATTGAAAATTGCATTACGTGGGTATTTCTTGTGAAATTATAAAAGCGTTCTTAAAAATGTGTTTGCTGATTTCCTAGAAATAGGAATTAAGAAATATTCTCAGTGTGTTTACAATGTCGATAACAGATGGCTGTCAGGAAAAAATGTATCCCAAAATGTAAATATGCTACTTACTATTAACTGGTTCCAGTTTGTTATGAATATTAAAATACTTGATCTTCTTAGCTCTGTGTGCCAGATTTATCATAGCTCTTCGCCCAAGTGTGCGTCACAAATATTTCAATTTTGCACTTGACATTTTCGCAGATTCAATGTCACCAGTCACTTCTTTAAGTGGACCGAGGGTCCCCGTATGATTTGGAGTGCACCGTTTGCTGTCCAGTATCAAAGTAACAGCAGTCGGCCATTCAGCCCTTCGAGCCTGTTCCGCCATTCAATGAGATCATGGCTGATCTGTATCTTAACTCCATCCACCTGCCTTTGCTCCATGTCTCTTAATACCCTTGGCTAGCAAAGATCTGTCGATCCTAAACTTAAAAATTTTAATTGAGCTAGTATCTATTGCTGTTTGTGGGAGAGAGTTCCTCACTTCCTACCACCCTTTGTGTGAAGAAGTGTTTCCGAACTTCTCTCCTCAATGAGAGAATTTAATGTTACATCCCTTGTCCTAGACTCCCCCAACAGCGTAAAATGTTTCTCTCTATCTACTCTATCAATTGCTTTCAAAATCCTAAAACCCTCAATCAAATCACCTCTTAACCTTCTAGATTCCAGTGAATACAAGACTAGTTTATGCAATCTCTCTGCGTAAGTTAACTCTTGGATTCTGGTAACATTCTGTTAAATCTGCGTTGCACTCCTAAGGCCAATATATACTTTCTAATGTACGGGGCCAAGAATTGTACACAGTACTCCAGATGAAGTCTAACCAGTTTATATAGCTGTAGATAAACCTCTTCCACTTTAAATTCTAGCCCTCTAGTTATTAAGTTAAATTAATTTATGTAGTTAAACGATATTGTAGCAGGACTGTAACAGATTACAACTACTGCAACTTGTATTTACATAACATGATTAACATAGTAAAAGGTCCCAAGGTGCTTCACAGGGGTGTTATTAAACAAAATTTGTCTCCAAGCCACATAAGGAGATATTAGGACAGGTGAACAAAAGTTTTGTCAAAGAAGTAGTTTTTAAGGAGCATCTTAAAGGAGGAGAGAGAGGTAGAGAGGTGGAGAGGCTTATGGAAGGAATTCCAGTGTTTGGGCCCTAGGCAGCTGAAGGCAGGTCCACCAATGGTGGAGCGATTAAAATCGGGGAGGTACAAGAGTCCAGAAATGGATCAGCATGGAGATCTCGGAGGGATGTAGGGCTCAAGGAGGTTACAGAGATAGGGAGCGGGCGAGGGCATGGAGGGATTTAAAAACAAGGATCCGAATTTTAAAATAGAGGCATTGCCGGATGGGGAGCCAATGTCAGTCAGCGAGCACTGTGGGGGTGAAGGGCGAATGGGACTTGGTGTGAGTTCGGATACGGGCAGCAGAGTTTCGGATTAGCTTACATTTATGGAGGGTGGAAGATGGGAAGCTACCCAGGAGATCATTAAAGTAGTCAAGTCTGGAGGTAACAAAGACATAGATGATGGTTTCAGCAGCAGATGGGCTGAGGCAGGGCAGATACGGGTGATGTTACAGAGGTGGAAGTGGGCGGCCTTAGTGATTGAGTAGATATGGGGTCGGAAGCTCAGTTCAGTGTCAAATAGGACACCAAGGTTTGAAACAGTCTGGTTCAGCCTCAGACAGTGGACAGGCACAGGGATGGAGTTGGTAGCTAGGGAACAGAATTTGTGGCGGGGACCAAAGGCAATGGCTTCGGGCTTCCCAACATTTAGTTGGAGGAAGTATCTGCTCATCCAGTACTGGATGTTGGACAAACAACATAACAAATCCGAGGCAGTGGAAAGGTCAAGAGTGGTGGTGGCGAGGTAGAGATTGGTATCATCAGTGTACATATGGAACCTGACGTTGTGTTTTCGAGGAGGGACAGCAAGTAGATGAGAAATATGAGGGGGGCGAAGGATAGAACCTTGCAAGACTCCAGAGGTAATGGCGCGGGAGTGTGAAGAGAAGCCATTGCAGGTGGTTCTCTGGCTATGGCTGGAAAGATAGGAATGGAACCAGGCGAGGGCAGTCCCACTCAGCTGGACGATGGAGGAGAGGCGTTGGAGGAGGATGGTGTGGTCAACCGTGTCAAAGGCTGCAGACAGGTTCAGGAGGATGAGGAGGGACAGTTTACTTTTGTCACAGTCGCATAGGATGTCATTTGTGACTTTGATAAGGGCCGGTTCAATGCTGTGGCATGGGCGGAAACATGACTGGAGAGATTGAAACATGGAGCTGCAGCAAAGATGGGCACAAATTTAGGAGGTGACAACACGTTCAAGGTCCTTGCAGAGCAAGGGGACTTTGGAGAAGGGGCAGTTGTTTACAGGGCCAAGGGTGGGTTTTGTGAGGAGGGGCTGATGACGGCAGATTTGAAGGGGAGGGAGACAGTACCTGAGCAGAGAGAAGACAAGAGATGTTAGTTACCTTTGTACCACAGCCCCTTTCCCCCCACTGCGCCCTGACAACAGAATGTGTTCAGATTGGACTAGTACTGTTGAACTGCTGAAAGCTTTCCTCATTTATTAATTGAAATTTGAGCTGACCGGACTTTGTCTTCTTTTACTAATAAAAATTGATTATCCCCTATTCTTAAGTAGAAACCATTTAGGCTGAGTGTTTTCTCAGAAGAGACAGGAGTGCTCGCATTTGCTTTCGGAGGCAACTGCCATGGCTGAACCACCACCCTCCTCCCCCCTCCCCCACACACCCCTCTCCCCACCCAATCTGTCTTGGAATCTGAGAAAGGACATTGAATGGGTTAAAACCGAGCCTTCGTGAGGCTAAACCTTACTCCACCCTGTGGCCATATTGTGAATAAAATGTATACAAGTTCTTCTGATAACAAAACTTGAGGATCCTGCTATAATGGTACTAATGTAGATTTATAAACGAGTGCCGTTGGTAAATATCCACTCAAATTAAGTCTTCAAACTTAAAATATAATAAATCGTGATGTCTTTACATTCAACACGACAATTTCGCAAACGATTGGGGAATGCAGATGCTCAAAGGGACCTGGGTGTCCTTGTACATGAGTCACTGAAAGTGAATGTGCAGGTGCAGCAAGCCTTTAGGAAGGCAAATGGTATGCTGGCCTTCATTACAAGAGGATTTGAGTACAGGAGTAAAGAAGTCTTACTCCAAATATACAGGGCCTTGTTGAGACTACACCTGGAGTACTGTGTACAATTTTGGTCTCCTTACCTAAGGAAGGATATATTTGCCATAGTGGGAGTGCAACGAAGGTTCACGAGATTGATTCCTGGGATGGCGGGACTGTCGTATGAGAAGCTATTGAGTAAACTAGGCCTGTATTCTCTTGAATTCAGAAGAATGAGAGGGGGTCTCATTGAAGCATACAAAATTATTACAGGGCTGGATAGGGTGGATGCTGGGAGAATATTTCCCTTGGCTGGGGAGTCTAGAACCAGGGGCCACAGCCTCAGGATAAAGGGGATGCCATTCAGGACTGAGATGAGAAGAAATTTCTTCACACAGAGGGTGGTGAATCTTTGGAATTCTCTACCCCAGAGGGCTGTGGAGGCTCAGTCATTGGGTATATTCAAAACAGAAGTCAATAGATTTCTGACTAGTAAAGGCATCAAGGGATATGGCGATAGGGCCGGTGAATGGAGTTGAGGCAGAAGATCAGCCATGATCTCATTGAATGGCGGAGCAGGCTCGAAGGGCCGAATGGCCTACTCCTGCTCCTATTTCTTATGTTCTTATGTTGTTGCTTGGGAGGAGGGCTCAGACAGAAATAAAAATAGCCTAAAGATTTACAATATTTTATAAAGGGATGAGACCAAAGTCCAGGTAATCAATATTGTCAAAATTAACATACATACTTCAAGTTCAGAAAAAATACAGGAAATAATAATAAACTGACTGTTCAAAATACAACAGAAGTGATAAAAAGGAATGTGATAAGTTACAACATGTTTGAAAACATCGGGGCATAAGGACAGGAAATGGTCTTTTCCCAAATTAGAAGTTCTATACACTAATGCATGTAGCATAAGAAATAAAACAAGTGAATTAGAAGCGCAAATTCAGTTAAAAAGATCTGACGTATTGTCTACATCACTGAGACCTGGCTACAACAACAACAACAACTTGTATTTATATAGCGCCTTTAATGGAGTAAAACGTCCCAAGGCACTGCACAGGAGTATTTTAATTGACAAATTTGACACCGATCCACATAAGGATAAATTAGGGCAGCTGACCAAAAGCTTGGTCAAATAAGTAGGTTTTAAGGAGCGTCTTAAAGGAGGAAAGGGAGGCAGAGAGGCGAAGAGGTTTAGGCAGGGAATTCCAGAGCTTGCGGCCTAGACAACAGAAGGCACAACCACCAAAGGTTGAGCGATTATAATCAGGGATGCTCAAGAGGGCAGAATTAGAGGAGCGCAGATATCTCGAGGGGTTTGTGGGGCTGAAGGAGATTAGAAACATAGAAACATAGAAAGTAGAAGCAGGAGTAGGCCATTCAGTCCTTCGAGCCTGCTCCGCCATTCAATATGATCATGGTTGATCCTCTATCTCAATACCATATTCCCGCTCTCTCCCCATACCCCTTGATGCCTTTTGTTTCTAGAAATCTATATATCTCCTTCTTGAATATATTCAGTGACTTGGCCTCCACAGCCTTCCGTGGTAGAGAATTCCACAGGTTCACCACCCTCTGAGTGAAGACATTTCATCATCTCAGTCCTAAATGTCCTACCCCTTATCCTGAGACTGTGACCCCTCGTTCTAGACCCCCCAGCCAGGGGAAACATCCTCCCAGCATCCAGTCTGTCTAGCCCTGTCAGAATTTTATACATTTCAATGAGATCCCCTCTCATTCTTCTAAACTCTAGTGAATACAGGCCTAGTTGACCCAATCTCTCCTCATATGACAGTCCTGCCATCCCAGGAATCAGTCTGGTGAACCTTCGCTGCACTCCCTCTATGGCAAGTATATCCTTTCTTAGATAAGCAGACCAAAACTGCACACAGTACTCCAGGTGTGGTCTCACCAAGGCCCTGTATAACTGTAGTAAGACATCCTTGCTCCTGTACTCAAATCCTCTTGCAATGAAGGCCAACATACCATTTGCCTTCCTAACTGCTTGCTGCACCTGCATGTTTACTTTCAGTGACTGGTGTACAAGTTCACCCAGGTCCCTCTGTACAACAACATTTCCCAATCTATCATCATTTCTGTTTTTCCTACCGAAGTGGATAACTTCACCTTTATCCACGTTATGCTGCATCTGCCATGTATTTGCCCACTCACTCAACTTGTCTAAATCACCTTGAAGCCTCTTTGCATCCTCCTCACGACTCACAATCCTCCCTAGTTTTGTGTCGTCAGCAAACTTGGAAATATTACATTTGGTTCCCTCATCCAAATCAGGTTTTGGGCAAGAGATTCAGTGGGGGATGTAAGGGAAAACCTTTTTACGCAGCGAGTGCTGAGGACCTGGAACTCGCTGCCGACGGAAGTGCTGGAAGCGGACAAACTCAATGGCCCATATTTTCCGATCGGAGGCTTCTTGCGTGCCTTTCTGGAAAAAATCTACACCCTTACCTGAGGGCTCCAGAGGTCTGGCTATTTTCGATCCTGGGCCTCTCCACGACAAAATACGCAGGGCCCACGTATCCCAGGGGTGCATGCGGTTTGCAAACGTCCCCGGGATCACGTGGGTCATAGGGAGCCAATGGGAGAAGGGAATCCCGCTTCATACTTTTGACAGGTCTCTCAGCTTAGACCCATCAAAAGTATGAATGGAGATCAATGAAAAAACACATCAAAACATTCAATAAAATTTTTTTTAAATCACGTTTTTAAAATTAGTTAAAATTACATTAATTAAATATTTTAAACAAAAATTTAAACTTACCTTTTTTAAAAGTATTTTGAAATTATAAATGAGTGAAAAAAACATTTTTTTTAACTTTTTTAAACTCTTACTCCTGCTTTTACCAGGCGTAAGATTTTTAAGGTTTGCAGCGGGCGGAGGTTGTGCAGAAAGCGGAACTCTCCACCCACAGAGGCCCTTCTCCAGGGCAGGCGTGCAATCTGTCAAGAGCATCCTTGACAGATCTGAAATGCCGGTTTTCAGCACATGCACTTCGCATGCCTGAAACCGGCATTTGCGAGGTCCCTACGGGTGTGTACACACCTCGTACACCCCTGTAGGGATCGGAAAATACGGGCCAATGTTTTCAAGGGGAGACTGGATAGGCACTTGAGGGAAATAAACTTGCCGGGCTACGGGGATAGAGCGGGGGAATGGGACTGACTGGATTGCTCTACAGAGAGCCGGCACGGACTCGATGGGACAAATGGCCTCCTTCTGTGCCGTTACGACTCTATGACTCTATGACTTAAAGACCATATATGGACACTGGCCAAATGAACTGTTGATAAGAAAAGGGTTAAAACCCTGATACTAAAAGAATAACTTCACACAGAACTACTGCGAAGGCAAAGGAACAGATTGAAGATAACGTCACCTGTGTCCGAGAGGTCCCAGAGCCCAAGGGCTGCGAGCTACTCGTTGAACTGTCGCCTATTGTTAAGTATATTACACTGTAAGCTTAATAAATCTTGATCTATTGCTCAAACATACTGGCTGCTGCCTGTTGGTGTCTTGTCCAAGAACTCTGAGGGATCATTTAAGATCTTACACGAGGGAGAAGGGTGAGTCATGAACCAAGGCTTTAAATTTAGGTCTGGTTGACTTTGGAGGGATGAGGCAGGAATTGACCACAATAGACTGGGCAGAACTACTGACGGATAAAACAACAGATGAACAGTGGGAGGTTTTCAAAAAAGTACGTGGTCGCATACGAGACCTGTACATACCCCTAAAGGGCAAGAACACTATTCTGTGTGATTAAACAACCTCAGTCAACAAGGGAAGTGAGAGATAGTATAAAACTACAAGAAAGGGCTTATATGAAAGCAAAAAATCATAGAGATCCAGTGGACTGGGAGAGATATAAAGAACAGCAAAGGGATACAAAGAAAGTGGGAAGAGTTGCAAAAAGGGAATACGAGAAAAAGCTTGCGAGGGATATCAAGAACAACACTAAAGGTTTTTACAAATATATTAAGAGAAAGAGTTTGGCTAAGAGTAATGTGGGCCCCTTAATGACAGACGCAGATGATATTGTCATTGGAAATCAGGAAATTGCAGACTTACTAAATAGCTACTTTGTATTGATCTTCACAGTAGATGATGAGGAAAAATACCAGAGATACAAGGAACACTAAAAATAAATCAAGGGAGAAACTAACTCGATTCAATATAATTTTTTGAATGGTGATGGAAATCTAATGAGATTAGATGGGCAGAACATTGGCAAATGGAATTTAACCCTGAAAAGTGTGAGGTGATGCATTTTGGGAGGACTAACAAGGCAAGGGAATACACAATGAATGGTAGGACCCTAGGAAGGGCAGAGGATCAGAGGGACCTTGGTGTGCATGTACATAGATCCTTTGAAGGCAGCAGGACAGGTAGATAAGGTGGTTAAAAAGGCATATGGGATACTTGCATTCATTAGCCAAGGCATAGAATATAAGAGCAGGGAGGTTATGATGGAGCTGTACAAAATGCTAGTTGGGCCACAGCTGGAATACTGTGTGCAGTTCTGGTCGCCACACTATAGGAAGGATGTGATTGCATTGGAGAGGGTGCAGAGGAGATTCACCAGGATGTTACCTGGGCTGCAGCGCTTCAGCTATGAAGAGAGACTGGACAGGTTGGGGTTGTTTTCCTTAGAGCAGAGAAGGCTGAGGGGGGACCTGATTGAGGTGTACAAAATTATGAGGGGCATAGATAGGGTAGATAGAAAGGAACTTTTCCACTTAGTAGAGGGGTCAATAACCAGGGGTCATAGTTTCAAGGTAAGGGGCAGGAAGTTTAGAGGGGATTTGAGGAAAAACTTTTTCACCCAGAGGGTGGTTGGAATCTGGAACTCACTGCCTGAAAGGGTGGTACAGACAGGAACCCTCACAACATTCAAGAAGCATTTAGATGAGCACTTGAAACGCCATAGCATACAAGGCTATGGACCAAGTGCTGGAAAATGGGATTAGAATAGACAGGGCTTGATGGCCGGCACGGACACGATGGGCCGAAGGGCCTCTTTCTGTGCTATATAACTCTATGACTCTATGAGATAGGTAAATCTACAGGACCCAATGCTTTCCACCCCAGCATAATAAAAGAAATACTTGCATTTATATAGCGCCTTTCACAACAACTGGACATATCAAGGCACTTCACAGCCAATGAAGTACTTTTTGAAGGGGAGTCACTGTTGTAATGTGGGAAACACAGCAGCCAATTTGCACACAGCAAGCTCCCACAAACAGCAATGTGATAATGACCTGATAATCTGTTTTTGTTATGTGGATTGAGGGACAAATATTGGCCCAGGACACCTGGGGATATAACTCCACTGCTCTTCTTTGAAATAGTGCCTTGGGATCTTTTACATCCATCTGAGAGAGCAGACGGGGCCTCGGTTTAATGTCTCATCTGAAAGACGGCACCTCCGACAGTGCAGCGCTCCCTCAGCACCGCACTGGAGTGTCAGCCTAGATTTATGGGCTCAAGTTCCATTGGAATGGGACTCGAACCCTCAACCTTCTGAGGCAAGTGTGCTACTCACTGAGCCACAGCTGACACTGTGTGAGTAGTCGAGAAAATTTTTGATGCTCTAGTCATGATCATCCAAAACTCCCTTGATTCAGGAATTGTCCCCTTGGATTGAAAAATTGCCAATGTCACTCCACTATTTAAGAAGGGTAAGAGAGCTAAACTAGGGAATTATAGGCCTATTAGTCAAACGTCAGTTGTGGGGAAGTTACTAGAATCTGTTATTAGTGACAGAGTGACTGAGCGTTTGGACAAATATGAGCTGATCAGAGAGAGCCAGCATAGAAACATAGAAACATAGAAACTAGGAGCAGGCGTAGGCCATTCGGCCCGTCGAGCCTGCTCCACCATTCAATACGATCATGGCTGATCATCCAAATCCAGTACCCTGTCCCTGCTTTCTCACACAGAATCCCCACATCGAGCCTGCACCTATCCCACCATATCCCCGTAACCCCACGTATTTAATTCCCCCTAACATATCCCATCCTATCCCCATAACCCCACATATTTAATCCCCCCCTAACACTAAGGGTCAATTTATCATAGCCAAATCAACCTAACCCGCACATTTTTGGACTGTGGGAGGAAACCGGAGCACCCGGAGCATGGATTTGTAAAGTCTAATGAAACTAGTTGGATTTTTTTGAGGAGGTAACTAACGAGGTAGATAAGGGAATGTTATTCATATGGACTTCCAGAAGGTTTTCAACAGGTACCACTTAAAAGACAGTTAACATAAATGAGAGTACATGGAATTGGAGGCAAACTATTGGCTTGGATAGGGAATTGGTTAGCAGTTAGGAGACAGAGTAGGAATAACAGTGTCTGTTCTCAAATGGGCACGATGTGACTCGTGGTGTCCACCAGGGACCAGTACTGCCACAGCGTTTCACTATATTTATAAATGACTTCGATGAAGCAATAGAGAGCCGTATATTTAAGTTTGCTGACGACACTAAGTTAGGGGGCACAGTAAATAGTGTAGATGGGAGCAGAACATTGCAAAGAGACACTGATAGATTAAGGGAGTGGGCAAAACTGTGGCAGAAGGAGTTCAATGTGGGAAGGTGTGAGGTCAATCACTTTGGACCTCAGAAAGACAGATCAGAGCATTTTATAAAAAGCAAGAAGCTAGGAACTGTGGATATGCAGAGAGGTTTAGGGGTCCAAGTATAGAGATCACTGAAAACTGGTGGACAGGTACAAAAAATAATTTAAAAGGCGAATGAGATTTTGGCCTTTATCTCACGAGGGCTGGAATACAAAGTTATGATAAAGCTGTACGGCGCTCTAGTGAGACCCCGTCTGGAGTAACTACATTCAGTTCTGGGCACCGCACCTCAGAAAGGATATATTGGCTTTGGAGAGGGTGCCACGTAGATTCACCAGAATGATACCGGGGCTAAAAGGATTAAATTATGAGGACAGTTTGGATAGACTAGGCTTGTATTCCCTCGAGGATAGAAGATTAAGGTTTGATCTAATTGAGGTTCTCAAGATAATTAAATGTTTGACAGGGTAGATAGCGAGAAACTATTTCCTCTGGCAGGGGAGAGTCCAGAACCTTAAAATTAGAGCCAGGCCATTCAGGGGTGATGTCAGGAAGCACTTCTTCACACAAAGGGCAGTGGAAATTTGGAACTCTCTCCCCCCAAAATGCTGTTGAGGCTGGGGATCAGTTGAAAATTTCAAAAATGAGATTGATCGCTTTTTGCTAGGCAAGGGTATTACGGGTTACGGAACCAAGTTGGGTAGATGGAGCTAAGATACAGATCAGCCAAAAGTGAGAAGTCGCACAACACCAGGTTATACTTCACCTGATGAAGGGGCAGCCGCTCCGAAAGCTTGTGATTTCAAATAAAACTGTTGGACTAAAACCTGGTGTTGTGCGACTTCTCACATTTGTCCACCCCAGTCCAACACCAGCATCTCCGCATCATAATTCAATGGTGGAACAGGTGCGAGGGGCTGAATGGCCTCCTCCTGTTCCTACGTTCCTATGTTGCTGTTTGGTGAATATCAAGCAGACCTGAAGACCTGATATTAGAAGGAATAAAAATGATGTTCCCAAGGAAGTAAAGAGGGCGGAGACAGCTGCCGCACAGAGTGCAACAGACTCACACTGGTTTTGAATAAATGTAAAAGAAGCTTTACAGAATTGAAAATAAAACAATCGATTTAGGTCTCAAATCTCACAGAGAGAAAATAAATATAGCCTGTAACTGCACAATTATCCAAACTCCCTTTACTGTTTCTTTTTCTTGCGCATTTAACCGTGGCACAAGGCTTACTGTAAATTCCTATGCTTGCACAAAGATCATCATAAAATTAAAGTCACAGGTATGATTTGCCCAATCAAATGTATATGAATTCAGCCAATTAAATGTCAGCTTATATAGTGTTTCTCAGCCCTGTCTCCTACACCTGACTTTCTAGTGTTAGTCTGGTGTAGGACACTCCATCCTGGACTGACATATATCCTTATCCACATATGCAATTTGTATTTTCAATCATTTTATCAAATTGCTGTCAAATGTTTTGTTAGTGGAAGTAACAAGGAGGGTCGATGAGGGCAGTGCGTTTGATGTAGTCTATATGGATTTTAGCAAGGCTTTTGATAAGGTCCCGCATGGCAGACTGGTCACGAAAGTAAAAGCCCATGGGATCCAAGGCAAAGTGAATCCGAAATTGGCTCAGAGGCAGGAAACACAGGGTAATGGTTGAAGGGTGCCTTTGTGACTGGAAGGCTGCTTCCAGTGGGGTTCCGCAGGGCTCAGTGCTGGGTCCTTTGCTTTTTGTGGTACATATCAATGATTTGGGCTTGAATGTAGGAAGTATGATTAAGAAATTTGCAGATGATACTAAAATTGACTGTGTGGTTGCTAATGAAGAAGGAAGCTGTAGACTGCAGGAAGATATCAATGGACTGGTCAGGTGGGCAGAACAGTGGCAAGTGGAATTCAATCCGGAGAAGTGTGAGGTAATGCATTTGGGGAGGGCTAACAAGGCAAGGGAATACACCATAAATGGTAGGACACTGAGAAGGGCAGAGGATCAGAGGGACCTTGGAGTGCATGTCCACAGATCCCTGAAGGTAGCAGGACAGGTGGATAAGGTGGTTAAGAAGGCATACGGATACTTGCCTTTATTAGCCGAGGCATAGAATACAAGAGCAGGGGGGTTATGCTTGAACTGTATAAAACACTAGTTAGGCCGCAGCTAGAATACTGCGTGCAGTTCTGGTCACCACATTACAGGAAGGATGTGATTGCACTAGAGGGGGCGCAGAGGAGATTTACGAGGATGTTGCCTGGGCTGGAGAATTTTAGCTATGAGGAAAGATTGGATAGGGTGGGGGGTTTTTCTTTGGAACAGTGGAGGCTGAGGGGAAACCTAATTGAGGTGTATAAAATTATGTGGGGCCTAGACAGAGTGGCTAGGAAGGATCTATTTCCCTTAGCAGAGGGGTCGATAACCAGGGGGCATAGATTTAAAGTAATTGGTAGGAGGTTTAGAGGGGATTTGAGGAGAATTTTTTGGTGGGGGCCTGAAACTCACTGCCTGAAAGGATGGTAGAGGCAGAAACCCTCATCACATTTAAAAAGTACTTGGATATGCACTTAAAGTGCCGCAACCTACAGGGATACGGACCAAGTGCTGGAAAGTGGGATTAGGCTGGATAGCTCTTTGTCGGCCGGCACGGACAAGATGGGCCGAATGGCCTCCTTCTGTGCTCTAAATTTCTATGATGATTTCTATGATTCTAATTATTACTTCCCTATTTTCCCTGAACATATCTCGCAGTCACCACATCAGGACTGCGCGGGACACAGCGTTTAAAAATATGTCTAATATAAGGCACATGCTGACAGTTCGAAGCGTCGAGTCTTATCCCTTGCACCTCATCGGAAGAACTGTTTACATGATTCTGTGTTTCAGTAAGGCGATTTTATTCTTGGTACACATGGATTCTGTACATGACTGGATGAGCGGGCCAGATGATGGGCCATCATTTCCTGCTCGAAATACGTTCCTAGGATTCAAAAGCTGACTGAAATGTCGACTTGTTGATGTGCATCAGCTCAAAGCTATTACTACTGCTGCCAATTTGCAATGTGCGTAGGTACTACAAGCAGGAACCACTTTCAGGATTGCTCAGTGCAGGGAAGTTGCACAGGCACGATGGGCCAAAAGGCCTCCTCTGTGCTGTAGGATTCCTTGATTCTAGGAACATTTGGCACGTTGTCCTGAGTCCCAGTGTACCAGGAGCAGTTCATCACACTGTTGACACTTCACAATAAAGCAACTTTCTTGCAAATACAGTATAGCATTTTAAGAAAATGTTTGCATAAGTAAAAGAAAGACTTGCATTTATATAGCGCCATTCACGACCACCAGACATCTCAAAGTGCTTTACAGCCAATGAAGTACTTTTGGAGTGTAGTCACTGTTGTAATGTGGGAAACGCAGCAGCCAATTTGCGCACAGCAAGCTCCCACAAACAGCAATGTGATAATGACCAGATAATCTGTTTTTGTTATGTTGATGGAGGGATAAATATTGGCCCAGGACACCGGGGATAACTCAAGGCCCTGTCTGCTCTCTCATGTGGCTGTAAAAGATCCCATGGCACTATTTTGAAGAAGAGTAGGGAAATATCCCTGGTGTCCTGGTCAATATTTATCCCTCAATCAACATCACTAAAGCAGATGATCTGGTCATTGTCACATTGCTGTTTGTGGGAGCTTGCTGTGTGCATATTTGGCTGCCATGTTTCCTACATTACAACAGTAACTACACTTCAAAAGTACTTAATTGGCTGTAAAGCGCTTTGGGACGTCCTGAGGTTGTGAAAGGCGCTATAGAAATGCTAGTCTTTCTTTATAAGTTCAAAGTTAGCAGCAATTCCTTACCTCTAACTGAGATGAAAAAAACAACTCTTGACCCCTCCCCCTCCATCCTTGCAAACTACCACCCCATCTCCAACCTCCCTTTCTTCTCCAAAGTCCTTGAACGTGTTGTCGCCTCACAAATCTATGCCCATCTTTCCCGCAATTCCATGTTTGAATCCCTCCAATCAGGTTTCTGCCCTGCCACAGTACCGAAACGGCTCTCATCAAAGTCGCAAATGACATCCTTTGTGTCTGTGACAAAGGAAAACTATCCCTCCTCGTCCTTCTTGACCTGTCTGCAGCCTTTGACACGGTTGACCACTCCATCCTCCTCCAACGCCTCTCCACCATCGTCCAGCTGGGTGGGACTGCACTCACCTGGTTCCATTCTTATCTATCTAATCGTAGCCAGAGAATCACCTCCAATGGCATCTCTTTCCTCTCCTGCATCGTTACCTCTGGTGTTCCCCAAGGACCCAGTCCTTGGCCCCCTCCTACTTCTTATCTGCATGTTGCCCCTTGGCGACATCATCTGAAAACACAGCGTCAGTTTCCACATGTACGCTGATGACACCCAGCTCTACCTCACTACCTCTTCTCTCGATCCCTCCACAGTCTCTAAATTGTCAGACTGCTTGTCCGACATCCAGTTCTGGATGAGCAGAAATTTTCTCCAAATAAATATTGGGAAGACCGAAGCCATTGTTTTCAGTCCCTGCCACAAACTCCGTTCCCTCGCCTTCTCCCTAACATCTGTCTGAGGCTGAACCACACTGTCCGCAACCTTGGTGTCATATTTGACCCTGAAATGAGCTTCTGACCACATATCCACGGCATAACTAAGACCGCCTATTTCCACCTCCGGAACATCGCCCATCTCCGCCCTTGCCTGAGCTCATCCGCTGCTGAAACCCTCATCCATGCCTTGTTACCTCTAGACATGACAATTCCAACGCACTCCTGGCTGGCCTCCCACATTCCACCCTACGTAAACTTGAGGTCATCCAAAACTCTGCTGCCCGTGTCCTAACTCGCACCAAGTCCTGTTCACCCATCACCCCCTGGGCTCGCTGACCTACATTGGCTCCTGGTTAAGCAATGCCTGGATTTCAAAATTCTCATCCTTGTTTTCAAATCCCTCCATGGCCTCGCCCCTCCCGATCTCTGTAATCTCCTTCAGCCCCACAACCCCCCGAGATATCTGCGCTCCTCTAATTCTGCCCTCTTGAGCATCCCGGATTATAAATCGCTCAACCTTTGGTGGCCGTGCCTTCTGTTGCCTAGGCCCTAAGCTCTGGAATTCCCTGCCTAAACCTCTCCGCCTTGCAACCTCTCTTTCCTCCTTTAAGGTGCTCCTTAAAACCTACCTCATGGCGATCAAGGTTTTTATCATTGCGGACCAGCCCCCTCACAATTGTAGTGTGCTTCAGTTCTGTGCAATATTCAACGCCAACAGCCAGCTTGTAATGGAAATTCACGCTTATCTGTGGCGCTGCAGCCCACGAGCAGGTCACTGGCGAGTTAAGCTCCCTCCCACACACTGATCAGATAAACATTCATAAAAAACACATTGCAGCTTGTTAGGGGCAGGGTGGGGAAAACATGGTGGTCAAAGACTGTGAAATATGTAGGCGGCGTACAGCTGGGACCTTTCAACCATTTCCCTTCTCATTGAAACGTATAAAATTCTGACAGGGCTAGACAGACTGGATGCAGGGAGGAAGTTTCCCCTGGCTGGGGGGGTCTAGAATGAGTGGTCACAATCTCAGGATATGGGGTAGGACATTTAGGACTGAGATGAGGAGACATTTCTTCACTCAGAGGGTGGTGAACCTGTGGAATTCTCTGCCACAGAAGGCTGTGGAGGCCAAGTCACTGAATATATTTAAGAAGGAGTTAGATAGATTTCTAGACACAAAAGGCAGCAAGGGGTATGGGGAGAGAGCAGGAATATGGTATTGAGATAGAGGATCAGCCATGATCATATTGAATGGCGGAGCAGGCTCGAAGGGCCGAATGGCCGACTCCTGCTCCTATTTTTCTATGTTTCTAATAGTGATTCCAGTAACGGATTTGAACTTGTTCACTTCTCTCATGTACAATCTCATGCTCTCCCTCATACATGCTCAACTCGCTCCATCAACTTCTCATTCACAATCGGGTCCTTTCTTAACACATTGATCATCTCTTTCCCAAAATGTCCTTTTTAATCTCACTCTTTCTCCCAGTTTATCTTATCTTTCACACGCTTGTTTCTTTGCCTTTCTGAGGGGGATTGACAGGGTAGATGCAGGGAGGATGTTTCCCCCTGGCTGGGGAGTCTGGAACCAGGGGTCACAGTCTCAGAACGAGGGGTCGACCATTTATGACTGAGATGAGGAGGAATTTCTTCACTCAGAGGGTGTTGAATCTTTGGAATTCTCTACCCCAGAGGGCTGTGGAGGCTCAGTCATTGAGTATATTCAAGGCTGAGAGAGATAGATTTTTGGACTCTGGGGAATCAAGGGATGTGGGGATCGGGCGGGAAAGTGGAGTTGAGGTGGAAGATCAGCCATGATCTTATTGAATGGCGGAGCAGGCTTGAGGGGCTGTATGGCCTACTCCTGCTCCTATTTCTTAGGTTCCTATGTTCTTATGTCCTACAATTTCTCTCTCATTGAATTCTTTCTCTGTCTCACACTCCCGGTTCTCTTTCTGGTTCTCATTCACACAGCCATTCTTTCTTTCTTTCTCTTTCTCTCTCACTTATTTTCAGCATTTCCAGTGTAGAGTGATGGCCAGATTATTTCTACCACCAGCGTTGGATGGTTTTACCCCAATAATCTTTGTGAATGTGTCTCGGCAATTGAAAGCGGGATCCTGTTTTCAGGATCGGATACAGGAGCACTTTTAACATAGAAACATAGAAACATAGAATCTAGGAGCAGGAGTAGGCCATTCGGCCCGTCGAGCCTGCTCCACCATTCAATACGATCATGGCTGATCATCCAAATCCAGTACCCTGTCCCTGCTTTAATCCCCACAGTACACATATCCCACCCTACCCCCATAACCGCACGTATTTAATTCCCCCTAACATATCCCATCCTATCCCCATATATTTAATCCAACCCCTAACACTAAGGGTCAATTTATCATAGCCAAATCAACCTAACCCGTACATTTTTGGATGTCAACCTAATCAACCTAACCCACCCCTCGGGGAAACCCACAGGAGTGGGTGGAACGCCGTTTTTTACACCCCCGCCCCCAATATTGCTCTCCATTGACTTCAATGGCGTGTAAAATCAGGCCGGGGTGTAAAAGCGGCGTTGCAGCCGATCCCGTCAGTTTCCCGATGGGTGGGTTGGGTTAAACTTGCCCCCGGTAACTGTATCAATAGCCTTCCCTGTGCCTCAGGCCTCTATCAACTGGCCCAGTCCCAGGGATGTAGTTACAGACTTCCAGGAGGAAGCCCATCCCACTGATTTTTATCGCAAATTTCCCTCGGGGTTGTTCCACTTCTCAAAACAATGCAAGTTTTGGCTGTTTCAGTGCAATTGGCTGCAGACATGATGTTTCCTGCATCTCACAATTGCGGGATGTAGATAATAAGAGTGGAGCAGCTATCAAAGGAAATTATGATGTGCCAATATCAATTGAACATAATTTCTCTATTTGAATATCACAGATTTCCCTTACAGAGATGAACACTAACAGTCCCTTTCATATAAATGCAGCTGGATCTTAACATAGAAACATAGGCCCGTATTTTCTGATCACTACGAGTGTGCACGAGCTGTGTACACACCCGCAGGGACATCGGAAATGCCGGTTTCAGGCATGTGAAGCGCATGCGCTGAAAACCGGCATTTCCGATCTGTCAAGAATCCTCTTGACAGATCGGACGCCTGCCCTGGAGAAGGGCCTCTGTGGGGGGAGAGTTCCGCTTTCTGCAGAACCTCCGCCCGCTGAAATCTCTTAAAAATCTTACGCCTGGTAAAAGCAGAGGCGGAAGGCCTGCTTTTACCAGCATAAGAGTTTTAAAAAGTAAAAAATAATGGGCCAAAAATTCGGCCCTTGCCGGGTGAGTACGCACTGTGTACTCACCCGCAAGGCGTCCCGAAGTGCCGGTTTCCTGCACGCGCTGCGCATGCGTGGGAAACCGGAACTTCCGGTCTGGTGAAGGGAGCGGTTCATAGGTGAACCGTGTGCGCGGTAGAGGCTGCGCGCACGCAGCAAACTTAGTTTTTTTTTCAGGTTTCTACGGGAGGGTAAGTATTGAAGAACCTGCGCTTTTAAAAAGGAGGCGCAGGACCCATTTTCAACAAGGTAAGTGGTTAATTAATTATAATTTAAAAAAATTTCAACAGGTTTATCTTTTTTAGATACTTTAAAGAAAGGTAAGTTTATTTTTAGCACTGTTAAAAAGTATTTTAATTTTTTCAAAAATTTAAACTTTTGTTTAAAGTAGTTAATTTATTTAACTTATAGTTATTTTATAAATGTGATGGTTTTTTTTTAATTTATTTTAAGTTTAGCTGTTCTTTTGGGGCCGATTTCAATTCACAGATTTGCCAGGTCTTCCTGTCAAATCTATGAATGAAAGATGGTCTGCTGCCATTGGCTCTCCATGGCCCACGTGATCCCAGGGGACGCATCGCACTAACTATGCCCCTGGGACACGCAAGCACAGCGCGCTGGCACTTGGAGCAGGCCCAGGAGCTGAAGTTCCCGTGGGCCCAGAGGTCAACGGCAGGCGCGGTAGGTAAGTGCACGCGCGATCCTTACCCCGGAGAGGCGAATTGCAGGGCCATAATTTTTTTCACTCATTTATAATTTAAAAATACTTTAAAAAAAGGTAAGTTTATTTTTAGCCCTGTAAAAAACTTTAATTATTTTTTCGAAAAATTAAATTTTTGTTTAAAATATTTAATTTAATGTAATTTTAACTCATTTTAAAAACGTGATGTTTTTTTTAATTTATTTAATGTTTTGATGTCTTTTTTCAGTGATCCCCATTCATACTTTTGACAGGTCTATCTGTCAAAAGTATGAAGGGGGATTCCCTTCTCCTATTGGCTGGCCTGGCCCACGTGATCCCAGGGACGCTTGCGAACCTCATGCGCCCCTGGGATACGTGGGCCCTGCGCATTTCGACCGTGGGGAGGCCCAGGAGCGGAAATGGCCGGACCTCGGGAGCCCTCAGGCAAGGGCGTAGATTTTTTCCCGATGGGAGGCATCCGCACGCAGGAAGCCTCCTATCGAAAATTACGGGCCATAGAAAAAAGCCTGCTCCACCATTCAATATGATCATGACTGATCCGCTATCTCAATACCATATTCCTGCTCTCTCCCCATTCAGATCTTTTTCCATCTGAATTATTTTTTTCTGTTCATCAAAGTATGGATCTGAGATCGATAGATTTTTGGTAGGTAAGGATATCGACGGATATGGAGCTAAGACTGGCAGATAGAGTTAAGATACAGCTCGTCGTGATCTCACTGAATGGTGCTGCAGGCTTCGAGGGGCTGAATGGCCTCCTCCTGTTCCTATCTCCCTTTGGAAATGGTGCACTTCCCCATGTTTGTCACCATCAGGCACGCCCAGGTCAGATACTATTTACAATCTATATTAATGACCTGGATGATGGGACCGAGTGTACTGTAGCCAAATTTGCTGATGATACAAAGACAGATGGGAAAGCAAGTTGTGAGGAGGACACAAAAGAGTCTGCAAAGGGGTATAAGAACATAAGAACTAGGAGCAGGAGTAGGCCAATCGGCCCTTCGAGCCTGCTCCGCCATTCAATAAGATCATGGCTGATCTGATCCTCACCTCAAATCTAAAGAACACAAGAAGTAGGAGCAGGACCTGGCCACTCAGCCCCTGGGCCCGCTACGCCACCCACAGGGCCTCGACCGATCCGAACTTAGCCTCATGTCCAATTTCCTGCCCGCTCCCCGTAACCCCTAATTCCCTTTACTTCTAGGAAACTGTCTATTTTTGTTTTAAATTTATTTAATGATGTAGCTTCCACAGCTTCCTGGGGCAGCAAATTCCACAGACCCACCACCCTCTGAGTGAAGAAGTTTCTCCTCATCTCAGTTTTGAAAGAGCAGCCCCTTATTCTAAGATTATGCCCCCTAGTTCTAGTTTCACCCATCAGTGGAAACATCCTTACCGCATCCACCCGATCAAGTCCCTTCACAATCTTATATGTTTCAATAAGATCGCCTCTCACTCTTCTGAACTCCAATGAGTAGAGTCCCAATCTACTCAACCTCTCCTCATATGTCCACTCCCTCATCCCGGGGATTAACCGAGTGAACCTTCTTTGTACTGCCTCGAGAGCAAGTATGTCTTTTCTTAAGTATAGATAGGTTAAGTGAATGGGCAAAAATTTGGCAGATGGAATATAACGTGGGAAAATGTGAGGTTATCCACTTTGGTAGGAAGAATAAAAAAGCAAATTATTATTTAAATGGAGAGACTACAGAATGCTGCAGTACAGATGGATCTTGGTGTCCTCGTACATGAAACACAAAAAGTTAGCATGCAGGTACAGCAAGTAATTAGGAAGGCAAATGGGATGTTGGCCCTTATTGCAAGGGGGATGGAGTATAAAAGTAGGGAAGTCTTGCTACAACTGTACAGGGCGCTGATGAGACCACACCTGGAGTACTGCGTGCAGTTTTGGTCTCCTTATTTAAGGAGGGATATACATGCATTGCAGGCAGTTCAGAGAAGGTTCACTCGGTTGATTCCTGAGATAAAGGGGTTGTCTTATGAAGAAAGGTTGAGCAGGTTGGGCCTATACTCATTGGAGTTTAGAAGAATGAGAGGCAGTCTTACTGAAACATATAAGATTCTGAGGGGGCTCGACAGGGTGGATGCAGAGAAGATGTTTCCCCTCGTGGGGGAATCTAGAACTAGGGGGCATCGTTTCAGAATATGGGGTCGCCCATTTAAAACGGAGATGAGGAGGAATTTCTTCTCTCAGAGGGTCGTGAATCTTTGGAATTCTCTACCCCAGAGAGCTGTGGAGGCGGAGTCATTGAATATATTCAAGGCGGAGATAGACAGATATTTGAGCTACAGGGGAGTCGAGGGTTATGGGGAGCGGGCGGGAAAGTGGAGTTGAGGCCAAGATCAGATCAGCCATGATCTTATTGAATGGCGGAGCAGGCTCGAGGGGCTGAATGGCCGACTCCTGCTCCTATTACTTATGTTGTCATATTCTTATACAGCAGACATACCCTGAGGCGCAGGTTAAAGCTCCTCCGATCTATCCTCACATGCCTTACCCACAACCTGAGAAGAGCGCCACCTACTGCATCTGTGTGACATTTCTTTTTTCCAACCAAATTTGAGATCGGCTCCAAACTGGCAAATTGAGCCCATGTAGCCTAGTTTGTGCGGTGGGTCCCTGGCTCCGGGGATGTGATTCATACTTACCTCATGTAGAATATAGTGGGATCCATGTGGCAAATACTACAACAACAACAACACAAACAACTTGTATATAGGTAACGCCTTTAACGTCCCAAGGCACTTCACAGGAGTATTATAAGAGAAAAAATTTGACACCGAGCCATATAAGGAGAAATTAGGGCAGATGACCAAAAGCTTGGTCAAAGAGGTAGGTTTTAAGGAGCGTCTTAAAGGAGGAGGGAGAGGATGAGAGTTTTTAGGCAGGAAATTCCAGAGCTTAGGGCCCAGGCAACAGAAGGCAGGGCCACCAACGGTGGAGCGATTATAATCAGATTATAATACTGGTGAATTATTAGAATGTGATCAAACATCGTTGGCCTTCATACGCGCTGTGCATTTTGGACTTTTGGCAGTGATCATTTCTAATTTACAGGCCTGTTGTATAAAAGTGCCATCAGGTCAAACATTAATTTTTTTTTAAAAACACCACCTTACATGGACACTTCGCACAGAGACTGAAGTGGTTAAGATGAAAGATTCGAGTTGTGCTTCTGACGATAGGTCAAGCTAAAATTAACTTGTCACGCAACGCCTGCAGGAGTCGGCGCGTCAGAGTTTCCACGGTTCGTGCGCTGCAGCGGGCAAGCGCTGAGGCAATTTATCAAGTGTCAACTATTGCGCAAGCACTGGCGTAGCTGCAAAAATAAACAACAAAGGGTTTAAGAAGCAAAAACACGAAAAGGAAGCAAGCTGTGCAGAGGAATACGTGCATACACCTGAACACCCTACCCACACACACACACACATCCACCCCGACACACACACACACACACGCATTGTGAGTTGCAACTGATGGGTGCGATTATTTCTGCAAACGCTCCGCAGCTTAACGCAATGCAACTGAGCTGATTGGATGGTGCGACTTAAAGATTATTCGTTGCGTTTAACTCCACTTTCCGTTTGTCCTGATAGTCCCAGTGAGCGAGCTAGCAGGCTTCCAACAGAATTCTATGGCAATCTGATCTTTTTTTTTAATTATCTTAAGGGTCCTTTTTTTCTGAAGGAGTAGTTGAGGCATTTAAGGGGGAAGCTGGGTGAGGGAGAAAATAACAGGTCACGCTGATCGGGTGAGATGGAGAGGAGGCCGGTGTGGAGCTTTAACGCCGGCTTGGACCAGTTGGGCCGAATGGCCTCTGTCTGTGCTACAGTGGACCTTTCAGTTTTAAAAAAGGTTGCCGGGTCGCTCATTATAGTTAGGGTGACGCTCTTTCAGGAGAACGTTTTGTCTTTTCAATTCTCTTGCATTTAAAGATAGAAACTGTTGTCAGTAATATTATCCCACGGACGCTTAAAGTCTTCCTACCAAATTCGGCTTTCAGCTATGTAAGCGGGGCGTTAAGTGGGGGTAACAGCTCCAAATAGCGAAGAGAGGAGTTTGGCGCGACATAAAATCACCAACTGCAACTTATATTCTTTAAAGCTTTGCTTTGCTCCGCTTTTTGGCACTCGAAAGAAAAGAAAGACTTGCATTTATATAGCGCCTTTCACAACCACCGGGCGTCTCAAAGCGCTTTACAGCCAATGAAGTACTTTCTGAAGTGTTGTAACTAGTTTAACATGTCTTCAGGATTTACTGTTTCGAAAGCCATCGAAACAAAATAATGTTCGGTTCATGTATTTCGCAAACTAACTTGGGTGGCAAAACATTACTCTGGTGGAACTCCTGAGATTGCGGAATGCAATACTGGTCGATTAGCAAGGTTCCAAATCCACCCCCCACCCTTGCCCAGTGCCGTCAGCTAACCTCAGTCTGGCGGCGCTGAAGCTGAGACCAATATTCGAAGGTTAGGCAGGTAGAATCAGCCTCAGCGGTCGCTATAGAATGCCAGCCCGGAAAGTGTGCCTGTGTGGGCGTCTGGTGGGAAAGAGCGCCGGACCGAAGGTACAACAGGCCGTGGTTTTATACCCACCGCCCAAGCTCACAGGCAATTTGAACTTAACCCGCCCGGCGGAAAACTGCCGGGAATCGGATGCAACGCTGCTTTTACACGCCGCCCGATTTTACTCTCATTTTTAAAATGTCTTCAGAATTTACTGATTGAAGTCAGTGCAGAGTAACAGCGGGCGAGGGGGTCATAAAACCGGCATTCCACCTTCAGGAGAGGCAGGAATCCAGTGCAGGAAAATATGAAATTGGGGTTTTGTCGTATATTTGATTATTTATTCATATTGCCCAAAATATAATGACTTATTACATTCAAATTGAAACAGTTTCACTATACAAACATTTAATCAGTGAAAGTCATGGTTACAAACATGGTAATGAAAAAGGCGATGGGATAATATTGGCATAAAATCTCATTTTTCTATTTATTACTTGTGTTACTGTGAAAAAATACAGGTGAAAATATTAAAACAATAGAGACTGAAGGAGGACTGAGATATTTAAATATGGACTGTCTGAGAAGTAATTGGTCATCGGCTGTCTTCTTACGCTTAGGGCAGCATCTCCTGGGACGAACGAACGTGCTCATATTCCGCGTCCATCCTGTTGCGCTGTTTCGGTTTTCTTTTCCTCTTCTTCCCCTCTGGCCCGGAGCTCGAAGCCCCGCCCTCTCCGTGCTTTGAAAACATAGAGAACACCGTGAATGGTCAGCGTCTTCATGAGGAACAGGAGTTAATCAGATCATTAAGTCGTTCAATTCAATGTGTAGATTGACTGCTTGATTATTTAGCAATTGATCGATAACATAAGATTAAGAACATAAGAACATAAGAACTCAAACGCCAAGATAGACAGACAGGCAGACAGATAGACAGATAGATATACAGATAGATAGATAGATAGACAGTCAGATAGATAGACAGTTAGATAGACAGACAGACAGATAGATAGATAATAGATAGGAGATAGATAATAGATAGGAGATAGATAGACAGACAGATCGATAGATAGATAGTCAGTTAGACAGACAGAGAGACAGAGAGATAGATAGATAGATAGATAGATAGATAGACAGATAGATAGATAATAGATAGGAGATAGATAGACAGACAGATAGATAGACAGGCAGACAGATAGATAGATAGATAGACAGACAGACAAACAGACAGACAGATAGTCAGTTAGATAGACAGACAGACAGACAGACAGACAGATAATAGATAGGGGATAGATAGACAGTTAGATAGACAGACAGGCAGATAGACAGACAGATAGATAATAGATAGGAGATAGGTAGATAGACAGACAGACAGACAGACAGACAGACAATTAAATGGTGGAACAGGCTCGAGGGGTTGAATGGCCTTTTCCAGTTCCTCTGTTTCTATAACATCTCATCTTGCTTCTCATGACATCCCAAATCACCTCCCATAGAATTAATAACTTTGAAGTGTAGTCACTAGTGTTACAAAAGCAAAGACGTGCAATGGTGTCATTTTTCCAAATAAACACCTCTACCATAATTCGAAAAAGAGCAAGGAAGCTAATTATTTGCAATGTACACATAAACTCCCTAACCACAGTTAATGCCTTACTGGCCCAGCAGCGAGAATGCCCCCAGTCTTTAATTGGTCTCAGCAAACACACTTAAAAAGAGAATGAAAGCTGGTCTGATCTCGAGTTGACTGGATAATTGTTTTCAAAGAATGCAGGATAAATGCACATTTTGCCTTAAAGGGTCAGGGAACGGCACATTAGCAGCAGAATAGACATTATATAAGTTACATAGTGTAATAAGTTCCATACTACATAATCGGAAATGTACTAAACAGTGAGGAGGATAGAAACAGACCTCAGGAGGAAATAGACAGACTGCAATTTAACGCAGAGAATTGTGAAGTGATGCATTTTGGTAGTAAAAATGAGGAGCGGCAACATAAAATAAATATATACAATTTGAAAGAGGGTGCAGGAACAGAGACCCCTGGGGGGGTGTATGTACACAAATCTTTGAAGGTGGCAGGACAAGTTGAGAAGGCTGTTAAAAAAGCATATGGGATCTTGGCTTTATTAGTGTACAAAGTACAAAAGCAAGGAAGTTATGCTAAACCTTTATAAAACACTGGTTAGTCCTCAGCTGTCTAATTGTGTTCATTTCTGGGCACCACATTTTAGGAAGGATGTCAAGGCCTTAGAGAGGGTCCAGAGAAGATATACTAGAATGGTGCCAGGGATGAGGGACTTCAGTTAGGTGGAGACAGAGGAGAAGCTGGGGTTGTTTTCCTTAGAGCAGAGAAGGTTAAGGGGAGATTTAATAGAAGTGTTCAAAATCATGAAGGGATTTGATCGAGTAAATAAGGAAAAAACTGTTTCCAGTGGCAGAAGGGTCATCAACCAGAGGAAACAGATTGAAGGTCATCCGATAAAGAACCAGAGTCGACATGAGGAAATATTTTTTTACGCAGCCAGTTGTTATGATCTGGAATGCACTTCCTGAAACAATAGTGGAAGCGGATTCAATAATAACTTTCAAAAGGGAATTAGATAAATACTTGATGGGAAAAAATACAGGGCAGGGGTGTGGGGCTAATGCTGTGCAGTTAAGAAAAGACATACTTGCTCTCGAGTCAGTACAAAGAAGGTACACTCGGTTAATCCCGAGGATGAGGGGATGGACATATGAGGAGAGGTTGGGTAGATTGGGACTCTACTCATTGGAGTTCAGAAGAATGAGAGGCGATCTTATTGAAACATATAAGATTGTGAAGGGGTTGGATCGGGTGGATGCGGGGAGGATGTTCCCGATGATGGGTGAAACTAGAACTAGGGGGCATAGTCTTAGAATAAGGGGCTGCTCTTTCAAAACTGAGATGAGAAGGAACTATTTCACTCAAAGGGTGGTAGGTCCATGGAATATGCTGCCCCAAAAAGCTGTAGAAGCTACATCATTACATAAATTTAAAACAGAAATAGACAGTTTCCTAGAAGTAAAGGGAATTAAGGGTTACGGGGAGCGGGCAGGAATTTGGACATGAGTCTAGGTTCGGATCGGTCATGGCCCTGTGGGTAGCGTAGCGGGCCCAGGGGCCATGTAGCCTGATCCTGCTCCTATTTCGTGTGTCCAATTCTGTTAGGTTCAGGAGATGGTTCTGTGATAGTAGATTGGCGGTTAGGATCAGATCAGCCATGATCTTATTGAATGGCGGAGCAGGCTCGAGGGGCCTATTGGCCTACTCCTGTTCTTATGTTCTTATGTTCTTATGTTCTTATGTTCTTATGTTCTTATGTTCTTATGTTCTTATGTATCATACTAGGATTCTGGGATAATGCTCTATCTTTATTAAGCAACACATTCACTGACTTGCCACAAACAGCTCAATGGGAGCTGCTAGTAATTATAATACGAATGTATTTAAAAGTTAAATGCTCTGCAAAGAGAATGAGTGACAGGTCAGCACAGCAATATGATGGCTGGCTACCATACACAGATATCATTTTCTGCAATGTTCTTAGTCGATTTTTGATATTTTCCAGGTGAAATAAAATATGTTGAATTAAAATAAAATATTTCAAATAACTTGGGCCTGGCCTTCTTTAGATTTTCCTTGTATTCTTACAACAACCGAAATCAGGTAAAATTCTGGCCAGTCAAATAATTTGCTTCCGCTGCTGCATCATTGTTGACTGACATCGAACGTCGGAGGTCCGAGAGCTCTTTAATTATCCACTGGCGACATTTTGTGGTCCAGAATCTCTTTGCCTTAGAACTCACATTGCTTCTGTCTGCCTGCATTTCCTCGGTCGGTGTTTCTGACAGAAACTATTACGAAACATGCTTGTTCCTCTCTGACTCGATGTGAATGGCGATCGTGCATCAGTCTGTTCCTCATTAGGTCACCTTTTCAATTTTGCCAGATGTCGTAGGGGGTAAAATTCAACCTCCACCGGGGACGGGAGACGGACGGCAGAGTGCCGGCCGCCCGTTTATACACGGCGCCAGATTACCCTTTCCACTGAAGTTAATAGAACGGAAAATCAGGCAAGGTGTACAACTTGCGGCCGGTCTGCTAACGCCCATGTTGTACCTCCTACCGAGTTGGACTTCACTCCCCCTCTTTGTTAACACACAGCGAACAACAGATTTATACAAGACATGTCCAAACAAAGATTTCCAATTCAACTACAACAGCTTGCATTTATATAGCGCCTTTAATGTAGTAAAATGCCCCAAGGCGCTTCACAGGAGCGATTATCAAACAAAAATATGACATTGGATAAAAGTGTGTACGTTGTTTCTGGAAGTTTTTCATCAGTTTTTTTATCAATTCTTAACTAAACAAATTGATGGGTACATTAAAAGGTAGAAAATTATAGCTTACCTTGTGCTTCCCTTTCTGCTTTAATGGTATAGATTCTATTGGAAAGAAATAACATTTTAGTTGGCAAACAAATCTAAGTCATAGAGTCATAGAGGCACCGAAGGAGGCCATTCGGCCCATCGAGTCCGTGCCGGCTCTCTGTAGAGCAATCCAGTCAGTCCCATTTCCTTGCTCTATCCCCGTAGCCCTGCAAGTTTATTTCCCTCAAGTGCCTATCCAGTCTCCCCTTGAAAACATTGAGTGTCTCCACTTCCACCACTTCCGTCAGCAGCGAGTTCCAGGTCATCGCCACTCACTGCGTAAAAAAGTTTTTCCTCACATCCCCCCTGTATCTCTTGCCCAAAAACCTTAAATCTGTGTCCCCTAGTCCTTGTACCATCAACTAGTGATAACAGCCTTTCCCCGTCTAGCCTATCCAAACCCCTCATAATCTTGTACACCTCTATCAAATCGCCCCTCAACCTCCTTTGCTCTAATGAAAACAAATCCAGCTTCTCTAACCTGTCCTTGTAGCTAAGATCCCCCATCCCCGGAACCGTTCTGGTAAATCTCCTCTGCACCCTCTCAAGTGCCTTCACATCCTTCCTAAACTGTGGTGACCAGAACTGGACGCAATACTCCAGTTGTGGCCTAACCAGCGCTGTATAAAGGTTCAGCATAACTTCTCTACTTTTGTACTCAATGCCTCTATTTATGAAGCCCAAGATCCCATATGCTTTGTTAACCACTCTCTCAATATGTCCTGCCACCTTCAGGGACCTATGCACTTTAACTCCCAGGTCCCTCTGTCCTGCACACTCTTTAAAACTGTGCCATTAATTGAATATTGCCTCTCCCTGTTCCTTCTGCCAAAATGCATCACCTCACACTTCTCTGTATTAAATTCCATCTGCCACTTGTCTGCCCATTCTGCTAGCCTTTCTATGTCCTGTTGCAGTCGATTGGTATCATCCATTTAGCAAGAGGTTTAAAATGCAAAAAGTCACACATAGCCAGCTTGTCTGGCTGAATGTATGTTTCAGCCCTCAATTGAAATGCAATGAATTCTACAGTTTTCACATTGGCAAAATGCTTAATTAGGACTGGAGAATTTTAGCTCTGAGGAAAGATTGGATAGGCTGGGTTTTAACAGAGGAGGCTGAGGGGAGACCTTATTGAGGTGTATAAAATTATGAGGGCCCTAGATAGAGTGGATAGGAAGGAACTGTTTCCCTTAGCAGAGGGGTCAACAACCAGGGGGCACAGATTTAAAGTAATTTGTAGGAGGTTTAGAGGGGATTTGAGGAGAAATCTCTTCACCCAGAGGGTGGTGGGGGTCTGGAACTCACTGCCTGAAAGGGTGGTAGAGGCAGAAACCCTCATCACATTTAAAAATGTGAGAAGTCGCACAACACCAGGTTATAGTCCAACAGCTTTATTTGAAATCACAAGCTTCCGGAGCGCTGCTCCTTCGTCACCTGACGAAGGAGCAGCGCTCCGAAAGCTTGTGATTTCAAATAAACCTGTTGGACTATAACCTGGTGTTGTGCGAATTCTCACATTTGTCCACCCCAGTCCAACACCGGCATCTCCACATCACATTTAAAAAGTGCTTGGATGTGCACTTGAAGTGCCGTAACCTACAGGGCTACGGACCAAAAGCTGGAAAGTGGGATTAGGGCGGATAGCTCTTTGTCGGCCGGCGCGGACAAGATGGGCCGAAATGGCCTCCTTCTGTGCTGTAAATTTCTATGATTCTTCTAGGACAACACAAACGTGATGCTATTTTTGTTCAATCGGCATCATTTTATGGAAAAACATTTTTTGTTCCTGCTTTGCTAACTTGTCTTACAGCGTTGGAAGGGGGAGCAGCGTTTAAAGCCGGGTGACTATGTTTATAAAAGGTATCCCAATACAAATTTGGGAATGGGTTGGATTGTTGTCTGAATGTTCAGCAAATGGGCTTTTTAATATTTTTTTTAAATAGACAAGGATATAGCGTCTTTGTAAGATACGTAAATCGCTCTGACTTCACAGCATATTTTTCGGTTATTGAAATGTAAATTTATTTTCTGCAACAAAAGAAAATGCAGAAATTACAAAGTTGCCCCAGCTGCATCAAAAAAAAATCAAAGGTTAAATATTTCCAGTGCAACTCTTAATCAGCCTCATTTAAAAGAGTACGTTTTCTGTCTCTTTCAGATGATGCTTGACCTGCTGTGCGATTGCAACATTCTGACAGGTCTGGACAGACTAGATGCAGGAAGGATGTTCCCGATGGTCGGGGAGTCCAGAACCAGGGGTCACAGTCTAAGGATAAGGGGTAAGCCATTTAGGACAGAAATGAGGAAGAATTTCTTCACCCAGAGAGTAGTGAACCTGTGGAATTCTCTAACACAGAAGGTAGTTGAGGCCAAGTCATTAAATATATTCAAGAATGAGTTAGATATATTTCTTAAAGCTAAAGGGAACAAGGGATATGGGGAGAAGGCAGGTACAGGGTACTGAGTTTGGATGATCAGCCATGATCTCATCGAATGGCGGAGCAGGCTCGAGGGGCCGAATGGCCTACTCCTGCTCCTATCTTCTATGTTTCTATGTTTGTCAGTTTTTAGGAACCTAGGAACAGGAGGAGGCCATTCAGCCCCTCGGGCCTGTTCCGCCATTCAATGAGATCGTGGCTGATCTGTATCTCAACTCCGTCTACCCGCCTTGGTTCCGTAACCCTTAATACCCTTGCCTAACAAAAAGCGATCATCGCAGTTTTGAAATTTTCAATTGACCCCCCCACCCCTCCAACCACAACTGCTTTTTTGGGGGGGGGGGGGGGGGGGGAAGAGAGTTCCAGATTTCCACTACCCTTTGTGTGAAGAAGTGCTTCCTGACATCAACGCTGAACGGCCGAGCTCTAATTTTAAGGTTGCGCCCCCTTGTTCTGGACATTTCCAAGATTAGATATCCTTTAACTGAATTCTTATAAAATTAACATATACATGTTTGATGTGTGTCTTTTGTCACTTTAGAACACAACTTTGTGTTTTGAAACGAAAAAAAAATTAACTGTGGTCCAAATAGGATTTTGGCACCCAAAACAAGCATTAAGACCTGCCCAAGATAGAATCACAGAATCTTACAGTGCAGTAGGAGGCCATTTGGCCCATCGTGCCTGGGCCAGCTCTTTGGTCGAGCTATCCAATTAGTCCCATTCCTCTGCTCTTTCCCATAGCCCTTCAAATTTGTCCTTTTCAAGTATTTATCCAATTCCCTTTTGAAAGGTACTATTGAATCTGCTTCCACCGCCCTTTCAGGCAATGCATTCCAGATCATAATAGTAAAAAAACCTCTCCTCATCTCGCCATTTCCCTTCTCCCTGCAAGCTTTGTATTTTTTCTCCTTAAGTTCCCTTTTAATTCTCTCGTTGACAGTATATTTTTCCCTCTGTTGCACTGATGCTTATACCTGTCCTACATTTCCTCACATTGTTTCTGAAGGATTTCCATTTGTCATCCACTGATTTAATATTGTCCGGTGTTCTCTAGACTTGGTTATTCAGGTCAGATATCATATTTCTATAGTTTGTCCAGCGATCTGATTCCATATCTATGAAGGGTTTTGCTAGAGTAAATAAGGAGAAACTGTTTCCACTGGCGGAAGGGTCGGTAACCAGAGGACACAAATTTAAGATAATTGGCAAAAGAACCAGAGGATGAGTGGTGTACAAAATGACACCGAAGTAGATCAACAAGATTGGTGGTGCCAAAAGAAAACTGGAAAGTTATAGGGTAACAGATGCAAAACCAAATGCAAAAAAATGTGTTCCAATACTACGGTGTTAAGAGAGAGTCGCCAGAGAGAAGAGTCAAGCCCTAAGTGAGCTAAACCGAATTAAGCATGAAGATAAATAGTTAGCATGCTAGATGAGTGCTTCTTTGAGGTTTTCACAAGGAAGCAAACGTACCAACTAAGATCAAATAGTTCACGTATGCTCTAGGACTTTGATATTAAGTGAAGCGGAAGACTTAAGATGACGAAAATGGATGAATCCTCCGCGATGCATGAACGATACCTCGTGGTACTTGGAGAGACTGAGATTTGTGAAACACTGATGGCCCCTTTGAGGGACCCAGGTCAGTTAGACAAGACTGGAGACAAGCAATTAGAATCATCGAATCATACAGCACAGAAGGAGGCCATTTGGCCCATCGTGCCTGTGCCGGCTCTTTGAAAGAGCTATCCAATTAGTCCCATTCCTGTACTCTTTCCCCATAGCCCTGCAAAATCTTCCTTTTCAAGTATACAACCAATTCCCTTTTGAAAGTTACTATGGAGTCTGCTTCCACCACCCTTTCAGCATGTGCATTCCAGTGGAAACAGTTTCTCCCTATGTATTCTATCAAAACCCTTCATAATTTTGAACACCTCTATTGAATCTCCCCTTTACCTCCTCTGCTCTAAGGAGAAAAATCCCAACTTCTCTAGTCTCTCCATTTAACTGTAGTCCCTCACCACTGGTACCCATAATAGTAAATCTCTTCTGCACTCTTAGGGATGGGCAATAAATGCTGGCCTTGCCAGTGACGCCCACGTCCCAAGAACGAATTTAAAAAAAAAAACCCTCTCCAAGGCCTTGACATCCTTCCTAAAGTGTGGTGCCCAGGATTGGACACAATGGGCCAGAAATTCGGGTCTCCACGGGTGAGCACGCGCTGTGTACTCACCCGTAGGCCCAATGAAAGTGCCGGTTTCGCGCATGCACTGCGCATGAGCTGGAAACCGGAACTTCCGTTCCCTTGAAGGAAGGGGTTCGGAGGTCAAACGCATGCGCCGGAGAGGCAGCACGTAGACCTGGAACTTCGGCTTTTTTTTTTTTTTTTTTTACAGGTTTCTCCGTGCGGGTAAGTCCCCAGCAGCTGCGCAGGGAAAAAGCAGGCGCAAGGCCTGCTTTTAACAAGGTAAGTGGTAAATTAAGTAAAATTAAAACATTTTTTCCACAGGTTTATTATTTTTAAATACTTTAAAGAAATGTAAGTTTATTTTTAGCCCCGTTAAAAACTGTAATTAAGTTTTTCAAAAATTTAAATTATTGTTTAAACTAGTTATTTTATGTAATTTATAGTTATTTTAAAAATGTGATTATTTTTTTTAATTTATTTGAAGTTTTAGTTAGGTTTTGGGGCCGATCTCTATTCATAGATTTGACAGGTCTTCCTGTCAAATCTATGAATGGAGATTCCCTGATCCGATTGGCTCCCCATGGCCCACGTGATCCCAGGGGACGCTTCGAACTAACTGCGCCCCTGGGATACACGAGCACTGCACACCGGCAGCTGGAGGAGGCCCAGGATCGGAATCCCACGCGGGCCCAGAGCACAACGGCAGGCGCGCTATGTAAGTGCAGGTTGGGGGCTTGCACCCGCGGGAAGCCTCCGACCCGAATTTCTGGGCCAATACTCCAGCTGAGGCCGAACCAGTGGTTTGTAAATGTTTACCATTTATAATTAATAAAATAACTTCTGACCGTTACGAGTGGCCCTCTTGAATATTACTTAGTGGCCTTGCTGACTATTACTCAAGGACCCTGCTGACCATTTCCCATTGAACCTGCTGAAAGGACCTCTGGTGCAATCCTTCCTCAGTCGTATCCCTTCCCCTTTGAGCACCAGCATGTGACTCAGGTGAACAGATTAATGCTGTGATTCTTATTCATGTGCAGGATTAGCTCGAACATCAAATGGGCACGAGGTTGAGGTATGGGGTGGGGGTTGCCTAGCAGCTGGCGTTGGACTGTATGATAGCCTGAATCGCTGGTTGCATGAGAGAGGGGAAGAAAAACGGAAATGAAGAAAATTTGTCAGACATCTCATTTGTTCTGGAGATGCAGGTGATGCTGGCAAGGCTGCATTTATTGACACGATACACTGGCTGAGACCTAACCAGTGATTTATAAAGGTTCAGCATTTTGTCCTTGTTTTTATATTCTGTGCCTCTACTTGTAAAGCCAAGGATCACGTATGCTATTTAACAGCTCAATCAGCTTCTCCTGCCGCCTCAGAATTTTGTGTATGTGAGCAGCCCCCCGCCTTCCCCCCCGGTCTCTCTGCTCCTGCACCCCCTTTAAAATTGTACCATTTTGTTTGTATTAAATATAGCTCCTATATTCAAAAAGGGTGACAGAGCCATGCATCATAATTACAGAGTCATTCGCCTGAACTCAATGATTGGCAAACGAGCTGAATCAATAATCAGCAACACGATGGAAGATTAAAAAACTGACGGGGAGGGAAGCCATATCATGTTGCATATCTTGACTTCAAAAGGTCCTTCATAATGTATGGCACGGAGGACTCCTTTCTACGTTATGGTGGGTGTAAACCAAGGGTAAGACATGGGCGTGCCTAAGGGAACTGAACTGAGCATAATCCTAAGAGACACTCGGTCGCAACTGAGGAAAGTACTGAGTGGTGCGACAGGGACCCCTCTTATCTTTGGTATTCATACACGACCTAGCCTCAATGCAAAGTAGTTGCTTCAGAGATGACACCAAGCTCGGGGGGGGATGGTGGTGGGGGGAGGGGGGGGTGGGGTAGCGGGGGCTGAGTTTGAAGGGGGCATCGCGTGTGTTCAGAGAAGACAGCCAAAATATTATGGCGAGAGCTGGAGAGCGCTGATCAGTGGCAAGATAAGTTCAGTAAATATTAGTGCAAGGCATATTGCAAGTAAAAGTAGGAGGCCCATTGACTTTAAAAGTGGAATATCATAGAATCATAGAAGATAGGAGCAGGAGTAGGCCATTCGGCCCCTCTAGCCTGCTCCGCCATTCAATGCGATCATGGCTGATCATCTAAATTCAGTACCCTGTCCCTGCTTTCTCCCCATATTCCTTGATCCCTTTAGCCTTAAGAAATATATCCAACTCCTTCTTGAATATATTTAATGAATTGGCCTCTATTGCCTTCTGTGGCAGAGAATTCCACAGGTTCACCACTCTCTGGGTGAAGAAATTCCTCCTCATTTCTGTCCTAAATGGCTTACCCCTTATCCTTAGACTGTGACCCCTGGTTCTGGACTCCCCAACCATCGGGAACATCCTTCCTGCATCTAGTTTGTCCTGTTCTGTCAGAATTTTATAAGTTTCAATGAGATCCCCTCTCATTCTTCTAAACTCCAGTGAGTACAAGCCCAATCGACCCAATCTCTCTTCATACGTCATTCCTGCCATCCCAGGTATCAGCCTTGTGAATCTTCGCTGAACTCCCTCCATGGCAAGAACATCCTTCCTCAGATAAGGTGACCAAAACTGCACACAGTACTCAAGGTGTGGTCTCACCAAGGCCCTGTACAACTGCAGCAAGACATCCTTGTTCCTGTACTCAAACCCTCTCATAGAACTTCTCATGGGGTGAATTGAAAGAGAAAGAGTGCTAGGACACTTGACGCACTTCAGCAATAACGAGATGCTGAAGACATTAAAATTGGTGTTCCGAGATGATGAGCTCGAATGGGCCAAAGGGGCTTCTTCATTCAAACCGATTTGTGACCATATGAATTCCCTTTTGCAATTTGGAAATCAGTTACCTGTTGACTTTTCAGTGATGTACGCAACAAACTGTCTATGGAAGAAGAAAACACATTGTTAGCAATTAGATTCAGCAAAGAGGCTACAGGGCGAGTTCAATGCAGGTAGGATACAGGGACAAGGGAAAACGAGTGGGACGGTGCAGATTAGGAGGAACGAGAGGGGTAATGTAAATGAAAGCAATATATCAACTTACCTCTGAAGAGCAATGCAAGCTGCAAAAAAAAGAACAAAACACATTAGATGATTATATCTGAATCCGGGATGATGATTTCGTCTGCAGTTTCAAACCCTGATAAGTTATAGCTATGGCTTTTCGATGGAAGTTTAATTTGCCAAAATGTGTGGCATGCAACAAAATAATCAGTAATAGATATGAAAATGTCATATACTGGCAAACATGCCAGTGTCCTAAAGAATGACTCTTGCACCAGTCTTCATACTTTCGAATTTGAGGCTGAAACATTTATTATTAATAACCCATTCCACCTATATAGACATCTTAGAACCCACCCCAACCCCCACCCCACAGCTGATTGGATCCTAGATGAACAGCAAAGCAACAGGGCCCCTCCTGCCAACTCAAGCGCCCACATGGGTAACGCGTTGCCCAAACCTCGCTGACATATACTGGAGGTATTTCGCTTCTGCACGCGCCGCCCCACCTCCATTTTTTTTCTGCCCATTAAAGTGTCAAGCACTATTTCCTACCCAAAGTGTCCTCTAGTCAAGGACTTGGTGGTCGCTGACAACTAACAGAGCTACCACAATGAACATAACTATACCATTCTACGTGTAGGTATCTGCAAGCACCATCTAATATAGTGCAACCCAAGAAAATAGGCAAACATGGCTCAATTCAATGAACTAAACTTCCTAACCCATTCCCTGAGTGATTACCACTTTTTAACGTTCCCTTGACTTGGTTACCACTACCTAAAATTGGCGATGGATAGCAAAACTCATCATAATCTTAAACGTGTTTGGGAATGATCTTTGATACTTTATACCTGAACTCATGATCATGTATATCTTGTCACTGCTCATAATAAATTCTTTCTATTCATTCTTGGAATGTGAGTGTCACTGGCAAGGCCAGAATTTATTGCCCATCCCTAGTTGCCCTGGAGATGGTGGTCGGCCATCTGCATGAACCGCTGCAGTCCGTGTGGTGAAGGTACTCCCACAGTGCTGTTAGGGAGGGAGTTCCAGGATTTTGGCCCAGCGACGATGAAGGAACGGCAATATATATGTGAGACTTAGAGGGGACCCTGGAGGTGGGGGTGTTCCCATGCGCCTGCTGCCCTTGTCCTTCTAGGTGGTGGAGGTCACGGGTTTGGGAGGTGCTGCCGTAGAAGCCTTGGCGAGTTGCTGCAGTGCATCTTGTAGATGGTACACACTGCAGCCACAGTGCGCCGGTGGTGGAGGGAGTGGACACCATTGAACATGATTTTTTCAAGGTCATTTTAGTCACTGTTGAGGTTCGGCAAGCAATGAAAAATGTAATAATATATAATAATAAATAGCTTCTATGCTTTTATTGAGAGATCCAGGTCATGACACCACTACCGTTGAAAAAGGTGTGTGGGGGGGGAGCGAGGGGGTTAAATAACGAAATAAAGTTATGAAAGACAGGAGATTGCAGACGGAAAGGAAGACTAAATGAGCTAGAGTCCATTGGTTTTGAAGTCCTCAGAAATAAAACAAGTTAGAATAGGACAAGGTAGAAGAAAACTTCATTTGAAAGCTGTGAGGCTGCCGAGAGGATGAAAGGCGTGCATTGAAAGTGGGACAGTCGAGCAATCGCCACAGTAGTAGCAGTAATAATAGATTAAATATATCAAAGTACCTTTCTTTCGTTGAGTAAGACGTACGGACACTATAATTAGTGAAATGCAAAGCACTGCTGTCACTCCGGCCGACACTGCAATGAATATGATGTTGATGGAACCGCACTGAACACTTTGAGAAGCACCTAAAATGATAATCGGAAGAAAAGTCAGACAAGCATCTGTGCCTGGGCAAATGAATATCTGTTCTTTCTGTGCACTTGCCATAATAATGATAGCCGGGGGGGGGCGGGGAGGGGGGGCTGTAAGTGGGTCTTTCTTGGTGTATTTCTGCTGATTTACTACAGCACATTCTAACAGAGACACATACGGACACATAGAAACATTTTCACACAAACACACTCACTCACACGCACTATCGCACACAGACACCCATACAGACACACACAATCAAAATTAACGCAATGTTCTTACGTGTTACGATAATGACCGTCCCTCCACCTCTTGTTAGCGTGCCCACATTATTCATTTGGCAATAATAAGTTCCAGAATCACATTCTGTAAGGTTCTTGATCCGCAGGGATGTTATCTTCCCATCTTGCGTCCCAGAATTTCCGAGGCGTTTAATATGTACTCTTCCGCCGTACATTGGATTGCTTTCTGATATGTCCAGGTCATATTTTAGCCATGTGCATATTTTAGGTCCAGTGAAATCAACGGTGCAATTCATCGTCACAGTCTGGCCTTCAACCAGCTTCTGGAAAACAGGTACCTGCTTTATAGGGTCTTTTTTTGAGTGAACTCCTGTTAGAAACAAAGCACATTAAAGCTTCCAGTAAGTCAGCACTCGTTACGCCGCTTCCATATATTAATTATCATCACTTTTTTTCTTTATTTAACACGTCTCCTTTCATGTTTCTTCCCTTAACCTTCCTCTCCTGAAGGTACCGAGTCAAACTGGAGTCCGGTATCTATGGCCCCGGCAGCTCTCCCTCTCCGTGCCCGACACCGGTTTCGCTCTTGGTGTTTTTGGACGAGACTGCTGGTTTTCAAATGTTGTATTTATTTTTTTGGTGGGGCGGGTACAGTGGGGGAGCGGTCCTGAAACTTGAAACGTACACCTGGACACTCCCGTTATAACTTCAACCTCTCTGTTGGGCAGTAGAGCAAACACGGGGCAGTCTCACATCAGCCGCCCATTGCCCGATATTGAGCCCCACTGACCCATGCAATACCGCGCGATTCGCGCTGCTTCTGATGACCTCCCAGCCTCAGTGCAATTTGCGAACCCCAGTTTGATTTTTTTCCCCCCCATTTATTCTCGGGCTGTGGGCGTCGCTGGCAAGGCCGGCATTTATTGCCCATCCCTGGTTGCCCCGTGAGAAGGTGGTGGTGGCCAAATCCTCTTGAACCAATCTTTGTACTTGGACAGTAAGGGTGGGCAAACACCGTTGAGTTTCACAATCTGGTCCCTTATACTCGCGCCCACATTTCCGAGGGAATAAAGCACAATCGCATAAGTGATTTCCCCTCCCTTGGCCCAGAGAGGAAGAACATAAGAAATAGGAGCAGGAGTCGGCCATTTTGGCCCCTTCGAGCCTGCTCCGCCATTCAACAAGATCATGGCTGATCTTCTACCTCATCTCCACTTTCCCGCACTATCCCCATATCCCTTGATTCCCTTAATATTCAAAAATCTATCGATCTCTTCTTGAATATACTCAACTACTGAGCCTCCACAGCCCTCTGGGGTAGAGGTTAATCATAGTACCAACTTGCACCCGACTGGGACCCACCAACAGAGCGGACCATTGACTCAACCTGGGACACTCCTGCTCGGTAATACTCATTACCAAAGCACGTGTATCCAACGAGCCTTTCAATGGGGTGTTTGGGACTCTGTTAACAAGTTATCATTTCCCCCTGCTTTTCCTAAGGATTACATATGCGATTGCAAACCTTTATGTAGCTCAGTTCGGAATATGCCATCCATCGCATGTCTCTTTCCATCCAATTAACAGATATCTTTGAATACAAGCACTGGCTTACCTGTGGTAAAGAGACACGACATTAGAATAAAGGCAGGGGTCGAACACAACTTCATTGTCATTTCCATGCAGTAGTCTATTCACAGTAAAGGCAGACTCCTGAGATCTGGTCATACAACCAACCTGAGCGATCGTGTAAGATATCGCACGAAGGGTCGGCTAGGTCTAGATCAGGAAACAGCTGACAGGATATGCGAAAGGGACCAAAACGTTTTTGCCAACAGGACATGGGTTTCAAGGTTAAAAATAACAAGCAAAGCGTTACTTCTGCTACAGCTTCTTCTAAATTGGTGGGTTTTATTTAGTCAATTTTTGTCTGTTTTCACTCCTGTGAAGCGCCCTGGGATGTTTTGCCAGGCTAAAGGTGCGATCTAAAAGCAAGCTGTTGCTGTTGGCACATCTCCTTCACCGTCACAGTTTTAAGAAGCAAAATAATCCAATCACCGGCTTCCGTGTTGCCTTGCATTCTGGCATAGTTCACTGCATCTACCCCGCTTGCGTCGACAGGAAACTGTCAATCAATTGCTGGGCTTGAGGCAAAACTCTTCAAATATCAATTTTCCTACAATTTAAAAAAGGATGCTAGTGTAACGACCAAGCCTTAGTCCCACGAAATAAGATACACTCCCGTGGCCCATTGTATTCTAACATTCTAGCCGCATACTTATTGATTGCAAATTATTTGACGGTCATAAGGATTTGGCAGAACTGGTCCCCAACCGCGAGAATATACAAAGTAAGCATAATGAAGGAAGGGAACACAAAGTGCGATCCTTGTTTGCACCGGGCAAGATGCAAGTGTGCGCTGACATTCAACGAAAGTGCCAATCATTTAAATAGGCGTGTTTTTCTGCACCTTCAGCTCAGTATAGTGCAGGCGTTGGTTCTGGCTGAATGGGTAAGTTTCAGCTTTGTACACCCAGTGTCGGTATCCCAGATCAGATATAGCATGCTTACATACGAAGTAATGCTTTCCCTATTTCTCCACATTTGGAGGGGGCAATTTTCGGGAAACATAAGAACATAAGAAATAGGAGCAGGAGTCGGCCATACGGCCCCTCGAGCCTGCTCCGCCATTCAATAAGATCATGGCTGATCTTCTACCTCAACCCCACTTTCCTGCACTACCCCCATATCCCTTGATTCACTTAATATTCAAAAATCTATGGATCTCTGTCTTGGATATACTCAACGACTGAGCCTCTGGGGTAGAGAATTCCAAAGATTCACCACCCTCTGAGTGAAGAAATTTCTCCTCATCTCAGTCCTAAATGGCCGACCCCTTATTCCGAGACTGTGACCCCTGGTTCTAGACTCCCCAAACTGACAGGATATGAGTGCAAGTTACACCCCGCCAGATTTTCCATTCTGTTGAAGTCAATTCAGGGTAATATTTGGTGGCATCAGCTTTCCATCCTCTCCCCTGGGTTACTCAACCCGCCAGTTGGGGTTAAAAATGTGTCTTTGCCTCAATCTCAGAAGGAGCAGTCCCCAACTCCACGGTGACATTTTTCTACTTTCCACACTTCCCTTGAGATTGACAATGGCCCGTAATGTGCGGTCAGCGGCGAAGCAAAAGCGCTCACCGCTGGCCCCGAAGTAAGCCTCCCACAAAGATCTCGCGATCACTGCGACGAGAAGCTCATTTGATATTTTATCCTTACATATGATATTTTGAGTGAGAAACCTAAAGGAAGGGTTAAAGCCCATCAGTATCGAAAAGAATAGGCGGCAGAATGAGATAAATTAATAGTGATCATGTAGTGGGGCAACACGGTGGCATAGTGGTTAGCACTGCTGCCTCACAGCGCCAGGGACCCGGGTTCGAATCTGACCTCGGGTGACTGTGTGGAGTTTGCACATTCTCCCCGTGTCTGCGTGGGTTTTCTCCGGGTGCTCCGGTTTCCTCCCACAGTCCAAAAATGTGCGGGTTAGGTTGATTTGGCTATGATAAATTGACCCTTAGTGTTAGGGGGGGATTAAATATGTGGGGATAGGATGGGATATGTTAGGGGGAATTAAATACGTGGGGTTACGGGGGTAGGGTGGGATATGTGTACTGTGGGGATTAAAGCAGGGACAGGGTACTGGACTTGGATGATCAGCCATGATCATATTGAATGGTGGAGCAGGCTCGACGGGCCGAATGGCCTACTCCTGCTCCTAGATTCTATGTTTCTATGTTTCTATGTAAAGCAAAGCTTGGGGTTTTAAGAGTTTTGAGGTCCCAGGAATAAGAACAGGGTAAGTGTGGGGTGGGGGGAGTTAGTGACAATGGAAAATAATGTCCAAGACAATGATTGCAATTATGCAATGGAAAGAATGGATAAGGGGAAAGAGAGCGAGAGAGAGAGACAGAGAGTAAAGCAGAGTCTGCCAATTTCTCTAAGACAATGGAGCACTCTTATAGAACTTAACATTATCTGATTGTTAGATCCTTAAAGTGTAGCATTTTACTGTCCACTTTGTCATGTATGGACTAAAAGGCTGTGGGTGCAAAAGTATAACCTGAAGTGCCCGTTCTTTTGGGTGCTACGAGTGCCCCTAGAGGTCCAACATGGTGTCCGCGGCATGCACACATACTTCTGGTGTGAGTCGCGCTGGAGACCATATTGGTGAGGGCGTTAGTGCACGCAGTGAGCATCTGCCGGAAGCATGCAGAGTAGCCAGATCATGACATCAACGCTCCAGCTAATGCCCTCTCTTAAGCTTGCACAGTTGAACATGCGTTCAGCGGCAGGAAGAACCCTGCTCCCCCCCCGCCCCCCCCCACACACACACACACACACACACACACACACCAGTGCTATTTAACAGGATCATTAACTACTTTTACCTTAGCTGCTGATTGATTTCTACTGGCTGTTGCTATCATTGTACAAGTGTTTGGTGCTTTCAAGAGCTATTTAAAGTTGCTAAAGTCAACAGGAAGTGGTGTGGCAGGTGCTGAAGGACTTTTGTCCTGACTTCAAGGCGGTTGCACAAACCAGTCGCTCCCAGACATGGGTGCAGTAGTAGGCCTTCCCCTTGGAAGACAGCACGGCATGATTAGGAGAATGAGCAGAGGTGACACAGAGCACGGCAAACTGCTAGAAGAGGGAGGAGGAGAAGGGCTCTCAGCAGCAGGCCATATCGGCCCAGGGTGTTCAGGGAGCAATTCTCCCACCAGAACCTCAGCGAGGAACAGGTAGGACGTCCTCACTGAAATCTGCCACCTGCTGCAGCCGCAACTGAAACCCAAGAGCAGGGCGAGGACCGCATTGCCAGTGGCTGTGATGGTGACCGTGGCCATGAACTTTGATGCGTCGGGCTCCTTCCAGGCTGGAGCTGGAGATATTTGCAGCATCTCGCAGTTTGCCCTCCACTGTTGCGCAAGGGAGGTCACTGAGACTCTCTGTTCAAAGAGCCATTTCATTCTCACTCGCCAAAGAGCAGCAGGCGGAGTGAGCGCACGGGCTTTGTGAGGATTGCAGCCTTCCTCGTTGAATTTCGCGGGAGGAGTTAGTGGCGCCGCGCCCGGGCGCTAGGGGCTTTGCACCCTGGGAGGCGCAGGGCAACCCAATTCTTCCCCCTGCTGAGCCCCAAATTGAATGCCGCATTTGGCGACATTATCACAGTGACTGCACTTCCAGAGCTGGTTTGGAAGCTTTCTGAGAGATCCAGACCTCATTACTGGTGAGAGAAATGCAAGACCTTTCTTTCTATATCGTTGGCACGTCAAACGCCATCTCATTGTGGTCAGCAACAGGACAGCACCGCTCGCCTTTTAGTTTTGAGGGGGTGTGCATCCTGTTTATCAGCCGGTTTGACTGTTACCACATTTTTGGTGTCAGCATTCATTCAAAATTGAGCAACAAAGAGACTTTTAGGAGGTTTTACCCAAAATACCACACGCTCGAACTGGTGTGCCTGTACACTCTTTGCTTGGTCACAGAGAATCATAGAATCATAGAAATTTACGACACGGAAGGAGGCCATTCGGCCCAGCGTGTACGTGCCGGCCGAAAAAGAGCTATCCAGCCTAATCCTGCTTTCCAGCTCTTAGTCCACAGCCCTGCAGGTTACGGCACTTCAAGTGCATATCCAAGTACTTTTTAAATGTGATGAGGGTCTCTGCGTTTATCACCCTTTCAGGCAGTAAGTTCCAGACCCCCACCACCCTCTGAGTGAAAAAAGTTCTCCTCAACTCCCCTCTAATCCTTCTACCAATTACTTTAAATCTATGCCCCCTGGTTATTGACCTCTCTGCTAAGGGAAATAGGTCCTTCTTATCCACTCTATCTAGGCCCCTCATAAATTTAGACACCTCAATCAAGTCTCCCCTCAGCCTCCTCTGTTCCAAAGAAAACAACCCCAGCCTATCCAATCTTTCCTCACGACTAACATTCTCCAGTCCTGGCAACATCCTCGTAAATCTCCTCTGCACCCTCTCCAGTGCTTTTACATCCTCCCTGTAATGTGGTGACCAGAACTGTACACAGTAACTGGACACATTTGAGTCAAAAAGTATTAAGAGTGTCAAGACTATGGAATCTTAATTATTAAGCTTGAACATGCAACATAGTTAAGATGGGTGGTTTGTTCAACTGTGCTTTGGAGGCCTGTTATATACACCAGATTGGGAAGGAGGATTTCTGCAATAGGAGCTGCACATTCTGGACCACTACACAAAGGCACAAGTCAGGAGTATGATGGAATACTCTCCACTTGTCTGGCTTGGTGCAGCTCCAACAACACAATTAGCTCAACACCATCCAGGACAACAGCAAAATACTGCGGATGCTGGAAATCTGAAATAAAAACAGAAAATGCTGGAAATACTCAGCAGGTCAGGCAGCATCTGTGGAGAGAGAAACAGAGTTAACGTTTCAGGTCGATGACCCTTCGTCAGTTCTGTTTTTTTGTTTTTCTGTTTTTATACCATCCAGGACAAAGCAGCCCGCTTGATTGGCACCCCACCCACCACCTTAAACATTCACTCCCTCCACCACCGGCGTAACATGGCTGCAGTGTGCACCATCTACAAGATGCACTGCAGCAACTCGCCAAGGCTTCTACGGCAGCACCTCCCAAACCCGTGACCTCCACCACCTAGAAGGACAAGGGCAGCAGGCGCATGGGAACACCACCACCTCCAAGTTCCCCTCCAAGTCACATACCATCCTGACTTAGAAGTACATCGCCTGATCCTTCATCGTCGCTGGGTCAAAATCCTGGAACTCCCTCCCTAACAACACTGTGGGAGCACTTCACCACACGGACTGCAGTGGTTCAATAAGGCGGCTCACCGCCACCTTCTCAAGGGCAATTAGGGATGGGCAATAAATGCTGGCCTTGCCAGCAACACCCACATCCCATAAACGAATAAAAAAACAACTACTTATTGCATGAAGATGGAATCGGGACTAAATAGCAATCGATGTTTTGACTGCATCAATGTTAAACGCACATTGGATTTACTTTGTTCTATAATTATCGCAACTGACTGTGTGCCTGGTCTAGGTTAGGCAATTAGAGGTACACAATTATGTGGAACAGCCCGACACAGTGGCCGCTTACCTCATGGAATTGAGTTCAAAGTACTTAGTGAGGTATTTTCCACCTGTCAGCTATAGCGGTCCTGTGTGGATTTTGACCAGATCTCTTGAAGTCTCAAAGGGGGAGAGGGGGAGAGGGGGAAAGGGGGAAAGGGGGAAAGGGGAGAAGGGGGAAAGGGGAGAGGGGGAAAGGGGGAAAGGGGGAAAGGGAGAAGGGACAGGGGAGTGGGGAGAGGGGGAAAGGGGAGAGGGGAGAGGGGAAAAGGGGAGAGGGGAGAGGGGGAGAGGGGGAGAGGGGGAAGGGGGGAGGGGAGAGGGGGAAAGGGGAGAGGGGGAGAGGGGGAGAGGGGGAGAGGAGAGAGGGGGAAAGGAGAGGGGGGGGAAGGAGAGAGGGGAGAGGGGGAAAGGGGAAAGGGGAGAGGGGGAGAGGGGGAGAGGGGGAAAGGGGAAAGGGGGAAAGGGGAAGAGGGGAAAGGGGAGAGGGGGAGAGGGGAGAGGGGAGAGGGGGGAGGGGAGAGGGGGAAAGGGGAGAGGGGGAAAGGGGAGAGGGGGAAAGGGGAAAGGGGAGAGGGGAGAGGGGGAAAGGGGAAAGGGGAGAGGGGGAAAGGTGAAAGGGGAGAGGGGGAAAGGGGAGAGGGGGGAAAGGGGAAAAGGGGAAAGGGGGAAGGGGGAAGGGGGAAGGGGAGAGGGAGAGGGGGAAAGGGCAGAGGGGGAAGGGGGAGAGGGGGAGAGGGGGAAGGGGAGAGGGGGGAAGGGGAGAGGGGGAAGGGGAGAGGGGGGAAGGGGAGAGGGGGGAGGGGATGGGGAGGGGAGGGGGAGGGGGAGAGGGGAGAGGGGGAGAGGGGGGAAGGGGAGAGGGGGGAGGGGGAGAGGGGGAGGGGGAGAGGGGGGAGGGGGAGATGGGGGAGGGGGGAGGGGGAGAGGGAAGAGGGGGAGAGGGGGAGAGGGGGAGAGGGGGAAAGGGGAGAGGGGAGAGGGGGAGGGGGGAGAGGGGGGAGGGGGGAGAGGGGGAAGGGGGAGAGGGGGAGAGGGGGAGAGGGAGAGGGGGGGAGGGGGAGAGGGAGAGGGAGAGGGGGAGAGGGAGAGGGGGGAGAGGGGGAAGGGGAGAGGGGGGAGAGGGGGAAGGGGAGAGGGGGGAGAGGGGGAAGGGGAGAGAGGGGGAAGGGGAGAGGGGGGAGAGGGGGAAAGGGGAGAGGGGGAAAGGGGAGAGGGGGAAGGAAATGGGAAGAGGGAAGGGGAGAGGGGGAAGGGGAGAGGGGGGAGAGGGGGAAGGGGAGAGGGGGAAAGGGGAGAGGGGGAAAGGGGAGAGGGGGAGAGGGGGGAAGGGGGAAGGTAAAGGATATGAGATGGCCTGTGGAGGGGAGGGGAGGTGTTGGAGGGGGAGGGAGAAGGGAAGGATATGGAGGAGGAGAGGGGAAGGGAGGGGAGGGGGTGTTGGATGGGGAAGGGGAGGGTATAGAGAAGGGGAGGGTATAGAGAAGGGGAGGATATGGAGATGGGGTGGGGCGGGATGAGGAGAGTTTGTGAAGGGGGTGGTGTTAGTTGGGGAGGGAGAGGGAGAAGGGCAGGGGAGGGAGAAGAGAAGAGCAGGAGAAGGGGAGGGGCGGTATGGGGAGAGAGTTTGACGTTGTGCTTGAATTCAATCAATAGTTCGAATTATAATTTTAACAAGATAATTATCATTGAACTAGTCATGACTTGATTCTTTATATCGGTTGTTGCCGCTGACCTACATTGGCTTCCGGTCCGGCAATGCCTCGATTTAAAAATTCTCACCCTTGTTTACAAATCCCTCCATGGCCTCGCCCCTCCATGTCTCTGCAATCTCCTCCAGCCCTACAACCCTCCGAGATCTGTGCACTCCTCCAATTCTGGCCTCTTGCACATCCCAGATTTCAATCGCTCCACCATTGGCGGCCGTGCCTTCAGCTGCCTGGGCCCTAAGCTCTGGAATTCCCTCCATAAACCTCTTCGCCTCTCTCTCCTCCTTTAAGACACTCCTTAAAACCTACCTATTTGATCAAGCTTTTGGTCATCTGCCCTAATATCTCTTTAACATAAGAACATAAGAAATAGGAGCAGGAGTCGGCCATTTGGCCCCTCGAGCCTGCTCCGCCATTCAATGAGATCATGGCTGATCTGATCTTGGCCTCAACTCCACTTTCCTGCCTATTCCCCATAACCCTTGATTCCCCTGTTTTTCAAAAATCTGTTGATCTCCACCTTAAATATATTCAATGACCCAGCCTCCACAGCTCTCTGGGAAAGAGAATTCCAAAGATTCACGACCCTCTGAGAGAAGATATTTCCTCCTCATATCCGTTTTAAATGGGCGAACCCTTATTCTGAAATGTCTCCTAGTTCTAGATTCCCCCACGAGGTGAAACATCCTCCCTGCATCTACCCTGTCAAGCCCCCTCAGAATCTTATATGTTTCAATAAGATCACCTCTCATTCTAAACTCCAATGAGTATAGACCCAACCTGCTCAACCTTTCGTCATAAGACAACCCCTTCAACTCAGGAATCAACCTAGTGAACCTTCTCTGAACTGCCTCCAATGCAAATATATCCCTCCTTAAATAAGGAGACCAAATCTGTACGCAGTACTCCAGGTATGGTCTCACCAACGCCCAGTACAATTGCGGCAAGACTTCCCTACTTTTATACTCCAACTCCCTTGCAATGAAAGCCAATATTCCATTTGCCTTCCTAATTACTTGCTGTACCTGCATGCTAACTTTTTGTGTTTCATGTACGAGGACCCCCAGATCCCTCTGTACCACAGCATTCTGTAGTCTCTCTCCATTTAAATAATATTTTGCTTTTTTATTCTTCCTACCAAAGTGGATAACCTCACATTTTCCCACATTATACTCCATCTGCCAAATTCTTGCCCACTCACTTAACCTATCTATATCCCTTTGCAGACTCTTTGGGCTCAATTTTCACCGGCCTGTGGAGGCGGGATTTGGGGCGTGTGGGGAGTTAAAATAGCAAAAAATGGCGGGCGGGCCCGATCCTGCCTCCATCCCGCCTCCGCCGAATTTTCCCAGTTGTGAGTTTTCAGATCCCGTTCCCGTCCCGCCTCCAAGAGGCGGGATAGGCCCTTAAGGCCATTGACAAGCTCTTAATTGGCTCTAGAATGCCATTTTGAGAGGCCATTCTGATTTTTACAGGTTTCCCACGTGATGCACGCCTCCTCTGAAACACGACGGTGAAACCTGGCGGTTACACATTTGGCTTGCTGGCTTTCAGCTGCAGCTTCACCATTAAAGAGTAGTTTGGACCAAACATCATTTGCAGGTGGCAGAACTTAGTTGTTTCAGGTCTGGGGAAACTTTAGCAGGCCTACTCATTGTTGTGGAAGTTTGGAGCCTGACACCCATCTCCACTGTGAGCTCCTGGGAAACCCCTCACCCCACCCTGACTCAGCGCTTCCTCAACTGAGGCATTTACCAGAAGAATGGGAACCATTCGGTTCCTTTCCCCCTGGACATCAGATGAGGACGAACACCAGCCGCGGCAGCAGGAGAACCCTGAGCAATAGCAGAACCAACTGCAGGAGCAACAGCAGCAGCTCCAAGCTGCTGCTCACCCACCATGGATGAACGTCGGCGCAGGAGATACCCCAAAACAGGGTCTACAGACAGAGGATCAGCTACCTCAACATGACTGAGCAGCAGTGCCAAAGGCGGCTCCAACTTTCGCGAGAGGTCGTGGGTGACATCTGCGCACTGGTGCAGCAAGACCTGGAGCCCAGAGGAGCAGGTGGACACCCCTTACCAGTGGCCCTCGAAGTCACCACTGCACTCAACTTTTTTGCCTCAGGCTCATTCCAGGGATCAGCAGCAGACATCAGCGGCATCTCCCAGCCGGCCGCACACACTTGCATCACGCAGGTAACCGATGCCCTCTTTGCCATCGCGCACAATCACATCCATTTCTCCAAGGATCAAGCAAATGTCACGGCGTGTGCGGTTGGATTTGTTAATCTGGCAGGCTTTCCAAGGGTGCAGGGCGTCGTTGACTGCACGCATGTGGCCCTTAAGGCACCCCATCGCAATCCAGGATATTTTTGTCAACCGCAAGGTTTTCCACTCCCTCAAAGTACAGCTGGTGTGTGACCACAAGAAGGAAATTTTGCATGTTTGTGCCAAGTACCCTGGCAGTTGCCATGACTCCTTCATACTGCGCCAGTCTAGTGTGTCTCCGCTCTTCAGTCCGCCAGACCAACTTAACGGATGGCTACTTGGAGACAAGGGCTATCCCCTGAAGAAGTGGCTAATGATGCCGTTGAGGAGCCCATCCAACGAGGCTGAGGAGCGCTACAACTCGAGCCACATTTCCACCAGATCCATCATCGAGCAAACCATCGGCTTGCTGAAGATGCGCTTCAGATGCCTGGATAGATCAGGTGGAGCCCTGCAGTACGCGACAGCCAGGGTCTCCAGAATCGTCCTGGTTTGCTGTGCACTTCACAACATGGCACAGCGCCGTGGCTTACAGATTGCTGAGGTCCAAGAGGCTCCTCACATATCCTCCCCAGATGAGGAGGAGGAGGAGAGAGAAAACGAACATCTGGCAGAGGCGCATCAATCAGCAGCGGCAATACGCGACACCATTGCTGGCCGGGATGCAAGGAATGCACTCATCTTGGCCAGATTTGCCTAGCCTAGCCAAGCAACCACTTTTGCCTCGCAGCTTCTTGCCACAGCATCATTAATGGCCAGGATCCACCGTCTTCCTAGCACTCTGACCATCATTCTGACAACTGCTACTCCTCCTAAGCCCGCAATGTAGAAGTCCCAATAGCGATATGACACAGTAGGCATCAGATTTTTTAGTTACAAGAAGCTACTGATGGCTTATCAGAATTAAACATAACATTTCACCCAAGTGACAAACCTTGTGACTGTTTGTGCAGTTTCTTTCTCTTACGCGTGCTTCTACGTGGTGGTTCCCCCTTGGCATCAGCAGATGTGGAGGCCCCTTGCTCACTCTGTTGCTGCTCCTGTCTCGACACCTTGGGCGGGCGTCCTCTGGGGTTGCGAGCCTGTGAGGGCTCACCAACAGTCTGCTGCTCCTGCGGCTGTGCAGGGGTTGAGATGCCGATCTCAGTTGGGTGGGGACTCTGGTGGTGCTCTGACCGAGGACTTTGCTGTGTCATGGTCGTGTGAGCGCTTGGAGAGGAGCCCCCACTTCCTTGTTCTCTGCCACCAACATCCCTCTCATGGGTCTGCCCCACCTCAGAGCTAGCAAGTGGCTTGACAGCACCTTGCTGCACTTCAGGGGGGACATGAGGACCCGTTTCTGTACTTGAAGTCCTACTGCCGAGGACTTGCGTGAAGGTCTGGCTTGATTGCTCAATAGCTGAACATCGCTCCTCAAGTGATGCCAGTCTATTCTGAACAAATACCATGTTTTCCATACCCTGGTGAGTAAGCTCCTCCATGGCCGTTACCATCCTCTCCTGTACCGTTACCATCCTCTCCTCTACAGTAGCCAGCCTTACTATGGAGGTAGACATCGTTTCCACGGAGGTTGCCATCCTTTCCGTGGTGATGCGTTCATGCGCCAATGCCTCCACAAAGGCTCTGCTCATGTTAGCGATGGACTCCTTCATTTGCTCTGCACTCGCAGCGACCCTGGAGACAAAACCTGCCAGAGACTCCTGCACCTCTTCCTGGAGTTCCAGTACCGCTCTCCTTCTGGATGGACCCAGAGGCAAAGGGTCGACATGCAGCTGAGCCAAGCTGGGAGAGTCCTGCGCCCTCCGACGAGGACTCTCCACTGCTTTCCCTGTCTCCACCATCTGCTGAGGCTCACTTTTGAGCTGTGATACACCAGGTGACAACACTACTCTATCTCGTGAGGGTCCCACCGAGGTGTGAGTGTCTGTGCTGGAGCTGGGCTGGCTGAATTCTGCTGACGCTGCGCCCTCAGAGGTTTCAGCTTCCTCTGAGGAGTCTTGAGCCTCAGTCTGTTCCTCCTGGATAGTGGGGACGGGTGCTTGCGATGGTCCTGTGGGGGAGTAAAGGAAAAAGTCAGAGATGTGAGGCCAAGGTGACATGCACAATGCATATTGCAGATGATCATAAGTCACTCTGTTAGAGCTTCAGAATCATTATCAGCAACTCATGCAATGTCAATGAGAGAGATGAACTACTATTCTGTCACATAAGAACATAAGAACATAAGAAGTAGGAGCAGGAGTAGGCCATACGGCCCCTCGGGCCTGCTCCGCCATTCAATAGGATCATGGCTGATCCAAACCTAGACTCACGTCCACTTCCCTGCCCGCTCCCCATAACCCTTAATTCCCTTATCAGCTAGGAAACTGTCTATCTCCGTTTTAAATTTATTTAATGTCGCAGCTTCCACAGCTGGGCTACTGAGGGTGGCCCTCCTCCTGTCCTCGCTCTTTCCCGCTTATTGTGAGCTCTCTTTTCCTGCAATGAGGGAGACAAGTGGAGTTTGAGTGAGAATGAATGATTGAGTTTATAGAATCCATCTCATAGATGCTTAGAAGGAGACAAAGATGGAATGAGGTGGCAAGACCAAGGGCCCATCCTGTGTGTTGTAAGTTGTTTTCATAGCATGACAGTGATAGGGAGTGTGAAGGCTGCATAGTCGAATAGTTAGGTGAATGTGACCATAGAGAGAGAGGGAATGGGTAAGGGTGCAGGGATGTCAGTGTCAAGTGGGATGTGGAGGAAGAGGTTGCTAAAGCTGAGTGCTGGTGAGGAGAGGCAAAGGGCATCAGATTGAGAGTGATGGGAAAGTCATACTCACTTTTCCAGTGCGCAGAAGATCATGAAATCTTTTGCGGCATTGAAGCCAGGTTCTGCGGGTCAAAGACAGAGAATTCACCTCCTGGCCCACCTGGGGCCACACAGCCTTCGTTTGCTGAGGAGGCTTCTTCCTCCCTGAAGAAGGGAAGAGCACCTCCTTATGAGCTCTTGCTCCATCTACCAGGGCTTGCATGGCGACGTCCTCAAATCTTGGATCAGACTTATGTTTGTTGGTGCACATGCTGCCTCCAGGTCACTGTAGCAACAAAGGCCAGAAGGTTGGCAGTCTCCAGAAGAAGCAAGTCCTCTTGCAGACCTGAAAAGCAGCAGCAATGATGACGTCATCGGAGGCGACTTTCAGACTGGAAAAGCAAATTGGGCCAGGGGTTCCCACACACTGGAACTCAATTGCCCAATCTGGGGAAAATCGCATTTGTAACACACATCGCATGAGAGTCGGGTGGATAACACGGAAATCGGATGACAAGACCCCAGCCCGCCCCCATGGGAAAATCGAGCCCTTTGTGTCCTCCTCACAACTTGCTTTCCCACCTATCTTTGTATCGTCAGCAAATTTGGCAACAGTACACTCGGTCCCTTCATCCAGGTCATTAATATAGATTGTAAATAGTTGAGGCCCCAGCACTGATCTCTGTGGCTCGGTGTCAAATTTTGTTTGATAATCGCTCCAGTGAAGCGCCTTGTGACGTTTTACTACGTTAATGGCGCTATATAAATGCAAATTGTTGTTGAGTGTCAGTGAAAAGCATCTACCTGTATCCAATATGCCAAATCTAATTTTTTTAACTGTATAGAGGGTTTTTTTTTGGTATATGGGTAATTGATGTTTTGTGCATTGATGACCCTGTGGAAGTCATACTTAAAAAAAAAAATTGGCATTTAGTGTATAGGGTACACATGTTTGAGTTTCCTGCCCATAAGATGGTTTGATTTTCTGTGTAAGGAGAGATTTTTGTATGTATGGGATTGTGAATTCTTTATTAATAAATGGATATTTTACATATAGGGTTTTTTTTTATTCATTGGATGTGGGTGTCACTGGCAAGGCCAGCATTTATTGCCCATCCCTAATTTCCCTCGAGAAGATGGTGGTGAGCCACCTTCTATAAATTGCTGCAGTCCTTCTGATGAATGTACTCCCACCATGCTGACTTTGTCATAGCAGTTTGTTACAATTGAATGGCTTGCTAGGCCATTTCAGAGGGCAGTTAAGAGTCAACCACATTGCTGTAGGTCTGGAGTCACATATAGGCCAGACAGGGTAAGGGCAGCAGATTTCCTTCCCTAGATGGGATTTTTACAACAATCTGCTAGTTTCATGGTCACCATTACTAATACTGTACTAGCTTTTTTTTTTATTCCAGATTTATTTAACTGAATTTAAATTCTCCAGCTGCTGTGGTGGGATTTGAACTCGTGTCTTCCGATCATTAGTCCAGGCCTCTGGATTACTAGTCCAGTAACATAACCACTATGCTACCATACCCCTTCTTGTGGGCACAGTGGTTTCTGTCCTTGAGCTGGTTTGATTTGTGTGAGTGTGTGTGTATAGGGAGTTTGAATCCTTTACACAGAAAACAAATCGAATCAGCATACACACAAAAAAATCAAAACTCCAAAACTCATCCACAAAAACAACCACCCCCACCATGTGCACAGATATAAGTCTCCAATATACAAAAAACAAACAGTAATGTACAATACAGAAATAATCAAACCCCATTTGCAAGAAGTCAACCCCAGCCCTCTCCCACCCTGCCAGAAATAAAACATAAAACATTCGCAGAGAAAAGGTTTTTTTTTGTCTCTGTTATTGGGGGTGGTGGGGGGGGAGCAGGTCAATTTTTTTCTGGAATTGTTTGCGACCTGTATGAAAGATCTTCTCCTGGAGCAAGCCTGGTGCCTTAAAATCATTTTTCTCTGCAGGAGAGAGAAGCTGTTTGTTCTGTCTCTTATTAGTTAATGCATTTCATACCGAATCAAATTGTTACAGAGTTAAGCACACAAATACTTGAACACATCCGGACAATATTAGTTTAGACAAATGTATTTGGGACATGCTGGAGATTAAACAAGGGACACCATCAGAAGAATTTGTTAGTATTGACTATAAACTATTGAATTTAGCTTCCTCCATGGGCTGGTTAATGTCTTTGTGTTAATTTCCAATCTATTCAATTTTAATGCAGTTATGTGACACGCATCAGGCTGGCAGCTGTCCTTCATTCTGCCAGTGGATTTCACACTTCATTCAGCCTTAATCTGTCACATTAACACCACCTCTAGCCTTGCATATCTCTTAATGTCTCTTAGTGTCTCTTCATCTCCCCCTTTGTTCCTTTATCCCCTCCCCCTTTTCCCAGCTTTACCCTGGCCTTAAATCTATTTGATTTCCGGCTCTTCCCAGTTCTGATGAAAGGTCATCGACCTGAAACGTCAACTCTCTTTCTCTCGCCACGGATGCTGCCTGGCCTGCTGAGTTTTTCCAGCGTTTTCTGTTGTTATTTCCAACAACTCTTGTTGGCTTCATATCCTGTGTCCAGCAGCAGAGGGCGCTGTTAAAAAAGAAAGACTTGCGTTTCTATAGCGACCACCGGACGTCTCAAAGCGCTTTACAGCCAATGAAGTACTTTTTGAAGTGTAGTCACTGTTGTAATGTGGGAAACATGGCAGCCAATTTGTGCACAGCAAGCTCCCACAAACAGCAATGTGATAATGACCAGATAATCTGTTTTTTGTTATGTTGGTTATAGAGTCATAGTCATAGAGTCATAGGGCTGGATTTTGATTCAGGGGCGGGCTCGGGTCATGTAATCCGCATTTCGTGTTAGCCACCCGAATCTAAATCGATGTGGGAGATTGATGCGATTTTAACATAATTGGCCAATTGAGTTCCAACGTGTGGGAACCCATGGCCAGTGAGTTTTTCCAGTCTGAAAGTCACTTCCAATGACGTCATCATTGCTGCAGCATTTAAGGTCTGCAACAAGCCTTGCTTCCTCTGCAGACTGCCAAACTTCTGCTTTTGCATGTTAGAGGCACCTGCAGGAAGAATGGCCAGCCAGAGACCTAGGTCTGCACCTCGATTTGATGACGTCGCCCTGCAAGCTTTAATTGAGGGAGCCAGAGCTAATAAGGAGGTGCTCTTCCCTTCTTCAGGGAGGAAGAAGCCTTCCCATCAAACCAAGGCTGTGTGGATCCAGGTGGCAGAGGAGGTCAACTCATTGTCCATAACCCGCAGAACCTGGCTTCAGTGCAGGAAGAGGTTTCATGACCTGCTGCGCACTGGAAAAGTGAGTATAAATTTCCCATCACCCTCATTCTGATCCCCATTGCCTCTCCTCACCAGCACTCAGCTTTCACAACCTCTTCCTCCACATCCCACTTGACACTGACATCCCTGCACCCTTACCCATTCCCTCTCTCTCTATGGTCACATTCACCTAACTATTCGACGATGCAGCCTTCACACTCCCTATCGCTGTGATGCTATGAAAACAACTTACAACACACAGGGAGGGCCCATGCTCTTGCCACCTCACTCCGAATTTGTCTCCTTCTAACCATCAATGATATAGATTCTCTACACTCACTCCTTCATTCTCACTCAAACTCCACTTGTCTCCCTCATTGCAGGAAAAGAGAGCTCACAATAAGAGGGAAAGAGCGAGGACAGGAGGAGGGCCACCCTCAGTAGCCCAGCTAACCACCTGGGAGGAGGCGGTCCTGGGGATCATGGGAGTGGAGGAGGATGCGCAAGTGGGGGATGGACAGATGGGTGCATCAGAGCAAGCTGGTGACAGAATAGTTTATCATCTCTCTCATTGACATTGCATGAGTCACTGATAATGATTCTGATGCTCCAGCAGACTGACTTATGATCATCTGCAATATACAATGTGCATGTAACCTTGACCTCACATCTCTGACTCTTTCCTTTACTCCCCCCCAGGACCATCGCGAGCAGCCGTCCCCACCGTCCAGGAGGAAGAGCATCAACCTCTGAGGGCGCCGCGTCAGCAGAATTCAGCGCACCCAGCACCAGCGCAGACACTCACACCTTGATGGAACCCTCGGGACATAGAGTATTGTTGTCACCTGGTGTATCACAGCTCACAAGTGAGCATCAGCAGATAGTGGAGACAGGGACAGCAGTGGAGAGTCCTAGTCGGAGGGCGCAGGACTCTCCTAGCTTGGCTCAACTGCATGTCAACCCTCTGCCTCTGGGTCCATCCAGAAGAAGAGCGGTGCTGGAACTCCGGGAACAGATGCAGGAGTCTCTGGCAGGTTTTGTCTCCAGGGTCGCTGCGAGTGTGGAGCGAATGGAGGAGTCCATAGCGAACATGAGCAGAGCCTTTGTGGAGTCATTGGCGCATGAACGCATCACCACGGAAAGGATGGCAACCTCCATGGAAAGGATGGCTACAGTAGAGGAGAGGATGGCTACGGCTATGGAGGAGACAAGTCGCCAAAGTGTAGAAAACATGGTCTTTGTTCAGAATAGACTGGCATCTCTTGAGGAGCGATGGTCATCTATTGAACACAGAAACCAGACCTTCATGGAAGTCCTTCTGAGTAGGACTTCCAGTGCAGATACGGGTCCCCATGGCCCCCCTGATGTGCAGCAAGGTGCTCTCAATCCACTTGCAAGTGCTGAGGTGGGGCTGACCCATGAGAGGGATGTTGGTGGCAGACAACAAGGAAGTGGGGGCTCCTCTCCATGCACTCACACGAGCAAGCCACTGCAAAGCCCTCGGTCAGAGCTCCACCAGAGTCCTCACCCAACTGAGATGGGCGTCTCAACCCCTGCACAGCCGCATGAGCAGCAGACTGTTGCCGAGCCCTCACAGGCTCGCAACCCCAGAGGACGCCCGCCAAAGGTGTCGAGGCAGGAGCAGCAAGAAAGTGAGCAAGGGGCCTCCTCATCTGCTGAAACCACAGGGCAAGCACCACGTAGGAGCACGCGTAAAAGAAAAATAATGCACAAGTAGTCACAAGAGTAGTCACTTGGGTGTAATGTGTTTAATCTTGAAATGCCAGCACTTGCTTGGTGTGATTAAAAATTCTGCTGGCAAACTGCTGAAGTTGTGGCGTCTGTCATTTCGCAAATGGGACTTCCACATTGAGGGCTTAGGATGACTTGCAATTGTCAGTATGGTGGTCAGAGTGATAGGAATCCGCAGGTTCCTGGCCATTGTCGATGGTCTGATAAGAAGGTGTGAGGCAAAAGTGTTTGATTGTGCAGGCTAAGCAAGTCTGATCAAGTGCGTCCCTTGCATCTCGGGCAGCAATGTGGTCGCGTGCTGGCGCCTTCTGGCCTGTGCAGCTTCAGGTGGGTGAGGAGCAGCTTGGCACTCCTGTTGATGCTGCTGCTGCTGGTGGTGCTGTTGTTCATGGTTCTGCTGCTGCCACGGCTGGTCTTCGACCGAATCTGATGTCCAGGAGGAAAGGAAATAAATGGTTCCCATGCTTCTGGTATATGCCTCAGTTGAGGAAGCGCTCAGTCAAGGTGGCGAGAAGGGTTTCCCAGGAGGTCACACTGGAGATGGGTGTCAGGCTCTAAACTTCCACAGTTTATATGGTTATGCCATATAAAAATTCCCCCAGACTTCAGACAACAAAGTCCTGCCAACTGTAACTGATGGCTGATCACTTCTCCTATTTCATGGTTGAGCTGCAGCTGATAGTCAGCAATCCAAATGTGCTACCACCAGGTTTCACATTTGTGGTTCAGAACAGGCGTGCTTCACGTGGAAAAAGGGTTAAAATCACAAAGGCATTTCAAAATGGCATTATAGAGGCAACTTAGTGCTTGTTAAGGGCCTTACTGGCCTATCCCGCCTCTTGGGGGCGGGACGGAGTCGGGACCAGCAGACACGATTTAATGAAAATTGCGTGGAGGCGGGATGGAGGCGGGCTTGTGCCCGCCCACCAGTTTTTGCAATTTTAACCCCCCACACGCCTCCAAACCCGCCTCCACGGGTCAATGAAAATTCTGCCCATAGAGTCATAACAGCACAGAAGGAGGCCATTCGGCCCATCGAGTCCGTGCCGGCTCTCTGTAGAGCAATCCAGTCAGTCCCATTCCCCCGCTCTATCCCCGTAGCCCTGCAAGTTTATTTCCCTCAAGTGCCTATCCAGTCTCCCCTTGAAAACATTGAGTGTCTCCACTTCCACCACTTCCGTCGGCTTGGTTGAGGGATAAATATTGGGCCAGGACACCGGGGATGACTCCCCTGCTCTTCTTCAAAATAGTACTATGGGATCTTTTACGTCCACCTGAGAGAGCAGATGGTGCCTCAGTTTAACACCTCATCCGAAAGACGGCACCTCCAGCGGTCTAACACTTCCTCAGCACTGCACTGGAGTGTCAGCCTAGCTTTATGTGCTCAAGTCCCTGGAGTGGGACTTAAACCCACAACCTTCTGACTCAGAGGCGAGAGTGCTACCAACTGAGCCGCAGCTGACACAGATGCCACAGGCGTTTTGGGGGGAATATTAATCCCCAAAGACAGGCAGAAGCCGAGGGTTAAAAATAATAAAAATGGGAAACCCAACCCCAACCCGCCTCCAACGCGCCTGCTTCCGGTTTTAACGGAGGCATGTTGTGCGGGGGGAGGGCGACTAGCCTGCTCTCTGGAGGCGGGTAGCTCTTTAAAATGATTTTAACGAGGCTGTGTGCCTAAGATTTTAATCTCTGTTCCAGATTACAAGCTGGCCGGACGGGTTTTCCGGGCCTCGGGAAACCCGGCAGCTGAAGGGAGGCGAGAACTGCTGGATGGAGCGGGTAAGTGCCTTTCCAGTACTGCTAGTGAGCCAGGAGGAGGAGGACTGCTCCCCCGCACGCCCTCCCACCCCCACCCCGAGGCCCACCAAACTTACCTGCTTCTATCCCCACAATCGGCCAACCTGCCCCCCACCCCCACGAACGGACCCCCAGAAATCCAACTCCCCTCTCCAATGTCCGAATCCCCCCGCCCCCCATCCACCGATATCTGACACCCGGTTGCAGCCTGCTGCCACAGGCCTACCCGCCTGACAGCCAGCCAGCCTTTCAATGTGGCTGGCTGCGGCCGGGAAACGGATTGCAAAAATCTAAAAGAGGTCCTGCCATTAAATTCGGCAGTACCTCCGGGAAACCGTTACTTCCGGGTTTCCTGGCCGCTAAACCTCCTCCCGCTCACTCCCCGCCTCCCCGTTACTATCGGGGCCTTTCACTTTGTGCGGACAATCGCTACCCATAATGAAACCTTGAACCCGTTCGTAAAGAACGGCTATACATTTTAGTTACTCGAAATGCACAAAGCATCTATTCCTGCCCAGTAGTATAGCCGTACGCGAATGAAATGAGGAGGCCGGGATCTATGAGGAGAGACTTGAGCTATTCAGCCTGGCAAGAAGGGGGTAGAAATCCATCTCGGGCACTGTGTATAATGGGCATCCGATGCGATAGTGCCCGCTTTGCGCTACTACCCCAGACACATTTCTAACCCAAGGTGTCTGATATATGACCTTATAGAGGTAACATTCGCGCCACACAAGTGCCAGGCAATGACTATCTCCAACAAGCGAGAGTCTAACCACCGCCCCTTGACATTCAATGGCATTACAATCGCTGAATCTCCCACCATCAACATCCTGGGGGTCACTTTTGACCAGAATCTTAACTGGACCAGCCACATAAATACTGTGGCAACAAGAGCAGGTCAGAGGCTAGGTATTCTGCGGCAAGTGTCTCACCTCCTGACTCCCCAAAGCCTTTCTACCATCTACAAGGCACAAGTAAGGGGTGTGATGGAATACTCTCCACTTGCCTGGATGAGTGCAGCTCCAACAACACTCAAGAAGCTCGACACCATCCAGGACAAAGCAGCCCGCTTGATAGGCACCCCATCCACCACCTTAAACATTCACTCCCTCCACCACCGGCGTACCGTGGCTGCAGTGTGTACCATCTACAAGATGCACTGCAGCAACTCGCCAAGGCTTCTTCGGCAGCACCTCCCAAACCCGCGACCTCTTCCACCTAGAAGGACAAGGGCAGCAGGCGCATGGGAACACCACCACCTCCAAGTTCCCCTCCAAGTCACACACCATCCTGACTTAGAAGTATATCGCCGATCCTTCATCGTCGCTGGGTCAAAATCCTGGAACTCCCTCCCTAACAGCACTGTGGGAGTACCTTCACCACACGGACTGCAGCGGTTCAAGAAGGCGGCTCACCACCACCTTCTCGAGGGCAATTAGGGATGGGCAATAAATGCTGGCCTGGCCAGCAACGCCCACATCCCAAAAACAAATTTTTAAAATTGGTTACGAGTGAGATAAAGTTCAGGTTCTGGTTAAACTGTGGGTGTACAACCCTGGGGACATTGGGGTCAAACTACTAAAAGGTCATTTTAGGACTGATATCAGGAAAGTCTGCTTCACACAAAGGGGTCATTTTCACCTTCACCACATGGGTAGTAAATGTGGGCAGCGCTTTGCCCCCCCTCCCCCTCGCGCCCCAGTTATAGAACCTACACGATTTTAATCCCGTTGATTTCGATCCGCTCCGCCAGTTTACCACTGAAGTGGTGAAGGTGAAAATTAAACCCCGCAGATTGATCAACACGAGGAACAAACTTCCAGATGGAGTGGCGCAGACAAGAACCCCCTTGAGTAAACTATTGGATGGTACAATGGCGCGAGGGGAGGGCATTGGGATCTCACAGGCTGGATGAATTAAGATGGGACAAATAGCCTTCCTCCTCCATAATTATCTTGTGATCCAGGTCCAGATCCAGCTGGTTCAGGATGTATGAAACAGGCACAATACCAAGCCGTGCTCCGGCACATAGTTACTTTAGGAGCAACTCGGATCATCTTCTTCTTAGGCAGTCCCTCGGAACTGAGGATGACTTGCTTCCACATTAAAAATGAGTTCTCAGGTGACTGATGAGTCCAATGCGGGACCTACAGTCTCTGTCACAGGTGGGGCAGACGGTGGTTGAAGGGGCAGGTGGGTGGGGTGCTTGGGTTGATGTGCGCTCCTTGCGCTGTTTGCGCTTGGCTTCCGCTTGCTCCCGGCGAAGAAACTCGAGGTGTTCGGTGCCTTCCCGGATGCTTCTCCTCCACTTTGTGCGGTCTTGGGCCAGGGATTCCCAGGTGTCGATGGGAATGTTGCACTTTTTCAAGGAGGCTTTGAGGGTGTCCTTGAAGCGTTTCCTCTGCCCACCTGGGGCTCTCTTGCCATGTTGGAGCTCCGAGTAGAGCGCTTGTTTCGGGAGTCTCGTATCGGGCATGCGGATGATGTGGCCAGTCCATCGGAGCTGATCGAGCGTGGTCAAAGCTTCGATGCTGGGGATGTTGGCCTGAGCGAGAACGCTGACGTTGGTACGCCTATCCTGCCAATGGATCATAGACTGCAACACAACAGCTCCTTGTTAGAATGGTCTCCAGTAGGTCACGCTTTGCGAATCACGCATTCAATTCAATTCCTGGGCCCATTTGTCCACTGCTATCCCTTGACGTCATTTCATGGCCTTTGGGGGTGAGCTTCACCCTGGGCAGCACCGCAAAGCAGGTCATAGCGAATCGGCAGCCCCATTTACACCCCAGCCCAACTTTCTTTCCCATTGCAGTCAATGAGGTAGAAAATTGGGCAATGTGTAAAACGGGCTGTTGCCCATTCTGCGCGACCACCCATGACAGATTTCACTCGCTATGTTTCTTATGCTTCTACTCACTTACATTACTTTACCACTCACCGATACGTATCTGCGTGGCTTAATGGTAGCACGCGCGTCTCTGAGGCTGAACTTTATGGGTTTAAGATCCACTTGCAACATGCGCAATAAAGAAGTGGCTCAGTGGGTAGCACTCCTTCTGCGTCAGTAGGTTGTGGGTTCAAGTCCCACTCTCAGCTACCTAATCTAGGCTGACACTCCCCAGTGCAGTCACTGTAGGAGTGCTGTCTTTTGGATAAGACGTTAAAACAAAGGCCCCGTCTTCCCTCTCAGGTGGATGTAAAAGATCTCATGGTCACTATTTTGAAGAAGATCCCGGGAGTCGATATCATATTGCTGTTTGCGGGAGCTTGCTGTGCGCAAATTGGCTGCTGCGTTTCCCTACATTGCAACAGTGACGACACTTCAAAAAAAGTACCTCATTGGCTGTAAAGCGCTGTGGGAGGTCCTGAGGTTGTGAAAGACGCCCTGTGTACCCAAGGCCTGGTCATTAGTATATATTAAAAAGTGCAGTGGTCCCAACACCGACCCCTGGAGGACTCCGCTGTATGCATCCCTCCAGTCTGCAAACCAATCGTTCACCACTACTCTCTGCTTTCTGTCCCTTGGCCAATATCTTATCCATGCATGCACTTCCCTTTTAATCCCATGGGCGTCAGTTTTGATAACAAACCTATTGTGTGGTACTTTATCAAACACCTTTTGAAAGTCCATATGCACAACATCAACCGCACTACCCTCATCAACCCTGTCCGTGACTTCATCAAAGAACTCAATGAAGTTAGTCAAACACGATTTGCCTTCAACAAATCCGTGCCGACTTTCATTTATTAGCCCATACTTTAACAAATGCCAATTCATTTTGTCTCGGATTGTCTCTAAAAGTTTCCGCACCACCGGCATTAGGCTGACTGGCCTGTAGTTACCAGATTTACCCTTCTCCCCTTTTTTAAACAAGGGTGTAACGTTTGAAGTCCTCCAGTCCTCTGGCACCACCCCTATATCTAAGTAGGATTGGAAGATTGTGGCCAGAGCCTCCACAATATCCACCCTTACTTCCCTCAGTAACATAGGATGCATCCCATCTGGACTGGGTGACTTTTCGACTTTGAGCGCAGCCAACTTTTTAAGTACCTCCTCTTTATCTATTTTTATCCTATCCAATTTCGCTACTACCTCCTCCTTTACTGTGACATTGGCAGCATCCTCTTCTTTAGTGAAGACAGAGGCAAAGTACTCGTTTAGTACCTCAGCCATGCCCTCACCTCCACAAGAAGATCTCCTTTTTGGTCCCTAATCGGCCCCTTCTTCATCTTAGGCAGTCCCTCTGAACTGAGGATGACTTGCTTCCACATTAAAAATGAGTTCTCAGGTGACTGATGAGTCCAATGCGGGACCTACAGTCTCTGTCACAGGTGGGGCAGACAGTGGTTGAAGGGGCGGGTGGGTGGGGTGCTTGGGTTGACGTGCGCTCCTTCCGCTGTTTGCGCTTGGCTTCCGCTTGCTCCCGGCGAAGAAACTCGAGGTGTTCGGCGCCTTCCCGGATGCTTCTCCTCCACTTTGTGCAGTCTTGGGCCAGGGATTCCCAGGTGTCGATGGGAATGTTGCACTTTTTCAAGGAGGCTTTGAGGGTGTCCTTAAAGCGTTTCCTCTGCCCACCTGGGGCTCTCTTGCCGTGCCGGAGCTCCGAGTAGAGCGCTTGTTTTGGGAGTCCCGTATCGGGCATGCGGACGATGTGACCCGTCCATCGGAGCTGATCGAGTGTGGTCAAAGCTTCGATGCTGGGGATGTTGGCCTGATCAAGAACACTGACTTTGGTGCGCCTATCCTGCCAATGGATTTGCAGGATCTTGCGGAGGCAGCGTTAGTGGTACCTCTCCAGTGCTTTGAGGTGCTAATCGGCCCTACCCTTCCTTTGACTACCCTTTTACTATTTATATGTTTATCGCAGAATCTTACAGCACAGAAGGAGACCATACGGCCCATCGTGTGTGTGCTTTCTCTTTGAAAGAGCTGTCCAATTTGAAAGCCTTTTGGATTCCCTTTATATTTTACTCACTAATCTATTCTCCGACACTCTCTTTGCCCCTCTTATTCCCTTTCATAGATTCATAGAATCATAGAAAGTTACAGCACGGAAGGAGGCCATTTCGGCCCATCGTGTCCGCGCCGGCCAACAAAGAGCTATCCAGCCTAATCCCACTTCCCAGCATTTGGTCCGTAGCCCTGCAGGTTACAGCATCCCAAGTGCACATCCAAGTACTTTTTAAATGTGCTTAGGGTTCCTGCCTCTACCACCCTTTCAGGCAGTGAGTTCCAGACCCCCACCACCCTCTGGATGAAGAACTTTCCCCTCAAATTCCCTCTAAACCTTCCCCCAATTACTTTAAATCTGTGGCCCTTGGTTTTTGACCCCTCTGCTAAGGGAAATAGGTCCTTTCTATCCACGTTATCTATTATTTATTAATTTTATACACCTCAATAAGGTCTCCCCTCAGCCTCCTCTGCTCCAAGGAAAACAGACCCAGCCTATCCAGTCTTTCCGCATAGCTAAGATTCTCTACTCCCGGCAACATCCTTGTAAATCTCCTCTTTACCCTCTCTAGTGCAATCACATCTTTCCTGTAATGTGGTGACCAGAACTGCACGCAGTACTCTAGCTGAGGCCTAACTAATGTTTTATACAGTTGAAGCATAACCCCCCTGCTCTTGTTTTCTATGCCACGGCTAATAAAGGCAAGCATTCCGTATGCCTTCTTAACCACCTTATCTACCTGGCCTGTTACCTTCAGGGATCTGTGGACATGCACTCCAAGGTCCCTTTGTTCCTCTACACTACTCAGTGTCCTACCATTTAATGTGTATTCCCTTTCCTTGTTAGCCCTCCCCAAATGCATTTTAGATCTCCTCTGTACTTTCTGTATTCTGCTTGGTTCTGTACTGAATTATGAAGCTGACTTTTATCATAAGTCTCCTCTTTGTGTTTCATTTTAATCTCTATATCTTGAGTCATCCAGGGAGCTCCAGATTTGGTTACCCTCCCTTTCCCCCTGGTGGGAATGTATCCAGTCTAGTTCAGCACAAGGCTTCAACAAAAAACAAAAAGGGAAATAAGACATTGCGATGAACCACAAGTTTCCTCTCTGGGACTGACTGTGCTGATGAAGAGGAACCTTGGAGTGTAACTGAAATTGTAAGCATCTGTAGAAAAACTGGAAGCTGTCCAGTTACTGCATGTGTGATATGAATAATGGATCAGTGGAATTGTTTCATTTCCTGAGCTGTGCTGAGGACATTTCAAAGCAAATGATGTTAAGGAGTGGAGTGTAATAAAGTTCAAGTGTGCAGCTCACATGAGATCAGCATTGTTAAAGTGCTGATTCCGAGATCCATTTGAAATATGGCTGCACAATCTCTGCAAAGTGGCAGTGCAGTGGGTCAGACACTGCTCTTTCCCCCTCTGGGACTGGGCGGTGCGGTGGGCCAGACACTGTCCTTTCCCTCTCTGGGACTGGGCAGTGCAGTGGGTCAGACACTGTCCTTTCACCCTCTGGGACTGGGTGGTGCGGTGGGTCAGACACTTTCCTTTCCCCCTCTGGGACTGGGTGGTGCGGTGGGTCAGACACTGTCCTTTCCCCCTCTGGGACTGGGTGGTGCAGTGGGTCAGACACTGTCCTTTCACCCTCTGGGACTGGGTGGTGCAGTGGGTCAGACACTGTCCTTTCCCCCTCTGGGACTGGGTGGTGCGGTGGGTCAGACACTGTCCTTTCACCCTCTGGGACTGGGTGGTGCGGTGGGTCAGACACTGTCCTTTCACCCTCTGGGACTGGGTGGTGCGGTGGGTCAGACACTGTCCTTTCACCCTCTGGGACTGGGTGGTGCGGTGGGTCAGACACTGTCCTTTCCCTCTCTGGGACTGGGCAGTGCAGTGGGTCAGACACTGTCCTTTCCCCCTCTGGGACTGGGAGGTGCGGTGGGTCAGACACTGTCCTTTCCCCCTCTGGGACTGGGCGGTGCAGTGGGTCAGACACTGTCCTTTCACCCTCTGGGACTGGGTGGTGCAGTGGGTCAGACACTGTCCTTTCCCCCTCTGGGACTGGGCGGTGCAGTGGGTCAGACACTGTCCTTTCCCCCTCGGGGACTGGGTGGTGCAGTGGGTCAGACACTGTCCTTTCCCCCTCTGGGACTGGGCGGTGCGGTGGGTCAGACACTCTCCTTTTCCCCTCTGGGTCTGTGTTGTGCAGTGGTATTAGGGGGCCTGCTAGTGATGACTGGCTTCTGTGTGGCAATTCAGGGTTAAAAATAACATTGACTGAAATAAGCAATATGTAGAGAAGTTCCTCGTCTCTGCAAGATGAGAGTGAATGAGGTCTGACCTTTACCTGAAGATGCAAGAGCCACACACAAATCCTTCCTTATGCTCTAAAACAGGCGTTAACTTCTTAACTGCCAGCTCTGAATAGCTGTGATACGATATCTACCCTCCGAGGGGCTAAAGCGCGAATTGCCAGCACAGTCTCCGATCCCCGACCGCCCCCCCCACCCCCCACATCCTGCAACACAACAGGGGTCTTAACTGAAAACAGGAAACACTCAAAACACACAGCATCGGGAAAGAGATGGGGCAAGTCCTGACCTTCCATGTCTTGCTGGTTGCACTTGAACATTCTGCATCTCCCAATCTCGGATCAGCAACCCAGCAAAAATACAGCCAACAAGCCGGGTTTGATCAGTCCTGGAGTATTGTATATACTTGGGCGGGGGTGGCGGGTGGGGTGGCGGCAAAGCTTTCCCCTCGTCACTGTTTACAACAACAACCTGCACTTATATAGCGCCTCCCACGTAGTAAAACGTCCCAACGCGCCTCACGGGTACGTTTTCAGATAAAATGTGACACTGAGCTACCTAAGAAACAGAGAAACATAGAAGATAGGAGCAGGAGTAGGACATTCGGCCCTTCGAGCCTGTTCCGCCATTCAATGCGATCATGGCTGATCATCCAAATTCAGAACCCTGTCCCTGCTTTCTCCCCATATCCCTTGATCCCTTTAGCCTTAAGAAATATATCCAACTCCTTCTTGAATATATTTAATGAATTGGCCTCAACTGCCTTCTGTGGTAGAGAATTCCACAGGTTCACCACTCTCTGGGTGAAGAAATTCCTCCTCATCTCTGTCCTAAATGGCTTACCCCTTATCTTTAGACTGTGACCCCTGGTTCTGGACTCCCCGCCCATCGGGAACATCCTTCCTGCATCTAGTCTGTCCAGTCCTTTCAGAATTTTATAAGTTTCAAGAAGATATTAGGACAGGTGACCTCTAGCTTGGGCAAAGAGGTAGGTTTTAAGGAGTGTCTTAAAAGAGGAAAGAGAGAGGTAGAGAGGCGGAGAGGTTTAGGCAGGGAATTCCAGAGCTTAGGGTCCAGGCAGCTGAAGGCACAGCCGCCAATAGTGGAGCGATGAAAATCGGGGATGCGCAAGAGACCAGAATTGGAGGAGCGCAGAGATCTTGGAGGGTTTTAGGGCTGGAGGTGATTCCTGAGATAGGGAGGGGGGCGAGGCCATGGAGGGGTTTGAAAACAGGGACGAGAATTTTGAAATCGAGGCGTTGCCGAACCGGGAGCCAATGCAGGTCAGCCAGCGCAGGGGTAATGGGTGAACGGGACTTGGTGCGAGTTAGGAGATGGGCAGCAGAGTTTTGGATGAGCTCAAGTTTACGGAGAGTGCTAGGCGGAATGTGAGGATAGAAGGTGCCTTTATGACATCACTACAAGTGCTAATCAGCATACTTCCTTCTATCAATTAAACACTTAGGGGTAGAAATTAGGTCGCGCCCCATTTGGGGCGCAAATATCGTCCGGACGTAAATATTAGCGCCTGGCGCTAATTATCGGCACTGACAGGAAACTTCACTTTTACCGCCCCGGGAGGTGAGTGGAGCGCTAAAGCAGGCGCTGCACACCTCTCTTAAGGCGCAAAGGCCGAGCAGTGAGGCGCTAACTCGGAGCGCTGGCGAAGCTCATGTAATGTCAGTCAGCAATGGAACACACACACAATGGCACGGGCCAGTTCTTAAAGGGGATGGTTAATCTTGCTTTCCATCCACATCCTGTTCATTGCTGCCTTGAATCTCGGCCTGGAGAGACTTGCACATCAAATGTGCTGGAAAGAACAATGGAGAGCACCAGGCAAAGAGCTCAGAGTACAGCTCCCACGGTCTCTGCTAAATCGATACAAGGAATGGCAAATCAAAATGAACCTGCAAAGTGCTGCTCAGTACCCAAAACTCCTTCACACAACGTTGAATCTCTCCAGAAGTCTCTCCCTCTCTCTCTCAGAATGCGTAGTTCAAAAATGCCACCAACAATAAAAGACAGGAAGAGGCCCCCTTTAAATAGCGCCCCCCCAGCCCCACAGCGATTGATAGCGTTCCAGTCTTCTGGTCGTTGGAAGCGCCAGGCGGTAAAGCAGGGGGCGCCACTCAATTTCCGCTACGGGGCGCCACAAGGGCGTTGCACCATGGAATGACGTCACAAACTGCGCGCGCAGGTGGTCGCAGCGGTAAGTTTTAGCGCCGCCGCACAATCTCAAGTTAAGTTCTCGAGCGGCGCAAACATCGCTGCGCCCGGGTGTTAGCAGCTTTGCGCCCCATTAGCGCCCTCTTAAGGCGCTAACGGGTGGCGCAACCAAGTGAATTTTTACCCCTTATAATTCTTTTTGTATCTTTTTGGTTCAAATCACTATATTAAAGAGCAAGAGAAATGACTAAATCTGGAGATGCAAACGCAATTTCAAAGTTTCTCCTCATTTAGAAAGAATTACCTTTAAACCAAAGAGGATTACAGCACGGAAGGAGGTCATTCGGCTCGTCGTGACAATTGTTTTAACACAGCAAGTTGTTATGATCGGGAATGCACTGCCTGAAAGGGTGGTAAAAGCAGATTCAATAGTAACTTGCAAAAGGGAATTGGATAAATACTTGAAAAGGAAAATTTGGCGGAGCTATGGGGAAAGAGCAGGGGGTGTGGGACTAATTGGATAGCTCTTTCAAAGAACTGTCACAGGCACGATGGGCTGAATGGCCTTTATTCAGTGCTATATCATTCTATGATCTTTTCCTTCCTTTTCCCTGCTTAATGCATTACCTCACACTTCTCCTCATTAAACTACATCTGCCACTTGCCTGCCCACTCCGTTAACCTGTCTATGCCTTCCTGAGCCCTTTTGCCAAAGCTCTTCTTTTGCATTGCCTCCAAATTTCAATATTGTGCCCCCTATGTCCAAGTTCATAATAAACCTGGACGCAACATTGACCCCTGGGGTTACATCATCTCCAACCTACTGCCAATCCAAGAAACACCCATTAACCGTAGGGGCAATTTTAACCTAACTTGTCGGGAGGGAATCCCACGGGATCATATGGAACGCAAGTTTTCCACTCTGCCCGATATTACCGACTGACTTCAATGGAGAATAAAATCAGGTGGGATGTGAAACCAACATTGCACCCAAACCCATCAGTTTCCAGATAGGGGTGGGTGGTTAGGTTAACGTTGCCCCAATTTGTTCCCTTTCTATCTATATTGCTGTATTTCCTCTTATACAAGCCTCCTGTGAGGACATAGAATCATAGAATGATACAGCTCAGAAGGAGGCCATTCAGCCCATCGTGCCTGTCCCGGCTCTTTGGTCGAGCGATCCAATTAATCCCACTCCCCTGCTCTTCCCCCATAGCCCTATATTTTTTTCCCTGCAAATATTTATCCAATTCCCTTTTCAATGTTACTATTGATCCCCTTCCACCGCCCTTTCAGGCAGTGCATTCCAGATCACAACAACTCGCTGTGTTTAAAAATGCTTCCTCGTGTCACCTCTGGCTCTTTTTGCCAATCACCTTCAATCTGTGTCCTCCGGTTACTGACACTTCTGCCGCTGGAAACAGCTTCTCCTTATTTACTCTATCAAAACCCTTCATGATTTTGAACACCTCCATCAAATCTCCTCTCAACCTTCGCTGTTCCAAGGAGAACAACACCAGCTTCTCCAGTCTCTCCATGTAACTGAAGTCCCTCATCCCTGGTACCATTCTAAGGTCTCTCTAAGGCCTTGACATCCTTCCTAAAGTGTGGTGCCCACAATACTCCAGCTGAAGCCTAACCAGTGTGTTATAAAGGTTTAACCTAACTTCCTTCTTTCTCATAATTTTGTCTGAAAATCCAAACACACTATGGGGCAGATTTAAGGAACAGAAAGTTGCAGCTAAAAAGAACGTACGAAATAGGGGCTTTTTATATTACATACTTTTGATACATCTGCAATTTTCCATTATGGGCCCAATGGCGGTGTGTTGCCTTGGCAAATTCCACCCTGAGTTGGGTTTATTTAGAAGCTGTCGGCCACGTTTTGCTGAACTTCTAGGTTGGCGAGTGTGGGTAACCAATACTTCCTGATAGATCTCATCCTCTCTCCGACCTTCCACAACCTCAGAGGCGTTTGCATTGCAGGCATTAACCGCTGTGCCTGAAATAGGACACAACAAAGGGAAACTAAAGCCCCATGAGACACAGAAGGAAATATTAAAAACGAAACGTTGTTTTCAAGAATTGAATTGACAGGGGACTGCCTCTCATTCTGGGAATTTGCAAACAGACCACTCAAAGATAAACACCGAGACTATCCACTACAAAACCAAACGGGGAATGGGGTGTGTCCTGTCTCCACCAGGATCAGGAGGAGGCCATTCAGCCCCTCGAGCCTGTCCCGCCATTCAACCAGATAATGGCTGATCTGGTTGGATGTACAAATTAGAATGAATTGCTTTGCGCTTTGCGGATCGACCGCCCGTTATAGAGACCCCACCTCCGGATTTTCATTTCTGTTGTCATCAATGCAGATTTTGAAATCGGGCGGTGTCTATAACGGGAACCCGATCCACAATGCCAGCTTTCGCCCATAGGTGGCCACTTGAAATTCTATCCCCAGTGGGTGAAATTTCTCCGTTCGGTTGGGGTCTTGCGTGCAGCGGACAGTCTGTCATAAAAACACAGGGGCATTGCCCACCATCTTCCACCTATTGGCATTCATGGAGCTGAAAGTCACTGGCAGTGCGCCCATGGTTTTTGCAATCGGCTGCCCGTGAGGCCCCACCAATGGTTTCCTGGTGTTGGCTGGGGGGGGGGGGAGGGAGGGCATCTCGGGACATCCCAACCAGTGAGAAGGATGCTCTCCAACTGCTGTTGCTAGGCAGCTCATTCCAAACAAGCACTGACATGAATCTTGTCATTCATGTGGAAACGACTTATGAAATAATACTGGGCGGTTTGCTGGTGGCGCTGTCCAGGGAGAGTATAAATACTCGGGCATGGGCCCAGCTTGCTCAGGACATTCTTTAACAGGAACTAGTGAAGGATACAACTCGATCTCCATGTTGAAAAACAGTTGATTAAAGCCTTGTTTAATACTCAGACCAAGTGCCCAGTAGTTTTCTTACATCAATCACGTTTACTGATGTTGCCAAAAGAAATATAAGAGAGAAAGAGGTGGGCGGGCGGGGGGGAAGAAATCGGAGATGGGCGGGCACGCGATACTTGCGGTATCTCAATGTTCGCCCATTATATATACGATTGACTTCAATAGAACAGAATATCAGGCGTGTTTTATAAAAATATCAAATAAAGACTTGAATTTATATAGCGCCTTTCACAACCTCATGACGTCCCAAAGCGCTTTACAGCCAATTCAGAACTTTTTTTGAAGTCTAGTCACTGTTGCAATGTAGGAAACGCGGCAGCCAATTTGCACACAGCAAGCCCCCACAAACAGCAATGTGTGAATGACCAGAGGTGTCGGCTGAGGGATAAATATTGGTCCAGGGCACCTGGGAGAACTCCCCTGCTCTTCTTCGAAATAATGCCATCCACCTGAGAGGACAGACGGGGCCTCGGCTTAACATCTCATGCAAAAGACGGCACCTCCGACATTGCGGCGCTCCCTCAGTAATGCACTGGGGAGCATCAGACTAGATGTTGTGCTCGAGTCTCTGGAGTGGGAACTTGAACCCACAACCTTCTGACTTAGAGGTGAGTGTGGACTTGCAGAAGGCTTTCGATAAGGTCCCGCATAAGAGATTAGCGTGCAAAGTTAAAGCACATGGGATTGGGGGTAAGGTACCGACTTGGATAGAGAACTGGTTGGCAGACAGGAAGCAAAGAGTTGGAATAAACGGGTCTTTTTCTGAGTGGCAGGCAGTGACTAGTGGGGTACCACAGGGATCGGTGCTAGGGCCCCAACTATTCACAATATATATTAATGATCTAGACAAGGCAACGAGATGTAATATCTCCAAGTTTGCAGACGACACAAAGCTGGGTGGGCGTGTGTGCTGTGAGGAGGATGCAGAGAAACTCCAGTAAGATTTGGACAGGTTGGGTGATTGGGCAGATGCATGGCAGATGCAGTATAATGTGGATAAATGCGAGGTTATCCACTTTGGTGGCAAAAACAGGAAGACAGATTATTATCTGAACGGTAATAGATTGGGAAAAGGGGAAGTGCAACGAGACCTGGGTGTCCTTGTGCACCAGTCACTGAAGGTAAGCATGCAGGTGCAGCAGGCGGTTAAGAAGGCAAATGGTATGTTGGCCTTCATAGCGAGAGGATTCGAGTACAGGAGCAAGGATGTCTTGCTGCAGTTGTACAGGGCCTTGGTGAGACCACACCTTGAGTATTGTGTGCAGTTTTAGTCGCCTTATCTGAGGAAGGATGTTCTTGCCATGGAGGGAGTGCAGCGAAGATTCACCAGACTGATACCTGGGATGGTAGGAATGACATATGAGGAGAGATTGGGTCGATTAGGCTTATACTCGCTGGAGTTTAGAAGAATGAGAGGGGATCTCATTGAAACTTATAAAATTCTAACAGGACTAGACAGACTAGATGCAGGAAGGATGTTCCCGATGGTGGGGGAGTCCAGAACCAGGGGTCACAGTGTAAGGATAAGGGGTAAGCCATTTAGGACTGAGATGAGGAGAATTTCTTCACCCAGAGAGTGGTGAACCTGTGGAATTCTCTACCACAGAAGGCAGTTGAGACCAATTCATTAAATATATTCAAGAAGGAGTTAGATATATTTCTTAAGGCTAAAGGGATCAAGGGATATGGGGAGAAAGCAGGGACAGGGTACTGAATTTGGATGATCAGCCATGATCTCATTGAATGGCGGAACAGGCTCGAGGGGCCGAATGGCCTATTCCTGCTCCTATCTTCTATGTTTTCTATGTTTCTATGTTTACCCACTGAGCCACGACTGGCATAACGGCTGGCAAAAGCGATTCCGCCTGGTTTGCGTCCCCGGCCATGTCCAATTTCGCCCCCAAAATCTCCCAAACCTTCGCCCCCTTCGCCTGAGATCAGCTGACGCAGCACACACCGCGGGATCAAACCGGGGTCATTATATTTGGATCACTGTGGCTTAAAGCATGCTCAGGAGGCTGTGTCGTTTATTTCAACGAACATCCTTGTGAAAAGTCAGAGAGCAACATTGCCTTTTGTGGAGAAAAAAAAATTGAAGTGTAAGCATCTATCAGTGACATCACCAGAAGGAAGTTAAACCTTTTCTCTGGACTCAGTGTTTCCTGATCGTTTCTTAAAAAAAAACACCCCACAGTTACTGTCCTAAGAGAGATAGAGTGAAAGGAAAACAAAAGCCTGATGATGGATCCTCAAGGTAGGAAAAGTCAGCGCTCTCGGTCTGTCCTTTTCAGATGCTGATGGGTCTGCGGTGTATTTTCAACAGTTTCTGCTTTGATTTTGGATTTCCAGCATTGTCTTGATCAGTTGATTCTGCCGATCTTTATTTGTAATCCTGTCGCTTGCCGTAATCGCCTCTGTGAGCCACCCTTTAAGTAAAGAAAAGGCACGGTTACTGCTGCAGATTGCTCGTGCGAAAGAAAGACTTGCATTTATACATTAGCGCCTTTCACAATCTCAGCACGTCCCTAAGCGCTTCACCGCCGATGAAGTACTTTTTGAAGTGTAGTCACTGTTGTAATGTAGGGAAACGCAGCAACCAATATGCACGCAGTTAGCTCCCACAAACAGCAATGTGATAATGGCCAGATAATCTGTTTTTTCAGTGATGTTGGATGAGGAATAAATAGATAAACACTGGGGAGAAGTCGTCTGCTTTTCCTTGAAATAGTGCCGTGGGATCTTTTACGTTCACCTAAGAGGGCAGACGGTGCCTCGGTTTAACGTCTCATCCGAAAGACGGCACCTCCGACAGTGCAGCTCTACCTTCTAGTACTAGCAACTGGGAGTGTCAGCCCAGATTATGTGCTTAAGTTTCTGGAAGTGGGACTTGAACCCACAGCCTTAGAAACATAGAATCTAGGAGCAGGAGTAGGCCATTCGGCCCGTCAAGCCTGCTCCGCCATTCAATACGATCATGGCTGATCATTCAAATCCAGTACCCTGTCCCTGCTTTAATCCCCGCAGTACACATATCCCACCCTATCCCCGTAACCCCACGTATTTAATTCCCCCTAACATATCCCATCCTATCCCCATAACCCCACATATTTAATCCCCCCCTAACACACTAAGGGTCAATTTATCATAGCCAAATCAACCTAACCCGCACATTTTTGGACTGTGGGAGGAAACCGGAGCACCCGGAGGAAACCCCACGCAGACACGGGGAGAATGTGCAAACTCCGCACAGACAGTCACCCGAGGTCAGATTCGAACCCGGGTCCCTGGCGCTGTGAGGCACCAGTGCTAACCACTATGCCACCGTGTTGCCTTCTAGTGTCAGAGGCAAGAGCGCTACCCACAGAGCTACGTCTCATCCCAAAGGCAACACCTCCGGCAGGTGCCTCCATCTGCTGCTTCTGCCTCCACTTCCCTGAGCCCCCCAGTGTTGTTTAACAACCGCAATAGCAAGACACCCAGTCCAGTGACGGGGATCGTTCTTGATGATATTGTGCCAGTCGTAATCTGGAAATCAAAAGCAAGACTTGCATTTATATAGCACCTTTCATGACCTCAGAACCTCCCAAAGCGCTTTACAGCCAATTTTTTTTTAATTTGCTTATGCGATCTGGGCGTCGCTGGCAAGGCCAGTATTTATTGCCCATCCCTAATTGCCCTTCAGAAGGTGGTGGTGAGCTGCCTTCTTAAACCGCTGCAGTCCGTGTGGTGATGGTACTCCCACAGTGCTGTTAGGGAGGGAGTTCCAGGATTTTGACCCAGCGACGATGAAGGATCGGTGATATATTTCTAAGTCAGGATGGTATGTGACTTGGAAGGGAACTTGGAGGTGGTGGTGTTCCCATGCGCCTGCTGCCCTTGTCCTTCTAGGTGGAAGAGGTCGCGGGTTTGGGAGGTGCTGTCGAAGAAGCCTTGGCGAGTTGCTGCAGTGCAGCTTGTAGATGGTACACACTGCAGCCACGGTACGCCGGTGGTGGAGGAAGTGAATGTTTAAGGTGGTGGATGGGGTGTCAATCAAAGGGGCTGCTTTGTCCTGGATGGTGTCGAGCTTCTTGAGTGTTGTTGGAGCTGCACTCATCCAGGCAAGTGGAGAGTATTCCATCACACTCCTGACTTGTGCCTTGTCGATAGTGGAAAGGCTTTGGGGAGTCAGGAGGTGAGACACTCGCTGCAGAATACCCAGCCTCTGACCTGCTCTTGTTGCCACAGTATTTATGTGGCTGGTCCAGTTAAGTTTCTGGTCAATGGTGACCCCCAGTATGTTGATGGTGGGGGATTCAGCGATGGTAATGCCGTTGAATGTCAAGGGGTGGTGGTTAGACTAGTACTAGCCAATGAAGTATTTTGAAGTGTAGTCACTTGTGAGGTAGGAAACGTGGCAGTCAATTCGCACCCAGCCAGCTCCCACCACCAGCAATGTGATAATGACAAGATAATCTGTTTTTAGTGATGTTGATTGAGGGATAAATATTGGCCAGGACACCGGGGATAACTCCCCTGCTCTTCTTTGATATAGTGCCATGGGATCTTTTACGTCCACACGAGTGGCGCCTTCCACATCTCAGTGTTTACCGCAAGTGAAATAGAAATGCTAATGGGTGAAAACTTACGTTAAAAAAACTTCCACTCCATGTCTAACAGAAGAATCTCCATGCTACTTGCAATTGTTTTTGCCACATTGTGTATACTTTTGAAGGACAAGGTGTTGCAGGTTTGTTTTTGTTCAAGCTACGAAAATACTAGCAACTTCGCAGAAGGAAATATATTCAAAAGTGTTGCAGTAGGGAAAACAACTCGAGAGAGTTGCAACATTTCTAAAAGGTTGTTTCCTTTGCTCATTCGTCTGACACGCTGCGTAAACCCATGATTTTCTGTCGTTCCCCCGTTGTCGTTCCGAACCCAAAGTCCAAAACATCAGTGGTTAACAACAGCAACAGCGTGCATTTATATAGTGCCTTTAACATAGTAAAACGTCCCAAGGCGCTTCACAGCAGCGATTGTCAGGCAAAGATTGATATCAAGCCACTTAAGGAGGTATTAGGGACATGTGACCAAAAGCTTGGCCAAAGAGGTAGGTTTGAAGGAGCATCTTAAAGGAGGAGCGAGAGAGGCGGAGAGGTTTAGGGAGGGAATTCCAGAGCTTAGGGCGCTGGCCGCTGAAGCTGAAGTGACTACACTTCAAAAGTACTTCATTGACTGTGAAGTGCTTTGGGAAATCCTGAGGTCACGAAAGGCGCTAAATAAATGCAAGTTCTTTCTTTCTTTCTTCTTTCCTTCCTTCCTTCCTTCCTTCCTTCTTTCCTTCCTTCTTTCCTCCCTCCCTTTCTTCTTTCTTTCTTTCTTTCTTTCTTTCTTTCTTTCTTTCTTTCTTACTTCCTTCCTTCCTTCCTTCCTTCCTTTCTTTCTTTCTTTCCATCCTTCTTTCTTTCTTGTATACAGCAGCAATCTTCAGTCGCAAAGAAACTTAGCCTAGGTATTTGTTTCTTTCGGAGTGAAGGTTTCTCCCTGATGTAAACAACCAGTACTTCAAATAACCTTACTGAACATTTGATGTTTGGACTTTGCTTTGTCAGAAAATTGAGTTTGAAACAGTAGCAGAGAAAGAGCAGAGAATTAGCAACAAAAAGTTAACAAAGTAAAGCCGAATAACCGCCTTCGACCATATATTTGTTATGGGGAAGTGGATGACGTGAGCAAGAGCGCGTTTCTGGCCAATTTGTAGTTGGCCTTGAGAAGGTGGTGGTGGGCCTTCTTCTTGAACCACTGCAGCCCGTGTGGGGATGGGATTATGGGATATCACACCACGGATACTGACCCAGCGACGATGAAGGAATGGCTGTATAATTCCAAGTCGGGCTGGTGCGCGGCTTGGAGGGGAACTTGGAGGTGATGGTGTTACGATAACACTGCTTCTCTTGGTCCATCTCAGTGGATCCACTGAATCCTGTGGATCGTACATATTGCATCCATAATGCGCCATTGTTGGAGAGTCCAGTGCGCAATGTCCCGATCAAACAAACTGCTCTGTCCTTGATGGTGTTGAGCTCCTTGAGTAGTGTTGCAGCTGCACCCATCAGGCAAGATATGAGTAATCCATCACACTCCTAATTTGAGCCTTGTGGAGAGGCTTTGAGGGGTTCAAGAGGTGAGCCATTCATTGCAGCTTGCCCAGCACCTGCCCTGCTTTTGTAGCCAATGTGGTGATATGATTGATCCAGCTAAGCTTCTGGCCAGTCGTGACCCTCCGAGAAACTAAACAATGATGGTGCCGCTGAAGGTCAGGGTGAGACGGCTGGTTTGAATGTTACCTGTCGTTTGTCAGCCCAAGCCTGGATGTTATCTGGGTCCCAATGTAGGCAGGCATGGGTTGCTTCATTTCAATGAAGGAATGGCCGTTTAAGTACATTGGATAAATACTTGAAAGCAAAATAATTTACAGGGCTACGGGGAAAGAGCCGAGGAGTGGGGCTAATTGGGCAGCTCTATCAAAGTGCCAGCACAGGCACGATGGGCCGAATGGCCTCCTTCTGTGCTGTATCATTCTATGATTCTATGATTACTGGGGAATTTGTGAATGGAGATGCATGTTGTGGAATCGTCCTCAAACAGCCCCACTCCTGACCTCATTGAGGGAAGGTCATCGATGAAGCTGCTGGAGATGGTTGTGTGAAGGTCACTTCCCCTGTGGAAATATTGTGGTGATACTGCGGGCAGTGATGACCAGCCTCCAACACCCACAACCATCTCCCTCTCCCTTATATATAGCTCAAACCACTGGAATATTTTGACCCCCATTGACCTCAGTTTTTTTTTTTAAGAACTTCTTGGTACCATGCTGCCTCGATGTTGAGGACAGTTACTCTCGCTTCTCCCCTGGCATTCAGTTCTTGCATCCATGTCTGGGTCGAGAGTGTGATGAGGTATGGAGCATGGAGGAGTACTGATTCATCAGTTGAGGGCGGGGAGTGGATGGTGACCAGCATGAGGTTTCCTTGACCTGAAGGCATGAGACTTCATGGGGTCTGGAGCTAGATGTTGAAGATGCCCAGGCCATTCCTACCTGACTGTATAGCCAGCTCTGGTGCGTCCATCTTGCTGGTGGGTACAGGACATATCCAGGGATGGTGATGGAGGAGCCTGGGGTGTAGAATTATATTATACTATGAGTACACCTATGCCAGACTGTTGACTAGTCTGTGGGACATCTCCCCCAATCCCCAGATGTTAGTGAGGAAAACATTGTATGGTTATCTTGGTTGCGATTGTCTAAGTCTTGTCCTGATATGCTGCCTGTATCATTCCAAATAGGTCCGTCTGATTTTCCCTTATTTTTGAACTTGGTGTTTACAACTGAGTAGCTTCTAGGCTGCTTCAGAGGGCATTACATGTCAATCACGTAGGGTGAGACTGGAGTCACATATAGGCCACGCCAGATAACGTTGTCAATCTACCTTCCCTGAAGGACATTGGTGTACTAGTTGAGTTTTTACAATAATCTCAAAGCTGTTCTGGTTGTTTTTCTGGGATACTATTCAGGTACCATAGCCAGTAGACTATGGGACTGGAACAAAACTAAAGCCCCACTAACAGCTGAAAGCCCCAGGAACAACCCAAAGCCCCACCAATCCCCAAGGCCACATAAATAGACCAAAGCCCCACCAACAGCCCAAAGCTCCATCAAAAGTTCAAAGACCCACCAACAACCCAAAGACCCACCAACAACCCAAAGCCCCACCAACAACCCAAAGCCCCACCAACAACCCAAAGCCCAAGCAACAGCCCAAACACCGACCAACAGCCCAAAGCTCCATCAACAGCCCAAAGGCCCACCAACAGCCCAAAGCCCAAGCAACAACCCAAAGACCCACCAACAGCCCAAAGCTCCATTAACAGCCCAAACACCGACCAACAGCCCAAAGCTCCATCAACAGCCCAAAGGCCCACCAACAGCCCAAAGACCCAGCAACAACCCAAAGACCCACCAACAGCCCAAAGCTCCATTAACAGACCAAACACCGACCAACAGTCCAAAGCTCCATCAACAGCCCAAAGGCCCACCAACAGCCCAAAGACCCACCAACAACCCAAAGCTCCATCAACAGCCCAAAGCTCCATCAACAGCCCAAAGACCCACCAACAACCCAAAGACCCACCAACAACCCAAAGCCCCATCAACAGCCCAAAGACACACCAACAGCCCTAAGCCCCAACAAACCAAAGTTCAAAGACCCACCAACAACCCAAAGCCCAAGCAACAGCCCAAAGCCCAAGCAACAGCCCAAAGGCCCACCAACAGCCCAAAGGCCCACCAACAGCCCAAAGGCCCACCAACAGCCCAAAGACTCACCAACAGCCCAAAGACACACCAACAACCCAAAGACCCACCAACAACCCAAAGACCCACCAACAACCCAAAGACCCACCAACAGCCCAAAGGCCCACCAACAACCCAAAGACTCACCAACAGCCCAAAGGCCCACCAACAGCCCAAAGACTCACCAACAGCCCAAAGACACACCAACAACCCAAAGACCCACCAACAACCCAAAGGCCCACCAACAGCCCAAAGGCCCACCAACAGCCCAAAGACTCACCAACAGCCCAAAGACACACCAACAACCCAAAGACCCACCAACAACCCAAAGACCCACCAACAACCCAAAGACCCACCAACAGCCCAAAGACCCACCAACAACCCAAAGCTCCATCAACAGCCCAAAGACCCACCAACAGCCCAAAGACCCACCAACAACCCAAAGACCCACCAACAACCCAAAGACCCACCGACAACCCAAAGCCATATTGCAGCCCAAAAACCCCAACTCTGACGCACTCCACACCTGTTTCAAGCCCCATCCTTGACTACTTTTTGACTGAGTTAATGTCGGCAACTCTATACTTACGCATCTCAACCACATCTTATATTCCACTTTCACCACTGTCATGCATCCCAGTTCAGATACAGTCAAGGTTGGAGTGAAAGTAAAACATTCCCTGCACTGTCCCAACAAACACTCCCAGATCATGTACAACATGGATTGCATACAAAGTAAAACACTACCTTCATTGTCCCATCAATCACTCCCAGGTCAGGTACAGCACAGATTAGATGTAGATTAAAGATGCATCTACACTGCCTTGTTGAAGTTTCTTTTTAACGTTAGATTCCGTTTTGTGAATGTTTCAGGTGGTAAAGCCTTCGGAATCCTTAAAGCGCAACAGGATGACCGTCTAGAATCAATCAATAAGGTACGGAGAAAGACAAGGAAGGGAAATGTGTTCAAAAACACTGGGACGAGAGATAAACCTATATATTCTGTGAACTTTTGTGCTCATCGAGGTAAGGGTTATTAATATTGGTAAGTGGAAGTATTTCCATTTCAGGCACCAAGTATCAGCAGGAGGTACTCACAGGACAGATACACTGTGGATTAGATACATATTAAATCTCAATCTGCACTGTCCCGTCAAACACTCCCAGGATAGGTACAGTGTCCGTCAGATACAGAGTAAAGCTCCCTCTACACTGTCACATCAAACACTCCCAGAGCAGGTACAGCACTGGTTAGATATAGAGTAAAGCTCCATCTACACTATCCCATCAAACACTCCCAGGGCAGATACAGGAGGGGTTAGATACAGAGTAAAGCTCCCTCTACACTGTCCCATCAAACACTCCCAGTGCAGTTACAGCACGGGTTAGATACAGAGTAAAGCTCCCTCTACACTGTCCCATCAAACACTCCCAGGGCAGGTACAGCACGGGTTAGATACACAGTAAAGCTCCCTCTACACTGTCCCATCAAGCACTCCCAGGGCAGGTACAGCACTGGTTAGATACACAGTAAAGCTCCCTCTACACTGTCCCATCAAGCACTCCCAGGGCAGGTACAGCACGGGTTAGATACAGAGTAAAGCTCCCTCTACACTGTCCCATCAAACACTCCCAGGGCAGGTACAGCAAGGGTTAGAGACAGAGTAAAGCTTCCTCTACACTGTCCCATCAAACACTCCCAGGGCAGGTACAGCAAGGGTTAGAGACAGAGTAAAGCTCCCTCTAGGCTGTCCCATTAAACACTCCCGGCGCAGGTACAGCACGGGTTATATACAGAGTAAAGCTTCCTCTACACTGTCCCATCAAACACTCCCAGGGCAGGTACAGCAGGGGTTAGATACAGAGTAATGAACAAATGAGGGAATGATATCATATGATGCCTTTCTTGGATTTACATGTGCCTGTCTGTGTGGGGGGAGGCCTATACTGTGGGCACCTATTCCTGGGCAGGCCGATACTGTGGGCGCCTATTTCTGGGCAGGCCTATACTGTGGGCGCCCATTTCTGGGCAGGCCTATACTGTGGCCGCCTATTTGTGCAAAGTGCTAGAATATGGCCGCCTATTTGTGGGCAGGCCTATACTGTGGGCGCCTATTTCTGGGAAGTGCTGGAATATGGCTACCTATTTGTGGGCAGGCCTATACTGTGGGCGCCTATTTCTGGAAAGTGCTAGAATATGGCCGCCTATTTGTGGGCAGGCCTATACTGTGGGCGCCTATTTCTGGAAAGTGCTGGAATATGGCCACCTATTTCTGGGCAGGCCAATACTGTGGGCGCCTATTTCTGGGAAGTTCTAGAATATGGCCGCCTATTTCTGGGCAGGCCTATACTGTGGGCGCCTATTTCTGGGAAGTGCTGGAATATGGCCACCTATTTCTGGGCAGGCCTATACTGTGGCCGCCTATTTCTGAGAAGTGCTGGAATATGGCCACCTATTTCTGGGCAGGCCTATACTGTGGCCGCCTATTTCTGAGAAGTGCTGGAATATGGCCACCTATTTCTGGGCAGGCCTATACTGTGCCTGTCCCCAAATGGACCAGAAGATTAAGGCAGGTGTGAAAGTGGCTAGGACCCAGCGTTATTCGGTGCCACCCATAGTTCCCGCCACCGCCCCCTCCCTGCCCCCATCCCGACCCCCACACCCCCTCAATCTGGCGTTACTGCCTCGTAAACCAGAGGAAATTCATCCCCTCATTGCCTCGGCACACACATCAAAAATGTCCACTTGAGCCAAGTACCAGCGAGGAACAGACTCCAACAGGGGGGCCTGCCTTCAGCGGAGAAGAAGGAAACTGGAAGAAGAAAATATTTGTTTGTGTTTGAATTGTGACACATTCAAAACCCATTTGGATAAAGTGTAACCACATGCGAGTGTCGACCTTGGCTCAGTGGGTAGCACTCCCACCTTTGAGTCAGGAGGTCATGGGTTCACAGTCCCATGCCAGAGACTTGAGCACAAAATCCAGGCCGACACGCCCGCTGAGATGCTGAGGGGTCTTTCCATTGTCTTTCAGGTGATCTGTAATATTAAATCTGCGCTCTCAGGTAGATGTGAAGGATCAGAGCAGGGGACTTCTCCCAGTGTGTCCTGGACAAGATTTATCTCTTAATCTGCATCGCCAAAAAAAAAGAAAACGGATTAACTGGTCCGACATCTCAGTGCGGTTTGTGGGCTCTTGCTGTGCACAAATTGAGTGTCACATTTGCCTGTCAAGCACTTTGGAAGTTCAGAGGATGTGAAAGGCACCACAATAATACAGGGGTCAGTCGTGTTTGAATGGGAGGAACATGGAACAAGGAGCCAGTTGCCAAGATAATGTTTTGTTGCTGATGTCAGCAGTAATAGAATGTTACAATAAATATTCTTAAATAATAAACTGCTTAAATTGAGGAAGTTCCCCAATGACTCAATGAGTATAAATAAACTCTCTCAACCACTCACCCACCTCTTCCCATTCACAATCAGACACCGTGCAGCCTGTTCCCAGCGGAGGGGATTAACCCTCTCACCCACCTCTCCCCATTCACAGTCAGACACCGGGCAGCCTGTTCCCAGCGAAGAGGATTAACCCTCTAACCCACCTCTCCCCATTCACAGTCAGGCACCAGGGCAGCCTATTCTCAGTGGAGGTGATTAACCCTCTAACCCACGTCTCCCCATTCACGGTCAGACACCGGGGCAGCCTTTTCCCAGCGGAGGGGATTAACCCTCTCTCCCACCTCTCCCCATTCACGGTCAGACACCAGGCAGCCTGTTCCCAGCGGAGGGGATTAACCCTCTCACCCACCTCTAACCATTCACAGTCAGACCTCAGACAGTCTGTACCCAGTGTGGGGGATTACCCCTCTCAACCACCTCTCCCCATTCACAGTCAGACACCGGGCAGCCTGTTCCCAGCGAAAGGGATTAACCCTCTCACCCACCTCTCCCCATTCACAGTCAGACACTGGGAAGCCTGTTCCCAGCGGAGGGGATTAACCCTCTCACCCAGCTCTCCCCATTCACAGTCAGTCACCAGGCAGCCTGTTCCCAACGAAGGGGATTAACCCTCTCACCCACCTCTCCCCATTCTCAGTCAGACACCGGGCAGCCTGTTCCCAGCGGAGGCGATTAACCCTCTCCCCACCTCTTGTCGCAAGGACCAGTGCTGAGGCCTCAGCTATTTACCATCTATATTAATGACCTAGATGAAGGGACCGAGTGTAATGTATCCAAGTTTGCTGATGATACAAAGTTAGGTGGGACAGTAAGCTGTAAGGAGAACACAAAGAGTCTGCAAAAGGATATAGATAGACTAATTGAGTGGGCAGTAAGGTGGCAGATGGACTATAATGTAGGGAAATGTGAGGTTATTCACTTTGGTAGGAAGAATAGAAAAACAGAATATTTTTTGAATGGTGAGAAACTTTAAAATGTTGGTGTTCAGAGAGATTTGGGTATCCTTGTGCAAGAAACACAGAAAGCTAGCATGCGGGTTCAGCAAGCAATAAGGAAGGCAAATGGCATGTTGGCCTTTATTGCAAGGGGGTTGGAGTATAAGAGTAAGGAAGTCTTGCTACAATTGTACAGGGCCTTGGTGAGACCACACCTGGAGTACTGCGCACAGTTTTGGTCTCCTTATCCAAGGAAGGATATACTTGCCTTGGAGGCAGTGAAACGAAGGTTCACTAGATTGATTCCTGGGATGAGAGGGCTGTCCTATGATGAGAGATTGTGTAGGATAGGCCTATACTCTCTGGAGTTTCGAAGAATGAGAGGTGATCTCATTGAAACATACAAGATTCTGAAGGGGATTGACAGGGTAGATGCTGAGAGATTGTTTCCCCTGGCTGCAGAGTCTAGAACCAGCGGGCATAGTCTCAGGATAAGTGGTAGGCCATTTAAGACTGAGATGAGGAGCAATTTCTTCACTCAGAGGGTTGTGAATCTTTGAAATTCTCTGCCCCAGAGGGCTGTGCATGCTGAGTCTTTGAGTATATTCAAGGCTGAGATAGATAGATTTTTGGACTCTAGGGGGGAAAAATTCCGGAGCGGATATCAAGTGGCGCCCCCTGCCTTACCGCCTGCCGCTAGCAACGACAGGTTGAGGGGAGCGTTTTGCAGTCAGGAAGGGACTGGGGGAGCGCTATTTAAAGGCGACCACATCCTGCCTTTTTTTGTTGGTGACATTTTTGAACCACGCATTCTGAGAGAGAGAGAGAGAGAGAGACTTCTGGAGAGATTCAACGTTGTGTGAAGGAGTTTTGGGTACTGAGCAGCACTTTGCAGGTTCATTTTGATTTGCCCTTCCTTGTATCGATTTAGAAGAGACTGTGGGGGCTGCACTCTGAGCTCTTTCCCTGGTTCTCTCCATTGTTCTTTCCAGCAGATTTGATGTACAGGTCTCTCCAGGCCGAGATTCAAGGCTGCAATGATCAGGATGTGGATGGAAAGCAAGATCAACCCTCCCCTTTAAGAACTGGCCGGGGCCATTGTGTCTGTGTTCCATTGCTGACTGACATCACATGAGCTTCGCCAGCGCTCTGAGTTAGCGCCTCGCTCCTCGGCCTTTGCGCCTTAAGACAGATGTGTAGCGCCTGATTTAGCGCTCCAATCACCTCCAGGGGCGATAAAAGTCAAGTTTGCAGTCGGAGGCGATAATTAGCGCCAGGCGCTAATCTTTGCGCCCAGCCGATAATTGCGCCCCAAACGAGGCGATACTGAATTTTTCCCCCGAGGGGAATTAAGGTATATGGAGATCGGGCGGGAAGGTGGAGTTGAGGTCAATGATCAGCCATGATCTTATTGAATGGCGGAGCAGGCTCGAGGGGCCATGTGGCCCACTCCTGCTCTTATTTCTTATGTTCTTATGTATTCACAGTCAGACACAGGGCAGCCTGTTCCCAGCGGAGGGGATTAACCCTCTCACAGACCTCTGCCCATTCACAGTCAGACACTGGGGCAGCCTGTTCCCAGAGGAGGGGATTAACCCTCTCACCCACCTCTGCCCTTTCACAGTCAGACACTGGGGCAGCCTGTTCCCAGAGGAGGCGATTAACCCTCTCACCCACCTCTGCCCATTCACAGTCAGACACTGGGGCAGCCTGTTCCCAGCGGAGGGGATTAACCCTCTCACATACCTCTGCCCATTCACAGTCAGACACTGGGGCAGCCTGTTCCCAGCGGAGGGGATTAACCCTCTCACCCACCTCTCCCCATCCTCTCCCCATTCACAGTCAGACACCAGGCAGCCTGTTCCCAGCAGAGGGGATTAACCCTCTCACCCACCTCTCCCCATTCACAGTCAGACACCAGGCAGCCTGTTCCCAGCAGAGGGGATTAACCCTCTCACCCAGCTCTCCCCATTCTCAGTCAGACACCGGGCAGCCTGTTCCCAGCAGAGGGGATTAACCCTCTCACCCAGCTCTCCCCATTCACAGTCAGATACCGGGCAGCCTGTTCCCAGCGGAGGGGATTAACCCTCTCCCCACCTCTTGTCGCAAGGACCAGTGCTGAGGCCCCAGCTATTTACCATCTATATTAATGACCTAGATGAAGGGACTGAGTGTAATGTATCCAAGTTTGCTGATGATACAAAGTTAGGTGGGACAGTAAGCTGTGAGGAGAACACAAAGAGTCTGCAAAGGGATATAGATAGACTAAGTGAGTGGGCAGTAAAGTGGCAGATGGACTATAATGTAGGGAAATGTGAGGTTATTCACTTTGGTAGGAAGAATAGAAAAACAGAATATTTTTTGAATGGTGAGAAACTTTAAAATGTTGGTGTTCAGAGAGATTTGGGTATCCTTGTGCAAGAAACACAGAAAGCTAGCATGCGGGTTCAGCAAGCAATAAGGAAGGCAAATGACATGTTGGCCTTTATTGCAAGGAGTTGGAGAATAAGAGTAAGGAAGTCTTGCTACAGTTGTACAGGGCCTTGGTGAGACCACACCTGGAGTACTGCGCACAGTTTTGGTCTCCTTATCCAAGGAAGGATATACTTGCCTTGGAGGCAGTGAAACGAAGGTTCACTAGATTGATTCCTGGGATGAGAGGGCTGTCCTATGATGAGAGATTGTGTAGGATAGGCCTATACTCTCTGGAGTTTCGAAGAATGAGAGGTGATCTCATTGAAACATACAAGATTCTGAAGGGGATTGACAGGGTAGATGCTGAGAGGTTGTTTCCCCTGGCTGCAGAGTCTAGAACCAGGGGGCATAGTCTCAGGATAAGTGGTAGGCCATTTAAGACTGAGATGAGGAGCAATTTCTTCACTCAGAGGGTTGTGAATCTTTGAAATTCTTTACCCCAGAGGGCTGTGCATGCTGAGTCTTTGAGTATATTCAAGGCTGAGATAGATAGATTTTTGGACTCTAGGGGGGAAAAATTCAGTTGGTTGCGCCTCCCGTTAGCGCCCCGGAGCGGATATCAAGTGGCGCCCCCTGCCTTACCGCCTGCCGCTAGCAACGACAGGTTGAGGGGAGCGTTTTGCAGTCAGGAAGGGACTGGGGGAGCGCTATTTAAAGGCGACCACATCCTGCCTTTTTTTGTTGGTGACATTTTTGAACCACGCATTCTGAGAGAGAGAGAGAGAGAGAGACTTCTGGAGAGATTCAACGTTGTGTGAAGGAGTTTTGGGTACTGAGCAGCACTTTGCAGGTTCATTTTGATTTGCCCTTCCTTGTATCGATTTAGAAGAGACTGTGGGGGCTGCACTCTGAGCTCTTTCCCTGGTTCTCTCCATTGTTCTTTCCAGCAGATTTGATGTACAGGTCTCTCCAGGCCGAGATTCAAGGCTGCAATGATCAGGATGTGGATGGAAAGCAAGATCAACCCTCCCCTTTAAGAACTGGCCGGGGCCATTGTGTCTGTGTTCCATTGCTGACTGACATCACATGAGCTTCGCCAGCGCTCTGAGTTAGCGCCTCGCTCCTCGGCCTTTGCGCCTTAAGACAGATGTGTAGTGCCTGATTTAGCGCTCCAATCACCTCCAGGGGCGATAAAAGTCAAGTTTGCAGTCGGAGGCGATAATTAGCGCCAGGCGCTAATCTTTGCGCCCGGCCGATAATTGCGCCCCAAACGAGGCGATACTGAATTTTTCCCCCTAGGGGAATTAAGGTATATGGAGATCGGGCGGGAAAGTGGAGTTGAGGTCAATGATCAGCCATGATCTTATTGAATGGCGGAGCAGGCTCGAGGGGCCATGTGGCCCACTCCTGCTCTTATTTCTTATGTTCTTATGTATTCACAGTCAGACACCGGGGCAGCCTGTACCCAGTGGAGGGGATTAACCCTCTCACCCACCTCTGCCTATTCACAGTCAGACACAGGGCAGCCTGTTCCCAGCGGAGGGGATTAACCCTCTCCCCATCCTCTCCCCTTTCACAGTCAGACACGGGGCAGCCTGTTCCCAGTGGAGGGGGTTAACCCTCTCACCCACCTCTGCCTATTCACAGTCAGACACCGGGCAGCCTGTTCCCAGCGGAGGGAATTAACCCTCTCACCCACCTCTCCCCATTCACAGTCAGACACCGGGCAGCCTGTTCCCAGCGGAGGGGATTAACCCTCTCACCCACCTCTCCCCATCCTCTCCCCATTCACAGTCAGACTCCAGGCAGCCTGTTCCCAGTGGAGGGGATTAACCCTCTCACCCACCTCTCCCCATTCACAGTCAGACACTGGGCAGCCTGTTCCCAGTGGAGGGGGATTAACCCTCTCACCCACCTCTCCCCATCCACAGTCAGACACTGGGCAGCCTGTTCCCAGTGGAGGGGGATTAACCCTCTCACCCACCTCTCCCCATTCACAGTCAGACACTGGGCAGCCTGTTCCCAGTGGAGGGGATTAACCCTCTCACCCACCTCTCCCCATTTGCAGAAACAGATGATCCAGACATTTTGATGGTTCTGGGCTGCAGGGTTTACGAAATCAGCCGAATTAACCATGACATCTTTCAGTTCCTGTGTCTAAAATGCTCACAATCCGGAGAGCTGTGGGGCTTACTGGGCTTCCTGTCAGTGCACAGCAGCTGAGACCAGACAGGAAACACGTTCCCTACCCTGCCATGGAGCAGGGGGATGTGAGTAACTGCTGGCTGTGCAGCCGAGTGGGACCAGAAGCTTTCATGAATATTTCACAAGGGTCAGAGGAACATTATTTACACTGAAACAAATCAGACATTTCCTACACTATATAAATTCAACTTCGTTCCTTCTTTCTCTCTCCTTCTCTCTCTCTCTCTCTCTCTCTTTCTGTATTTCTTTCGATCTACTCCCACAAACGCCAATGACCAGATAATCTGTTTTTAGTGACGTTGGTTGAAGGATAAATATCGGGCAGGACACCGGGGAGAACTCCCCCCCTGCTCCTCCGCAAAACTGTTCTCCTTCGGAAGGCAAAGAGGAGATTGGATGGAGGTGTTTAAAATCAGGAAGGGTTTCGGTCGAGTAACTAAAGAGAAACTGTTTCCAATGGCTGAAGGGTCGGTAACCAGAGGGCACAGATTTAAGGTGATTGGCAAAAGAACCAGAGGCGACATGGGGGAAAACTTTTTTACGCAACGAGTGGTTAGGATTTGGAACGCGCTGCCTGAGAGGGTGGTGGAGGCAGATTCAATAGTAGCCCTCAAAAGGAAGTTGGATAAATACTTGAAGGGGAAAAATATTGCAGGGATATGGGGAAAGAGCCGGGGGGGAGTGGGACTAACTGGATTGCTCTTCGAAAGAAAAACAGAAAATGCTGGAAATACTCAGCAGGTCAGGCAGCATCTGTGGAGAGAGAAACAGAGTTAACGTTTCAGGTCGATGCCCTTCTGTCAGAAACCTGAAATGTTAACTCTGTTTCTCTCTCTCTCTCCACAGCTGCTGCCTGACCTGCTGAGTATTTCCAGCATTTTCTGTTTTTATTTCAGATTTCCAGCATCCGCAGTCTTTTGCTTTGGCTCTTCGAAAGAGCCAGCCCAGACTCGATGGGCCGAACGGCCTCCTTCTATGCTGTACTATTCTATAATAGTGGACGTGGGATCTTTTAAATCCATCTTAGAGGGCAGAGGGGGCCTCAGTTTAAAAATCTCACCTGAACGGCAGGGCCTCCGACAGTACAACGCCCCCTCAACTGCAGTGGGAGTGTTGGCCTAGATTATGTACCCAAGGTTCTCCTGGAGTGGGATTTGAACCCAAAACCTTCTGACTTGGAAGCAGGAGTACTCCCCACAGAGCCACGGCCGGCACACCTGGGAGCTGCTACAATACAATACAAGAGTTTGACCGCACGGACTTGACCTCTCCTATCTATGTCACGTGCTCTCTCGCCTGGCTGCACGGCCTATATCTCAGGCAAGAGTGATTGCTGCTGCCGCACAGACCAAGCAGTTCATTTCCTGTGTGGCTAATGTGTGAGCGCGTAGTGGATCTGACCAGCCCGCTGTGTCTTACGCGTGCTGCTAAATGTAGGGCAAGTGTCGATCGATTGCATGGAAGAGGGAAGAATCAACACTTAAAAACACAGCAGTGTGTAACAGTTTAAAATAGAGCGAGAGAGAGAGAGAGAGAGAGAGAGACAGAGAGAGTGAATGTTTGTGTTACTGACTGCCAGAAGTAGCCCTTTTGGATGGGGGAAACTCTAAGTGCAGAGTAGGGGCAACAATGCAGGACAACATCAAGGTTGAACAAGGTAGCACAACAACAACTTGCATTTATATAGCACCTTTAGCATAGTATTCACTAGAGTTTAGAAGAATGAGGGGGGATCTCATTGAAACGTATAAAATTCTGACAGGGCTGGACAGACTGGTTGCAGGGAGGATGTTTCCCCTGGCTAGGGGCTCTAGAACGAGGGGTAACGGTCTCAGGATACGGGGTAGGACATTTAGGACTGAGATGAGGAGAAATTTCTTCACTCAGAGGGTGGTGAACCTGTGGAATTCTCTGCCACAGAAGGCTGTGGAGGCCAAGTCACTGAATATATTTAAGAAGGAGATAGATAGATTTCTAGACACAAAAGGCATCAAGAGGTATGGGGAGAGAGCGGGAATATGGTATTGAGATAGAGGATCAGCCATGATCATATTGGCCCAAAAATTCGGCTGAATACGGGAGAGTACAAACTGTGTACTCTCGCGTATTCGGTCCCGAAGTGCCGGTTTCCTGCATGCACTGCGCATGCGCGGGAAACCAGCACTTCAGGTATGGCGAAGGGGGCGGTTCCTAAGTGAACCGCGTGCGCACTACAGGCTGTGCGCACGCAGCACACTTAGGTTTTTTTTCAGGTTTCAACGCGAAGGTAAGTATGGAAGATTTTACACATGAAGAAAGGAGGCGTAAGACCCCCCTCTTCACAAGGTAAGTAGTTAATTAAGTATTATTTTAAAATTTTTTCAACAGGTTTATCTTTTTTAGAGACTTTAAAGAAAGGTAAGTTTATTTTTATAACTTTTAAAAAGAATTTAAATCTTTTCAAAAATTTAAATTTTTGTTTAAAGTGGTTAATTTATTTAACTATAGTTATTTTATTAATGTGATGGGGTTTTTTTTTAATTTATTTGAGGTTTAGCTGTTCTTTTGGGGGCGCTTTGTATTCATAGTTTTGACAGTTCTCCTGTCAAATCTATGAATGAAAGATGGTCTGCTGCCATTGGCTCTCCATGGCCCACGTGATCCCAGAGGTCGCATCGAACTAACTGCGCCTCTGGGACACGCACACACTGCGCGCCGGGAGAGGCCCAGGACCCGAAGTTCGTGTGGGCCCGAAACACAACGGCAGGCGCGGTAGGTAAGATCGCGCGCGATCCTTACCCCCGCGGCAAGCCTCCGAGTCAAATTTCTGGGCCATTGAATGGCGGAGCAGGCTTGAAGGGCCGAAATGGCCTCCTCTTGCTCCTATTTTTTTTCTATGTTTTTATGTAAAAAAAGTCCCAAGACACTTCAAAGGAGCGAGTATCAAACAGAATTGGACGCCGAGATCCCATAAAGAGATATTAGGCCAAGTGACCCAAAAGCTTGATCAAAGAGGTAAGGTTTAAGAAGCGTCTTAATGAAGCAGAGAGAGGCGGAGAGTTTTAGGGAAAGAATTCCAGAGCTTAGGGCCCAGGCAGCTGAAGGCATGGCCGCCGATGGTGGGGCGATGGAAAGCGAGGGATGCACAAGAGGCCCGAATTGGAGGAGCGCCGAGATCTCCGAGGGTTAAGAACATAAGAACATAAGATGTAGGAGCAGGAGTCGGTCATTTGGCCGCTCGAGCCTGCTCCGCCATTCAATAAGATCATGGCTGATCTGATCTTGGCCTCAATTCCACTTCCCTGCCCGCTCCCCATAACCCTTGACTCCCTTATTGTTCAAAAATCTGTCTATCTCCACTATCACTGGTTGGCAGGGCCGGAGGTGGTTACGGAAATAAGGAGGGTTCGAGGCCATGGAGGTGAGGCAAATCAAGGTGCTGTGGTTAGATGAGGTCAGGCTTCGGTTTCAGAAGCCTGTAGATTGTAGAAAGAAAGTATGACTGAGGGAAGTGAGGAGCCCCACAGTTTGGAGATGACGGGAGAGGATGAGCTAGAGAAGGGGATGGCGCAATGAGTCACGGGGGTAGAAATCCCACTTGGGCAGGTAGCGCAAAACCAGTGATGTTGCATTGACTGCCCATCAAATTTTGTCTGATAATCGCATCTGTGAAGTGCCTCGGGCCATCTTTTTTATTCATTCATGGGATGTGGGCATTGCTGACAAGGCCGGCATTTATTGCCCATCCCTCATTGCCCTTGAGAAGGTGGTGGTGAGCCGCCTTCTTGAACCACTGCAGTCCGTGTGGTGAAGGTACTCCCACAGTGCTGTTACCGAGGGAGTTCCAGGATTTTGACCCAGCGACGATGAAGGAACAGCCGATATATTTCCAAGTCAGGATGGTGTGTGACTTGGAGGGGAACTTGGAGGTGGTGGTGTTCACATGCGCCTGCTGCCCTTGTCCTTCTAGGTGGAAGCGGTCGTGGGTTTGGGAGGTGCTGCCGAAGAAGCCTTGGCGAGTTGCTGCAGAGCATCCTGTAGATGGTACACACTGCAGCCACGGTGCGTCGGTGGTCTAGGGAGTGAATGTTTAAGGTGGTGGATGGGGTGTCAATCAAAGGGGCTGCTGTGTCCTGGATGGTGTTGATTTTCTTGAGTGTTGTTGGAGCTGCACTCATCCAGGCAAGTGGAGAGTATTCCATCACACTCCTTACTTGTGCCTTGTAGATGGTGCTTTTACAACATTACTACATTAAAGGCGCGATACAAATGAAAGTTGCTGTTGTGGTTGAGAATGTTTGCCTGAACTGTGACGCTCTATTTCCCATCACTGGCAGCCTTGACCTTGATGAGTACAAAATTCAAGGAGTGGGGGAAAGGTCATGTAATAACTTAAGTAAAGCTTGTACAACAATGCTATGTTTTCCTCTCAAACTCTGGTTCCTATGGTGACTGAGGTACTTTTCCTTTTGTAGGACTTCCTGGAGGACCCCAAGTACAACACTGATCCATACCTGGAAGACAAACTCAGAGCTTTCAAACGTAACTCTTCTGCTCATTGATGTACAACGCCTGCTGGGGGGGACGGGCGGTGTCAATGGATTTTAACCTGTGCGGGAGTGGGGATGGGGGGTGGGCTTCATTAAGTTGCTGCCCAAAGGGTGCAGGCAAAGAGCGATGGCCACCCTCACATATAGTTGTAGTTTCCCTCATAACAGGTCTCAGAGGGTTACCCATACCTCTGTTGCCCGTACCCCAACTCGCACCAAGTCCCGTTCACTCTTCACCCACTGTGGTCGTTGATCTACACTGGCTCTCGGTCCGGCAACGCCTCAGTTTTCAAGTTCTCATCCTTGTTTTCAAATCCCTTCAATAGCATCTCCCCTCTCCCTATCTCTGTAACCTCCTCCAGCCCTACAACCCTCCGAGATCCATGCCCTCCTCCAATTCTGGCCTCTTGCGCATCCCCGATTTTAATCGCTCCACCATTGGCGGCCGTGCCTTCAGCTGCCAAGGCGCTAAGCTCTGGAATTCCCTCCCGAAACCTCTCCGCCTCTCTACCTCTCTCAGAGAATCATAGAATGGTTACAGCACAGAAGGAGGCCATTCGGCCCGTCGAGCCCGTGCCGGCTCTCTGCAAGAGCACTTCAGCTAGTCCCACTCCCCCGCCCTTTCCCCGTAGCCCTGCTAGAAAAATTCTTTCAGGTACTTATCCAATTCCCTCTTGAAAGCCATGATCGAATCTGCCTCCACCACCCTCTCAGGCCGTGCATTCCAGGTAGAAACATAGAAAAATAGGAGCAGGAGTAGGCCATTCGGCCCTTCGAGCCTGCTCCGCCATTCAATATGATCATGGCTGATCCTCTATCTCAATACCATATTCCTGCTCTCCCCATACCCCTTGATGCCTTTTGTGTCTAGAAATCTATCTATCTCCTTCTTAAATATATTCAGTGACTTGGCCTTCTGTGGTAGAGAATTCCACAGGTTCACCACCCTCAGTGAAGAAATTTTTCCTCATGTCAGTCCTAAATGTCCTACCCCGTATCCTGAGACTGTGACCCCTCGTTCTAGAGCCCCCAGCCAGGAGAAACATCCTCCCTGCATCCAGTCTGTCTAGCCCTGTCAGAATTTTATACATTTCAATTAGATCCCCTCTCATTCTTCTAAACTCTAGTGAATACAGGCCTAGTCGACCCAATCTCTCCTCATACGACAGTCCTGCCATCCCAGGAATCAGTCTGGTGAACCTTCGCTGCACTCCCTCTGTGGCAAGTATATCCTTTCTTAGGTAAGGAGACCAAAACTGCACACAGTACTCCAGGTGTGGATCCTAACTGGCTGCGTAAAAAGGTTTTTCCTCATGTCGCCTTTGGTTCTTCTGCCAATCACCTGAAATCTGTGCCCTCTGGTTCTCGACCCTTCTGCCAATGGGAACAGTTTCTCTCTCTCTACTCTGTCTAGACCCCTCATGATTTTGAACAGCTCTATCAAATATCCTCTCAACCTTCTCTGCTCCAAGGAGAACAACCCCAGCCTCTCCAGTCTATCCACGTAACTGAAGTCCCTCATCCCTGTTTGCTCATCACAATTGTCGTAATTGTCTCCTCCTTTAAGACGCTCCTTAAAACCTACTCTTTTGACCAAGCTTTTGAGTTCAGGTCGGATAATCATTTTACACCTCGCTCGATTTCACACCCTATTGAAGTCAATGAAAAGCAGAGGGGAAGCTAGATGAGTACCTGAGGGAGAAAGGAATAGATGGTAATAGAGATAGGGTGGGAGGAGGCTCGTGTGGAGCATAAACACCGGCACAGACCAGTTGGGCCGAATGGCCTGTTTCACAGCTTTAAGTTCAATGTAAAATTGGGCAGGGTCTAAATTGGACATCCAGCTCGAACCAGGGCGGGTTAGATTAAAATTTGAGGCAAATATTCCATTATCGTTGAATCACAGTTGATCCTTTTTTTTGTTTGCATTGCTTTCCAGAGAAATATATGGAGTTCGACCTCAATAACCAGGGAGACCTTGGTAAGTTTTACATCTCTCAGTAATCGCCAGACATAGTGAAAGCCATTTGAGCTCCCTCGCCCTGTAACTGGCATCCTGCGCAATACCTTCCCACAATCATTTCACAAGTGCCTCAGTGAACACCTCTCAAACTTTGAGAATTCTCCATTTCAGGAACAGTATTTCATCTTTTTACCTGGGCTCTTCAGCCCCTCTACCGCCCTGCCCCCACCAGCACCCCCATCCCCACCTCCCCCGCGCCCCCCCCCCGCCCCCCAGTCTGAAAATTGACTTGGATACCTTTGGAACTCAACTATCTCTCCGATGCTCCTGTCGGCCTCTCCAGTTCCAATTCAACCTCTTTCCTTTCCATTTTGGAGCCCTTGCTTGATTCAACCTTTGTCTTTCCAACCCGTCTTCACATAGAATCATACAATGATACAGCACAGAAGGAGGCCATTTGGCTCTTTGAAAGAGCTGTCCAATTAGCCCCACTCCTCCCTGCTCTTTCCCCCACAGCCCTGCAAACATTTCCTTTTCAGGTATTTATCCAATTCCCTTTTGAAAGTGACTATTGAATCTGCTTCCACCGCACTTTCAGGCAGCGCGTTCCAGATCACAACAACTCGCCGCCAAAAAAAAATTCTCCTCACCTCCCCCCTGGTTCTTTTGCCAATTATCTGAAATCTGCGTCCTCTGGTTACCGACCCTCCTGCCAGTGGAAACAGCTTCTCCCTGTCCGCACTTTCACAACCCCTCGTCCGTGAGTCACTTTTTCATCTGTTCTCGGGTTGTGGGTGACACTGGCAAGCTCGCCTTTATTGCCCATCTCTAGTTGCCCTGAGGAAGGTGTTGGGCCTTCTCCCTTAACATAAGAGTGGTATTGCGAAGCCACTTGTCAGCGCCATTAACAGTCGGCCACGTTTTGTCGGTCGAGGCCAGGCTGGGCAGGGGTGGTACGTTTTCTTCTCTGAATGGGGTATCAGGAAACCAGTTGGGCGTTAACAACTATCCGGCAGCTTTTATGGCTTATGAATGAACAGATGTGATCAAGCATGCCATGGTTTGAAGTTTGAAGTCGTGACCTTTGGGTTACTAGTCTAGCACCTTGACTACAACACGACCATTTTGTAAAATGTATTCATTCACAGGATGTGATTTCCTGGCATTCAGTGACACGATGGTTCGCCCACTGTTGTGGCAGGAAGTGCAGCTGAAAAATTTGTCAAAAATGTACAAGACTGTTCCCTGACTCAACATGTTAACGAAGTAACTCGGGATAATCACATATTGGATCTATGATGCTCAGCTATTAGAATTTAATAACGTTACTAACAAAACGAATAGTAACATAAATGAACACGTTGTTTTAGAAAGAATTAAGAACTTGAAAATAGATGGAGCAGCCGGGCAGGATGATATCCACCCGAGAGTCCTCAGGGAGATGGGGCATGTGCTGTGCCAGCCCCTAGCCTGTATTTTTAATAGCTCACTGCATTCTGGAATGGTTCCTATAGACTGGAAGGAGGCTAATGTAGTCTCCATCTTTCAAAAAGGTGACAAGACAGACCCGGGTAACTATAGGCCCATTAGTTTAACATCAGTAATAGGTAAGATGCTTGAAGGAATCATTAGGGATGCAATATATGAATACTTGGATAAAGAGGGACATATTCGGGACACCCAACATGGCTTCATAAAAAGGAGGTCATGTCTTACAAATCTAATTCTATATTTTGAAGAAGTTACAAAGTTGGTGGATGAGGAAAGTCCAGTAGACATTGTCTACTTAGATTTCCAAACAGCTTTTGATAAGGTACCGCATAAGAGGCTTCTCTATAAGATCAAAGCCTCTGGTATTAGTGGTAATATATTGAGCTGGATTCAGTACTGGCTGGCAGGACGTAGGCAAAAATAGTTCTAGATGGATTTGGATCTGTTTGGAGACCGGTCACCAGTGGAGTCCCGCAGGGATCAGCGTTGGGACCGTTGCTCTTCACTATTTTTATTAATGATCTGGATGTAGGTGTTGGGGCACAATCTGCAAATTTGCAGATGATACCAAGATCTGTGCGAGTGTTAGAATTGTAGATGATGCTCGTCTCCTTCAGGCAGATCTTAATGTGTTGGGAGATTGGGCTCAAGACTGGAAAATGATGTATAACTTAGATAAGTGCATGTGGGCAGGGCAAATGCTCAACATTCATACACCCTTCAGGGAAAGGCATTAAAGATGGTGGAGATAGAAAGAGATTTGGGCATTCTCGTGCATACATCCTTAAAGGTACATGAGCAAAACCGCGTCGTGATAGTTAGATCAAATAGGGTGTTGGGGTGTATCCAGAGAACAATTGAGTACAAGATGAGGCACACTGTTTTGTCCTTGTACAAGACCTTAGTCAGGCCACACTTGGAATACTGTGTCCAGTTTTGGTCTCCTCACATGGTGAGTGATATTGAGGCTTTGGAAAGGGTGCAGAGGAGGAGCCACGGGACTAATTCGCCGTCTAAAGCATCTTAGTTACCAAGATAGGCTCAAAGAATTGGGACTCTATACCTTAGGGGAGATCTGACTGAGGTTTATAAGACAATGAAGGGAATAGATTGTGTTCCAGCTGGCAGTTTATTTCAATTAAACAGGTTAGGCAAGACCAGGGGTCACAAATTTAAGTTGTATAAGGCCAGATCTAGGTTAGATGTCAGGAGGTGGTTCTTTTCCCAGAGAACAGTGGACCTCGGGAACAGGCTGCCGTCTCGTGTGTTGGACGCAGACTCGCTGAATTCCTTCAAGCGAGAGCTGGATTTGTTTCTGGCTGGGGCGGAGATCACCTCTTACAGAAGGTGGTTAGTACTGCAGGGAATTCAGGGCCAGAGTGATCGATCTCCTGGACTAGTTTCGATCGCCTAGATGGGTCGGAGAGGAATTTCCCAGATTTTTTTTCCCCAAATTGACCTGGGTTTTTTAATCTGGTTTTTTGCCTCTCCCAGGAGATCACATGGTTTGGGATGGGGTGGAGAGTATATATTGTGATACACAAGGTATCGCAATTGCGTGGGACAGGCTGGATGGACCAGATGATCTTTACCTGTCCGTCATTGTTACTATGTTCGTATGTTCATATGTGGGCGTCACTGACAAGGCCAGCATTTATTGCCCATCCCTAGTTGCCCTTGAGAAGGTGGTGGTGAGCCGCCTTCTTCAACCGCTGCAGTCCGTGTGGTGAAGGTACTCCCACAGTGCTGTTAGGGAGGGTGTTCCAGGATTTTGGCCCAGCGACGATGAAGGAACGGCGATGTATTTCCAAGTCAGGGTGGTGTGTGACTTGGAGGTGGTGGTGTTCCCATGTGCCTGCTGTGCTTCTACGAGGAGTGCCAATCAAGCGGGCTGCTTTGTCTTGGATGTTGTGGAGCTTCTCGAGTGTTGTTGGAGCTGCACTCAAGAGGAGAGTATTCCCTCACACTCCCGACTTGTGCCTTGTAGATGATGGAAAGGCTTTGGGGAGTTACCATATCCCACAATGAGCCGTAAGTGTCACCGGGCTACTTGATCATGGGGTCATCGCAGCTGAGGCAGAACTCTATCCCCGGCGATGCCCACAGTGGTGCATTTTTCAACGGGAGTCACTGGACGAGGACCAGGAGCAACGGAAACTCAGAGCCCTAAGAGGTCCAGGAGGTGTCAGAGATCGAATGCGAGTGAGGTTGCGTCATTCCAACACCGTGTCAAATCTTCCTCCCCTCCTCTCACTCAGGTATCATGGGGCTGAAAAGAATGCTGGAAAAGCTCGGAGCGGCCAAGACCCACCTGGAACTGAAGAAAATGATAAAGGAGGTGACGGAAGACATGAGCGAGACCATCTCGTACTGCGCCTTCGTGAAGATGATGCTAGGAAAGCGGTCGGCTATCGCCAAAATGTAAGTCCCCCTTCAACAACAACAACTTGGATTTATATAGCACCTTTAACGTAGTAAAACGTCCCAAGGCGCTTCACAGGAGCGATTATCAAACAAAACGTGACACCAAGCCACATAAGGAGAGATTAGGGCAGATGACCAAAAGCATGGTCAAAGAAGTAGGTTTTAAGGAAGGTTATCAAGGAGGAGAGGGAGGCGGAGGGGTTTAGGGAGGGAATTCCAGAGCTTAGGCCCTGGCAACAGAAGGCATGGCTGCCAATGGCGGAGCGATTTATAATCAGGGATGCTCAAGAGGCCAGAATTGGAGGAGCGCAGATACCTCGGGATGTTGTGGGGCTGAAGGAGATTGCAGAGATCGGAGGGGGCGAGGCGATGGAGGAATTTGAAAAGAAGGATGAGAATTTTAAAATCGTGGCGCTGCTTAACCTGGAACCAATGTAGGTCAGCGAGCACGGGGGCTGATGGGTGAACGGGTCTTGGTGCCAGTTAGGACACGGGCAGCAGAGTTTTAGATGACCTCAAGATTACGGAGGGTACGAAGTGGGACACCAGCCAGGGGTGCGTGGGAATAGTCAAGTTCCACCGGCAAGAGGGGCAGAGGGGCGAGGTTTTTCATTCAGAGCGCACCCTGGGAGGGGGCAGTAGAAAGTCTGAAATAACAACAGAAAAATGCTGGAAGCACTCAGCAGGCCAGGCAGCATCCGTGGAGAGAGAAACAGAGTTAACGTTTCAGCTCTGGGACCCTTCGTCAGAACTGGAAAAAGGCTAGAGATGGAACAGGTTTTAAGCAGGTGCAGAGGCAGGGAAAGGGGGAGGGGAGGGGAGGAAGGAACTGAAGGAATATTCTGCGCTCGGGTAGGAGGCAGGAGAGATTAAAACAAAAAGAAAATACCGCAGATGCTGGAAATCTGAAATAAAAACAGAAAATGCTGGAGATACTCAGCAGGTCAGGCAGCAACCGTGGAGAGAGAGAAACAGAGTTAACGTTTCAGGTCGATGACCTTTCGTCAGAACTGGAAAAAAGCAGGAAATGGAACAGATTTTTAAGCAAGTGTAGGGGCTGGGAAAGGGGAGAGGGGATGAAAGAACAAAAGGGAAGGTCTGTGATAGGATAGAAGGCAAGGCTCTTTACAGCCTTCTGGACTCAACATAGAGTTCAACAATTTCCCCGATGGCCCCTATTATATATATATTTTTTATCCACACTTTTTGTTTGTGCCTTCTGTTCTTCTCTCCCACATGGCAGCTGTCTTTCATTCTACCAGCACAATTCACACTTCATCTAGAGCCATCCTTTGTTTCTTAACCTGTCCCATTACCACCTCCTTTTGCCTTGAATATCTCTTAATGTCTCTTAATCTCTCCTGCTTTCTATCCTATCACAGACCTTCCCTTTTGTTCTTTCATCCCCTCCCCCATTTCCCAGCCTCTACACTTGCTTAAAAATCTGTTCCATTTCCTGCTTTTTTCCAGTTCTGACGAAAGGTCATCGACCTGAAAAGTTAACTCTGTTTCTCTCTCTTCACAGATGCTGCCTGACCTGCTGAGTATCTCCAGCATGTTCAGTTTTTTATTTTGGAGAGATTAAATGTTGCAAATGGGGATGGCAGAATCATCAACAGCCTGAAAAATGGGGGGCAGGGGTTATAGTCTGAAATTGTTGAACTCGATGTTGAGTATCGCATGGGCCGCCCGCTATACGCCCCGCCCGATATTCAGTACCATTGCAGACAGTGACTGGGGGCAACTTTAAACTAACAAGCCCATCGGGGGAACTGACGGATCGGGTGCGACGTTGGTTTTGCTCCCCATTGAAGTCAGCAGAGTGTGATATTGGGCCGGGTATAAAACTGGAGTTCCACCCGATCCCGTGAGATTCCAGCCCGGAGAGTCAGGTTAAAATTGCCCCCAAGTGCAACGGAACAGAATATCGGGCGAGGCGGGTTATAAGGTGGATTTTTTTTCAAGTTAGTCCTCCCCCCCCACCCCCCGCGCCCCCCCCCCGCCCCCCCTCCTAAAAGCACTGACTTGTTCCTTATGGCACTTCAAGTGAATGGCCATATACGAGCCGAGACTGTGGCACCGCGATACAGCACCATGGACAACAAACCGGAGCTTGTCCTTAGCGTGAATGGTGCAGTGGAAGCCGCTAGATAGCGATCAGCAGCACAAAGCCTTAAGGAAATTAGGAAAGCAAATGGTATGTTGGCCTTTATTTCAAAGGGATTGGAGGAAAAGAGTAAAGAAGTCTTACTACAATTCTATCGGGCCCTGGTGAGGCCCACACCTGGAGTATTGTGTACAGTTCTGGTCTCCTTACCTAAGGAAGGATATACGTGACTTAGTGGGAGTGCAACAAAGGTTCGCCACACCGATTCCTGGGATCAGGAGATTGTACAAAGGGGAGAGATTGAATAGACTAGGCCTATATTCCCTAGAGTTGAGAAGAATGAGAGGTGATCTCATTGAAATATATAAAATTCTTACAGGGCTTGACAGGGTAGATGCAGGGAGGATGTTTCCCCTGGCTGGGGAGTCTAGAACCAGGGGTCACAGTCTCAGAATAAGGGGTCGATCATTTAGGACTGAAATGAGGAGAAATTTCTTCACTCAGAGGGTGGTGAACCTTTGGTATTCTCTACCCCAGAGGGCAGTGAGGCTCCAGTCGTTGACTATATTCAAGACAGAGATCGATAGATTTTTGGATGCTAAGGGAATCAAGGGATATGGGGACAGTACAGAAGGTAGAGTTGAGGTAGAAGATCAGACATGATCTTATTGAATGGCGGAGCAGGCTCGAGGGGCCGAATGACCGACTCCTGCTCCTATTTCTTATGTCCTTAAGCCTGGACGATCGGGCTCCTCCCTAGCCAGCAGACACTGAGGACAATCGTCTCAGCTCTATTGTTGCCCCAACCACAACAACGTGCATTTCTATAATGCAATTAACGTCATAAAACGTCCCAAGGCGTTTCACAGGAGTGATTATCAAACAAAATTTGGCCACCGCATAAGGAAGATATTAGGACAGGTGACCAAAAGCTTGGTCAGAGAGGCAGGTTTTAAGCAGCCTCTTAAAGGGAGAGAAAGGAGGTGGAGAGGTTTAGGGAGGGAATTCCAGAGCTTTGGGCCCAGGCAGCTGAAGGCACGGCCGCCGATGGCGGAGCGATTAAAATCGGGGATGCACAAGAGGCCAGAATTGGAGGAGCGCAGAGATCTCGGAGGGTTGTAGGGCTGGAGGAGAAAAGTGGCTTTCTTCCCGGAGTTTCCGCTCAAACTGATTTGCACATCGCCGGACGCAAAACCTCCCGTGAACCAGCGGAATCGGGCAGCGTTTTAGAAAGTAATTCAAAATAAAAAAAATTTGCTTTAAAAAATATTCCTTGATATATTTGACAGTGGTAAATTGGTGCATTTTGCTTAATCCAGCTGAAAATGGGTTTATCACAAAAAATAAGCATTATTAATCACAGTGTCAATCCAGCACCTGTGAGTAATCCAATTTTAAATCATTGAAAATTACCTTTAAAAAATTTACAGAACTATTTTCTAGTTAGACAATAGCAAAATACTGCGGATGCTGGAAATCTGAAATAACTCCATGGCTGCCAACCTCATAGTCCCCCAACCCCGCACAGCCCGCTTCTACCTCCTTCCCAAGATCCACAAACAGGACTGCCCTGGTGGACCCATCGTTTCAGCCTGTTCTTGCCCCACGGAACTTATCTCTTCCTATCTCGACTCTATTTTTTCTCCCCTTGTCCAGTCTCTTCCCACCTACATTCGCAACTCTTCCGACGCCCTCCGTCACTTTAACAGTTTCCAGTTTCCTGGCCCCAACCGTCTCCTTTTCACAATGGACGTCCAATCCCTCTACACCTCCATTCCCCACCAGGATGGCCTGAGGGCGCTCCGCTTCTTCCTTGAACAGAGGCCCAACCAGTCCTCATCCACCACCACACTCCTCCGCCTGGCTGAACTTGTTCTCACATTGAACAACTTCTCCTTTGACTCCAGTCACTTCCTCCAAATTAAAGGTGTTGCTATGGGAACCCGCATGGGCTCTAGCTATGCCTGCCTGTTCATGGGATATGTGGAACATTCTTTGTTCCAGTCCTACTCAGGTCCCCTCCCTCACCTCTTTTTCCGGTACATCGATGACTGTATCGGTGCCGTTTCCTGCTCTCGACCTGAACTAGATAAGTTCATTCACTTTACTTCCAATTTCCACCCTTCCCTCACCTTCACATGGTCCATCTCCGACTCTTCCCTTCCCTTCCTTGACTTCTCCGTCTCCATTTCTGGCGATCGGCTTTCGACAAACATCCACTACAAGCCCACTGACTCCCACAGCTACCTGGACTACACTTCCTCCCACCCCGCCTCCTGTAAGGACTCTATTCCATTATCCCAGTTTCTCCATCTCCGCCGCGTCTGTTCTGACGATGCCACCTTCCATACCAGTGCTTCCGACATGTCTTCCTTTTTCCTCAACCGAGGATTCCCCTCTTCTGTGGTTGACACGGCCCTTGACCGTGTCCGTTCCATTTCCCGCACTTCTGCTCTCACCCCTTCCCCTCCCTCCCAGAACCACAATAGGGTTCCACTTGTCCTCACCTTTCACCCCACCAGCCTCCACATTCAACAGATAATCCACCGCCATTTCCGCCACCTCCAACGTGATCCCACCACCAAACACATCTTCCCCTCACCTCCCCTTTCAGCATTCCGAAGGGACCGCTCCCTCCGCGACACCCTAGTCCACTCCTCTATCACCCCCAACACCCCTTCCCCTTCGCCCGGCACCTTCCCGTGCAAGCGCAGGAGATGCAACACATGCCCTTTTACATCCTCCCTTCCCACTGTCCAGGGCCCCAAACACCCCTTCCAGGTGAAACTGTGATTTACTTGTACTTCTTGCAATTTAGTATACTGTATTCGCTGCTCACGATGTGGTCTCCTCTACATTGGGGAGACCAAACGCAGATTGGGTGACCACTTTGCGGAACACCTCCGTTCAGTCCATAAGGGTGACCCTGAGCTTCCGGTCGCCTGTCACTTTAATTCTCCGCTCCACTCCCACTCAGACCTCACCGTCCTCGGCCTCTTACACTGTTCCAATGAAGCTCAACGTAAGCTCGAGGAACAGCACCTCATCTTTCAATTAGGCATTTTACAGCCTTCCGGACTTAACATCGAGTTCAACAATTTCAGACAATAATCCCTGCCCCCATTTTTCATGCTGTATGATTTTGCCATTCCCATTTGCAACATTTTATCTTTCCTGCCTCTTACATAAGCACAATATGTTCTTTCAACTCCTTCCTCCACTCCTGTCTCTGCACCTGCTTAATATCTGTTACATCTCCAGCTTTTTCCAGTTCTGATGAAGGGTCCCAGACCTGAAACGTTAACTCTGTTTCTCTCTCCATGGATGCTGCCTGGCCTGCTGAGTATTTCCAGCATTTTCTGTTTGTATTTTTTAGTTAGGTTGGGGTACAGTATTCAGTTCATCACTAAATTAAAAGAATAATTCTTTCAAAACATTTCAAAACGTACCTGTTTGTGTCCTTGCGCCCAAAAGAACCAGCTTAATTTTTGGATCCTCCTCGCAGGCCCGCAAACGAACGCAATTAGCGGAAACTCCCACTGGTGATTAATTCATCCTGGGGGCCTGGCCAGTTTTGTCGACGGGGCCGGTTTCTAGAGCAATGTTTTTAAAAATAGCGCAACAGATCGCGGAAACCCGAGTTGCGCTGAACGCAATTTGCACTTAAAATTCCGCGATCCGGTTACACTGCTATCGGGTGAAATGCGCCGATAAAACCAGCGCAATTGAGCGGAAACTCCACGCCAGAGTTTTCCCCCCCCTCATCCTCCAATCCCGGTTGAAGTACCGCTGTCCCGCCAGCTGGTGGCATTGCTGCACTGTGTGACGGCAGTTCCATCATTCACTCAGTGATTTACAGGGTGACAGTAGCAGAGCCAGATTGTCCCAGCGCTTACAGGAAAGGATTCACCTTACTGAGTAGCTTTCAAACTGCCTTGGCTCCTCAAACAGCCCGCTCTGAGGAATCCGTCATAGTGGCTCCCTGAGAATAATCTGCATTACATCTGCTGCATGACCAAAGTTTGCAAGTCAGTTTACTCTGTCTCGAACCCGGGCTGTACCTGCCCTGGGAGTATTTGATGGGACAGTGTAGAGGGAGCTTTACTCTGTATCTAACCCGGGCTGTACCTGCCCTGGGAGTGTTTGATGGGACAGTGTAGAGGGAGCTTTACTCTGTATCTAACCCGTGTTGTACCTGCCCTGGGAGTGTTTGATGGGACAGTGTAGAGGAAGCTTTACTCTGTATATAACCCGTGCTGTACCTGCCCTGGGAGTGTTTGATGGGACAGTGTAGAGGGAGCTTTACTCTGTATCTAACCCGTGCTGTACCTGCCCTGGGTGTGTTTGGTGGGACAGTGTAGAGGGAGCTTTACTCTGTATCTAACCCGTGCTGTACCTGCCCTGGGAGTGTTTGATGGGACAGTGCAGAGGGAGCTTTACTCTGTATCTAACCCGTGCTGTACTTGCCCTGGGAGTCTTTGACTGGACAGTGTAGAGGGAGCTTTACTCTGTATCTAACCTGTGCTGTACCTGCCCTGGGAGTGTTTGATGCTGACACTGGGTGCTCGGAGGAGTGAAACTTCTTTCACCCCATGGCAATAACAAACCTCACTTCTAATGATTTGGGCGGAAAAAAACAAGGAATGCTTTTGAGATTCAAGATGTGATTAGTGAACCTATGATAGGCATATGAGGGAGAAAGGAATAGAGGATTACGCTGATAGAGTTAGATGAGGAAAGAATGGGAGGAGGCTCGAGTGGAGCATAAACGCCGGCATGGACTGGTTGGGCCGAATGGCCTGTTTCTGTGCTGTATATTCCATGTCATTCTATGTCATTCTATGTAAGATGATGACTAACCTCATGGCTTCTTTTCTCTTTGCACAGAATCATGATGTATGAAGGGAAAGCGAAAGAACCTGAGAAGCCCACTGGACCCCCGATGAAGAAAACCTTCCGCGACCTCCCATGATCCCCCCTCGCTGCCGACCCTGGGGTGTCCTGTTTGCCCCTGAGCTGAGCTTCTGAGCACACATCTTCTCCATCACCAAGACCGCCTGCTTCCACCTCCGTAACATCGCCCGTCTCCGCCCCTGCCTCAGCTCATCTGCTGCTGAAACCCTCATCCATGCCTTTGTTACCTCTAGACCGGACTCATCCAACGCACTCCTGGCCGGCCTCCCATCTTCCACCCTCCGTAACCATCAGCTCACCCAGAACTCTGCTGCCCGTATCCTAAGTCCCGCCAGGTCCCTGTGCTCGCTGACCTACATTGGCGCCCGGTCCGGGAACACCTCGATTTTAAAAATGCTCATCCTTTGTCTTCAAATCCCTCCGTGGCCTCGCCCCCCCTCCCTATCTCTGTAATCCCCTCCAGCCCTACAACCCGCCGAGATCTCTGCGCTCCTCCAATTCTGGCCTCCTGCGCATCCCTGATTTCAATCGCTCCACCACTGGCGGCCGTGCCTTCAGCTGCCTGGGCCCTAAGCTCTGGAACTGCCACCCTAAACCTCTCCGCCTCCTTTAAGACACTCTTTAAAAGCCTACCTCCACCTGTTCTAATATCCTCTTCTTTGGCTCGGTGTCAAATTTTGTTTTGATAGTCGCTCCTGTGAAGTGCCTTGGGGACGTTAAAGGCGCTATATAAATACAAGTTGTTGTTGTAAGTGCCACGTGGGCACCGCGTGTTTTAATGAATTCAGACGGGGGCGAGGTTTTCCACCCATTCCCGGTCAAGGTCAGAGACCCTGCAGCACTCCTCTGGCAGGGGGACCCCCCCCTGCACTTCCACTGCTGTTGACAGCTTGCCCACACGACAAAGCACATCCACCATTGCTGAACTGCATGTTCCTTCCCTCAAGGTCAGGCACAGCAGAAGAAAGAAAGAACTTGCGTTTATAGAGCGCCTTCCACAACCTCAGGACGTCCCACAGCCAGCGAAGTACCTTTTTTTTTTTGCAAGTGCAGCCACTGTTGTAGTGTAGTCAAAGGCAGCAGCTAATTTGTGCACAGCAAGCTCCCAGAAACAGCAATGCGATAACGACCACATCATCTGTTCTTTTTTTGTGATGTTGGCTGAGAGATAAATATCGGCCAAAACACCGGGGAGAACGCCCCTGCTCTTCTTCAAAATAGTGGTATGGGATCTATTACGTCCAAAGTGCTCCCTCAGCACTGCACTGGGAGTGACCGCCCGATTTTGTGCTCAATTCTCTGCTGTGGGAATATAAACCCACGACTTCTGAGTCAGAGGCGAGAGTGCTATCTACTGAGCCATGGCTAACACGTGGCAAGGTCCTCAGCCAGACTTTTGAGCAACATTGCGGACACAGTGTCATGTCCCATTATTGCCGAATCCCTCCACCACCCCCCGCCCCCCCACAATATAAACAGAGATATACTTTGCCCCAAAGAATCCGGTTTGTATATATTTATATATTATTAAAATTCCCATCCAACTTCCTGTTGTCACACTTATTGGTCACACTTCATGTCAACATTGTGACTGCCTACGTAAACATATTGAATGGAAATCCTGTATGTAAACAGTTGCCTGTAACAATGTAGTTGCAGGCTCCGGTCACGAGGGGTGTCAAAAGAAACGTAGGGTGCATTTTCTTTTAGTAAGAGGGTGATAGAATTGTGGAACAGATTACCAGCAGGGCCAGTGGTGCAATGAGGCAAGTTTTTGAAGTCTCTCTTCCAACTCTGTCGCCATCCTGTACCTAAAAAATCAGAGTGAGTATTGACACCACTGTGTCAGCCATTGAGTTGGAGGTGGGGCGGGACTTATGGCAAACAGTCTACAGAGTCTATTTAAACGGAGTCTCTACGAACTACAGCAAACAGAACTCATTACCAAAACTACAGCAAAGTCTCCCGATAAAAGCAGGGTTATTTCTCCAGCGAAATGGAGTGAGCGTTACATAATACAAATTATCTGGGTAAAATTACAAAGTATTTACAGCACAGAAACAGGCCATTCAGCCCAACAGGTCCATGCCGCTGTTTATGCTCCACACAAGCCTCCTCCCACCTCTCTTCATCTCACCCTATCAGCATACCCTTCTATTCCTTTCTCCCTCATGTACTTATCTAGCTTCCCCTTGAATGCATCTATGATATTCGCCTCAACTTCTTCCTGTGGTCGCGATTCTAACCACTCTCTGGGCGCAGAAGTTTCTCCTGAATTCCCTTTTGGATTTATTAGTGATCAATCCCAGTCACTGACAACAGGCGTGATTGACGGGGGGAATTACCCAATCATCTCCATCCTGGTCGGGACTTGCGGTGTCACTATCTGCAGCCACAATAAAATCCTTTTATCCATCAAACGACCGCAGGAAACACCGAGAGCCATTTACTACTATAGAAATATAGTATGTAGTAAAAATAATATTTCTGGCAGAAGACCGTTAGCCCATCTACCCTGCCCTTCCGAACCTCCCATCAGTTCCCTTACCAGGAGCCTGGAAATATTGTCCCTTTATACATAGAATTACAGAGAGATTACAGCACAGAAACAGGCCATTCGGCCCAACTGGTGTCTACGTTCCACACGAGCCTCCTCCCACACCAACTTCATGTCACCCTGGACTTTTCTCATTCGGAATTTATCCAGTCCTTTATTTACAACCTACCCCGGCTTTCCATTTCCACCAAACCCCACAGTTAATCGGATCCGCAAGTCTATCCCCCTCTTATTAAATATTAACAAGAAAACTCTACCTAAACATCTCTTTTCTACCGACACCTTTAACTTTAGACAGTGGCGCCCTAGTCCTCCGGTCCTGTGCGGGACTAAGCACTTTCCTGGATCTCCTTATCTGGACATCGGATAATCCGACTAACGCAAGTGCAAAGATGAGACCCAGTCAACGCAATATGAGCGCGGCGTCATCAGTGCGGAACTGGCATCGCTCCTTTATGTCGGGGTGCAGCCAGAAAAATGGCTAGGCACAGCGTGAGGGGAGAAACAGTGGTGCAGCTTGTACTTCAGAACATCGCCATGTCATAACCAGGATGCAGTGAGCCATTGCGGCATACAGTGTCTGGGAAACACAGGGGGGAGGAACGCCTTGCATAACACCTTTCAAAGATAATTGGCAACACAAGGACATGTTATGGAGGAGCAGGAGTAGGTCATTTGGCCCCTCGAGCCTGCTCCGCCATTCAATAAGATCATGGCTGAGCTGATCTTGGCCTCAACTCCACTTCGCTGCCCGCTCCCCATAACCCTTGACTCCCTTACCTTTCAAAAATCTGTCTATCTCCACCTTAAATATATTCAATGACCCAGCCTCCACAGCTCTCTGGGAAAGAGAATTCCAAAGATTCACGACCCTCTGAGAGAAGAAATTCCTCCTCATTTCCGATTTAAATGGGTGCCCCCTTATTCTGAAACTATGCCTCCGAGTTCTAGATTCCCCCACGAGGTGAAACATCCTCTCTGCATCTACCCTGTCAAGCCCCTTCAGAATCTTACATGTTTCAATAAGATCCCCTCTCATTCTTCTAAACTCCAATGAGTATAGGCCCAATCTGCTCAACCTTTCCTCATAAGACAACCCCTTCATCTCCGGAATCAACCTCGTGAACCTTCTCTGAACTGCCTCCAATGCAAGTATACCCTTCCTTAAATAAGGAGACCAAAACTGTACGCAGTACTCCAGGCAAAAGAGCCAGAGATGCGATAATTAAGGAGAATTTTATTTTTATGCAGCGAGTTGTTGTGATCTGGAATGTGCTGCCTGAAAGGGTAGTGGAAGCAGATTCAACAGTAACTTTCAAAAAGGGAATTGGATAAATACTTGAGAAGGAAAACATTTACACCGCAATGGGGAAAGAGCAGTGGGAGTGGGACTAATTGGATCGCTCTTTCAAAGAGCCGGCACAGACTCGATATGGGCCGAATGGCCTCCTTCTGTGCTACATGATTCCATAACACTGTCATAGAGAAAGTGAGGGCCCCTTTAAATGTGTTTATACAGTTGGAAATGCTGTATAACAAAATTCCTGGCATTAATTTATTTCTCTAAGACATTTTTGTGGACAACATGGTGAGCATTGTAAGTGCAGGAGATGGAGATATTTTCAATTTCGGGCACTTAAACTCCAATTTTAACGTAACGCATTCGTTGGAGACTGGTCGTGTTCGGGTCAGCGGTCAATTCTACACCCCGCATACGTTTATGCTCCATTGTAGTCAATCAAGCATAAAATCAACCGGGTTACATACATAGTAAGGCTCACTTTACACTGTTCCATCAAAGACTTCCCGGGCAGATACAGCACAGGTAAGAAACAGAGTAAAGCTCCCTCTAAACTGACCCAGCAAACACTCCCAGGGCAGATACAGCACGGGTTAGATACAAAGTAAAGCTCCCTCTACACTGTCACATCAAACACTCCCAGGGCAGGTACAGCACAGGTTAGATACAGAGTAAAACTCTCTCTACACTTTCCCACCAAACACTCCCAGGGCAGGTACAGCACGGGGTTAGATACAAAGTAAAGCTCCCTCTACACTGTCACATCAAACACTTCCAGGGCAGGTACAGCACAGGTTAGATACAGAGAAAAGTTCCCTCTGCACTGTGCCATCAAACACTCCCAGGGCAAGTACAGCACGGGTTAGATACAGAGTAAAGCTCCCTCTGCACTGTGTCATCAAACACTCCCAGGGCAGGTACAGCACAGGTTAGATACAGAGTACAGCTCCCTCTTCAATGTCCCATCAAACACTCCCAGGGCAGGTACAGCACAGGTTAGATACAGAGTACAGCTCCCTCTTCAATGTCCCATCAAACACTCCCAGGACAGATACAGCACGGGTTAGATACAGAGTATAGCTCCCTGTATACTGCCCCATCAAACACTCCCAGGGCAGAAGATCATGGGTTAGATACAGTGTAAAGCTCCCTCTACACTGTCCAGTCAAACACTCCCAGGGCAGGTACAGCATGGGTTAGATACAGCGTAAAGCACCTTCTACACTTTCCCATCAAACACTCCCAGGGCAGGTACAGCACAGGTTAGATACAGAGTAAAACTCCCTCTACACTGTCCCATCAAACACTCCCAGGGCAGGTACAACCCGGGTTAGATGCAGGGTAAAGCTCCCTCTACACTGTCCAATCAAACACTCCCAGGGCAGGTACAGCCCAGGTTAGATATAGAGTAAAACTCCCTCTACACTGCCCCATCAAACACTCCCAGGGCAGGTACAGCCCGGGTTAGATATAGAGTAAAACTCCCTCTACGCTGTCCCATCAAACACTCCCAGGGCAGGTACAGCCCGGGTTAGATACAGAGTAAAATTCCCTCTACACTGCCCCATCAAACACTCCCAGGACAGGTACAGCCCGGGTTAGATACAGAGTAAAACTCCCTCTACACTGTCCCATCAAATACTCCCAGGGCAGGTACAGCACGGGTTAGATACAGAGTAAAGCTCCCTCTACACTGCCCCATCAAACACTCCCAGGGCAAGTACAGCACGGGTTAGATAGACAGTAAAGCTCCCTCTACACTGTCCCATCAAACACTCCCAGGGCAGGTACAGCACAGGTTAGATACAGAGTAAAGCTCCCTCTACACTGTCCCATCAAACACTCCCCGGGCAGGTACAGCACGGGGTTAGATACAGAGTAAAGCTCCCTCTACACTGTCCCATCAAACACTCCCAGGGCAGGTACAGCACAGGTTAGATACAGAGTAAAGGACCCCCAACACTGTCCCATCAAGCACTCCCAGGGCAGGTACAGCACGGGGTTAGATACAGAGTAAAGCTCCCTCTACACTGTCCCATCAAGCACTCCCAGGGCAGGTACAGCAAGGGGTTAGATACAGAGTAAAGCTCCCTCTACACTGTCCCATCAAACACTCCCAGGGCAGGTACAGCACGGGTTAGATACAGAGTAAAGGACCCCCAACACTGTCCCATCAAGCACTCCCAGACAGGTACAGCACGGGTTAGATACAGAGTAAAGCTCCCCCTACACTGTCCAGTCAAACACTCCCAGGGCAGGTACAACCCGGGTTAGATGCAGGGTAAAGCTCCCTCTACACTGTCCAATCAAACACTCCCAGGGCAGGTACAGCCCAGGTTAGATATAGAGTAAAACTCCCTCTACACTGCCCCATCAAACACTCCCAGGGCAGGTACAGCCCGGGTTAGATACAGAGTAAAACTCCCTCTACACTGTCCCATCAAATACTCCCAGGGCAAGTACAGCACGGGTTAGATACAGAGTAAAGCTCCCTCTGCACTGTGTCATCAAACACTCCCAGGGCAGGTACAGCACAGGTTAGATACAGAGTACAGCTCCCTCTTCAATGTCCCATCAAACACTCCCAGGGCAGGTACAGCACAGGTTAGATACAGAGTACAGCTCCCTCTTCAATGTCCCATCAAACACTCCCAGGACAGGTACAGCACGGGTTAGATACAGAGTATAGCTCCCTGTATACTGCCCCATCAAACACTCCCAGGGCAGAGATCATGGGTTAGATACAGTGTAAAGCTCCCTCTACACTGTCCAGTCAAACACTCCCAGGGCAGGTACAGCATGGGTTAGATACAGCGTAAAGCACCTTCTACACTTTCCCATCAAACACTCCCAGGGCAGGTACAGCACAGGTTAGATACAGAGTAAAACTCCCTCTACACTGTCCCATCAAACACTCCCAGGGCAGGTACAACCCGGGTTAGATGCAGGGTAAAGCTCCCTCTACACTGTCCAATCAAACACTCCCAGGGCAGGTACAGCCCGGGTTAGATATAGAGTAAAACTCCCTCTACGCTGTCCCATCAAACACTCCCAGGGCAGGTACAGCCCGGGTTAGATACAGAGTAAAATTCCCTCTACACTGCCCCATCAAACACTCCCAGGACAGGTACAGCCCGGGTTAGATACAGAGTAAAACTCCCTCTACACTGTCCCATCAAATACTCCCAGGGCAGGTACCGCACGGGTTAGATACAGAGTAAAGCTCCCTCTACACTGCCCCATCAAACACTCCCAGGGCAAGTACAGCACGGGTTAGATAGACAGTAAAGCTCCCTCTACACTGTCCCATCAAATACTCCCAGGGCAGGTACAGCACGGGTTAGATACAGAGTAAAGCTCCCTCTACACTGCCCCATCAAACACTCCCAGGGCAAGTACAGCACGGGTTAGATAGACAGTAAAGCTCCCTCTACACTGTCCCATCAAACACTCCCAGGGCAGGTACAGCACAGGTTAGATACAGAGTAAAGCTCCCTCTACACTGTCCCATCAAACACTCCCAGGGCAGGTACAGCACAGGTTAGATACAGAGTAAAGGACCCCCAACACTGTCCCATCAAGCACTCCCAGGGCAGTTACAGCACGGGGTTAGATACAGAGTAAAGCTCCCTCTACACTGTCCCATCAAACACTCCCAGGGCAGGTACAGCACGGGTTAGATATAGAGTAAAGGACCCCCAACACTGTCCCATCAAACACTCCCAGGGCAGGTACAGCAAGGGGTTAGATACAGAGTAAAGCTCCCTCTACACTGTCCCATCAAACACTCCCAGGGCAGGTACAGCACGGGTTAGATACAGAGTAAAGGACCCCCAACACTGTCCCATCGAGCACTCCCAGACAGGTACAGCACGGGTTAGATACAGAGTAAAGCTCCCCCTACACTGTCCAGTCAAACACTCCCAGGGCAGGTACAGCATGGGTTAGATACAGAGTAAAGCTCCCCCTACACTGTCCCATCAAACAGTCCCGGGGCAGGTACAGCATGGGTTAGATACAGAGTAAAGCTCCCTCTACACTGTCCCATCAAACACTCCCAGGGCAGGTACAGCACGGGTTAGATACAGAGTAAAGCTCCCTCTACACTGCCCCATCAAACACTCCCAGGGCAAGTACAGCACGGGTTAGATAGAGAGTAAAGCTCCCTCTACACTGTCCCATCAAACACTCCCAGGGCAGGTACAGCACAGGTTAGATACAGAGTAAAGCTCCCTCTACACTGTCCCATCAAACACTCCCCGGGCAGGTACAGCACGGGGTTAGATACAGAGTAAAGCTCCCTCTACACTGTCCCATCAAACACTCCCAGGGCAGGTACAGCACAGGTTAGATACAGAGTAAAGGACCCCCAACACTGTCCCATCAAGCATTCCCAGGGCAGGTACAGCACAGGTTAGATACAGAGTACAGCTCCCTCTTCAATGTCCCATCAAACACTCCCAGGACAGGTACAGCGCGGGTTAGATACAGAGTACAGCTCCCTCTATACTGCCCCATCAAACACTCCCAGGGCAGGAGAGCATGGGTTAGATACAGTGTAAAGCTCCCTCTACACTGCCCCATCAAACACTCCCAGGGCAGGTACAGCATGGGTTAGATACAGCGTAAAGCACCTTCTACACTTTCCCATCAAACACTCCCAGGGCAGGTACAGCACAGGTTAGATACAGAGTAAAACTCCCTCTACACTGTCCCATCAAACACTCCCAGGGCAGGTACAACCCGGGTTAGATGCAGGGTAAAGCTCCCTCTACACTGTCCAATCAAACACTCCCAGGGCAGGTACAGCCCAGGTTAGATATAGAGTAAAACTCCCTCTACACTGCCCCATCAAACACTCCCAGGGCAGGTACAGCCCGGGTTAGATACAGAGTAAAACTCCCTCTACACTGTCCCATCAAATACTCCCAGGGCAAGTACAGCACGGGTTAGATACAGAGTAAAGCTCCCTCTGCACTGTCCCATCAAACACTCCCAGGGCAGATACAGCACTGGTTAGATACAGAGTAAAGCTCCCTCTACACTGTCCCATCAAACACTCCCAGGGCAGATACAGCACTGGTTAGATACAGAGTAAAGCTCCCTCTACAGTGCCTTCTGTGTTAATTGCATATTGCAGATCTAACAACTGATTGGTCCCTGCTAACCATGTGGTATTATCAATGCCTTGGTTGCCATGGCACAATCAGAAAGCAGTTTCAAAACATATTAACACACAATATACTGAATAGAGTTTTTTACAATTAAAATACAGATAATGTTTTTGCTCTACAATATTCACGGTGGGATAACCTAGTTATGTTTACAAAAATTGTCAGCAAGCCAATGCTCAAGGGAGATGAGATCATTAAAATAGATTTATTTTTGGTAACGCTATTGTAAAACTTCCCAAATGGCTCACTGTATGAATGCACCGTTTTGTGTGGGATGGAGTCATACAGATGAGAAAGGTGTCCATGCAGTATCCAGAAGGCACTGTAGAGGGAGCTTTACACTGTATCGAACCCGTGCTGTTCCTGATCTGGGAGTGTTTGATGTGTCAGTGTAGGGGGAGTTTTACTCTGTATCTAACCTGTGCTGTACCTGCCCTGGGAGTGTTTGATGGGATAGTGTAGAGGGAGCTTTACTCTGTATCTAACCTGTGCTGTACCTGCCCTGGGAGTGTTTGATGGGACAGTGTAGAGGGAGCTTTACTCTGTATCTAACCTGTGCTGTACCTGCCCTGGGAGTGTTTGATGGGACAGTGTAGAGGGAGTTTTACTCTGTATCTAACCTGTGCTGTACCTGCCCTGGGAGTGTTTGATGGGACAGTGTAGAGGGAGTTTTACTCTGTATCTAACCCGTGCTGTACCTGCCCTGGGAGTGTTTGATGGGACAGTGTAGAGGGAGCTTTACTCTGTATCTAACCTGTGCTGTACTTGCCCTGGGAGTGTTTGATGGTGCAGTGTAGAGGGAGCTTTACTCTGTATCTAACCTGTGCTGTACCTGCCCTGGGAGTGTTTGATGGGACAGCATAAAGGGAGCTTTACTTTGTATCTAACCCATGCTGTACCTGCCTTGGGTGTGTTTGATGGGTCAGTGTAGAGGGAGCTTTACTCTGTATCTAATCCATGCTGTACCTGACCTGGAAGTGTTTGATGGGGCAGTGTAGAGGGAGCTTTACTCTGTATCTAATCCTGGCTGTACCTGCACTGGGAGTGTTTGATGGGACAGCGTAGAGGGAGCTTTACTCTGTATCTAACCCCTGCTGTACCTGCCCTGGGAGTGTTTGATGGGACAGTGTAGAGGGAGCTTTACTCTGTATCTAACCCATGCTGTACCTGCCCTGGGAGTGTTTGATGGGGCAGTGCAGAGGGAGCTTTACTCTGTATCTAACCCGGGCTGTACCTGCCCTGGGAGTGTTTGACTGGACAGTGTAGAGGGAGCTTAACTCTGTATCTAACCCGTGCTGTACCTGCCTTGGGAGTGTTTGAAAGGACAGTGTCGAGGGAGCTTTACTCTGTATCTAACCCGTGCTGTACCTGCCCTGGGAGTGTTTGATGGGACAGAGTAGAGGGAATTTTACTCTGTATCTAACCCGGGATGTACCTGCCCTGGGAGCGTTTGATGGGACAGTGTAGAGGGTGCTTTACTCTGTATCTAACCCATGCTATGACCTGGTCGGTGCCCCCTCGCTAGGAAGCCTGTGGCCACTCACACTCTAGACGCGCATTTGAAGCATTTTCTAATCGGACAAGCCACTGGAGAGCATCCAACACCTACGGAACTGTACCCCAGCGTAAGTCAGCACCGGCAGGCAAGAAGGCCCTTGCACTCACCCATTCCCTATTTGTTCTGGTGGTCCAGGGGGATATTGCTGATCCCCCATTATCCTGGCCAACACTCATCCTTCAAGCAACACTATCATCAAACAGACCACCTGGTCATTCAGCTCATCGCTCTTTGGGGGACCTTGCTATGTGCATGTTGGCTGTCGTATTTGCTTATAAAACTACAGTGACTACAGTTTAAAAAGCAATTGATTGGATGTGGAGTGTTTTGGGGTGTCCTGAGTAACATGAAAACATGCTATTTAGATGCAACTTTCTTTCTTTCTATCTTTCTTTGGAACATAAGAATTAGGAGCAGGAGTCGGCCATTCGGCCCCTCGAGTCTGCTTCGCCATCATGGCTGATCTTCTACCTTAACTTCACTTTCCCGCACTATCCCCATATCCCTTGATTCCCTTAATATCCAAAAATCTATCGATCTCTGCCTTGAATATACTCAACGACTGAGCCTCCACAGCCCTCTGGGGTAGAGAATTCCAAAGATTCACAACACTCTGAGGGAAGAAATTTCTCCTCATCTCAGTCCTAAATGGCCGACCCCTTATTCTGAGACTGTGACCCCTGGTCTAGACTCCCTAGTCAGGGGAAACATCCTCCCAGCATCAACCCTGTCAAGCCATGTAAAAATTTTGTATGCTTCAATGAGATCACCTCTCATTCTTCTAAACTCCAGAGAATATAGGCCTAGTCTACTCAATCTCTCCTCATAGGACAATCCCCCCATCCCAGGAATCAGTGTGGTGAACCTTTGTTGCGCTCCCTCCATGGCAAGTATATCCTTCCTTAGGTAAAGAGACCAAAACTGTACACAATACTTCAGGTGTGGTCTCACCAGGGCCCCATATAATTGCAGTAAGACGTCTTTACTCTTATACTCAAATCCTCTTGTAATAGCTGCTAACATACGTACGGTAGCATAGTGGTTATGTGATTGGGCTAGTAATCTAGAAACTTGAGTTCAAATCCCACCATGGCAGCTGGGAAATTTAAATTCAGTTAATTAAATAAATCTGGAATTAAAAAGCTAGTACCAGGGTGACCATGAAATTATTGGATTATCATAAAAACCCATCTGATTCACTAATGTTCTTTAGAGAAGGAAATCTGCTGGCTTATGTGTGACTCTAGACCCACAGCAATGCCCTCTGTGGTTCAAGAAGGTGGCTCACCACCACCTTCTCAAGGGCAATTAGGGATGGGCAATAAATGTTGGCCTTGCCAGCGATGCCCACATCCAATGAACCAATAAAAAAGAAAAATTGCTTGCTGCACCTGCCTGTTAACTTACAGTGATTCGTGTACAAGGGCACCCAGGTCCCTCTGAACACCAACATTTCCCAATCTCTCACCATTTAAAAAATACTCTGCTTTTCTATTTTTCCTACCAAAGTGGATAACTTCACATTTCTCCTCCATGTTCTTGCCCACTCACTTAGCCTGTCTATATCCCCTTGAAGCCTCTTTGCATCCTCCTCACAACTTACATTCCCACCCAGCCTTGTATCTCTATCTCTCGCTCCCTTGACCTGAGAGCTCCAGGGTCTTTCACTGGAGTAGCGTACCAGGTGGTTTGATAGAAAGTCCCACGAAACCAAATAGGTTCACGGGTTCGATGCCCCATCTGTGCTGAGGTAGGAATGCAGGGTTGTTGAACTGCAGGGAAAAATCCCGGCGTGCTCCTTCTACGAATTGCCATCTATTCCAGTGTGAATCGCTGACTTCGTGAAAGAAGGGAAGAAAACTGCAGCAAAAAAAAAACCAAGGTTTTCAATGTAAAAATAAATGTATTGCACATGCGGAAACAAAGAGCTATTCACAGTCCTTACCGTGGTGGCACATCGTCCTCTGCTGGTTGTAAGGGGTTTCTTCAGTTTGTTCTCATTCACAAATAAAAAGGATGGTTCTGACCCATTCAGGAATGGGTGGTGGAAACTTTGATCTCTCTGCTCGTACCTGCTGCCCCAGGTAGCCACTTCGCCTTTAACAATGATATCCCTGTGACGGCAGCTAAATGCATCGTGTTACAGACGGACAGACTTGCATTTACATCGCATCTTTCATGAGCTCTGGACGTCGCAAAGCGCTTTACAGCCAATGAAGTACTTTCGAAGTGTGGCCACTGTTGTAATGTAGGAAACGCGGCAGCCAATTTGCGCACAGCAAGCTCCCACAAACAGCAGTGTGATAGTGACCGTATAATCTGTTTTAGTGATGTTGATTGAGGGATAAATATTGCCCCAGGACACCGGGGGCGGGGGAGAACTCCCCCTGCTCTTTCTTCGAAATCGTGGCTGTGGGATCTTTAACATCCACCCGAGAGGGCAGACGGGGCCTCGGTTTAACGCCTCATCCGAAAGACGGCACTGCCGACAGTGCAGCGCTCCCTCAGCACGGCACTGGAGATAAAATATGATATTTCGTGGGACTTTTTTTGAAACTTTGGTTATCAACAGGGAAATGTGAACGAATTTGAAGGAAGTGGGATTCACTTGGAAACGGCCTTTCCTCAGGAGACATCCAGCTGAGAACGGACTTAGGCTGTCTGCAAGAAAGCCCGTTTAGATTGCTTGATCGTAGAATCGTAGAAATTTATGGCACAGAAGGGGGTCATTCGGCCCATCGTGTCTGTGCCGGTTGATGCGGTTGAATCAGATGAGGGTGTTACATTTTTGGCTTCTTTTGTCCTCTTTACTCTCGATATTTTTGTCTGCTTCTTTGCACTTGCCTTACGTTTTGCTTGCTGGTCCATGTGTGATACTCTTGCTCACTTACACTGTCGCCGCTGTTACACTTTTCCGGTTCTTTCGCCCCCCCTTACTACAGATGATTCTGCCTTCCTTGTGCAGTGGGGAAAGTGTTAAAATGGCAGTTTCACTGAATGGTGTAAGAAAGACAGGTGCTAACATGAAAGGCCACATCCATAAAGATGCGGTCAAGATAGCTGACTTTTGAAGAGAAAAAAAAGCAATTAAGTGGAGACAGGATGTCCAGCATTTCAACTGCCTTTAACAGCTTTATTACCTGGGTCGCATTCCAAGGTATCTTTTAATCAGCATTCAGCAGTTTGAGTGATTGATTAAGGAGGCAGCTCACACATGTTTACATTAAGATTTGTAACCAATCAGTGAAGGTGCATGCGGGCCAAGATCCAATCAGGAGGCAGGAATGAATTGTGCATGAGCCGGCCATGTGTATTTTAATGTATAAAAATGTAGTGTTTGCTGTAACAATTTGGAGAAGTCTGGCTAAAGACAGAGCAGACTGTCTCCCCACCGGTGTAACAAAGACAACTTGACTATCGATCTGAAAACCTTGTGTCGAGTGTTGGTTTAAAATACTCCACAACACTTGTGTCCGGCTGCTCTTGTAGCCGAGCCCCAGCTCCTTACCTCCTCCAGTCTTTCCGCTTGCTCTGATGTCTCAGCCAGGATAATGAACAGGGAAGCCTTTTGTTAGATGACTTCGGACACCGCTCCGGCTCCCAAGCCTCCCATAGGATCCTTCTTGCTTGTGAGGTGTCAGCCTTGGCTCGGTGGGTGGCATTCCCGCCTCTCAGTCAGAAGGTTGTGGGTTCGCAGACCTGCACCAGAGACTTGAGCATGTCACTTTGAGCACACGTTCCCAGTGGCAGTGCTGAGGGAGCGCTGCGCTGTCGGAGGTGCCGTCTTTCGGGTGAGATGTTAAACGGAGGCCCTCCGTCTGCTCTCTCGGGTGGACGTAAAAGATCCCATGGTGTGATTTCAAAGAAGAACAACGGGGGAGTTCTCCCCGGTGTCCTGGGCCAATATTTATCCCTCAAACAACAGCACTAAAACAGATGATCTGGTCATTATCACATTGCTGTTTGTGGGAGCTTGCTGTGCGCAAATGGGCTGCAGTGACTACACTTGGAAAAAAAGTACTTAATTGGCTGTACAGCACTTTGGGACGTCTTGAGGTTGTGAAAGGCGCGATCGAAATGCAAGTCTTCCTTTTCTTTTCGTTCACTTTTATCTAAGTCCTTCTCTGGTCGCCTCTGCCTCAGTAGACTCAACCATCCCTTGGGTAAGTATCCTTTGCAAACTTTACAGTGCAAGCTCGTTACAAAATGCGCAGCCTTATTCCCCCATCTCAACGCGTTCACGGAAAGTTAAACCGCCTCATAAATTCTCTCACCTGGTCATCAAGTGTAAGCGTTGCAAAGATACATTAATCTCCTCCCCTGCCCACCACTCCCCCCTCCTTCAGTAGCTGATTCATGCAGAGATATGGTTTCACAGGCATTGAGCAACCTGCAGTACCTCTCTCAAGAGGCCATTAGCAATGTAAGCCTAGACACTCAGAACTACATAAGCTTACAGAACAGAAGGAAACACAGGACCCATCATGTCCGTGCCAGTTCTTTGCCAAAGAAATCCAAAATTAATCCCGCTGTCCTGCACAGTCACCGTGGCCTTGCATAGCAATCTTCAAATATTGATCTAGTTAAGTGACAGATAGAAGTAGCAGCACCCTCATCCAAGCCCTTGTATTTTCCCCTTCTCGGAGCCCACAGGACGTTAAGAATATAAGAAATAGGAGCAGGAGTCGGCCATTTGGCCCCTCGAGCCTGCTCCGCCATACAATAAGATCATGGCTGATCTGATCTTGGCCTCAACTCCACTTTCTCGCCCGCTCCCCAAAGTTTCCGTCTTTATTTCATAACCCTTGACTCCCCTGTAGCTCAAATATCTGTCTATCAGATTGCATTTGGTTCTCGCTCTAGGTTATGATGCGAAGTTGTATGTGGATGTTGAAAAAGATCCAATCTGCGGTCAGAGAATCATGGGCTGGGCGTTCGGTTTCCCGATGTCTGTGATGCTGACCTGCCGCAAGAGGCGGAAAAGCCCAGCCCAGTTCTCCGGGCAGAACCAAAGCTGAATAACCGCAGCTGCGATTTATTGCCTTGGGGGCAGCTTTCAATCTGCCTTTGAAGTTCACGTGCAGCCCTACACAGGCTCGGAATGGGGAAATCCTGCCGAAGAGGCCTTTTTTCTTCCAGGGGATGGCAGTGGCAGGAGCGGGTGTCAAGCGGAGAAAAGTTTCCGTCTTTATTTCAGACCGCGTCTGAGAAAACAGCTCGGGTTAAAATGGAAGCTGCCTCGCCTGACCAAATGTGACAATTTGGACAGCCAGCCTGTCCACGCGACACCCGGACCATACAGTTTGACCTCAAAGTTCGGCAGATGAGGAGGCTTTGATGAAAGAGAAATGCTAAAATCGCCGCAGTCGAAGAACTTGGCATTGGAAGATGCTTGCCCTGGATCAATGCCTAACACGTCTGTTCAAGAATGACTCAACTCATTGAGGAAATAAGAAAGAACTTGCATTTATAAAGAGCTTTATCATTTCCTCAGGTCATCCCAAATTACTTCACAAGCAATAAATTACTTTTGATGTGTTTCAAAATTCGACTCATTTTTTTTTCTTTCGAGCAATGAACTCAACAACAGTGGGCAGAACATATTGGAAATGGAAATCAGGCAGCTTCCATAACAGATGGCCAATCCGCAATGCCAGCTTTGCACCCCGGGGGCAAGTGAAAAATCTACCTCTGTCTCTCTAAGCTTAATGCACTTTCTAAAGTTAGTAGAACATGAAAGAAAAGTTACTATAGGTGTTTAGTCAGTAGTTTCTCTTTTTTGTCTCACACACACACACACACACTCTCTCTTTAAAAAGAGGCCCCTCTATTAAAAAAATCTCAATATAAATCTTTTTTAAAATTTATTCATTCACGTGATGTGGGCGTCGCTGGCAAGGCCAACATTTATTGCCCATCCCTAATTGCCCTTGAGAAGGTGTTGGTGAGCCGCCTTCTTGAACCGCTGCAGTCCGTGTGGTGAAGGTGCTCCCACAGTGCTGTTACGGGGGGAGTTCCAGGATTTGACCCAGCGATGATGAAGTAACAGTGAAATATTTCCAAGTCGCGTGGCAGTGCTGATTAAGGAAGACATTGTAGTGTTGGAAAGGGAGGATGTTCTTGAGGGGACAAGGACAGAATCCATTTGGTTAGAGTTGAGGTTCATAAAGGGTATGATCATGCTATTGGGGGTATTCTATAGGCCTCCAAATAGTGAGAGGGAGGTAGAGGAGCAAATCTGCAGGGAACTCGCAGAGATATGCAAGAGTTATAGAGTGGTGATATTGGGGGACTTTAATTACCCAAATATAGATTGGGATAATGCTAGGGTAAAGGGAAAGGAGGGGGAAGGATTTCTGAAATGTGTTCAAAGAGAAATTCCTTGACCAATATGTTCTTGGCCCAACTAAGAAGGAGGCATTGCTGGATCTGGTGCTGGGGAATGAGGTGGGCCAGGTCGACCAAGTGTCTGTGGGAGAACACTTGGGTACGAGTGATCATCGTAACATAAGATTTAGATTAACAATGGAGAGGAGCAAGAAACAATCTGGAGTGGAACTTCTAAACTGGAATAGGGCTAACTTCAATGGGATGCGAAAGGATCTAGCCAGGGTAAAATGGAACCAAGGACTGAGAGGAAAAACTGTAACGGAACAATGGGTGATCTTTAAGGAGGACATGTTCCAAGTACAGGCTAGGTACATTCCAACAAGAGGGAAGGGTAAGGGAACCAAAGCAAGGGCTCCTTGGATGACGAGGGAGATCGAGAAGATGATGAAACAAAAAAAGAGGGTGTATGATGCATGTCAGGTGAATTCTTCAAGGGAGAGCCAGACCAAATACAATAAGTTGAGAGGGGATGTGAAGATGAAAATAAGATTGGCAAAGAGAGAATATGAGAGTAGAATGGCGGTTAACATAAAAGGGAATCCAAAAATATTCTACCAGCATGTAAACAGTAAGCGAGTAATAAGAGGCGGGGTGGGGCCTATTAGAGACAAGGAAGGTAATATATGCTTAGAGGCGCAGGGCAAGGCTAGAATACTCAATGTGTACTTTGTATCGGTGTTTACTAAGGAGGTGGATGCTGACAAAATGTCGGTAGAAGTGGAAAAGGTAGAAGCAATGGAAGGGGTGAAAATTGATAGGCGGGATGTACTAGAAAGGCTGGGTATGCTGAGAGTGGACAAGTCGCCTGGTCCAGATGGCTTGCATCTCAGGTTGCGAAGGGAATTGGGGGAGGAGATAGCGGAAGGGCTTGCCATAATTTTCCAATCTTCCCTAGATGCAGGGGAGGTGCCTGAGGATTGGAAAGTGGCAAATGTGACACCATTGTTCAAAAAAGGGTGTAAGGACAATTCTTGTAACTACAGGCCGGTCAGTTTAACATCAGTGGTGGGTAAAGTTTTAAAAACAATAATCAAGGAAAAAATTAACAGGCACTTGGAGAGGTTTAAGCTAATTAAGGAGAGCCAACATGAATTTGTAAAAGGCAGATCGTGTTTGACTAATCTAATTGAATTTTTTGATGAATTAACAGAGAGGATTGATGAAGGGAATGCAATGGATGTTGTCTACATGGATTTTCGGAAGGCATTTGACAAAGTACCACATAGAAGGCTGGTTAACAAAATTGAGGTTCATGGAATAGGTGGGTCAGTGGCAGCTTGGATGAGGAATTGGCTTAAGGACAGAAAACAGCGAGTTGTGGTAAATGGATGTTTTTCAGACTGGAGGATGGTAGACAGTAGTGTTCCCCAAGGGTCAGTGCTGGGGCCACTGATTTTTTTGATATATATAAATGACCTGGATATTGGAATACAGAGTAGAATTTCTAAATATGCTGATGACACCAAACTTGGGGGTGTGGCAAACAGTGATGATGATACCAATTGACTGCAACAGGACATAGAAAGGTTAGCAGAATGGGCAGACAAGTGGCAGATGGAATCTATTACAGAGAAGTATGAGGTGATGCATTTTGGCAGAAGGAACAGGGAGAGGCAGTATACACTTAATGGCACAGTTTTAAAGAGTGTGCAGGGACAGAGGGACCTGGGAGTTAATGTGCATAGGTCCCTGAAGGTGGCAGGACCTATTGAGAGAGTGGTTAACAAAGCATATGGGATCTTGGGTTTAGTAAATAGAGGTATTGAGTACAAAAGTAGAGAAGTTATACTGAACCTTTATAAAGCGCTGGTTAGGCCACAACTGGAGTATTGCGTCCAGTTCTGGTCACCACACTTTAGGAAGGATGTGAAGGCCCTTGAGAGGGTGCAGAGGAAATTTACCAGAATGATTCTGGGGATGGGGGATCTTAGCTACAAGGACTGGTTGGAGAAGCTCGTTTTGTTTTCATTAGAGCAAAGGAGGTTGAGGGGTTATTTGATAGAAGTGTACAAGATTATGACGGTTTTGGATAGGGTAGACGGGGAAAGGCTGTTCCCACTAGTTCCACCGCCCCTTGACATTCAACGGCATTACCATCGCCGAATCCCCCACCATCAATACCCTGGGGGTTACCATTGACCAGAAACTTAACTGGACCAACCACATAAATACTATGGCAACAAGAGCAGGTCAGAGGCTGGGTATTCTGCGGCGAGTGTCTCACCTCCTGACTCCCCAAAGCCATTCTACCATCTACAAGGCACAAGTCAGGAGTGTGATGGAATACTCTCCACTTGCCTAGATGAGTGAAGCTCCAACAACACTCAAGAAGCTCGACACCATCCAAGACAACGCAGCCTGCTTGATTAGTACCCCATCCACCACCTTAAACATTCACTCCCTCCACCACTGGTGTACCGTGGCTGCAGTGTGTACCATCTACAAGATGCACTGCAGCAACTCGCCAAGGCTTCTTCGGCAGCACCTCCCAAACCTGCGGCCTCTACCACCTAGAAGGACAAGGGCAGCAGGCGCATGGGAACACCACCACCTCCAAGTTCCCCTCCAAGCCACACACCATCCTGACTTGAATTGTAACGCCGTTCCTTCATCGTCACTGGGTCAAAATCCTGGAACTCCCTCCATAACAGCACTGTGGGAGTACCTTCACCACACGGACTGCAGCAGTTCAAGAAGGCGGCTCACCACCACCTTCTCAAGGGCAACTAGGGATGGGCAATAAATGCTGGCCCTGCCAGCGATGCCCACATCCCATGAAGGAATTAAAAAAAAGGACAATCCAATTCATAGAATCATAGAATAGTAAAGCACAGAAGATGTCCATTCAGCCCATCGAGTCTGCGAAGAGCAATCCAGTTAGTCCCGCTCCCACCGGCTCTTTCCCCATATCCCTGCAATTCTTTCTCCTTCAAGTATTTATCCAATTCCCCTTTTGACGGCTACTATTGAATCTGTAGCCAACACCCTATCAGGCAGCGCATTCCAAATGCTAACCACTCATTGCGTAAAATTGATAAATGTAATCATTTTATTGTGAAATGTGAATAATTTTTTTTGGACGTGAGAAATTTCAGATAGAGAGAGAAAAAAGAAAGCAGAGGGAAAGAATTTCCAGGGAACATTTGGAGCCATTTATGTGAGCCTGATTGCGCAGTCAGAGTGACGGATTTACTCAGGCAAAATCCATTGTAAATGTGGACAGCGAAATTGAAAATGGAGAAAGTATGGCAAAAATGTGACATCAGGATGTTAAGTTGTACAGACAGGAACTGCGTGCAGAGGTAAGTTTTTTTTTGTAAGGTATAGATACATAGTATGTGAACAAACAGAATAATGAGTGCAGTGAATTTTAACTTATTTTGTTATCCTCCTCATAGCATAGAAAATGACAACACCACGCCACACTATCTTTATTAGGATTAAATGCATTTTTCTGATGTATTTGGACTTTCAGAAGGCCTTCGACAAGGTCCCACACAAGAGATTGGTGAGCAAAGTTAAAGCACATGGGATTGGGGGTAATGTGTTGACGTGGATTGAGAACTGGTTGGCACACAGGAAACAAAGAGTAGGAGTAAATGGGTACTTTTCAGAATGGCAGGCAGTGACCAGCGGGGTACCGCAGGGTTCGGTGCTGGGACCCCAGCTGTTTACATTATATATTAATGATTTGGACGAAGGGATTAAATGTAATATCTCCAAATTTGCGGATGACACTAAATTGGGAGGCAGTGTGAACAATGAGGAGGATGCTAGGAGGCTACAGAGTGACTTGGACAGGTTGGGTGAATGGGCAAATGTATGGCAGATGAAGTACAATGTGGATAAATGTGAGGTTATCCACTTTGGTGGTAAAAATAGAGAGGCGGACTATTACCTGAATGGTGGCAGATTAGGGAAAGGGGACGTGCAACGAGACCTGGGCGTCATGGTACATCAGTCACTGAAGGTGGGAATGCAAGTGCAGCAGGCAGTCAAGAAAGCAAACGGAATGATGGCCTTCATAGCAAGGGGATTTGAGTACAGGAGTAGGGAGGTGATGCTACAATTGTACAGGGCCTTGGTGAGGCCACACCTGGAGTATTGTGCGCAGTTTTGGTCTCCTAACTTAAGGAAGGACATTCTTGCTATTGAGGGAGTGCAGCGAAGGTTCACTAGATTGATTCCTGGGATGGCCGGACTGACATATCAAGAAAGATTGGGTCAACTGAACTTGTATCCTCTGGAGTTCAGAAGAATGAGGGGGGATCTTATAGAGACATTTAAAATCCTGACTGGTTTAGACAAATTAGATGCGGGCAGAATGTTCCCAATGGTAGGGAAAACTAGAACCAGGGGTCACAGTCTAAGGATTAAGGGGAAGCCATTTAGGACTGAGCTGAGGAGGAACTTCTTCACCCAGAGAGTGGTGAATCTATGGAATTCTCTTCCACAGAAGGTTGTTGAGGCCAGTTCGCTAAATATATTCAAAAGGGAGTTAGATATAACACTCACAACTAAGGGGATCAAGGGGTATGGCGAGAAAGCAGGAATGGGGTACTGAGGTAGCATGTTCAGCTATGAACGCATTGAATGGAGGTGCAGGCTCGAAGGACCGAATGGTCTACTCCTGTACCTATTTTCTATGTTTCTATGTTTCTATGAATAGTCTCCCTGATTCTAGTTGACATTTCATTGAGGAAGAGAGCGCTCGGTCTCGCTCCCTTGCTCGATCTTCCTCCCTCTCTCTCGCTGTATCTGAGCTCCTTACCAGCCGTAGGAAGACTGTTCCTGACTTCCTTTCTTAGCTGGACAGCTTGGTCTCTGACCATCCATAGCACCCTGTGTGCAGCGACTGTCTGCTTGAACTGCCCCTCAAACCAGCTAATATCCTCCTAGGTGTGGGGAGGGGGAAGGGTGGGGGAGGGGGAAGTGGAGGGGAGGGGGAGGGGGAGGGGCGGGATGGGGAAGTGGGGAGGGAGGGGGAGGGGGAAGTGGAGAGGGAGGGGGAGGGGGAAGTGGAGAGTGAGGGGGAGGGGGAAGTGGAGAGTGAGGGGGAGGGGGAGGTGGAAGTGGAGAGGGAGGGGGAGGGATGAGGGAGGGGGAGGGATGGGGAGGTGAAGAGGGAGGGGGAGGGGAGGGGAGGGATGGGGAAGTGGAGAGGGAGGGGGTGGGGCAAGTGGAGAGGAAGGTGGAGGGGGAGGGGTGAGGGAAGTGGAGAGGGAGAGGGATGGGGAGGAGGAGGGGAGGAGGAGGAGGAGGGGAGGAGAGGGAGGGGAGGGAAGGGGAGGGGGAGGGGCGGGGTTGGGGGAGGGAAGGGGAGGGAAGTGGGGGAATTCCAGAGCTTAGGGCCTAGGCAGCTGAAGGCACGGGTCAATTCTAACCTAACCTGCCCATTGGGAGACTGGCGGGATCGGGTGTGACGCTGGTTTTGAACCCCGCCTGGTTTTACTCTCCACTGAGGTTAACGGAGAGTAATATTGAGGGGGGAGGGGGTGCAAATCCTTTTACCACCCGATCCCACTAGGTTAAAATTGCCCCCTCAACTGTCTCAAACTGATGTGGTACGTGAGAAATACTATCCCAGATCAATGCTGCGACTGAGTCTAATTCACATTCCCAGAAACATAGTTGTTCTGAGGATTTAATCCATTGTGGGCCAAATTTAACTTAATAGCAACATGTTGATATAAATGACCCCGCGTTTCGCCAAGGTTAAGTAGTTAAAAACCTCAAAACACAAAATAGACAACCTGTATGAAATCATTGGTTAGGTCACAGTGTGTGTCAGCTGTGGCTCAGTGGGTTGCCTGTGAGTTAGAAAGTTGTGGCTTCAAGTCCCACTCCAGAGACTTGAACACAAAAATCTAGGCTGACACTCCCAGTGCAGGACTGAGGGAGCGCTGCACTGTCGGAGGTGGCGTCCTTCCGAGGAGATGCTAAACCTGAGGCCCTGTGTACTCTTTCAGGTGGATGTAAAAGATCCCATGGCACTATTTCAAAGAAAAGCAGGGGAGTTCTCCCTGGTGTCCTGGGCCAATATTTATCCTCAATCAACATCACTAAAACAGATTATCTGGTCATTATCACATTGCTGTTTGCGGGAGCTTGCTGTGTGCAGATTGACTGCTGCGTTTCCTACGTTACAAGAGTGGCTACACTTCAAAAAGTACTTCATTGGCTGTAAAGCATTTAGGGACGTCCGGTGGTCGTGAAAGGCGCTATATAAATGCAAGTCTTTCTTTTCCAGTTTTGGGCGCTTTACTTTTTAAAGGGATGTCAAGACCATAGAGAGGGAGCAGAAGAGATTCACGAAAGATGATACCAGGGATGAGAGGCAATAGTTATGGGGAGAAACTAGAGAGACTGGGGCTCTTTTCATTAGAACAGGTGACATTAAAGGAGATCTGATGCAAGTAAACTATCTCCACTGGTCGGTGAGTCGGTAACTAGAGGGCATAAATGTAAGATCATTAACAAAAGAGCAAAGCGGAGAGGTGAAGAGGTTATTTTTTGTGCAGAGCTAGTTCATTTCGGCCAGAGCAACAGTAGGCACACACGCCAACCATTAAAAAAAGACTTACATTTATATAGCGCCTTTCACAACCTCAGGACTCCCAGAAGTGCTTTACAGCCAATGAAATACTTCTTGAAGTGCTACGAAATAGTCAAGTCTAGAGGTAACAAAGGCATGGATGAGGGTTTCAGCAGCAGATGAGCTGAGGCAGGGGCGGAGACGGGCAAAGTTGCGGAGGTGGAAGTGGGCAGTCTTGGTGATGGGCCGGATATGGGGTCGGATGCTCATCTCAGGGGTCAAATAGGGCACCATTGTTGCAAACAGTCTGGTTCGGCCCCAGACAGTTGCCAGGGGGAGGGATAGATGGCTAGGGAATGGAGCTTGTGGCGGGGACCGAAGACAATGGCTTTGGTGTTGACAATATTTAGTTCGAGGAAATTGCTGCTCACCCAATACTGGATGTTGGACAAGCAACATAGCAAATCCGAGACAGCGGAGGGGTCGAGAGAGGTGGTGGTGAGGTAGAGCTGCGTGACGTCAGCGTGCATGTGGAACCTGACGTTGTGTTTTCGGATGATGTCGCCGAGGGGCAGCATGTAGATGAGAAATAGGAAGGGGCCAAGGATAGATCCTTGGGGGACTCCAGAGGTAATAGTGCGAGAGTGGGAAGAGAAGCCATTGCAGGTGATTCTCTGGCTATCCCTGGATAGATAGGAATGGAACCAGGTGAGGGCCGTCCGACTCACCTATCAAATCCTTTTAACATTTTTAACACCTCGATCAGATCGCCCCTCAACTTTCTATATTCAAGGGAATACAAGCCAAGTCTATGCAACCTGTCCTCATAATTTAACTCTTTTAGCCCCGGTATCATTCTGGTGAATCTGTGCTGCACCCCCTCCAAGGCCAATACATCCTTCCTGAGGTGCGGTGCCCAGAACTGTATGCAGTACTCCAGATGGGGTCTGGCCAAGGCTCTGTACAATTGAAGCATAACTAACACCCCTTCTATTCCTGACTGTAATCCATATCAGTTTGAGACAATGGTAACTTAATTAACATAATCCAAGACTTCCTTGTGATAGTCACACGTGTAGGGTAGAAGAGCTCCCCGTTCTCTCAGCACAGCAGGGGGCTCGGCTGAACAGGCCATGCAGATGCCGTGGGCAAGGCAGGTGTCTTTTCCGAGGCAGCCAGTCTGATTGGCAGTTCAACCGGCCAATCCCTGAATAAGTAGAGCTTGGGAGGGTTAGAGGTCAAGCCTTTGCCTTCCTGTCCAATTATGAAAGAAATACGTGGTCTGCAGACACAGTCTGCAAGAACTGGTAAGGAAGTCAGGCTTAGAGAACAGAAAGTTATTTTTTTTAAGCTCAGTACCAACTAGATTCAGGGACCACTCTTGGATGAATAGTGTATTTAGCCCTCTTGTGGCTCCCCCAATTTCCATCGCTCCACCATTGGTGGCCGTGCCTTCAGCTGCCAAGGCCCTAAGCTCCGGAATTCCCTCCCTAAACCTCTCTGCCTCTCTCTCCTTCTTTAAGGCGCTCCTTAAAGCCTCCCACTTTGACCAAGCCTTTGGTCACCTGTCCTAATATCTCCTTCTGCGGCTCGGTGTCAAATTTTGTTTGATAATGCTCCTGTGAAGGGCCTTGGGACGTTTTACCACATTAAAGGCACTATATAAATGAAGGTTGTTATTGTTAATAGGGGCCGTGTGTTGTGCTTTGTTATTTTCTATGTGACAAGGAGAATTTCGAAATAAATTGATATTCACTGTAACCATTATTCTGTTTGATTACATATTATTTGAAAAATAAATAACCCTGTTGATTTATAATTAGAGTCTTCATCAGTCTCCTTTACGGAAGACAGGAGAAACGCACATGGGGGAAATAAGAACATAAAAAACGAGGAGCAGGAGTAGGCCATAGGGCCCCTTGAGCCTGCTCTGCCATTCAATAAGATCATGGCTCAGGGAATCAAGGGATATGGGGATGGGGTGGGTAAGTAGAGTTGAGGTAGAAGATCAGCCATGATTTTATTGAAAGGCGGAGCAGGCTCGAGGGGTCGTATGGCTGACTCCTGCTCCTAATTCTTATGTTTATAGCCAATGAAGTACTTTCGAAGTGTAGGCACTGTTGTAATGTAGGAAACACGGCAGCCAATTTGTGCACAGCAAGCTCCCACAAACAGCAATGTGATAATGACCAGATCATCTGTTTTCATGCTGTTGGTTGTTAGTAATGAGCACCGCCTTCAGTGTGCCAGTGCAGCCTTCGGTTGCCTGAGGAAGAGAGTGTTTGAAGACCAGGACCTCAAACCCGGCACTAAGCTCATGGTCTACAGAGCAGCAGTGATACCCGCCCTGCTGTATGCCTCAGAGACATGGACCATGTACAGCAGGCACCTCAAAGCACTGGAGAGGTACAACCAACGCTGCCTCCGCAAGATCCTGCAAATCCATTGGCAGGATAGGCACAACAACATCAGTGTTCTCGCTCAGACCAACATCCCCAGCATCGAAGCTTTGACCACGCTTGATCAGTTCCGATGGACGGGTCACATCGTCTGCATGCCTGATACGAGACTCCCAAAATAAGCGCTCTACTCGGAGCTCTGACACGGCAAGAGAGCCCCAGGTGGGCAGAGGAAACGCTTCAAGGACACCCTCAAAGCCTCCTTGAAAAAGTGCAACATTCCTACCGACACCTGGGAATCCTTGGCCCAAGACCGTACAAAGTGGAGGAGAAGCATCTGGGAAGGCGCCGAATACCTTGAGTCTCTTCGCCGGGAGCAAGCGGAAGCCAAGCACAAACAGCGGAAGGAGCGCACGTCAACCCAAGCACCCCACCCACCCGCCGTCTGCCCCACCTGTGACAGAGACTGTAGGTCCCGCATTGGACTCATCAGTCACCTGAGAACTCATTTTTAATGTGGAAGCAAGTCATCTTCGGTTCCGAGGGATTGCCTAAGAAGAAGAGAATGCATGGCAATGGGGGTGGGGTGCAAAATGCATGGGCAGGTGAGGGAGCGAATGCATAGGAAGGGAAAAGGAGGGGACAGAATGCATGGCAAGAGAGGGGAAAGTGAAAGGAGAAGAAAGAGGAGAAATGGAGAGAAGAGGGAGTGGTTGGCACTGAAAGAAGGGGCAGACTGGATTGCAGTGAAAGGGGAAGAGGGAAATTAGAATGAGATGGCAAGGAAGGGGAAATGGATAAAGGCAGAAGCTGGGAGCAATGTTTTGTGGGGAAGGGGAGAAGCTGGAAGCAATGCTTTGGGGGAAAGAGATGAGAAGCTGGGAAAGTTGCTTTGTTGTAGGGGAGAATAGCCAATTTGCGCACAGGTAGGTGCCACAAACAGCAATGTGATAATGACCAGATAATCTGTTATTAGCTGTTGGTTGAGGGATAAATATTGGCCAGGAGACCTCCCCTGCTCTAATTGGAAATAGTGCCATGGGATCTTTTACATCCACCTGAGAGGGCAGACGGGGCCCTCGGTTTGACGTCTCATCCGACAGTGCAGCGGAGCTCCCTCAGCACTGCACTGGGAGTGTCAGCCTAGATTTTACGTTCAAGTTTCTGGAGTGGGACTTCAGCCCACAACCTTCTGTCTACCAAAGGGCCCATGGAACCATATCCCACATGAGCCAGTGCTTTCATGACAAAAGAAGGAAAAAAGAAAGATGAAGTTAAAAAAAAGTTTATAGCTGGCATTATAACCCTCCCACCAATAGGAGGCGATGAACTGGCTGGCCTTTTCTTTCCAAGCTTGCTGGTGCCTTCCTGTCCGCATGCGTGAATCTCGTCGGCTTTCAGTTGCCCCGCCCCCCGGGAGGGGGGGGAAGAGCGCCCTCATTAAGCATAATATATGATAAGTAGATGCCAACGTCACGCAAGGCCGTAATTCATGCTGACGGCATTCTAAGGGGGCGTGGTCGGCGGGCCACCTAATTTATGCTAATCAGGCCGGCGCTCGATTGGTCGGCTGGCTGCCGCACTGAGAATAATTTATGTTAATGAGCGGGTCCGCCGTAGCCGTTAGGCAGCCGGGTATTTTTTTTAATTAGATAAGCGGGGGAGGGGGGGACGAGAGAGAGAGAGAAACAGAGAGGGGGGGAAAAATAAAGGAAAGAGAGGCCGGAGAGATTAGAATCCGTCTCCATCCGGACTCCATCGTCGCGTTATTTATTTTCTCAGATCAGTATTCACGTAGTGTCGGCCCGAAAGAACGAGCCCGGGTGAGTATTGTCGGCCGATGGCCGCCGGTTTGACGGTTATTTGCCGAGCTTTTGAATCCGGGGGCCGGGGAGGATCCGAGCTGTTGTCGGACGCCATTTTGTTGGAAGATGCCTCTCCCCGTCCAAAGCCCGTGTTGGCGAAATTAAAATCATCCCGGCTCAAGCAGGGAGACTTGAGACACGGAGAAGAAGGGAAGCAAAGGGGGAGGAGGCTTCCCTCGGCCCCCTCCCCTCCAATACAGGCCCTTAAAAAATACATATATCAATAAATAAAATCATATTACAGGGGAGGGGGGGGGGTGGCAAAGGAGGTCAGGTCAGAATTTATACCCGGTTTAAATCCTCAAGGCCTGAGCTACTGACTCAGGTGAATTATAAATAATCCCATATCATTGATTGTTTTACAAAATATTCATTCTGTATCTTTAGAAAATCACTTATTTGAATTGAGTTATTTCCATCCCTCTTACTTATAGTAGTAACATTTATTTTTTTTAGCCATTTTATTTATTTAGGTAGTTACGTTTATTTTTTTTAGGTATTTTATTTAGGTAGTTACCTTTTATTTTTTAGGCATTTTATTTTATTTAGGTAGTTACCTTTTTTTTAGGCATTTTATTTTATTTAGGTAGTAACTTTTTTTTAGGCAGACTGACTAATTTTTGGTGTGATTTTTTGAAAGTGGAAATATCTAGAGTTTGGATTAGTGGGTGAGGGGGAGAGAGAGTGTTTCTGTTTACACTGTATTTTATGGGTGTCTCTGTGAATGTCCACAGACACCCTAATGTAGAAATATAATCCTTTATTTACTCTGTTGCAGGCATACCCATTGGCACATATTTTTAATGCCATGTTATAAATACCAAGACACTTGGGCTCCTGCATTTTTTGTTTAAAACTCCCCTCCTTTTAATTGTTATTTGGATAGATACACAGGGAAGAATTCAGTCATTGGAAGGGGGTTTTTGCATGTTTGACATTTGGAGAACTGTGTCCTTTTCTAGATTTTTGAAAGAGGCTGGATTTTCCTCTGGTGTGTGGGTTGAGTGCATCGTTCACAATGGTGCTGTGATGTGTTGTGTATATTTGTACTATAGCTGCCCTCCCCAACTGTGTTTTATCTGAGCTTTACTATTCCTTACCTTATCAAAGTTTTAAGTGTTTTACATGTGGTCTGCTTCATGCTGTTTAAGGGTGGAGAATTTTTGTTACGATTTTTATTCATCATTATTTATAATGCAGTTAATGTTTATTATTGCTACTCCGAACTCTGGTTTGCACCTCTCCAGCAGCATAGTTGACTGTCCTTTCTTCCACTATGCACCTGTTCTGTGGAACTTACCCCCCCGAAATCCCTCTGCCTGGACACGCACTCTCCCTCTGCTTTGAAAGCCATCTTCTATTGTGGTTTTTCTCCCTCTGCCAAAGCCCCTATTATTTTCCCTCCCCCCTCAGTGCCCACCTTTTTTGTAAAGTGCTCCGAAACCTTCTGTACACAGAGTGCTATAGAAATGTAAGTTGTGTTAACCACTGGTAGGACAGCGTGCATAACCAGTATAAAAAGGAATACATATTCCATGGTAATACGTACACTATTATCCTTATAATTTGAAAAGGTAAAAACTTGCATTTAATTAGCACTTTTGATGTCCTCGGGATGTCTGAACATGGTTCTTATGCTTTACAACCAATTACTTTTGGAGTGTAGTCACTGTCGTTTTGCCCATAGTATGATCTCACAAACGGCAAGAAGATAAATGACTGGGTAATAGGCTTTGCTGATGATGGAGGGATAAATATTAGCCCGGATACCAGGAAGAATTGCCCTGATCGTCTTCGAATGTGCGCGTGAAAGATCCCCCGGCCACACTGAACAGGCAGAGAGGACCTCCTTTTAACATTTCACCTGAAAGATGGCACCTGTCACAATCTAGAACTTCCTCAGTACTGCACTGAAATGTCAACCTAGATAGAAACATAGAAACATAGAATCTAGGAGCAGGAGTAGGCCATTCGGCCCGTCGAGCCTGCTCCGCCATTCAATACGATCATGGCTGATCATCCAAATCCAGCACCCCGTCCCCGCTTTAATCCCCACAGCACACATATCCCACCCTACCCCCGTAACCCCACGTATTTAATTCCCCCTAACATATCCCATCCTATCCCCATAACCCCATATATTTAATCCCCCCTAACACTAAGGGTCAATTTATCATAGCCAAATCAACCTAACCCACACATTTTTGGACTGTGGGAGGAAACCGGAGCACCCGGAGGAAACCCACGCAGACACGGGGAGAATGTGCAAACTCCACACAGACAGTCACCCGAGGTCAGATTCGAACCCGGGTCTCTGGCGCTGTGAGGCACCAGTGCTAACCACTATGCCACCGTGTTGCCCAGATTACGTGCTCAAGTCCTGGGGCTTGAAACCATGAGCTTCTGACTCGGGCAAGAGTGGTACCACTGAGCCAAGCCCCCTACTAAAGCCAAAATCTTGATTATTCCTTCTGGAATTTTCTGATTATCAAAAGTGTCTTGAAACCTTGGATCTTTATCATGCCGAGGGGTTGAAATTCTGTCCTGTGTTTGCTGTTTTAACAATGGATGTGGTTCATTTGAATTTGATGCCATCAGGGATCCCCATAGTAATGGTAGCGCACTGTTATATAATACCTGTTTAAATTTATTTAAATTGTGAATTCTGGGAGATTCTCTCACTGCTAACCTACCTGAGGAAGGAGCGAAAAGCTCCGAAAGCTTGTAAAATTAAATAAATCTGTTGGACTATAACCTGGTGTTGTGCGACTTCTCATTTTTGTCCACCCCAGTCCAACGCCGGCATCTCCACATCATGATATAATACCTGATATAGGTACCCGTTCCCTTTCTTATTTCCCATTTCTTCCTCCTCCCCTGTAGTATTTGAGCTAATATGAGTGTTTCTACAACAACAACTTGTATTTATATAGCGCATTTAATGTAGTAAAACGTCCCAAGGCGCTTCACAGGAGTATTACAAGACACAAAATTTGACACCGAGCCACAGAAGGAGAAATTAGGGCAGATGACCAAAAGCTTGGTCAAAGAGGTAGGTTTTAAGGAGGAAAGAGAGGTAGAGAGGCGGAGAGGTTTAGGCAGGGAATTCCAGAGCTTAGGGCCTAGGCAACAGACCGCACGGCCACCAGTGGTTAAGCGATAATAATCAGGGATGCTCAAGAGGCAGAATTAGAGGAGCGCCCATATCTCGTTGGGTGGGGTTGTGGGACTGAAGGAGATTAGAGATAGGGTGGGGCGAGGCCATGGATGGATTTGAAAACAAGAATGAGAATTCTGAAATCGCGGTGTTGCTTAACCAGGAGCCAATGTAGGTCAGCGAGCACAAGGGTGATGGTTGAATGGGACTTGGTGCAAGTTAGGACACGGGCAGCCGAGTTTTGGATGACCTCAAGTTTGTGTAGGGTAGAATGTGGGAGGCCAGTCAGGAGTGTGTTGGAATAGTCAAGTCTAGAGATAACAAATGCATGGATGAGGGTTTCAGCAGCGGATGAGCTGAGGCAAGGGCGGATACGGGCGATGTTACGGAGATGGAAATAGGCAGTCTTAGTTATCCCGCGGATATGTGGTCGGAAGCTCATTTCAGGGTCAAATATGACAGCAAGGTTGCGAACAGTGTGGTTCAGCCTCAGAGAGATGTTAGGGAGAGGGATGGAGTCAGTTGCTAGGAAACAGAGTTTGTGGTGGGGACTGAAAACGGTGGCTTCAGTCTTCCAAATATTTACCAATATTTTCGGTATTCCCAATAACGGTCTACCTCGTTGCCATATAACTGAGGGATTATGTGATTAAACATGTCAGTGTGCCAAGTAACATCTGCAGACAGGTACCTGGGCTTGATAAATCGTGAGCTAGCTAATGGGCCAGGATTTCACAAAATATAATTAAGGCCACTGGGTTGCAATGACTGAATGAATGTCAAATTCTGTTTATTGCAATGATTCTGGGATTTTAATGACCTGTTGGAGATCTTGATTTGCAATTCGATCTCTTTTTCCATAAAAACAGAGCGGCTACAGAGGAGATTTATGAAGATGTTGCCAGGTCTGGAGAATTTTAGCTATGAGGGAAGATTGGCTAGACTGGGGTTGTGTTCTTTGGAACAGAGGAGGCTGAGGGGAGATTTAATTGAGGTGTATAAAATTATGAGGGGCCTAGATAGAGTGGCTAGGAAGCACCTATTTCCCTTAGCAGAGAGGTCGGTAACCAGGGGGCATAGATTTAAAGTAATTGGTCGAAGGGTAGAGGTGAGTCGGAGAAAATTTTTCACCCAGAGGGTGGTGGAGGTGTCTGGAACTCGCTGCCTGAAAGGGTGGTAGAGGCAGAAACCCTCATCACATTTAAAAAGTACTTGGATATGCACTTGAAGTGCTGTAACCTGCAGGGCTGCGGACCAAGAGCTGGAAAATGGGATTAGGCTGGACAGCTGCTTCTCGGCCGGCACTTACACGATGGGCCGAATGGCCGCCTTCTGTGCTGTAAACTTCTATGATTCCATGATTAAGAAACAGTGATCTTGACTATCGTCTACAAAAATGATTGTTCCTTATAACCAGGGCCATTGGTTTAGTGACCGAATAAGTCAAATTTTAGGATGTTTACATGTGCCTTGGCAATTCCAATCTGTCCAATTTTCAATGAATGCAAAAAAACACTGCTGTTGATTTGTATTAATGTTCTATATCCTGATTTCTACCATGAATTTAATAAGTGAAATCTGGAAAAGCTGTCAGCCATAGGGGCTGATCTACGAGAACCTTCATGGGCAAGAGGTTTCTTTATGCAGGGGTTGAAGCATTGAATTGTTGTTTTTTGTTTCGAGATTAACGTTGCTTTGATTTTTTTCCTGATGGGATTGATTGTGTTTTCTTCGGTGTGTGTTTTTTTTTGTACAACTCTTCGGTTGTCTGACTCATCCTGGGTTGTGGAGGGCTTCAGTAGTTATTGTGATGTCACTATACAAGCCCTTTTTATAAGTAGTACTGGCTGGAGAGAGGCGCCCAGGCCAGGGCTCAACACAAACTTCATCAAAGTTGCTTCTTAATAAAGTAAGTGAACCCCAAAGTTTCACTAACTTCAGCTGAGTAAGTAGCTTCTTCAGCTCTCCAAAGTGTAACCAGCTGTTGCAGGTAGAAAATGGTGGTGAAGATTGTGTTCATTGCTTGGGCAGTAGTTGTGACATCTCTTGATTGTTTCTGTTTGAGGCAGGCCCTATTGATGCATCAGTTTACCTGGGTAAGCTTCAGTGCGAATTCTAATTCTACTTGTGGGCTTTTTCTTGTCCTTGTATCCAGTGGTATCATAAGTTGAGGGTCGTTGAGGTTTAGCCAGGGCCGTGACTGTCAAGAAATGCACCATTGACTGACACTGTGCCTAAATAGTACCACTTTGGAATGAGTGCGCTTGGCTTAACTGTGTTTCCTGCATTGCTACGGTATTCGTGTACTATAATTTTTTTTTTAACTGTGCAAAAAAAGTCAATTTCATATACAATATCCATTGTGTGCAGAGCCAATTTGGTTTAGTTAATTGGATACTGAAATGGGAGAGCTAGGATACAAAAGCAGCAATGGTCCAAGCAGCCGTTTCTCATCCTTGACTATTGTAGTTAAGACGTGGTAGAGGAAGGAGAGAGACTGCTTTAATATTAGGTTTCAGTCTGGCAAACTCTTATTAAAGCTAAGTTATGACAGAGAATCAAGAGTGTCTGAGGCTGAACCAGACTGTTCGCAACCTCGGCGTCCTGTTTGGCTCTGAGCTGAGCTTCCGACTCCATATCCTCTCCGTCACCAAGACAGCATACTTTCACCTCTAATACCGCCCATCTCCGTCCCTGCCTCAGCCCATCTGATGTTGAAACCTTCATTCATGCCTTTGTTACCTGCAGACTTGACCATTCCAATGCTCTCCTGGCCTGCTTCCTAGCTTCTACCCTCTGTAATCTTGGACTCATCCAAAACTCTGCTGCCTGTATCCTAACTCGCACCAAGCCCCGTTCTCCCCATATCCCCTGTGCTTGCTGACCTACATTAGCTCCCGGTCCAGCTACGCCGCAAATTTTAAAATTCTCATCTTTGTGTTCATATCCTTCCGTGGCCTCGCCCTTCCCTATCTCGCTGTCACCTCCTCCTGCCCTACAACCCTTGGAGAACTCTGCATTCCTCCATTTCTAGTCTCGTGTGCATCCCCAATTTCCTTTGCCGCACCATTGCAGGCCGTGTTTTCAGCTGTTTTAGGCCCCAAGCACAGGAATTCCCATCCTAAATCTCTCTGTGCCTCTCTCCTTTTTTAAGACCCTCTTTAAAACCTACCTCTGACCAAACTTTTGGTCACCTGTCTGAATATCATCATATGTGGCTCAGTGTCAAATTTTGTCTGATATTCCTGTGAAGGCCTTGGGGGAAGTTTTACTATGTAAAAGACGCTGTATGAATGCAAGTTGTGTGTACATGCATAAATATGACATTTGGGTATCCCACTCTGTATTTGTACCAATCGTCTTTCAGGCTAATTTGAGGTGATCTTGGCAGGTGGTGAAGGATTCAGTGGAGGTTCCAAACATTCATGTATGTTCTGGTCGCCATTTACTGTGGTCTTTTCGGCAGGTTTCATTGTAACTATAATGGCAGTCTTTCTGGTGTGTGGGGCTCATTGTATATTGTGACATGATCTCGGTATAAGTGCTTTAAGCATGCATCTGGTCTCTGAATCGCTGCTCGCTAGTCTTGTATTTCGTATGGCTTGTGTTCATTTGCAGGATATCCTCTTGGGTCTCACTAAGTGACCCATGCCCATTGATCACGGTGTCAGTTTCTGTTAATGTGAAAAGAAATCTGGTGTTTGATTTTTGGCAATTCCATATTTCCCCCATTCAGAGTTCTTGCTCTTCTGAAGGCAAGCAACTTATCCTTGGCTAGAGTGCCACAGCCACCTCCAGCTACCTGGGCAGTTGGGGGCAGACAATAAATAAGGCCTTGTCCACATCCTGGGATCAAATTTAAAAACAGGGGTGGGTGGTCATTCTTCACAGGTAAACTGTGACATTGAGGTATTGGCAGATATTCTTCCATGTTGAACCAGGTATTCAAAGCAATCTTGCTCTCCCCAGGCCACACATGCACTTTCCAGCAAGGGTGACTGGATAATGTCTAGAAGTATCCCTGGCCGATATCCTTTTCCCCTAACTTAAGGATGCTGAAGCCAATCATAACCACACCTACAGGAACTTCTGCTGAGATTGATTACTTTGGCATTCAATGTGATTAAACCTGGAGCCTTCCTGATCTCTGTCTCTCTCTCTCTCTCTCTCTCTCTCTCTCTCTCTCTCTCTCTCTCTCTCTCTCAACGAGTTTAATTACATAATAAAATAAGAATTAGGAACAGGCCATAAGGCCCCTTGAGCCTGCTCTGCCATTCAGTAAGATCATGGCTGATCTTTGACCTCATTTCCACTTTCCTGCCCTATCCTCATATCCCTGGATTCCTCTGGAGTCCAGCCTTGAATATCCTCAACGACTAAGCATCTACAGCCCTTTGGGGCTGAGAATTCCAAAGATTCACAACCCTCTCAGTGAAGAAATTCCTCCTCATCTCAATCTTAAAAGGCTGACACCTTATCCTGCGACTATGCCCTTTAGTTCTAGACTCTCCAGCCAGGGGAAACAACCTCTCAGCATTTATTCTGTCAATCCCCCTCAGAATTCTATGTTTCAATGAGATCATAGAAACATAGAAACATAGAAAATAGGTCCAGGAGTAGACCATTCGGTCCTTCGAGCCTGCACCGCCATTCAATGCGTTCATGGCTGAACATGCTACCTCAGTACCCCATTCCTGCTTTCTCGCCATACCCCTTGATCCCCCTAGTTGTGAGTATTATATCTAACTCCCTTTTGAATATATTTAGCGAACTGGCCTCAACAACCTTCTGTGGAAGAGAATTCCATAGATTCACCACTCTCTGGGTGAAGAAGTTCCTCCTCAGCTCAGTCCTAAATGGCTTCCCCTTAATCCTTAGACTGTGACCCCTGGTTCTAGTTTTCCCTACCATTGGGAACATTCTGCCCGCATCTAATTTGTCTAAACCAGTCAGGATTTTAAATGTCTCTATAAGATCCCCCCCTCATTCTTCTGAACTCCAGAGGATACAAGTTCAGTTGACCCAATCTTTCTTGATATGTCAGTCCGGCCATCCCAGGAATCAATCTAGTGAACCTTCGCTGCACTCCCTCAATAGCAAGAATGTCCTTCCTTAAGTTAGGAGACCAAAACTGCGCACAATACTCCAGGTGTGGCCTCACCAAGGCCCTGTACAACTGCAGCATCACCTCCCTACTCCTGTACTCAAATCCCCTTACTATGAAGGCCATCATTCCGTTTGCTTTCTTGACTGCCTGCTGCACTTGCATTCCCACCTTCAGTGACTGATGTACCATGATGCCCAGGTCTCGTTGCACCTCCCCTTTCCCTAATCTGCCACCATTCAGGTAATAGTCCGCCTCTCTATTTTTACCACCAAAGTGGATAACCTCACATTTATCCACATTGTACTTCATCTGCCATACATTTGCCCATTCACCCAACCTGTCCAAGTCACTCTGTAGCCTCCTAGCATCCTCCTCATTGTTCACACTGCCTCCCAATTTAGTGTCATCCGCAAATTTGGAGATATTACATTTAATCCCTTCGTCCAAATCATTAATATATAATGTAAACAGCTGGGGTCCCAGCACCGAACCCTGCGGTACCCCGCTGGTCACTGCCTGCCATTCTGAAAAGTACCCATTTACTCCTACTCTTTGTTTCCTGTGTGCCAACCAGTTCTCAATCCACGTCAACACATTACCCCCAATCCCATGTGCTTTAACTTTGCTCACCAATCTCTTGTGTGGAACCTTGTCGAAGGCCTTCTGAAAGTCCAAATACACCACATCTACTGGTTCCCCCCTGTCCACCCTATTGGAAACATCCTCAAAAAATTCCAGAAGATTTGTCAAGCATGATTTCCCTTTCACAAATCCATGCTGACTTGGACCTATCATGTCGCCACTTTCCAAATGGTCTGTTATGACATCTTTAATAATTGCTTCCATCATTTTACCCACAACCGATGTCAGGCTGACCGGTCTATAATTCCCTGCTTTCTCCCTCCCTCCTTTTTTAAAAAGAGGGGTTACATTGGCCACCCTCCACTCCATCGGAACTGATCCAGAGTCTAAGGAATGTTGGAAAATGATCGTCAATGCATCCACTATTTCCAAGGCCACCTCCTTAAGTACTCTGGGATGCAGACCATCAGGCCCCGGGGATTTTTCAGCCTTCAGTCCCATCAATTTTCCCAATACCTTTTCCCGACTAATAAGGATTTCCCTCAGCTCCTCCCTCTTACCAGATCCTCTGACCCCTTTTATTTCCGGCAGGTTGTGTGTGTCCTCCACAGTAAACACCGAACCAAAGTACTTGTTCAATTGATCTGCCATTTCCTTGTTCCCCATTACGACTTCCCCTGTTTCCGACTGCAGGGGACCTACGTTTGTTTTTACTAACCTCTTTCTTTTTACATATTTATAGAAGCTTTCGCTGTCCATTTTAATGTTCTCTGCAAGCTTCCTTTCATATTTTATTTTCCCTGCCCTAATCAAACCCTTCGTCCTCCTCTGCTGAGTTTTGAAGTTCTCCCAGTCCCCGGGTTTGCTGCTACTTCTGGCCAATTTGTATGCAACTTCCTTGGTTTTAATACTATCCCTGATTTCCCTTGTTAGCCATGGTTGAGCCACCTTCCCTTTTTTATTTTTACGCCAGACCGGGATGTACAATTGTTGTAGTTCATCCATGCGATCTCTAAATGTCTGCCATTGCCCTTCCACTGATAGCCCCTTAAATATCGCTTGCCAATTTAACCTCGGCGATTCACGCCTCATACCCTCAAAGTTGCCCTTATTTAAGTTCTGGACCATGGTCTCTGACTTAACTGTTTCCTTCTCCATCCTAATGTAGAACTCCACCATACTATGGTCACTCTTCCCCAGGGGGCCTCGTACCACAAGATTGCTGATTAGTCCTTCCTCATTACACAACACCCAGTCCAGGATGGCCTCCCCTCGAGTTGGTTCCTCAACATATTGGTTTAGGAAACCATCCCTTAAACACCTCTCATTATTCTAAACTCCAGAGAGTATAGGACTGATCTACTCAATCTCTCCTCAAAGGACAACCGTCTCATTCCAGGAATCAGTCTAGTGAACCTTCGTTGCACCACCTCTAAGGCAAATATAATCTTCCTTAGATAAGGAGACCAAAACTGTGCACAGTACACTTGAATGCAGTTGCCAAATGAGCCTCAAGAACAACCGCTTTCTCTTGCTTCTGGCAGGTTCTGTGTAAAATAGTCCAGCTGTATAATTGAAAAAGGAAAAACTGAATCTAGAAATCTGAAATACCGGAAACATAGGGCAGGTCTTCAGAATTTCAGGTGGGAACCTTTGTTAGAACACTTGGTATATATGACACTGTTGTGGTGTTTGAACATTGGCAATCGAGTTGTTGTATCGGTTTTGCCACTATCCTTGTAAAAGTAATTTCTTTTAATCGTCGGGCAAAACACAAACTGATTTTGGTCTGAAGTCACTAGTGAGAGTGTATAGTTGTTGCATGAAGTTGTAGAAACCGAGACTCGAGAGTGAGTGTAGGTTCTATATAAAGGTGTTCAACCCTCCAATGGACTGACTCACCCAGCTGCTGCTTTCTGTTGTGTCTTTGCACTTTCCTCTGTTTGCTCATGTTGGCGAACAGAGGAAGCGGTTTGTCTGGTCAAGAACTGAATCTCTTGGTATGCTTTCACTGCACTTTTTTTTAAACAGTAACAACGACTTGCATTTATATAGTACCTTTATCCCTCAATCAACATCACGATTATCTGGTCATTATCACATTGCTGTTTGTGGGATCTTGCTGCACGCAAATTGGCTGCCACGTTTCCTACATTACAACAGTGACTACACGTCAAAAAGTACGTCATTGGCTGTAAAGCACTTTGAGACGTCCAGTGGTCATGAAAGGTGCTATATAAATGAAAGTCTGTTTTTTTTTCTTAACGTAGTAAAACGTCCCAAGGCGCTTTGATTAAAATGACTGAGAATGGATGTGCTGGGAAAAGATTCATGTTTGTCACAAGCTGGCGTAGACTTGGGCTTATCACTGGAAGATTATAGGGGGCAGTTAAGAACTTTTTTCAGGGGGTAATTAGATGGAATGTTTTGCCACGTGGTTATTGGGGCAGAGACTATAATGTTTAAAACCAAATTGGCTAAAGTATTTGCAAAGGAAGATTGTGAAAGGATGTGGGGAAATGGGATTAGAGTCGGGTAACTCCAGTTGGAAAGCTAGCACTGACTGAACCACAGTGGGTTGAAGGGTCTCCTTCAGTGCTCCAACTTCTTTGAGCCTATAAACTGGAGGACGTATTCTTGCATTCACCAGGGCCACTAATTTATAGTCACTGAAATAACAACAGAAAACGCTGGAAAAACTCAGCAGGCCAGGCAGCATCCGTAGAGAGAGAAAGAGAGTTAACGTTTCAGGTCTGATGACCTTTCGTCACAACTGGGAAGAGCCGGAAATCAAATAGATTTAAGGCCAGAGTAAAGCTGGGAAAAGGGGGAGGGGATAAAAGAACAAAGGGGGAGATGAAGAGACATTAAGAGACATTAAGAGATATGCAAGGCTAGAGGTGGTAATGTGACAGATTAAGGCTGAAAGAAATAGTCACTGAATACGCCAAATTCCGCTTTTATGATGTAGGCTTCTGAGGCGTTTGCTGGCATTTTGGGGATTGCATTCACAATTTGATCTGTTTACAATTAGCACATGGATTTATATAGTGACTCGATTAGTCAAATTATGTTGTAAGTAAATGGGATCTTTTTACTTGTGTTTTAGGGGATTAAATCTCAGTTATGCCTCTTTTTTTTTCCCCATTGGAAATCATAAACCTTGCCTGTTGACATGTCCCGGACAGCTCAGTCGTTAGAGCACGAACATCTTAATCTCGGTCGTGGGTTCGAGCCCCAAGTTGGGCGGTTTGAGCTTGAATTTACCAGAATGATACCCGGACTCCAAGGGTTAAATTTGAGATTACACAAACTAGGGTTGTAATCCCTAGAATTTAGAAGGTTAAGGGGTGATCTGATTGAAATTTTCAAGATATTAAGGGGAACTGATAGGGTAGATAGAGAGAAACTATCTCCACTGGTTGGTGAGTCTAGGACTAGGGGGCATAGTCTAAAAATTAGAGCCAGATCTTTCAGGAGCGAAATTAGGAAACACCTCTATGCACAAAGGGTGGTAGAAGTTTGGAACTCTCTTCTGCAAATGACAATTGATGCTGGATCAATTGTTAATTGTAAATCTGAGATTGATAGATTTTTGTTAACCAAAGGTATTAAGGGATATGGGGCAAAGGCGGGTATATGGAGTTAGGTCGCAGATCAGCCATGATCTCATTGAATGGTGGAACAGGCTCGAGGGGCTACATGGCCTACTGCTGTTCCTGTGATCCTGAAGGCATTACTTAGCTGCAGTACGGATCCACGAGTGGCAACAACCGTTTGGTGTCTTGCCACAGTGGTGAGTCTTCATGTGAACCGAGACAGTGAGTGTCAGTCAGCCAGTCTACATTGAGGAATATCGCACCCAAGCTCGACATCCACACATATGCATTTTTGAGCAAAAGTTACTGGTGATTAGATGCAGGGACCCTGGCTCTTATTCTCTCCTCCTTTTGGCCTTGAGGTTCATTGTAGCACTGTTGTTGCTGCTCTGGCTGAAATGGACTAACTTGGCACAGACCAGGAAGACTTGGGATCTTCCTGGTCTGTGTCCTTTACTTTTGGGTAGTGCAATTGTCAACTAAACCAATTTGTAATATCTGGATTTTCTATGAAGACAGAGATTAGACAAAGATGATATTGTGAGCAAGAAGAATGCAGATAGACATGAAGTGCTTTGCGAAAAGAAAATCCAGCCACTTAATTCTGTGTCTGAAGTATGATCTACGGCAAGCACAGTTGTGCTCAAACCCTCCTGATTTTTTTTTTGAAGTATATGAAGGTTCGAGGATTAAAAGGGAAGGGCATGCGTTTTGTAAAATGTGATGTTTCTTAACAGCTTGCCACAGTACCTTTTTTTTTAAGAATAGGTTTATAAAAAAAAAAAAAAATTCTGCAGTTGATTAAAGCCCCTGTGATGTGAAAACCGCCTCTGGCTCACTTACCAATCTGACTTGTCCTCATTTTGGAACCAGCTGCTCAGACCAGATGATCCAGTGTTTGATTTCTGGTCTGTTCTCAGTTAGCTGCTCCGAGGTGGGGCAGCACTCGAGGTGCGACAGGTGGGCTTCAACAACCTTGTGTGATGGATTGGGAAAAACACAGCCTGTCTGTGTATCATGTATCATGAGTTGGGATTGGACTTGGCTGTGATGTCCCAGCAGTTCAATAGCCTGCTGATGCTGTTTAGCTCACACGAAGAATGGCAACAACAGATAATGCTGAAGAATGGCAAGTTGGATGCTGGAGGGCACCTGGCACCCATGAAACTGTACCCGAGCACGAGCTGACACCTTCAGGAGAGGAGTTGAGAGAATTTACTTGAAAAGCTGGAAAGTTGTTGGAGTTGATCTTAATCATGTGCTGTACATACCATACAAGGTAACTAACTCCCCCTAACATAATGGAGCACAAAAATGCATTTGTATCTCAACTGACGGATGTGTGCTCAAAGCAATTTGTAAACAACTTGTGCAAGAAGCCTCACGTGCCTGAAAGGATGGTTTTGGAATATATTGACTTTAATAGCAAACTGACCGTCCACCCAGCTATGTGCGCTGGCCTTGTGCAGCAAACCAGTATTAAGCTGGGATGCCTGCTTGTTTCACCCAGTTTAAAAGCTGCAGTCGCACAGTAGAGAATGGCTTTTTGGTTGTCTGCTGGCTGACGTCAGTGGGTAAATGGACAGCCGGCATCTTGACTTTTTTTCGAATGACTTTTTTTCCTTATCTGCAGGCAGACAACTGAAGCTGTGCATTGTGACGCTGTCTTTTTAGATTAGAATTCCAGTTGCAGCTCTTAATTCAAAGCTATAATTGCTGTGGGTGTGAATGGCCATAAAACATCTGACCTGGTTTTGAACATTGCGGGTAATATCTGGAAGTGAAGTGTTGGAATAAGGGTGGCAGTCTCTAGAAGAGATGTGGTGTGATCATAGAAATTTATAGCACAGAAGGAGGCCATTCGGCCCATTTTCTCTCTGCTGGCCGAGAAAGAGCTATCCAGCCTAATCCCGCTTTCCAGCTCTTGGTCTGTAGCCTTGTAGGTTTCGGCACTTCAAGTGCATATCCAAGTACTTTTTAAATGTGACGAGGGTTTCTGCCTCTCCCACCCTTTCAGGCAGTGAATTCCAGACCCCCACCACCCTCTGGGTGAATAAATTTCCCCTCAACTCCCCTCTAATACTTCCAGCAATTACTTTTAAATCTATGCCCCCTGGTTATTGACAGCTCTGTTACGGGAAATAAGTCCTTCCTATCCACTCTATCTAGGCCCCTCATAATTTTATACACCTCAATTAAATCTCCCTTAGCCGCCTCTGTTCGAAAGAAAACAACCCCAGCCTATCCAATCTTCCCTCGTGGCTAAAATTCTCTAGTCCTGGCAACAGTCTCGTAAATCTCCTCTGTACCCTCTCTAGTGCAATCACATCTTTCAATTGGGAAATGATGGCTTGGTCTCTAATATATAGGTTTAAAGACACCATATAAATGCAAATTGTTGTTTTTAGGGTCATAATTGGAAGTGGAGTACGAGACAGTGGCCATTTGTCCTTGGGTAGAGGTTCTTCCGTTATCAGAGCAGCATTTTCTACTGTGCAATTGCAAGTTTTAAATGGGTGAAACAAACTGGTATCTTGGCCTAATAATAGTTTGCAGTACAAGGTCAGTGTACTTAGCTGGTTCCTTGGCTCATTTAGTGCTCTGCGTTCCAAAGCTAACACATTTTCGCTATGCCATGTTCTTGCACATGCAAAGCCTCTTGTGGTGATTAATTACAAACTAGGGTTGGAGAAGTTGGCTTATTTGCTATTTAGGCGCAGGCATGAGGAGGCTGCCTGCCTGCCCTCTTTCCGGGTTGCTGCTGCCCTCCCAAATTCAGGCTGTTGCCTTTATCCTCCATCCTCTCTGCTTCTTGGTGGATTTGCAGGGAGAGGTGCACAGCAAAAGTCATTCATTCACTTGCTCAGATAGAAGGAAAATCAGGATGAATTGACATCCAGCTTCCATTTGAATGCCTGCTTCAGGCTGGTTAGAGTGGCAGAATCCTGGAAGCAGGTGGCCAAACTCCTTGCACAGCAAGGATAGTGCTGGGTCTTGGTGGCAATGGCAGAGAGCCCAAAGAAGTGTCATCACGAGATAAATATTGTCGAGAAAGCCATTCAGTCATCTTGGCTCATTCATCCAGAAATAACCTACAGTCCCCCATCATAGTATCAAAATGTCTCCTAAAGAAAGAAAGACTTGCATTTATATATCGCGATTCACAACCTCAGGGTGTCCCAAAGCGCTTTACAGCCATTGAAGTATTTTTGAAGTGTAGTCACTGTTGTAAGGTAGGAATCATGGCAGCCAATTTGCACACAGCAAGCACCCACACGCAGCAATGTGATAATGACCAGATAATCTCTTTTAGTGATGTTGATTGAGGGATAATTATTGGCCAGGACACCGGGGTTAACTCACCCTTGCTCGTCTTCAAAATAGTGCCATGGGATCTTTTATGTCCACCTGAGGGAGCAGACAGGGCCTCGGTTTAACATCTCATCTGAAAGACGGTACCTCCGACAGTGTACTCAGAGGCGAGAGTGCTGTAGTCTGATCCGTGGCTCTACCAGACTACCTGGGAACTAGTTCAGTGGTGTTCGCTCTTTGGCAAGAACTTCCCCACATCAGCCCTAAGCTTGTCTTTTTGAGCGACATAGATGTCAGCCTTGGCTCCGTGTCGGAAAGTCATGGTGTCAGGCCCCACTCCAGAAATTTGAGTTTGTAATCTAGGCGGAATGCACTACTTGGGGATTGCTACAATGTAAGCGGTGCCATCTTTCAGATGAGATGTTAAAACCGAGAACCCTTGGGCGGTGTTCTGCAGCCCTATTCCATGAAGAGTTGGGGAATTTTTCCAGTGTCCTGGCCAACATTTATCCTTCAACCAACATCTCTTTAAAAACAGATGATCTCGTCACTTATCACATTGCTGTTTGTGCAACTGTGCTATGCACAAATTAGAAACATAGAATCTAGGAGCAGGAGTAGGCCATTCGGCCCGTCGAGCCTGCTCCACCATTCAATACGATCATGGCTGATCATTCAAATCCAGTACCCTGTCCCTGCTTTAATCCCCACAGTACACATATCCCACCCTACTCCCGTAACCCCACGTATTTAATTCCCCCTAACATATCCCATCCTATCCCCATAACCCCACATATTTAATCCCCCCCTAACACTAAGGGTCAATTTATCATAGCCAAATCAACCTAACCCGCACATCTTTGGACTGTGGGAGGAAACCGGAGCACCCGGAGGAAACCCCACGCAGACACGGGGAGAATGTGCAAACTCCACACAGACAGTCACCCGAGGTCAGATTCGAACCCGGGTCCCTGGCGCTGTGAGGCACCAGTGCTAACCACTATGCCACCGTGTTGCCTATTGACTGCTGCATTTGCCTACATTGCAACTGTGACCATACTTCAGTTAGTAATTCATTGGCTGTGAAGTGTCTTGGGACATCCTGTGGTTCTGAAAGGTGCTATGTCAACAGAAGTTTGTTCTTTCTCTACCTGCTTGTTCTACTGTCACAGTTTGTCTTTGCAGTGTTATCTATTTACCTTTTACCATTTGCTATCTTGTATGTGTGTTTTTACGACTCTCTCTGTCACCACTCGAGTCTTTCCTCCTAACTAAATCCTGTGACACTAGAGATCGGCCTTGTGGTTCTTCTGTGGACTGAATCCAGTTTTTCCTCACATCCCCTCCTGTATCTCTTGCCCAAAACCTTCAATCTGTGTCCCATAGTCCTTGTACCATCAACTCGTGGGAACAGCCTTTCCCTGTCAAGCCTATCCAAACACATCATAATCTTGTACACCTCCATCAAATCACCCCTCAACCTCCTTTGCTCTAATGAAAACAAATCCAGCTTCTCCAACCTGTCCTTGTAGCTAAGATCCCCCATCTTTTTCCTGCTAAATCCTCACTCACTCACTCACTCACGTCCTAAAGTGTGGTGACCAGAACTAGACGCAATACTCCAGTTGTGGCCTAACCAGCGCTTTATAAAGGTTCAGCATAACTTCTCTACTTTTGTACTCGATACCTCTATTTATGAAACCCGAGGTCCCATATGCTTTGCTAACCACTCTCAATATGTCCTGCCACCTTCAGGGACCTATGCACATTAACTTCCAGGTCCCTCTGTCCCTGCACTCTTTAAAACTGTGCCATTAAGTGTATATTGCCTCTCCCTGTTCCTTCTGCCAAAGTGCATCACCTCACACTTCTCTGTATTAAATTCCGTCTGCCCATGACAACAGTTAAAATGAAAGGAATAGTTCTTGTACACTTTTTACCTAGTTCTTCAATTTGGTATTGTTTAAAAAGGCCGACTGATTTAGTGCAACTTCCATTTGGATCTAACGACTGTTCCTGCTGGTTTGACCTGTTTACTGTACCTGTAGGTTTAGTCTAGATAAGGGGGTGCTGGGGGATCAGTCTGTCCTCTCCGCTTACTTCTCCTGGCCTTTCATACCTAGCTCTTGCCCTGTGCAGAAGTTATCCTTCTCTGTTCTTTTGTCTGTGTGATGCACTTTGCTAACTACATGGAATAACTGACATTAGACATACACCGTCATGTACCTGGGAGAAGAAATCCTATTAAATTTAAGCAATTGGGGCTAATGATTGAAATGGCTCACTCCCAAAGTTAAACCACATGCTCAGGTGAATTTCAAAACTCATAATTCAGCCGGGGAGAGGGTTGGCAAGGACACTGGCTATTTGAGTTGGCCGACATACAGTTTGATGTATGTTCATTATTATGAGCAAGGTGCTCCAATTAACATGTAGTAATAAGTGGATCTGTGTTCCATAACTAGCCTGCCTCCAACTGCAAAGCCTTGGTAGCCATGTTCACTACCAGCCAAATAATATTTTATAGGGGTCTTGAAGATTATGAAGGGTTATAAGGTAAATTACATTTCATTATTTCCACTGATTGAGACGATAGCGAGAAAAATAAATTTGAATGGGTGTGGGGTGTGAGCGGGAGAGTAGGAGTAGACACGGTGGATTGTGGAGAAAAAGACTGCAGGCTGAATGACCTGTTTCTGTGCTACCATCGTAGAATGTTGTGATCTCTCGTCATCTATACCAAGTTTAAGATGGAGCTCTGGCTGGTTCATTGTGAGTGCCACTCGGTGATAGCTGAGTGTATTGGTCTTGATTTGAAGCACCATTACTCTATAATTTTTTTTTCTCCCTTTTTGGATTTCAATAATCCCAAACTACAGACTTCCCTCAAACCGGTTTAAACAGTCTATTGTGTCAGAGAAGCCAGTGAAGCATTTATATGACTCCTTGCATGACAGACTGGTTAAACCTTCCTTGCGTATGCTGAAGTATTGGGCAGATTGAATTGCCATTAGTAAAGCCTCATGGTTGGTTGGTTTTAAGCTTGGTGCTGGATTTTATTACAGGCTTTCAGAGATAGTGTTACACTGCTGTCTTTGGGCCCGTGTTGGTCTAACTGGCTTTGCAGCTCTTGATGCACGGTGGATTTTTACTGCAAATCTCTTGACAACTGGAAAAACAACATTGCAGCTGCTAGAAATCTGGATTCAAAGCCGAAAAACCTGGAAACAGGTCATTCAGCATCTATAGAGAGAACAGACAGTTAACATTTGGAGCTTGTACTTCAGAATAAGAGGTGAACAAGAATAATAGGATCATAAAAAGGGGAGCAGCGGATGTGGAAATCGAGCAAACGCTGTGAGGGATGGTTGGGTGATCGAGCAAATCAACTCGGTTGATGGAAAGAAATTGAAATAAACCACGGATCTGTGAATAGTTGAGACACTAGGAGGCCTGTGGAAAACCTAGAAAAACTGGGGATCAGATTTGGAATGAAAACAGATGATGCTGGCAATGTACAGCGGTTCCAGTGTCAGCAGCTGTTAAAGTTTTCCTCTCCGTTTTCTCCCCTTGAAAAGAAAGAAAGACTTGCATTTATATAGCGCCTTTCGCGGCCACCGGACGTCACAAAGCGCTTTACAGCCAATGAAGTACTTTTTGAAGTGGAGTCACTGTTATGTGGGAAATGTAATGCTACCAAACTCCCAAAGATGCTCGCTTGCTCGTGCAGGGGAGCAATTATTCAGGTGCTGGATGCTCAATATCTCGCCTAAGTGACCATTGTTCAGGTGGTGAGCCTTGGCAGGTTGTTCATCCACGGGAAAACATCACAGCTGTGTCTGATCTGTCCTCATCGACTACTCACACACGAGCATATGTTTGAGTTGCACTTGTTGATCATGATCAGGATTGGGACTCCTGGCTGATTTTATTTCTTCTTTTCCAGTTTAGGGGCAGAGAGAGCAATTCAAGTGCCTCTACTGCGCTCCCATCCCGCCCTAACCTGAGAAAACTAACTCAGCCCAGGGTAATGAGGGAACCTGCGATTGGCTAGTTTTCAGCTGGGGTAGGGACCCATGGTGGCCGACCACCCTCTACGGTACCTTATCCAAGTGGCCTTTTATCATGCACAACCCTCGGGAATTAATACTGGCAGGCTGTTTGACTGGTGATCATGACAACCAAGCATGATTTTTGCCCTTTCCTGACGTCCACATCCAAAATCTACAGCAGTGGCCGTGAATAGAAGTGGGGAAGGCAGGCTGATTTTTATATTGGCCCAGAAATTGATCTCGCTCTGTTCCCGCGGGGGTAAGCCTTCCCCGCGATGTCTCACCTCGCTTATGCTTTTTCTGATCCAGCTCGCACGAACTTGATGTTCCAGACATCAGCTGTGCTGGGCTTGCGTATCCCAGCGGCGCAGTTAATTCGTGCGAGCTGTGGGATCACGTGACTCAGTTAGAGCCAATGGCAGCACACCATCTTCCATTCATAAGTCTCACAGCATGGCTGTGAGACTTATGAATCTTACACCCCCCCCCCCCCAAAATAACAGCTAAACCTCAATTAAATTTAAAAAAAAAACCATCACATTAATAAAATAAGTATAGTTAATTAAATTAACCATTTTAAATAAAAAATTAAATTTTTGAAAAAATTTAAAATCTTTTAAAAAGTTATAAAAAATAAACTTACCTGTCTTTAAAGTCTATAAAAAAGATATACCTGTAAAAAAAAAAAAAAAATTCTGAAAAATACTTAATTCACTACTTACCTTCTTAAAAGCGGGTCTTACTCCTCCTTTTTACATTTCCAAAATCTTCCCTACTTACCTGCGCGTCCAAAGCATGAAGTGCACAGCGTGCGCGCAGCCTGTAGCGCGCACGCGATGCACCCAGGCCCCGCCCCCTTTTCGGAAGAGCAATTGCCGGTTTTCAGCGCATGCGCAGGGCATGCAGAAAACCGGCAATTGGAGTGGGAATACGCGAGAGTATGCAGTGCGTACTCTCGCGTCCCGGGATCAATTTTCGGCCCATTGTAAAAAAACCCAGAGATTCTGATGCCAATTGTAGCCCTCCCTAACACTGCCATGGCTGAGATCAGTAAACACACTGCTGTTTGAATCTGGGGCTTGGTTTTGTATGGCTCAATTCTCCACTAGGCAGTGTACTTGCCATCTAAGCTGTGAGGGAGCAGTTTAAAAAAATTCTTGCAGTGCTGTTCTTTAAACCGCGGGTAATGCTGTGACTTTCTTATTTTTGTGGCACCTTTTAGCCCTGTTTTGATTGTCTGTCTAGTTTTAATTCTTTTATCCCGTAATTACATGATTTAGTTACGAGCAGAACCAACAATGCCAGTGATCAGCTCCCTTTATAAAAACCACTGTAGCAAATGGCTCGTTCATCAGTCAGCTTGACCAGTTTCTTTCTGTTTCATTTTAATGCTGAAATTGATCTTCAGATCCATGTGCACAGTTGAACCCAAAGAGTTTCCAGTGCGTCTATAGTCACAAAGATTAGATAGCCCAGTGCAGCAGCACTGTAATTTGTTTCCTTCTATTCTCTCTCTCCCTCCCCCACCCAATGGGTTCCCTTTTGTGCTTTGTGCCGTTGCTTCTCGCTTCTCTCTCTCTCTCTCTCTCTCTCTCTCTCTCTCTCTCTCTCCTCCCCCCAACAGTCCTTCTGCTTTCATAGAACTTTTATTGTGCAGAATTCCTGTTTTTCAATCATGTAAATCCCGCAATATCGTTCCACCAGACCATCTTTTATTTAACTTTGCGCCGTTCCCCAATTTCCTCCTTGCCTCTTAAGATGCTAATTTTTTTAACTGCGATATAGTGCCGTGCGTTTGATGGCACCCCTAAGTGGCTCTTACGTGAACCTAGATGGTGAGTGTCAACATACTATTTGTCCATGGCTGCAGATCGCATTCAAACCTGATTCAGTCCACTTGCACTTTACATCAGGGATCTCTGGCTAGTCATGAGGAGTGGGAAGCTTGGCTGTCTTGTTTGTTACACTGTCCCTGTTTCAGGGATTCTGAGACTTATTGGCCCAGAAATTGATCTCGCTCTGTTCCCGCGGGGGTAAGCCTTTCCCGCGATGTCTCCCCTCGCTTATGCTTTTTCTGATCCAGCTCGCACGAAATTGATGTTCCAGACATCAGCTGTGCTGGGCTTGCGTATCCCAGCGGCGTAGTTAATTCGTGCGAGCTGTGGGATCACGTGACTCAGTTAGAGCCAATGGCAGCACACCATCTTCCATTCATAAGTCTCACAGCATGGCTGAGAGACTTATGAATCTTACACCCCCCCAAAATAACAGCTAAACCTCAATTAAATTTAAAAAAAAACCCATCACATTAATAAAATAAGTATAGTTAATTAAATTAACCATTTTAAATAAAAAATTAAATTTTTGAAAAAATTTAAAATCTTTTAAAAAGTTATAAAAATAAACTTACCTGTCTTTAAAGTCTATAAAAAAGATATACCTGTAAAAAAAAATTCAAAAAAATACTTAATTCACTACTTACCTTCTTAAAAGCGGGTCTTACTCCTCCTTTTTACATTTCCAAAATCTTCAGTACTTACCTGCGCGTCCAAAGCATGAAGTGCACAGCGTGCGCGCAGCCTGTAGCGCGCACGCGATGCACTCCGGCCCCGCCCCCTTTTCGGAAGAGCAATTGCCGGTTTTCAGCGCATGCGCAGGGCATGCAGAAAACCGGCAATTGGAGTGGGAATACGCGAGAGTATGCAGTGCGCACTCTCGCGTCCCGGGATCAATTTTCGGCCCATTATCTACTCCCCAACTGAAATTGACGAAGGAGCAGCAGCTCCGAAAGCTTGTGATTTCAAAATAAAACTGTTGGACTGTAACCTGGTGTTGTGCGACTTCTCACTTTTGTCCAACTGAAATTGGCTAACCTAGCACAGAATAGAGAGCAAACTTGGTATTACCTTGGTCCTGCCATTTTAATAATGCCTGTCTAACTCTACTGCCATGACTGAGTTGTACCGTTAGCAAGCACACATTTATACAAGTGTTTTTTTTAAATTTGCTTATGGGATTTGGGCGTCGCTGGCAAGGCCAGCATTTATTGCCCATCCCTAGTTGCCCTTGAGAAGGTGGTGGTGAGCCGCCTTCTTGAACCGCTGCAGTCCGAGCGGTGAAGGTACTCCCACAGTGCTGTTGGGTAGGGAGTTCCAGGATTTTGACCCAGCGACGATGAAGGATCGGCGATATACTTCTAAGTCAGGATGGTGTGTGACCTGGAGAGGAACTTGGAGGTGGTGGTGTTCCCATGTGCCTGCTGCCCTTGTCCTTCTAGGTGGTAGAGGTCACGGGTGCTGCCGAAGAAGCCTTGGTGAGTTGCTGCAGTGCATCTTGTAGATGGTACGCACTGCAGCCACGGTACGCCGGTGGTGGAGGGAGTGAATGTTTAAGGTGGTGGATGGGGTGCCAATCAAAGGGGCTGCTTTGTTCTGGATGGTGTCGAGCTTCTTGAGTGTTGTTGCAGCTGCACTCATCCTGGCAAGTGGAAAGTATTCCATCACACTCCTTACTTGTGCCTTGTTGCTGGTGGAAAGGCTTTGGGGAGTTAGGAGGTGAGACACTCGCCACAGAATACCTAGCCTCTGACCTGCTCTTGTTGCCATAGTATTTATGTGGCTGGTCCAGTTAAGTTTCTGGTCAATGGTGACCCCCAGGATGTTGATAGTGGGGGATTCGGCGATGGTAATGCCGTTGAATGTCAAAGGGAGGTGGTTAGACTCTCGCTTGTTGGAGATAGTCATTGCCTGGCACTTCTGTGGCACACATGTTACCTGCCACTTATCAGCCCAAGCCTGAACATCGTCCAGGTCTTGTTGCATGCGGGTATGGACTGCTTCATTATCTGAGGAGTTGTGAATGGCGCTGAACACTCTGCAGTCATCAGCGAACGTCCCCATTTCTGACCTTATGTTGGAGGGAAGGTCATTGATGAAGCAGCTGAAGATGGTTGGGCCTAGGACACTGCCCTGAGGAACTCCTGCAGTGATGTTAGACTTGTTAGTAATCTTGGAGTGCCTCAGCTGCGTTTACTTTGATGCTGTCCTTTTGAAGAAGGTGTTTTTTTTTACCTGGCACGATTAAATGTTTGAAACCACTTGCTCGGATGTTTAAACGTTTAATGTGCATGGCCTCTTTCTGCTGGAGAGAGTGAAGCTGCTGCAAGCTTCATCCATAAATAGAGCATAAATGATAGTTTGGAGGACCTTAAGCGTTTAGATGACCACGTAAACCATGAGCAAAGCTTGAATGGTTTGCACGGTTATCTAAAGCCCAAGTGTTGTAGCACGTTCTCCAATTTCTTGTTGCTTTTTAGTGTCTTTTTTTGTGCCTCTTTTTGAGCTTTCTCATCAGGTTAGTTTTCCATTCACCTCTCTGTAGCTACTGCTGTTATGGCCAGCATGTTTTTATGATTTTTTTGTTTCCTGTGACAGTAGATGTTTCATAGTATTTTATTCCTCAGGCAGGGATATAATTGGTATCTGAAGGTGTTAAAGAAAAAAGAAAGACTTGCATTCATATAGCGCCTTTCACGACCACCGGGCATCCCAAAGCGCTTTACAGCTAATGAAGTACTTTTGGAAGTGGAGTCACTGTTGTAATGTCGGAAACGCGGCAGCCAATTTGCACACTGCAAGCTCCCACAAATGGCATGACCCGATAATCTGTTTTAGTGATGTTGATTGAGGGATAAATATTGGCCAGGGCACCGGGGATAACTCCCCTGCGCTGCTTCAAAATAGTGCCGTGGATCTTTTATGTCCACCTGAGAGCGCGGACGGGCCCTCGGTTTAACGTCTCATCTGAAAGACGGAAGCTCCGACAGTGCAGCACTCCCTAATTGGTACACTGGAGTGTCAGCCTAGATTTTTGTGTTCAAGTCCCTGGAGTGGGACTTGAACCCACAACCTTCTGACTCAAATGAGGGTGCTACCAACTGAGCATGGCTGACCAATTTAACATACTGGTATCCATGCAATTTTACCTATAGTGCATTGAGCCCAATATGCTTTAATGTTATGATTCAGTATTACACCACTTTAAATTATTCCCACTCTTGTATAACCAGTGTGAGTGCGAGCCAGCACCGAGTGCAAGTCAGCAGAGAGTGCTGTGAGTTTGGGTAAGTGGGAGTAGTTCTTTAATTGTTAGTTCTCTTTAAATCATTCTTGATAAGAGTACTTAAGCAGTTTAAGTGAAGGGGAAAAGTTAACTATTTGGGATTCTGTTGGTTTAAGAAGAGTAAAACAAGGTTACACTGCAGTAGCAGTAAATTGGCACAGCAGGCAGTGGAAACCAGTTTTCTAATCAATCAGCAGGGGTCAAAGTCAGAGGGCGGGGCCAATTCATTGGTACCCGTATATAGGTGGAGCTGTTGCTAAACCCGAGACACTACACAAGTAGTGTCTCCCACCCTCCCACCTCCTCCAACCTTTTGGGGTAGAGGGAATTTAAAAGGTAGGTTCGATTTATATTTTGTTTTCAGGGACTTAACTTAATAAAGTAATATAAGGGTTAAGTCATGGCAGGAAATCTCGGAACCGTGTCGTGCTCCTCCTGTGCTATGTGGGAAATCAGGGACACTTCCAGTGTCCCTGGCAACTATGTGTGCAGGAAGTGCGTCCAGCTGCAGCTCCTGATGGACCGCATGGCGGCACTGGAGCTGCGGATGGACTCACTCTGGAGCATCCACGATGCCGAGAACTTTGTGGATTACTCATTTAGTGAGTTGAACACACCGCAGGTAAAGGCTAGGTCAGACAGTAAATGGGTGACCAAGAGGCAGGGCAATATCAGGAAGGTAGTGCAGGAGTCCCCTGCGGTCGTCTCCCTCCAAAACAGATATACCGTTTTGGATACTGTTGGGGGAAATGACCTACCAGGGGAAGGCACCAGCAGCCAGATTCATGGCACCATGGCTGGCTCTGCTGCACAGCAGGGCGGGAAAAAGAGTGGTAGAGCTATAGTGATGGGGGACTCAATTGTAAGGGGAATAGACAGGAGTTTCTGTGGCCGCAACCGAGATTCCAGGATGGTATGTTGCCTCCCTGGTGCAAGGGTCAAGGATGTCTCGGAGCGGCTGCAGAACATTCTGGAAAGGGAGGGTGACGAGCCAGCTGTCGTGGTGCATGTAGGTACCAACGATATAGGTAAAAAGCGGGAAGAGGTCCTACAAGCAGAATTTAGGGAGCTAGGAGCTAAATTGAAAAGTAGGACCTCAAAGGTAGTAATCTCTGGGTTGCTACCAGTGCCACATGCTAATCAGAGTAGCATGAACAGGATAGCGAGATTAAATACGTGGCTTGAGCAGTGGTGCAGGAGGGAGGGATTCAAATACCTGAGGCATTGGAACCAGTTCTGGGGGAAGTGGGACCTGTACAAAAGGGACGGTCTGCACTTGGGCAGGACTGGAACCGATGTCCTCGGGGTAATATTTGCTAAGGCAGTTCGGGAGGATTTAAACTAATATGGCAGGGGAATGGGAACCTATGTAGCGAAACAGGGGGAAGTAATATGCAGTCAGAAACAAATGTTAGAAGGGTGAGAAACAATAAGGGAAATCCGAGTAAACAAAGGCAAGAAACACAAAGGGCCATACTAAATCATAAGTCTAAAAGGACAAAGGGTGTTAATAAAACAAGCCTAAAGGCTCTGTGTCTTAATGCAAGGAGTATCCGTAATAAGGTGGATGAATTGACTGTGCAAATTGATGTTAACGGATATGATGTGATTGGGATTACAGAGACGTGGCTCCAGAACAATCAAGGCTGGGAACTGAATATCCAGGGGTATTCAACATTCAGGAAGGATAGAATAAAAGGAAAAGGGGGTGGGGTAGCATTGCTGGTTAAAAAGGAGATTAATGCAATAGCTAGGAAGGACATTAGCTTGGAGGATGTGGAATCAATATGGGTTGAGCTGCAGTACACCAAAAGGCAGAAAACGTTAGTGGGGGTTGTGTACAGACCTCCAAACAGTAGTAGTGAGGTGGGGGAGGGTATGAAACAGGAAATCAGAGGTGCATGCAAAAAAGGCACGGCAGTTATCATGGGTGACTTTAATATGCATATAGATTGGGCTACTCAAACTGGAAGCAATACGGTGGAGGAGGATTTCCTGGAGTGTTTAAGGGATGGTTTCCTAAACCAATATGTTGAGGAACCAACTAGAGGGGAGGCCATCCTGGACTGGGTGTTGTGTAATGAGGAAGGACTAATCAGCAATCTTGTGGTGCGAGGCCCCTTGGGGAAGAGTGACCATAGTATGGTGGAGTTCTACATTAGGATGGAGAAGGAAACAGTTAATTCAGAGACCATGGTCCAGAACTTAAATAAGGGCAACTTTGAGGGTATGAGGCGTGAATTGGCGAGGTTAGATTGGCAAGCGATATTTAAGGGGTTATCAGTGGAAGGGCAATGGCAGACATTTAGAGATCGCATGGATGAACGACAGCAATTGTACATCCCTGTCTGGTGTAAAAATAAAAAAGGGAAGGTGGCTCAACCATGGCTAACAAGGGAAATCAGGGATAGTATTAAAAGCAAGGAAGTGGCATACAAATTGGCCAGAAGTAGCAGCAAACCCGGGGACTGGGAGAACTTTAAAACTCAGCAGAGGAGGACGAAGGGTTTGATTAGGGCAGGGAAAATAAAATATGAAAGGAAGCTTGCGGAGAACATTAAAACGGACTGCAAAAGCTTCTATAAATATGTAAAAAGAAAGAAAGAGGTTAGTAAAAACAAACGTAGGTCCCCTGCAGTCAGAAACAGGGGAAGTAATAATGGGGAACAAAGAAATGGCAGATCAATTGAACAAGTACTTTGGTTCGGTGTTTACTGTGGAGGACACAAACAACCTTCCGGAAATAAGAGATCAAAGGATCTGGTAAAAGGGAGGAGCTGAGGGAAATCCTTATTAGTCGGGAAAAGGTGTTGGGGAAATTGATGGGACTGAAGGCTGATAAATTCCCAGGGCCTGATGGTCTGCATCCCAGAGTACTTAAGGAGGTGGCCTTGGAAATAGTGGATGCATTGACGATCATTTTCCAACATTCCTTAGACTCTGGATCAGTTCCAAAGGAGTGGAGGGTGGCTAATGTAACCCCTCCTTTTTAAAAAAAAAAAAAAGGAGGGAGGGAGAAAGCAGGGAATTATAGACCGGTCAGCCTGACATCGGTGGTGGGTAAAATGATGGAATCAATTATTAAAGATGTCATAACAGACCATTTGGAAAGTGGCGACATGATGGGTCCAAGTCAGCATGGATTTGTGAAAGGGAAATCATGCTTGACAAATCTTCTGGAATTTTTTGAGGATGTTTCCAATAGGGTGGACGGGGGGGAACCAGTAGATGTGGTGTATTTGGACTTTCAGAAGGCCTTCGACAAGGTCCCACACAAGAGATTGGTGTGCAAAGTTAAAGCACATGGGATTGGGGGTAATGTGTTGACGTGGATTGAGAACTGGTTGGCCCACAGGAAACAAAGAGTAGGAGTAAATGGGTACTTTTCAGAATGGCAGGCAGTGACCAGCGGGGCACCGCAGGGTTCGGTGCTGGGGCCCCAGCTGTTTACATTATATATTAATGATTTGGACGAAAGGATTAATTGTAATATCTCCAAATTTGCAGATGACACTAAATTGGGAGGCAGTGTGAACAATGAGGAGGATGCTAGGAGGCTACAGAGTGACTTGGACAGGTTGGGTGAATGGGCAAATGTATGGCAGATGAAGTACAATGTGGATAAATGTGAGGTTATCCACTTTGGTGGTAAAAATAGGGAGGCAGACTATTACCTGAATGGTGGCAGATTAGGGAAAGGGGAGGTGCAACGAGACCTGGGCGTCATGGTACATCAGTCACTGAAGGTGGGAAGGCAAGTGCAGCAGGCAGTCAAGAAAGCAAATGGCATGATGGCCTTCATAGCAAGGGATATTTGAGTACAGGAGTAGGGAGGTGATGCTACAGTTGTACAGGGCCTTGGTGAGGCCACACCTGGAGTATTGTGTGCAGTTTTGGTCTCCTAACTTGAGGAAGGACATTCTTGCTATTGAGGGAGTGCAACAAAGGTTCACTAGATTGATTCCTGGGATGGCCAGACTGACATATCAAAGACTGGATCAACTGAACTTGTATCCTCTGGAGTTCAGAAGAATGAGGGGGGATCTTATAGAGACGTTTAAAATCCTGACTGGTTTAGACAAACTAGATGCGGGCAGAATGTTTCCAATGTTAGGGAAAACTAAAACCAGGGGTCACAGTCTAAGGATAAAGGGGAAGCCATTTAAGACTGAGATGAGGAGGAACTTCTTCACCCAGAGAGTGGTGAATTTGTGGGATTCTCTACCACAGAAGGTTGTTGAGGCCAGTTCGCTAAATATATTCAAAAGGGAGTTAGATATAATACTCACAACTAGGGGGATCAAGGGGTATGGCGAGAAAGCAGGAATGGGGTACTGAGGTAGCATGTTCAGCCATGAACGCATTGAATGGCAGTGCAGGCTCGAAGGACCGAATGGTCTACTCCTGCACCTATTTTCTATGTCTATGTCTAACCAGTGAGAGACCCATCCTTCGCACACTTTCTCCAGACTTAACCCAAGTTTGGAAGAACAAAATCTATAATTGTACTGCTGGGTTTCACTATTCGAGTGGACAATATTTCACATGTCCATAGTTAGGCTATGCTGAAATCCCAGTGACCAGATGGTTACCACTCGCCAATCCTGAGAAATTCCTTGTTTTTTTAATGAAGCTTATAAACATTTGCATGAGAGATTTATAACCATCGTGAGCCTTGATTTGTGGTAGCTGCTTTTTGTCTGCTGTTGGCAGTGGATATCCTGACAGGTGTTGGCTCAGATTCTACATCCTATTGACGCGCAATGATGGCTACACTGAAGCATATGTAGTTTCGTTATAATTGCTATATGGATGCAGGCGTGCAGAATCTGGTCAGATTATTTGAGCACTGGGCACTTTCTAGTAATTCGCTCAAGTGCCTAATCTTTGTGAGGCCTGTTGAGCTATTTGACTGATAGCCGAGTCCCATCCTGTTTCTGTCTGACATCCACGCACCCAAAACTCCTGTTTACACTGCCTATAAATATGCATTACCAGCCAATGTGTTCCCCCGGAACCCAGTATAAATGGTGCTGTGGAAGTGTTTACTCCAATTGCACGGAATTCAAAAACTCCCAACTCCTGATCTTGGTGCTGGTCTGACTTGTGTGTTGGGATCTTTGTGAACAGCCTGGAAGTTCTCGACATATCTAAATAGAGAAAATACAAAATAATTGTCCTAACTGATCCTCCACGCGCACAATTTACTGCCTGTCTCTCGCCCTGTGCTTAAATGGACATGATGACTATACTGTGTATTTTGTGGACAGACTGTGTATTTTGGACAACCGACTCCCAAAACTCACTAACCACTGCCTTGTCAGTCACCAGGAAAATGTGTGGTGCGGCAGAGGCTTCCTTAATGAAGCTTTTTTTGGACTTTAAAGCCTAAATGTAATAGAAATAACATCGAATTTGCTTGGTAAAGCTCAAGCGGTTTATCATCTGAGTCCCAAAGGTGAGATTTCCATCTTAAGAGTTCAGATCTGCGCTCTAAATTTTATGTATCCATAATTTAGAATTGATGGCTTCAATTTAAGAAGGACTTTGGTACTGAGCTAAGCATAACATAAGAAATAGGAGTAGGCCATACGGCCCCTCGCGCCTGCTCCGCCATTCAATAAGATCACGACTGATCTTCCTCCTCAAGTCTACTTTTCTGTCCCATCCCCGTATCCCTTGATTCCCTTAGTGCCCAAAGATACTCAATGACTGAGCATCCACAGCCCTCTGGGGCAGAGAATTCCAAACATTCACAACCCTCTCAGTGGAGAAGTTTCTCCTCATCTCAGTCCTAAATGGCCCTATCCCTGAGAATAACCCCTAGTTCTAGACTCTCCAGCCAGGGGGAAACAGCCTCTCAGCATCTACCCTGTCAAGCCCCCCTAAGAATTTTGTATGTTTCAATGAGATCACATCTCATTCTTCTAAATTCCAGAGAATATAGGCCCAATCTACACAATCTCTCATCATAGGACAACCCCCTCATCCCAGGAGTCAGCCGAGTGAACCTTTGCTGCACCCCCTCTGAAGCAAGTATATCCTTCCTTGGGTAAGGAGACCAGAACTCTACACTCTACTCCTACAGCTTAGGAAGGTCCCAGGTTCCAACCCGGATCAGTGTTGAACTAGCTGATGTTAAAGGCAGTGGAAGGGGTGGGTAATGCAGTTGGCCTTGCTGCCTGAGGTTGGGGAGGGAAAAATAATTTCTGTTCCCAATTTTGATCTGTCTGGCGCCCCCTTGCGCCTGTAGAAACATCGCGTGAGGACTGGCTCAGGCTAGGATGTGATGTCCCCTGCAGTCGGTTACCCTGATGACGTTCTGTGTCCAGGCTTGCATATGAGTAATTCCCACTTGGTGGAAGAACCCTACCCCAGCAGGGAATCAAAACCATACAGAAGGAATGAGCACTTGGGCAAAGTGCAGGAAGATACCCAGAACCATATGCCAGCACGAGTCTGTTCCTTCAGAAGAGAGGGGGAGAATTAGGTGGGGAGGGAGCCAAAGATACATCTGCAATGTTGTTTTAAACATGAATGTTGTCTGGAAGGGTTTTTTTTTCCACTGGTATGCTAAACACCAGTGGCTGGGGGTGCTCTATTCAGTGGATGTGTGATGATATTGGGAACTAAGTATTTAATGTAATCATTGCAAGGCTACCAGAACTTGCTCTGCAGTGGATTATTGAAAAATAACACTGCGCCTTACATACTATATAGTCAGACTGGAATAAATGGAAACTCATGCCGTCTGCAGCACAATGAGGTTACGGCTCATTCCTCTGTACAGACCTGGCAAGATGTCTTGGATCTTTCACCAAAGTGGCGAAGACCCTGTAATTAAGGGGAACTCTCATTTCAGTGATTCCTTTACATTCGTCCGGCTAGTGCTGTGACTTTCTACTTGGTCAAATATTTTGTCTTAAAATACTCCTATGAAGCACCTTGGGAGGTTTTACTACGTTAAAGGCGCTATGTAAATACAAGTTGTTGTTTGTCGTCTCTAGTAGAGTCTTTCTAGGTTTCTTTCCACAGCCTCCAAATTTATAGGCATCCTCAAAGCTATTTAACTTCTCCTCTTTTCAGTTTGTTATACCGCTTGGCACAGAGAAAAATAGTTGCCTGACTCACCAGTTGCAACCTGCAATCCTTCTCTCCTCCCTGTACCCCACAAACTGCCTGGCAGTAGTTCAAAGTAAGTCACTGGCAAAATCTAGTGTCAAAGGCAGCCCCAGTTCAACTGGTGCTTTGCTGTGTGGATGCCTGGAGCATGTTACTACTGAGAATTACAACCGATGAAACCACATCGATGCTTTAGTTACCTGATCTCGCCCGAGGCAGCAATAGGAATTCTGTAGGTCTCTTGTCACTGGGCCAGGGAGGAGGAAATCAATCGAGAGTTATACTCTTATGACTCGTGATCACTATCCACTGCCGTGCTTGTGTGTGTGGGGTCTCACACATTTCTTTTTTTTTGACGTAGCATAAGGACAGGATTGGACTTGGCTGTGGTGCATTCCACAATTGTATAGCTTTCGAACAAACAATCTAGTTTGTGCGTGTAAGATGGCCACTTGGCTGAAGTAGCAGAGGGCTGCTGGTGTCCTTGGAACTGTGCCGTAGCTTGGGAGGGAAGATTGTATGCTGGAGGAAGTGGTTCCTAATGCAGCTTGACGGCTGGCTTCTCCAAGGGCAGAATTTTCTTGCTGTGTCTGTGGTCCCTGGCTTCAGTGATTTAAGAACATCAGGAGTGAGCAATATGGCCCCTTCTAACCTGCTCCGCCATTCAGTAAAATCATGGCTGATCTTCTACCTCAACTCCACTTTCCCACACTATCCCCATATCCTTTGATTCCCTTAGTGTCCAAAAATCTATTGATCTCTGGTCTCTAATGCATTCAACGACTGAGCATCCACAGCCCTTTGGGGTAGAGAATTCCAAAGATTCACAACCCTCCTGAGTGAAGCAGTTTCTCCTCATCTCAGTCCTAAATGGCCGACCCCTTATCCTGAGACGATGACCCCTAGTTCTAGACTCTCCAGCCAGGGGATACAGCCTCTCGCCATCTACCCTGTCAAGCCTTCTAATGTTGGTTTAAAGGAACAGCCAATTATAAATATGTCTGGGCTTCTTTTAAGTTCTGTTTTGTATCACGTTGGTGGCTCCTCCTTGGCATTACTGATCTGCCATCAGCGGCAGCACAGAAAAATGGTATTGGACTCTCGGTGACCTTCTCACAGCACATTAAAAAAAAAAATCAGTATGTTGTCAGTGTAGTGTAAATACAGCTGAACAACATTCCTCATCCATAATTATCTTGTGATCTTGAAAATTGGACCTTTTTTTAATTGAAAAGATGTAGGAATGAACTTTAATTATGAATCTATTATTTTGGAAATTTTGAATTATCATTGATAAAAGTACATAGGATTACAAGAACAGGCCATTCGGCCCAACCAGTCCATGCCGGCGTTTATGCTCCACTCGAGCCTCCTCCCGTCTTTCCTCATCTAAATCTATCAGCATAACCCTCTATTCCCTTCTCCCTCATATGCTTGTCTAGCCTCCCCTTAAATGCATCTATACTATTCGCTTCAACCACTCCCTGTGGTAGCGAGTTCCACATTCTCACCACTCTCTGGGTAAAGTTTCTTCTGAATTCCCTATTGGATTTCTTGGTGACATTCTCTGTATCCACTCTATCAAAACCTTTCATAATTTTAAAGACCCCTATTAGTCACCCCTCAGCCTTTTTTCAAGAGAACAGGGACCCAGCCTGTTCATCCTTTCCTGATATGTATACCCTCGCATTTCTGGTATCATCCTTGGAAATCTTCTTTGCACCCTCTCCAATGCCTCTATATCCTTTTTATAATATGGCGACCAGTACTGTACGCAGTACTCCAAGTGTGGTCTAACCAAGGTTCGATACAGGTTTAACATAACTTCCTGACTTTTCAATTCTATACCTCTAGAAATAAACCCTAGTGCTTGGTTTGCTTTTTTTTTATGGCCTTGCTAACCTGTGTCGCAGCTTTTAGTGATTTGTGTATTTGTACCCCGAGATCCCTTTGTTCTTCTACCCCACCTAGATTCGCACCCTCCAAGTAATGTGATCTCCTTATTCTTCCTACCAAAATGTAATACCTCACATTTATCTGTTGAACTTCATTTGCCAATTATATGCCCATTCTGCAAGTTTATTAATGTCCTCCTGTAATTTGTTGCAGTCCTCCTCAGTATTGATTATTTCCCCCCCCCCCCCCCTCAATTTGGTGTCATCCACAAATTTAGAAATTTGTGGTTTTGATTCCAAAGTCTTAATCATTAATATAAATTGTGAACAACAGCGGTCCCAGCACTGATCCTTGTGGAACACCGCTATCCACTTTCTGCTACTGTGAATAGCTACCTTTTGCCTCTACTCTCTGCTTTCTGTCTTGAAGCCAGCTAGCTATCCATTTTGCTACTTGTCCCCTGGGATTCCGCATTCTCTGACCTTGTTCATCAGTCTATGATGGGGTACCTTATCGAAGGCCTTTTGAAAATCTAGATAAATTACATCTGCATTACCATTGTTTACTCTCTCTGTTACCTCTTCAAAAAATTCAATGAGGTTGGTCAAGCAAGACTTTCTCTTTTGAAATCCATGCTGACTATTCATTACTATGTTTTTGGTTTCTAGATGTTCTTTTTTCTCCTTTAGTAGGGATTCCATTATTTTTCCTACCACTGATGTTAAGCTGACTGGTCTATAATTCCCTGGACATGTTCTATCCACCTTCTTGAATATCGGTATTACGTTAGCTATCCGCCAGTCCTCTGGCACTACACCTTTTTCTAATGAATTATTAAATATGTGTAGTAAAGCCTCTGCTATCTCTTCCCTAGATTCTTTTAAAATGTGTGGATGCAATCCATCCGGACCAGGGGTTTTATCCCTTTTTGAGTTTGATTAGTTTATTTAATATGTCCCCTGTTTTTATTTTAAATGCACTTATCTCATTACTAATCTCATCATCCATAATCTCATCATCCAATGTCATGTCCACCTGTTCTCTCTCTCTGGTAAATACTGAAGCAAAATAATGATTTAATATTTCTGCCATCTCTCGATCATTACCTGTGGTATTATCCTGTCTCTCCCTTAATGGCCCTATTCCCATTGCAACCTTTTTTTAATTTGTGTCTGTAAAATATTTTACTAATTTGTTTTATGTTCCTTGATAATTTAATTTCATAGTTCCTCTTTGCCTTCCTAATTGTTTTTTGACTTCTCTCTTAATCTCTCCGTATTCTCCCTTATCATGCACTCCCCTGCGGTCCATGTACTTAATGTATGCCTCTTTCCTTACCCTCAATTTTTCCCTTATGGCTTTATTCATCCATGGAGTCTCATTAGTGTTTAATTTGTTCTTTCCTTTTAATGTAATATATTGTTCCTGCACTCTGTTGAACACCGTTTTAAATTGCTGTTCTACATCGTTATTTGCCAATATTGTTGCCCATTTTATTTTCCCAAGTTCTATTCTCAGCCCCTAAATCAGTTTTTCTCCAATCTATTAACCTGGTTTTTGTCATACTTATGTCCTTCTCAATTATTATCTCAAAGCGTATTATATTATGGTCACTCTTGCCTAGATGTTCCCCTACTTTTACTTCTCATCAGCTGTGGTTCATTCCCCATTACTAGATCCAATAGCAAATCCTCCCTTTTATTGGGCTTTTTACATATTGGGTTGGAAAGGAGTCCTGTACACATTGTAGGAACTCCATTCCCTTATCCCCTTTACCTACCTCTTCTGTCCAATTAATATCAGGGTAGTTGAAATCCCACATGATTATTATTCTATGTTTTTTACTAATTTCCCTAATTTGTCTGCATATTTCTTCCTCCACCTCCCTTTCACTATTAGGTGGTCTGTAGACTACACCTATTAGTGTGATTGATCCTTTATTATCTTTTATCTCTATCCATATGGATTCTATTTTTGTCTTGCTGATAGCTGCGTCACTTTTTTCTACTGCCATTGTTATCCCTAATGAGTACAACTACTCCACCTCCCCTTTTTCCCTCTGTCTTTTCTAAGTATGTTTAATTCACAGTCCTGATTTTTCTGTAGCCATGTCTCAGTAATTCCTACTATGTCTGGTTCCTTGCAACGCATGATTGCCTCCAGCTCCCCTGTTTTATTATGGAAGCTGTGCATTGCTGTACAGACAGATTAACTCATTTTTAATAGGATTTCCTCTCACTTTATGTTTAACCATCTTTTTAGACTCCTGTTCTATAAATCTATTTATTCCCTTGCCATCAATGTTCTCCCTTTATTCTTTCCTATGCTCTCTTTTCCTGTTTTGTTTATAATTAGGCTGGTTACATTTCTTGTAGATCCCTCCCCCTATCTTACTAGTTTAAGATGTGGAGATGCCGTTTAAACTTACTAGTTTAAAGCCTTTGCCACCTCCCTATTTACCCTTTCCGCTAAGACATGGGTCCCATCCCAGTTCAGGTGGAGCCTGTCCCATCAGTACAGCTCCTTCCTGCCCCAGAACTGGTGCCAATGTCCCATGAAAAGGAACCCCTCTTTCCCACACCAGCCCTTTAGCTACGTGTTAATTCTCCTGATCTGTCTGCTTCTATGCCAATTTGCACGTGGCTCGGGCAATAATCCAGAGATTATTACCCTCGAGGTCCTGCTTTTTAATTTAGAGCCTACCTTCCGATACTGAAGTAATCAAGAATTGGCTTACTGTGGTGATTCATTCGATGTGTAATGGAATATAGTTTAGCTGCTTGGAGTATTGATTCCAAAATGGCAATCCTGGCAGCGTTGGGAAAGTGGGAGAGTTTCGGAGCAGCACCTTCCTACAACTGTTGCCTCAAATGTTTGCCAGCCAGTTCAGTTTAGCAGTAGTACATCAGTTGTCAAACAAGATCCCATTCATCCAAGCGCATTGGTAATAAGCTCTGAGCTGGCATGATGTCCAGGTACCTGTGTGGCTGCTTAAGCTACATTTTAAGACTCTGGGACATAAGAAGGGAAGTTATTTTTGACCACGTTGGGCTTGTCTCTCTCTCCCTCCCAAGACTACTTTCTCTTTTGGGTGGGGTGGAGAAGGAGGAGAGTCAAATTCAGACACTCCAGCAGCAGCTTTGCAATGTGGTTCTTTAACGTTTGAGATCTGGATCTGGATTTGAATCCAGCCCAGTGATTCGATGAAAATGAGTTTGTCCAAATCTCAGTCCACTTTTTCGGCGTGACCTTGGAGCAAGGAGCTGCCTCTAACTTGGCACTAAATTCCCCATCTCATTCAAGATTTTAAGAATACCTAGTATGGAAACTGGCACAATGGGGCATTTCTTTTAAGCTCTAGGTGTCCATAGTGCAGGATGCCACCTAGATTGAAAAGTGGAAAGATTAAATCAGTCGATTACTGGTGTTGATAAATTTGGATTTTAAAAGCCAGTAGATTATAGGAGTAAGCAAAGAAAAATTGAGGACGGTGAGGAATTCTGTAGATTTTGGAGTTCTGAAGTTAGGTTTAAAGTATGTTGTCATGAGCAGGTTTGAGGGAAGTCTACTATGTATTTAATGCTGGCTTGGGTACAGTAACCAAGTAATTCCGAGGTACCGGGCTAACAACTGAGGTCATCAGTTCAAATCCCACCATGGCAATATATAATATGGAATTCAATAAAAACCTGGTAATTGACGCATGAAAACCCATTAAAACCCAGCTGGTTGAGTACTGAATGTCTTTTGGAACTTGCATGTTAGTGTCCTTCATGGAGGGAACCTGCTACCCCTCCCCACTGTGGCTGGCTTGCATGCAATGCCAGTCCAACTCTTAAAACCTTCAATAAACGCTGGCTTGTTCGTGTCGCCCACATCTCAAACAATTTTTGTTTTACTGCTCTAGCTCACTTGGTGACTAACACTGGATGCCAAACGTGGAAAAATATATGGTCTATCTTCACCTCAAGGGTAATAAGCAACCACCAAAACAATGTCTAAACTAAATGGGATCAGGCAGGAGAGTCTCTAAATTTCTTGGCAGTGGTCACATTACTTTCTTGTCGGCTGCCTCAAGGATTTTTCCCCCTCTGAGGTTGAATTGTGCTGCTTTTAGTAGAAATAATGTTGCAGCTAGAGCTGGCAAAAATCACTAAGCACGCGTAAATGAAAGCGTCACGCACCCTGGGGCCATAAATATTTTATTAAGTTCTTGATAAAGCAATTGTCTCTGCAGTTCACTTGCATATATTAGTTCGTCGTGGCAGTGTGATTCTTCGGGATTGTGTTCCACTGTCTGAAGCGACTGCATTCCACACCATATATGTCAGGACTTCTGTAACTACACAGGGAGAGCTCTGCATCCACCTCAAGATTTTAAAACACTAGGGGGAGTGCAGCTGTTGGTAGACATGTGGTTCTCCCTCTGTTAGCGGGGCTCTGTAGCGTAAACTGGTTGAGGTTCGGGAAACTTGACGGCATCATACGAATCTGCCGTCTAGTTGAGACGGCCAGTTCTAGCAGGAGAGCACACTGAGTCTCTGTTTTACACAGCAGAGTCCAACATCCCTGCAGAAACCAGCTGAGGGGAAAGTGGGACACGGGTGCTTTCCCAAACCAGAAGCAACACTGCTGGTCTTTTGAGATGGAGTTCTAAGATACTGGCATCTGGCCTGTGCACCCATTGAGGAAGGTGCAGCAACTAGAGTATGTGGAACTCAATATAGTGGAATGCACACTACAATAAAAGTGCTTTCCATAGCATGAAGGCCACTGGGCTTAATAGCGAAGCAGCTTCTTGTAATGGTCAGTAATTCATCAACCGACACGCCACCACTTCTGTATAAAGCTGCTCGTATGCACGATGGTGCTAGCTAGCTTCATTGCAGGTAGATATTTCCAGTCATTCTGTTCAACTTCGTGCAAGTGCTCATTTGATTATGAAAATACCTCTTGTTCTAAAGAACTGTGTCCGTGTTTTGAGGGGGTGAGAGTAATTTTTATGCTGGTGGGATTCATCTAAACAATTGAGGTAGGACTTGCATTGTGGATTTTTACAGGTTCCAAGCTGCTACTTTGTATCTATGGAGAGCGTTGAGCGCGAATCCTGTGGTGGTTTTTAATTTGATGATTAAAGCTTTGACCCGCAATCATTCCTGCAAGGAAAGACATCATCACTTCATTGTCGCTTCTCTCAAATGTTTAAAAATATTTCATTGTAATGCAAATGCATTGACATTTATGTAGGCAATTATGACCGTAAGATCTGACATACAGCAATGAGGTGAATGGGCAGTTAACTTTTTTTGATGGTATTGATGGAAGGAGGGATATTGGCCAGGACATGAGGAGAACTCCCTGCTGTTCTTTGAATTAGCACCATGGTATCTCAAACATCCATCTGAAACATTGGAAGAGAAACAGTTTTGGCTAAACGTTTCATCTGTAAGGACAGCATCTCTGACAATGCAGCACTCCCATAAGAAACAGAGCAGGAGTCGGCCATTCATTCCTTCGAGTCTGCTTCGCCGTTCAGTAAGATCATGGCTGATCTACCTCAACTCCACCTTCCCGCACTATCCCCATATCCCTTGATTCCCTTAATATCCAAAAATCTATCGATCGCTATCTTGAATATACTCAACAACTAAGCATCCACAGCCCCCTAGGTTAGAGAATTCCAAAGATTCACAACCCTCAGTGAAGAAATTTCTCCTTATCTCAGTCGTAAATGGCCGACCCCTTATTCTGAGACTGACCCCTAGTTCTAGACTCTCCAGCCAGGGGAAACATCCTCCCTGCATCTCCCCTGTCGAGCCCCGTAAGAATTTTATGTTTCAGTGAGATCACTTCTCATTTTCTAAATTCTAGGGAATATAGACCTAGTCTCTTCAATCTCCCCTCACAGGACAATCCCCCGCCCCCCCCCACCCCCCATCCCAGGAATCGATCTGCTTTGTTGCACTCCCTCTAAGGCAAGTATATCCTTCCTTGGGTAAGGAGACAAAAACTGTACACAGTGCTCCAGGTGTGGTCTCTGCTGTACTGTAGTGTCATTCTAGATTATGCAAAATTCCTGGAATGAGTCTTGAATTCGCAACCCTCAAGTCCTAGAAGCAAGAGTGCTATCTGAGTTCTCGTTATGGAATTTCGGTTTTTATTCTGCAGGATAAGGACCGTACTGATTTGAATAAGTTAGCAAAAAAAAATCCTACTGTTTGCTAGGCTAAAAGTATGCATGTCAATGGGCAAATGAAGACAAAATGTACCTGCCCTGAGGATATATCTGAAGTATCAAAGAACTGCAACTGTCTGGCAGTACTTTCATCTCCAGCTGTTTGACCCTGGTGAGTGTGGGCAGATGCTTTCTGCAACTGACAATTCGTGCCAGCTCTACATGGACCCAGCAACAAGCGAGCACCTAATAAAACAAGTAGAGCAACTCTCTCAATTCCATAGTTGTTAAAAGCACTGGCCAATGTTTTACTGTGCCATACTGAGGTCCCAGGTTCAATCCATGGTCTGTTAAGTTAGCTGATCTCACCTGGACATTTGATGGAGATGCGACAATTGGGTTTTGTCCCTAGATTAGGAAGTAAAAAATAAATCGGGCTGAGATTTCCTGATGAGGATCCAGTGACCCTGCTGGAAAGTGGTGGTTTGAGAATATTGAGCGAGGACCAGATTGGCCTCTGCTGTGATGTTGTTGCCCCTCTTCCATTTGCAATCAGAAATTGTTGAATTGCGTGCCAACACTCACTGGGTTCATCGATTGAAGAATAATCTTTAGTTGTGGCTCAGGAGGACTTCAGGTGCCTTGGAAGCATACAGCAAGAGCCTGCACCCTCAGGAGAAAAAAAGAGGAAAAGAACTTGTATTTATAAAGCACCTTTTTACATCCTCGGGTGGGTCCAAAGCGTTCACAGCGAATGAAGTACTTTTGCAAACCTGGCAGTCGATTTGTACACAGCAAGGTCCCATAAACAGCAATGCGATACATTGCCAGATAATGGCCCGGATTTTGCGACCCCCTACGGGTGCGTACGTGCCCGTAGGGGCCGCGGAAGTGCCAGTTTCAGGCATGCGTTGAAAACCGGCACTTGCGATCTGTCAACTCTTGACCGGTCATCCGCCTGCCCGGGAAAAGGGCCTCTGCGGGTGGAGAGTTGCGCTATTTGCACAACTTCCGCCCGCTGAATGATTGATTGATTGTCAAATTCTTACGCCTGGTAAAAGCCTGCTTTTATCAGCTAAAGAGTTTTTTAAAAAAAATAGAAAAATGAAATTTGATAACTCATTTATAAATTAAAGATACTCTTCAAGAAGTTTATTTTTGGCCCCATAAAAACATTAAATTTTTTATTTAAAAAAATAAATAAATTTTTGTTTAAAATATTTAATTAAATGGCATTTTAATTTTAAATATGTAATTAAAAAAACATGTATTTAATGTGGTTTTTTAGGTGATCCCCATTCATACTTTTGACAGTTCTGTATGTGCAGAACTGTCAAAAGGTTGTATGGGGATTCCCTTCTTCCATTGCTTGGGCCGGCCCATGTGATCCCAGGAGCGCCTACGAGCCGCATGCGCCCCTGGGCTAAGTAGGGCTCTGCCCGAGCGGCCCAGGAGCGCAAGCTGCCATTCTTCCCAGGCCACCAGGTAACGTGGTAGACATTTTGCAGGCCGGAGGCGTCCGCCGGCAGAAGCCTCCGATCGCAAATGTTGGCCCAATGTGTTTTTCATGATACTGGTTGAGGGATAAATGTTGGCCAAGAACTCCCCTGCTCCTCTTCTATATTGTGCCATAAGATCTTTCACATCCACACGGCATAGAATCATACAGCACAGCAGGAGGCCATTCGGCCCGTCGTGCCTGTATCAGCTCTTTGGAAGAGCTGTTCAATTGGCTGAGGGCAACGGAGGCCATCGCCTGTCCCTTGAACGGTGATTGCTTATCTCTTCTCATTCACGTTCGCATATGGTGCCTCGGTTTAACTTCTTATCCAAAAGATGGTAGATGTACCACTCCCTCAGCATTACAGTGAAGTGTCAGCCCAGATCATGTACTCGAGCCTTTTGGGATGGGGCTTGAACCCATGACCTGACTCAGCTGAGAATGCTACCACTGAACCAAGGTTGACACCTTGGGGAGTGGGCGGGAAAAGACCGCATTTGATACTGTCGACCACGCCCATCTTTCTCCACCGTCTCTTCACTGTGGTCTACCTTTGTGGCACTGCTTCAGCTTGGTTCCACCCCTGTCTGTCTCAACAGACTTCATCCCTTTCTATTGGTGTTCCCCAAGGCTTCGTCCTTGGCTCACTTGTTTTCCTGACGTACATGCTGCTCCTCGGCAATGTCATTCATGGGCCTGAGGTCAGTTTTCATACGCATGCAGGCGACCCCAGCTTTGCCTCTATCACCACTCTGGGCTCTTTGCCGACCATTGAGCTGTACAACATTGTCTTGTCGATGTAGCGTCCTGGATGAGGAGGAATTTCCATCCAACTCTGCATTGGCAACTCCAAAGCGAAGACAATTGGCTCTGTCTAAATCTCGCACCTCAGCACCCACATCCCTCCTCTCAGTTGGTGGGTGCACAGTTGGTGTTGTATTTAATGTTGAGCTTCGAAGCTCGTTTTCTTGCCGCCACCAAGCATGTGCCTTTCCACCTCTACAATGTTGCCTGTCTCCAACCCTACCTCGCCTCCCCCCCCCCCCCCCCCCCCCCCCCAACCTCTGCGGAAATGCTTATCCACGCCGCCTTCATCATCTCCGTACTCGATTGTCCAGTGCTCTCCCAAGGGTCAGTCTGAGACAGTGGCCAGGGCGGGGCAATGGTTTTGGTGGCGAAGGTATGGAGTAAACGTTGGATAATTTCCATGTTCCTTTAAATTTTTATTTATCATCCGATTCCTTGTCTCCAGCCTGCAGGTACTTGTAGATAAGGATTCTAATGCAGCATCTTGGAAGAATGTCAATGATGGTGAGCTACGGGATTCTTAATTCTGCTGAAAAGTGTAAGGATGGAGATTTGCACGTTGTTCCTCTTCTGTTGATTGTCTTGGCAGTAATTGCAGATTCTGGAATGCATTACGTGCAAAGTGAAGGAAGCAGTAGCTGTGTGTGTTGTATCTGACTCTGCGAGATGCTTACTTTGTCTGGTAGTGAACTCATTGTGTTGCAGCCTCTTAACTCCCTTTTGTCGGGGGAGCGGAAGATGGCCAAGGCTTAATTTATAAGAAAAAGAAGAAAATTCTTATTAACCGTGATGCTATTTATCTTGTGCGATGAGAGGGTAGATTTGTTTTAAATTCTCCAAACTAAGATAATAGTGTGTCTTTCCTATTTTAACCAGTGTCTGTTTTATGGTATTTACATGTAGCTTGTGTTAAGCAGGCTTTGCTGTCCACCTGTTTTATATGATACAAAGGAATGCCTCTTACAAAAATGCCTGATTGTGTTCGAGATGGAGTTAGGAAAACACTATGTCCTGCCTCCTCTCAACTGGAAAAAGCCTACTTTAACTTTTATATAAAAACAAAATTGTTTTATTTTGGGAGGTGAATGCAGTAAGAGAAGAACCGAATCAAAAATCCAGGCTGGGCGAGCCCTATGATTTAACTTTATTTTCTTTGGCAGCCTGCAATTTGTCTAATTGTCTATGACTAACCCACTGCTATGTGTTTCTAGGCAGCAGCAGAAGTGTCCAAAATATTGATGTCTTGTGTAAGCCATTGTTTTGGGGGGGGTTAGAGAGAGGGAGATGGAAAGATATTTTTTTTAATCATCTTGTCCTTGTACTATTGTTTTTCTTTCATACTTGCTACACTTGTTTCTGTTTAATTGAATTGACAACCCCCCACCTGTAATTAGAATTGTGCAGTTGTGGCTGAAAGGAGAAGCGGTGGCAATGAAATTACCACCCCCCCCCCCCCCCCCATAAAAAAAAGTTTGTCAATTGTCCGCTTTATATACTATAATCACAAAACATATGCCGGAAGTAATTCAGTAAGTGACGAAATGCTGCAAAGGGAAGTGTATGTTTTGGATTGTATGTGAGCACTGCTGTAAATTCAGGACCTATGAGAACTTTCTTCCCAGGTTGCCCATTTAATTGTTTCTAACGAGTCATGTGGCCAGTCACTTCTCATACCTCCCAGCAGTAAGAATTAAATTTTTCCCGAGGGTGAGATATTCTAATTTAATGTGATCGTGTATTTTATCGATCTCCGTTCAGGTTATGTCTGCTGAAGGGTTGGCACGCCAGATTGGGGTTAGGCTTTGTTTTTTCTGCAAGAAGGTAGAAAACCGGAATTGCAGAGGAGCTTTGAAGCCAAGATTTTGCACTGGACAGTCGCGGAAGCTATGTAGAATGAAGGGGTAAGGGGTGGATGGGGCACTCTTGAGGGTTTGAGTACATTTCACTACTAGGGTGCCTATTGCTAAACATATCGAATGGCTTGTTTCTGTGCTGTAAATACTATAATAAGTTCATGTGGTGTGGAAATGTGCAACGCTCGGGTACTTGGTACACCTCGACTTGATTAAAAATGCTTTATTTAAATGTGGACGTTTTTGTGTAAACACATTTGGTTTTCTTGTATCGCTTTGCAACCAAAGTGCAGAATAAAGCATCAAGAATTGTGTTGAATCTACCTGGAAAAAGAAATTACAGTATTGAGAATTTGTATGTAGGGTTGGTATAAAATATAGGTGAACCTCTTATCCTGAAGATTAAATGGATGGGCTGACTGACCTCTTCCTAATTCCAGTGTGATCATCACTGGTTAATACGACAATCGGGGATTCAAGCCTCAGTTTTATTGTTCAATGTGGGACCTTAGTGTGTGACTTGGCATGAAACTTCACTACAACAATCTAAGTTACTTTGGCCATTTGCAACCAAGCTCTCTAGATTGAAACATATAAGATTGTGAAGGGGTTGGATCGGGTGGATGCGGGGAGGATGTTCCCGATGACGGGTGAGACTAGAACTAGGGGACATAGTCTTAGAATAAGGGGCTGCTCTTTCAAAACTGAGATGAGGAGGAACTACTTCACTCAGAGGGAATATGCTGCCACAAAAAGCTGTAGAAGCTACATCATTAAATAAATTTAAAACAGAAATAGACAGTTTCCTAGAAGTAAAGGGCATTAAGGGTTACGGGGAGCGGGCAGGAATTTGGACATGAGTCTAGGTTCGGATCGGTCATGGCCCTGTGGGTAGTGGAGCGGGCCCAGGGACCGTGTAGCCTGATTCTGCTCCTATTTCGTGTGTGCAATTCTGTTAGATGCAGGAGATGGTTCTGTGATAGATAGTAGATTGGCGGTTAGGATCAGATCAGCCATGATCTTATTGAATGGCGGAGCAGGCTCGAGGGGCCGATTGGCCTACTCCTGCTCCTATTTCTTATGTTCTTATGTTTTAAATGATATCTTTATTCTCTCTCCTTTCTTTTACTCCCCCAGCATTGGTCTTTGCCAGAGGACAGGTCATCTGTCAGGAGGTTTCCAAGTGTTTTTTCATGAGTGTCTTGAGACGTGTCAGTAGACTATATAACCAGGGATGGGGTCTTGTAGTCCATCTCTATCTTAAGCCCACACATGCACGTTTGCCAGCAAGAATCGCCTGGGCAGTGATCAGCAGTCCTGGCTGATTTTCCTCTCCTCCTTTCCTTTCCATAACCCAGGGCAGCTGTAATCCTAGTACACATACTATACTGCCCAGCTGGCTGAGATCAGGTAACTCCGCACAACCCCAGAATTTAACCTAGGATCTTCCTAATCTGTACAGCTCCATATCGCACTTGTTTTAGGCACTAAACTGTCGGTATGCTTAACTGAATACTATTAACAAGTGAGTGAATGTTTACAACTAATCTCTTGGCAGCAGATCTGAGTATAAACTCCTTTCCTTTTTCTTTAGAAGGAGGCACGTTTCAAGGGGTGCCTAAAGGAACCACCGTACTCAATGACCTTCCAGCGAGATGTCAGATCGTTTGGGGCAAACTGCAAAGGGAAAGGATGGAAAAACCAAGTACTCGTCGCTCAACCTGTTTGATACTTACAAAGGAAAGTCCTTAGAAACTCAGAAACCCGCAGGTAATCCAAGATTATTAATGAAGCCTGTAAGGATTTGTTCTTGCCCAACTTTGTGTTCATATTTATTTCTGTAACCGACTGAGATCAGACAAATCCTCCATCTAGTTAATCGAATCTTGTCACTAGACTTGCTTCAAGTATTAGTTTTCCTATAGGGTACGGATACCATCATTTAAACCAATACACCTTTGGTCCACTGCAGTGTTCTTTCCCCTCCATTCCTGAAGGTCCTGCCCATGAAGTGTGTTGCAGCTGAAGCGAATCCTGGCCCCACCCAGCATCTACACACTCGCACTTACCAGCGGAGGTCACTTAGCTGGCTTTCTTTTCCTCCCCAGCTCGGGGGTACTTGGGCCGGTTGGGGCCTAGGTGCTACCCCAACAACAACAACTTGCATTTATATTGCACCTTTAACGTACCAGAACATCCCAAGGGGCTTTACAGGAGCGTTATCAAACTGAATTTGACACCGAGCCACAGATGTTAGGACCGGTGACCAAAAGCTTGGTCAGAGAGGTTTTAAAGAGCATCTAAAAGGGGGATAGCGAGGCGGAGAAGTTTAGGGAGGGAATGCCAGACCTTGGGGACCAGGCAGCTGAAGGCGGCCCAGCCGAGGTCAGCTAATTTAGTCCATAATAGAAATCAAACCTGCCATCTTTTTGTTCTGTATGCCACGTGATGTCTTGCTATCGGTGTTAGACCCACACCAATGCCTGTCGTTGCATGGTTTCTCATTACTAGCCAATTCCTCTCCCATGCTCTTCCGGCATATTTTGTGCTTTGAGACCAGTTTGATGTATTATTGTGGGCTGATAGCAACTGTAAGGAGCTGTGGGATGGGGACCATTGGAGTGGTACCAATAGTGAGAAATGGAGGAGGGCAGAGTTGTCAGTGGGATTTTAGTTAAGTGTAAATGTGGGTGTTGAAATTTTCGCACTATGTCCACTTAAATTGTCAAACACTTGGAACAAAATCTATAATAAAAACAGAGAATGTTGGAAATACTCAGCAGGTCAGGCAGCATCTGTGGAGAGAGAAACAGAGTTAACGTTTCAGGTCGATGACCTTTCGTCAGAACACTATAGTTTAGTTGCACTTTCAAATATTGGTTGTGTCTGGAGAGAGCATTTTGAGCTGTGTAACACAAGGTTGAAGTTCTGGTGGGAATAATTCATGGTAGTAAATTCGTAGTATTGCAGAAGAGTGTATTGGCACAACTTCAAAGCGTATTGGATTTCTTTTATCTTTCTGTTAGCATATTGGTAACAATACACTAAGCCTAGTAACACACCGAAGGACATGGATGAATGTTTGTCTAGCAAATGGCTTTAAATAAAACACCAATATCAGCTGAATGGTGTTTAGTGGGGAAACGTGCACAGCATTTCATTGCATTGTCAAGTGTTCAGTCTATGCTGCTGCTATCACTCCTTTATTACTGCTGCCTCTTTTTTAAAATTCAAGGCAACTTTCTTGATACGTGATGACATTGACTCGTGCTGGAGTATGCTTCTACATTTGTTGATGGCCTACAGTACCTTGCCTTGGTCACCCTGTTAACATGGATTTTAATTATCGGTAGAGCATATAGTCGCGTTCTGTTCTCGCCTGATGTCTACACTCAGCTCACTTTCCACCAGGAGTCACTGAATATCCATCAGGAACGGGAACCTTTGCTGATTTCCCCCCCCCCTTCCTCCCCCCAAATCCCTATTTCCAAAGCCAGGATGTTGCAGCCAATTCTAACACTGTAGCTGTTGCCTTTGCTGAGCCCATGGATGGATGCTGCAACCTTCCTGGTCAGTATGGCTCAGTTTCCCATTGTGCAGTGGCTACTTTGTCTGCATTGCAAGAGCCATTCTGGTCTACAAGCCTCACTGCGGTTCTAGTATTAGTCCATCTTTCTGGCATTATCCCTACATTGTTGTTTTTTCTTACACTCTCTTGCCTTCATGCCCAACTGGTGGAAATAAATGTTCCTACATTGACTACAATTCAACAACAAAAATTAATTGCCTGTGAAGCCCTTTTGGGACGTGCTGATGTGAAGGATGCTATACAATTGCAAATTCTTTCGTTCTTGCATAACGAACCCTGAGCTCCTACAGTCTTTCTTCTGCTTTGAATACCATGGCACTACATGCTGTGAAGAGCATCGTAAGGGTCTTGCTATCTATGGATATAGTTTATATGGACCTTCAGAAAGCATTCGATAAGGTTCCACATAAGAGACTGTTGGCTAAAGTTAAAGCTCATGGAATTAAAGGCAAATTATTGACCTGGTTAGAGGATTGGTTAGGCAGTGGAAGACACAGTAGGGACAATGGGTATGTACTCAAATTGGAAGTGACTAGTGGTGTCCCACAAGGATCTGTGCTGGGGCCTCAACTATTCATTATATTAATGACTTGGATAACACAATAGCGAGCCATATATCCAAGTAATAGTGAGCCATATATCCAAGTTTGCCAATGACCCAAAGATTGGTGGCAATATAGGTAGTGTAGATGTGAACATAAAATTACAAAGAGGCATTGATAGATTAAGTGAGTGGGCAAAACAGTTGGCAGATGGATTTCGATGCAGGTAAGTGTGAGGTCATCCATTTTGGACCAAATAATGATAGATCTGAGTTTTTTAAATGGTGAAAAAGTAGAACAGTGGAGGTCCAAAGAGATATAGGGGTCCATGTACACAGATCACTAAAATGTAGTGGTCAGGTACAAAAAATAATCGAAAAGGCTAATGGAATGTTAGCATTTATAACTAGAGGGTTAGCATATAAAGGGAACAAAGTTTTGATAGAGCTATACAAAGCCCTGGTTAGACCACATCTGGAGTATTGTGTACAGTTCTGGGCACCGCACCCTAGAAAGGATATATTGGCCTTGGAAGGAGTGCAGCGCAGATTCACTAGAATGTTACCAGGAATCCAAGGGTAGGAAGAACGAGGGGCGGCAATATAAACTAAAGGGTGCAATTCTAAAGGGGGTGCATGTGCACAAATCGTTGAAGGTGGCAGGGCAAGTTGAGATAGCGGTTAAAAAAGCATACGGGATCCTGGGCTTCATAGACTACAAGCCTTTATAAAACACTGGGACAACTTCAACTGGAGTATTGTGTTCAATTCTGGGCACCGCACTTTAGGAAGGATGTGAAGGCCTTCGAGAGGGTGCAGAAAAGATTTACAAGAATGGTTCCAGGGATGAGGGACTTCAGTTACATGGATAGACTGGAGAAGCTGGGATTGTTCTCCTTTCGAGCACAGAAGGTTGAGAGGAGATTTGATAGGTGTTCAAAATCAAAATCATGAGGGGTCTAGACCAAGTAGATAGAGAGAGAGACACTGTTCCCATTGGCAGAAGGGTCGAGAACCAGAGGACACAGATTTAAGGTGATTGGCAAAAGAACCAAAGGCAACATGGATTTTTACACAGCGAGTGGTTAGGATCTGGAATGCACTGCCTGAGAGGGTGGTGGAGGCAGATTCAATCGTGGCTTTCAAAAGAGAATTGGATAAGTACCTGAAGAGGAAAAATTGCTGGGCTATGGGGAAAAGGGCAGGGGAGTGGGACTAGCTGAAGTGCTCTTCCAGAGAGCCGGCACGGGCTCGACGGGCCGAATGGTTACAGCACAGAAGGAGGCCATTCTATGATCTTAACTCTACGTTTGTTAATCGTCATCTCTCCTAGTTTATCGGCAGCTTTCTTTTGGTATATTATTTCTTGTATTTGGAGGACTTGAGCTATTGTTGGATTGCCTAAGCTCTGGAATTCCCTCCCTAAATCTCTCCGTCTCTCTACCTCTCCCCCTTTAAGTCGCTCCTTGAAACCTACCTCTTTGACCAAGCTTTTGATCATCTGTCCCAATATCTCCTTATTTGGCTCCGTGTCAAATTTTGTTTGATAGCGCTCCTGTGAAGCGCCTTGGGACGCTTTACTACGTTGAAGGTGCTATATAATTGCAAGTTGATGATAAATTGAGGAGAGATTACATAAACTAGGCTTGTATTCCCTGGAATACAGATGGTTAAGTGGTGATTTGTTTGAGGTTTTTAGGATTTTGAAAGGAATTGATAAGGTAGCTAGAGAGAAACTTTTTCTGCGGGCGGTGGTGGGGGACATAACCTTAACGCCAGGCCATTCAGGAGAGAAGTTAGGAAACCCTTCTTCACGCAAAGGGTGGTACAAGTGTGGAACTCTCTCTCCAAAAAGTAGTAGATGCTAGCTCAATTAATTTTAAATCTGAGATTGATAGATTTTTGCTAGCCAAGGGTATTAAGGGATATCGAGCCAAAGCGAGTAAATGGAGTTAGGATACAATCAGCCATGGTCTAATTGAATGGTGGAACTGGCTCAAGGGGCTGAATGGCCTCCTCCTGTTCCTACGGATCCTCATTTTTGGAGAGGGCTCAAATTCCCCCTCTCCTCCTGCTCCCTGCTTTAGTTTCTCCTTTTTCCTCCTCTTCCTCCAACTAGAGTGTGGTACTGACTGCCATTGACCATTCTACATGCAAAAGGATTAGATTAAGCATTTACAGACCTGGCCCACCCAATGTTGCTGCCCACCGATACTCTGCTGTAGTGCGCAACGCAATTCAAAGTTTATCCATTTGTGCAGCTGCTCCAACCTTGCTGTTTGCATTCAATGCACACAAAGACACTGAATATATGCGGCTTGGTATAAATCTGTTGGGCCGCACCCTGTTGTGATGACGTATTCAGCTGCAGGTATTTGCCTGCTTTCTTACTGCAGTGGAATCCAGTTCTAAATCTGGAGCGCAGGCACTTCCACTTCAAGGAAAGAGGGAAGTTGGCAACAGCTCCCAGTGGACGGTTCCAGAGCAACAATGCTTGAAGGTCTGGGAGAGGGTCGGCAGCAGCTACTGTGGAGCAGTCAATAGGAAGAGGAGAGAATATAAATACCTTTTTTTGAAGTGGGAATTGCTGTGTTGGTAATTGCACTGTGTGGTATTGAGTAAAGCTGATCAATAGGTGTCTGGTTTGATCTCCAGTCTGTGCTGCGCTAATCTCAACTAGGGCTGGAATTAGTCTCTGTTTCAGAGGAAAAATTCGCCACGGTTCCTGCTTCTGATTGCTATCCATTGAGCCCTCCAATAATTTTTTAACACTGAGGTCTTTTCATAATGGGGGAACTTCTAACTGGTGGGAATTACTCCAGTGCTAGTTTGCTGTGATTTTTAAACACCAGTGATTTTTTAAAAAATAATCTATTGTGGGTCTATGCTAATTTGCTGCAGTTTGTGAGCCTGCAAGCTGAAACCAGCTCTGCAACTGTTGGCACAAAAAGGCATTTATTTTTTAAGCTAAGTTGAGGTATATAATTGCTGGAGAGTGGGGTATGTTTGCACTTGAGCACCTAATGTCAGCATAAAGCACTCCCAGATTGGGTTACGGTGCAGTCAGATGCAGACTGGAGCCCCTTCTGCTCTCCTCCAACGTTGTGCCACATCACTTGCTGTGCAAAGATGGACTTCTCCACTTCCCACACTGGCTTTTAAATGAGAGAAATCAGTCCAGTGTTGCAGTTTTTTCCTTATGCGTAGCACCCCATTAAAGTTTAAACTGCCCCAAAAGTCGTTTCATGTTGGGTCACGTCAACGGCACCTCCAACAGTGCAGCACTCCCTCAGTATTGCACTCGAGTGTCAGCTGTGGCTCAGTGGGTAGCACCCTCTACTGAGTCAGAAGGTTGTCGGTTCAAGTCCCACGCCAGAGACTTGAGCACAAAAATCTAGGCTGACACTCCCAGTGCAGTACTGAGGGAGTGCTGCACTGTTGGGAGGGTGCCGTCTTTCGGATGAGATGCTAAACCGATGTCCAGTCTGCGTTCTCAGGTGGGCGTATTTCGAAGAGGAGCAGGGGGAGTTCTCCTTGGTGTCCTGGCCAATATTTATCCCTCAATCAACATCACTAAAACAGATGATCTGGTCATTATCACATTGGTTTTGTGGGTGCTTGCTGTGCGCAAATTGACTGCCGTGTTTCCCACATTACAACAGTGACTACACTTCAACGGTCCTTCATTGGCCGTAAAGCGCTTTGGGATGTCCGGAGGTCGTGAAAGGCGCTATATAAATGCAAGTCTTTCTTGTATCCAGCAGACATAGACAACCTTTACCACTGAGCTGAGGGCTGAACTGTTGCCCAGTTCCCAGAAATGAAGTGCAGTGTCTTTTAACTGGTGTAACTTGACATTCCAGTTTGGTTTTCTTTTCTGGACGAGTTCGCCCAGACCGCTCGTGGGTGGCTAGAGAGCTGCGGAGCCATTTAAGGGCAACACGGTGGCATAGTGGTTAGCACTGTTGCCTCACAGCGCCAGGGACCCGGGTTCGAATCCGGCCTCGGGCGACTGTCTGTGTGGAGTTTGCACATTCTCCCCGTGTCTGCGTGGGTTTCCTCCGGGTGCTCCGGTTTCCTCCCACAGTCCAAAGATGTGCGGGTTAGGTTGATTTGGCTATGATAAATTGACCCTTAGTGTTAGGGGGATTAAATACGTGGGGTTACGGGGATAGGGTGGGATATGTGTCGGTGCAGGCTCGATGGGCCGAAATGGCCTCTATCTGCACTGTGGGGATTCTGTGATTCTGTGAAGGTTGTCTATCCATACCCTGGCTAGTGGGAGGAGGGAAATGTTTAAAACAGAATGTTTAAATTAAAATTGGGCCATTTTCCCAAGGATAATAGGATTCATTTTCACTCCAATCACTTTCCTGTGACCTGCTGTATAATTGAAGTAAGACTATTTTGTAAGGAAAACTTGGAAGTAACAAGATATCTGGTCTTCATTGGGAAACTATAAACCCTTTCCTTTTCTGTATCTATTACACGTGCCTGTATAGCTGGGAAATTACTGCCTGAATTGCTATATGGTGCTGTTAATTTGTAGCCCTTGAGCAATTCATTTTACACTGTTGGGACTTGCTTGTATTTATGACAGAAAATAGCAGGTGTCTGGGACTGTGTCCAGGGCCATAACGCACTCGGCCATCTGTTACCTTTATATTATAAAGTTCACACTAGATCTAGTTTTAAATTTATTACATTTTATAATCTCTTTCTTCCCCACCCCCTCATTTTGTGAACCATCATCTTTCAGGCAGGCTGTATTGAAATTTAGCCACTCCACTGCTGCCTCATTCACTAACTTGTTCTTGTAGTTTGGTGCTTGCCCTCTTCCTGAAGACTTGTCGTAGAAAGCTCAATCGGTTTTGTTTTACTTCCCTGCTCCCCATGTCTTGGTTGGTAAATGAACCATGTGGCATGGTACTAAGCCACACAGGCCAGAGGATCACAAGTCTGTACTGAGTTTGCTGATCTCACCTCAGCGTAGCAGTCAGGGTACTGCAATTGGACTCTGCTCCATGGCTAAGGAGGGGAGGGGATTTAAAAAAAAAAAGTTTCCTCGTCCCTGCAATGACTCCTTCTGAAAAATGGACAGATATGTGGGCATTGGGTATGGCCTCAATCTGTTATAATGGGCAAATATCTTGCTTCTGCATTGGCAGAGGTATTGGATGGCTGTACCCTTGCAAACATTAGCACTTTCAGGAGAACAACAAAATTAAATTAGTATCCTTGTATGCTGCACAGAATATATGGAGCGATGGAAAAACTCAGCAGGCGAGGCAGCATCCGTGGAGAGAGGGAGAGAGTTAACGTTTCAGGTCGAAGATCTTTCGTCAGAACTAGAAATAGCAGGAAATGAAATAGATTTAAGGCAAGGATAAAGCCCGTTTCCCAGCTTTATCCTTGCCTTAAATCTATTTCATTTCCTGAAACGTTAACTCTGTTTCTCTCTCCACGGATGCTGCCTGGCCTGCTGAGTTTTTCCAGCGTTTTCTGTTGTTGTTTCGGATTTCCAGCATCTGCAGTATTTTGCTATCATATATGGAGCGATGCCTGGAGTAATAAACAGAATCAGTCTGTTTTTGGTGGTGGTAGTTGAGAGATGGATGTTGACCAGGAGAGCTCCCTGCTGTTCAAGTAGTGCTGTGGGACCTTGAATGTGCCAGACAAGCAGAGCCCTGATTTAACAACAACTTTTGAAGATGACATCTTCAACAATGGAGTGTTGACCTAGATTATGTGGTCAAGTTCTGGAATGGGGCTTGAACCCATAGCTTTCTGGAGACAAGTCCAACCAACTGAGCCACTTGTGTCACAAATTATAAATGTGCGTCACTAATCGTTGTGCAACTAGGGTTGTCGACTCTTGTTGGATGTCTTCCTGGAGGTTTCATCCATGACCACCTCTACCACTGCCTCACCTCCACTATTGGTCTACCAACATGTCTAACCTCACGGCACACCGCCTTCCCAAACCAATTTGAGAAGCCAGCAGACACTTCATTAACGGATTGGGTGATTCTCAACTTCAGGCAAACAGCCCTTTTTCCCCCCTCTCCAATTTTTTTAATATAATTTAATAAGCGAAAGTGTTCCAAGAATTTTTTTTTTTTAAAGCTCGCAATGTGTTTAATGTCCCGGTGATTTTTCTCTCAGCAGTGCCTTGGAGATCAATCTTCAAGTCCTGGAGGGTTGGCAGCCTTAGCTGCAACAAGCACTGGGAAATGGCCATTCATCTCCATTCCATTCTACCAGTGTGCACTGCACTGCACTTCAAAGAAAGTAATTGAATGTGAAGTCGTTTAGAGAGTTGAGAGTCGTGATAAAGTACTCTCAGTGCAATTTTTTTTAACCTGACTTCCGTGCAGCTGTATTGAGAGGCTGGAAGGGTGCCCTGATGTGAATGGACACTCAAAGCAATGTCTTAATCAGCAGGGTTATTGGTTTCTTGTGTTGCTAATGTCTGTGAAACCAGTGCAGACCCAAAATCATTGCCAAGATTTTGCTTTGATTATTTTTTCTCTTGTCTGGCCTGGATAAGTCGTGTGATTGGTTTGTTTTTTTTTTAGTTCTGTGACTGTGTGCTTCTAATGCTTTAATTAATCGCTCAATCTGATATTCTGTGGTGTAGTTCTGCTCCTTGAACCCTTTCAGTGCCAGTCAGTTCAGGGTGGCTATACAGTTCCCCTGGAAAATAAGACCATTCTGAGGTGCAAAAAGGTGTTTTTGGGCAAAAGGCAGGCAGTCTCTTCACCATCCTACGATTTTTGAAGGGTTTCACCGGTGCAGCATTTCGTTTACCCAACGAATTGCCCTCCTCTCTAGAAGGTCGTAGCACTTGCTTGGGGCTAAGCTTCCACATGTGCCAGGCAAATTCCTGGTTTCTTGCCCAAGTGTACATACTCAACAGAAACCCAGGATCAAAGCTGGGAGTCATTCCCACTCTCCGTGGCTCCGTATCGCCAGGCAGTGCGGGTGCTACTGAGACGCCAGGGGAGTAAATGAGTGTTTTCAAAAGTCAACGGGGGTTTTTAAAAAAAAAGGATTTTGGGTTGTTTGTAACTCCATTTGAAAAGGGGCCCCATCTGTTAGACTGCCTTTTGTTTGTTGTTTGAACGTACAGTACTTGCCATTAACCTACTGAGTAAAGGTGGAGCCCATATGGCTCAGCTGTGCCTTGTGTTTTCGTGGTTAGAGCTGGAGACCATTAATGCAGATTAGTATTCTGTGCAGCTCTGAGCTTTTGTAATTCCTTCCATTTTCCCAGAGAGATTGGTTTTAGGACATTATGTCTTTGCGCTCCATTTCCACTGCAATAATTCCTCTGCAAGGCAGCTGTTCTGAGATTGCTTACATTTTGTCTCTTTTTTTTGTTTTTTTTCTCCCCTCTTTGCCAGTCACCGCACGTCATGGATTGCAGAGTCTCGGTAAAGTTGCCGCAGCTCGGCGCATGCCACCCCCTGCAAACCTGCCAAGTTTAAAAGCAGAAAATAAAGGCAATGACCCCAATATTTCATTAGTACCAAAAGACGGAACAGGATGGGCAAGCAAGCAAGAATCGCAAGACCAAAAGAGGTAAGCGTTTTGACTGCGTACGTTATCCCAGAACCTCTGGATCGGAGGCTGCGCTGAGTTCTTGTTTTTGTGACGCTAATAATGCACTTTTATTGACATTCTGTAACCACGGTTTCTGGTACTATTTTTAGTCTTCAAATTATATTGGAATCTTACCACCAGCTTATCAGCCTTATGCAGACAGTGGACAAGGATGGGAGCAGATGATGGAACAGGAGACGCTGTAGGATTAGGCAAAAAACAATAGGCCCATATAGGCTATCTCTCATTGATCAACCCCACTCACAATCTTATCACCATATCTCTCATTTCCTTCTCTCTGCATAAAGGTATCTAATTGCCTCTAATGTGTACTGTCTGCTTCACTGGTCTCTCTGGTTTACTTTTACACTCTGAGCAGTAGATTTGCGGAATACGTTTGTTGTCACACATGCTCCCGGCATATTAATTTTTAATTTGTGTTGCCTGATATATAACCTCTTTGGTATGGCGAACAGTTTGCTTGCATTGGTTCCCTTCGTAATCCTGAAAACTTCGGTTGCGTGTGTGAAGTCCAGATATTTCCGAAATTTACCTGATTCATCTTTGCCTTTCTCCTCAGCCCATTCATTTTCATGAGTCTTCATCTCTGTCTGTACCTGTTTGTGTTTCCAGTTAGTCCTGATTTCCTGTTTAAAATAAGCAGTTATTGGGACCCGGAATGATACATGATGATGCATTTAACTTCATTTAGGTTTAAACTTGTAAATGGCAATTTTTTTTATTTATTTACAGGATGTGGGTGTCGCTGGCAAGGCCAGCATTTATTGCCCATCCCCAATTGCCCTTGAGAAGGTGGTGGTGAACCTGCCTTCTTGCACCACTGCAGTCCATGTGGTGAATGTACTCCCACAGTGCTGTTAAGTAGGGAGTTCCAAGATTTTGACCCAGCGATGAAGGAAAGACGATATATTTCCAAGTCAAGATGGTGTGTGACTTGGAGGTGATGGTGTTCCAATGCACATGCTGCCCTTGTCCTTCTAGGTGGTAGAGGTCACGGGTACGGGAGATGCTATCAAAGAAACCTTGGCGGCAATGTTCCCCTTAATTTTGTTTTTGGGTGTGAGGTCCCTTTAATGGGTGGCGCAGCCTATTCAAAGTTTTGCACATATGCGCGAAACTTCACATTTAAAAAGCTGATCCCAAGCTGCGCTGCCGCACAGAGGCGCAGCTTTGAGGGAACGTTACTTGGCGGGTAGCTGCAAATTTAGGTCTGATATCAGGAAATGTTTCTTGACACAGTGATTAACACATGAAATGGGCTCCTGAATAAAGCAGTGGAAAAGCCCTGGAATCACTTAAATACCAATGAATGCTGCAATGGAAAATTTTGCGTCATTCTGGACGGATGAGCTAAACTAGGCCGAATAGCATTGCTCGTCCATAATTATGATCTTTTAAATAAGAATTCACTTGGTACTTACTCTCCGTGCTGTGGTAACCATTTGCTTCAAACATTCTGGTGATATTCCCCCCTCCACTATTTTAACAGAGTCAGCAATCCATCTATTTTGAACAGCTTCATTTGAGATAGCAAGCAGGGCAATTTCACTCGTTAGCGCATTCATTTAAAAATTTGCGCACTGTGAAATTGCTGCCCCTTAATGTCTCTTGGTACCTCGGGTCTGATTCTCCAAGTTAAAATTCTTAAATTCTCGGAGTTTTATGTTGGCAATGTGCCATCAGTGGTACACGCACGACGTGCTCCTGATGCATGTTACACTTAACAATATAAAGGTGCAAATTCTGAATATCGAATGTTAAATCAAGACCCAAATTCTGCTGATCTATGAGCTGCCACCAAATGTGGAATGCTACGCAAAAATAACCGTGTACTTAGTTTGCAAGTCTCTGCTTTATCACTTAATTGAACTAAAAATCCATCTGTGCTTAAAACACCCCGAATGATCAATGGTATTTGGGAGAGTAGGCTCAGAATATGGCGGAAATGCTAAAAGACCACCTGGGCAGTTGCAGCTACTTTCTCGGGGCAAATAGAAGCATCGAAAAATAGGAGCAGGAGTAGACCATTCGGCCCTTCAAGCCTGCGCCGCCATTCAATATGATTATGGCTGAATCTCTATCTCAATACCATATTCCCGCTCTCTCCCCATACCTCTTGATGCCTTTTGTGTCTATAGAAAAATAGGTGTCAAATTTCTGTGTCAACATGAACTGGCAAGTATCTATTCCGATCCACTTCCACTGCTCTGGAATTCTATTCGGGATTTGAGGTGATGTGGCCATTTCCTCTTTGCGGTTCTTTTAAATGTTGTTTCTTTGTTAAAGTAATTTATGATCTCGGATTTGCTGGGTGACGAGTGTATATTGCTTTTTTAAGAAAAAAAATGCATTAAAAAAAAAATCGTTGCTGATGTTCAAAGTCTCGTGTTGCCCAGCAAGTTTGGTGTACCGTTAACCTACCTTTTTGCTGCCTCCGGGACTTTTAATGCAAATCTTCCCAGTATGGGAGATTTGTTGTGGGATGTTGGATTGCACCAAAACGTTTGCCTCTTCATTTATGCCATTGCCATTTCTGCCCTCTTCAGTCCGGCACGCTAGCAAATGGAGTGATAGCAGGAAGTTTAAAAAAAAAAATCAAATATTTGTAACTCTCTTAAAATGCAGTCCAGTGTGTTTCTGTTGCAGCAGAAACTGAATTCCACCTGATCGCACCTGAATAGTACATGCTTTAGATTTGACATAATAGATGTCTGTACTTAATCCTTTCTCAGATGCAGGCTGAGAAGGTCGGAAGTCCTGTTATCCCACTTCTGTTCTATTTTGCATAATTTCAATTGGGCTAAGTGGCCTGAAGCTTAGAAAGCATTTTTAAGCATTCTGTTTGTATCCAGGCACCCATTTGGTGAAAAGGGTGGGAAAAAATCCACCTTGCTTATATCCTGTGCTGAATATTTTTTATTGGCTTTCCACTCTGGACTGTGTGTGTGTTTTGTGTGCCATTTAATTCATACGTGGTTCGTTCATGGCTGATTTGTTCAGCTCAATTTATTTTCACTACGAAGCCTGTAGGACTGGCCTTGCTCAATAAAGTGGGGAAGTGCTGTAACGAGCAGATGTGGAAGCAAAACTGCAGCTGTGCACGCAATAGTTTAATCTTATCAAACTACCGGTGCTGCGGCTTGGGTTTTCTGCTTTGTTCTCCATCCATTCGTGGAGGTTTTCTGGTGTGATGGCATGACTGAATTCAATCATTTTGTTGGGAGGGGGTGAGGTGGAAAAGAGATGATCAATAGTCCAAAGGGAAGAACTAAAAACCATATGCTTTTTTTTACATGTAAAATGTTTCCACCATCAGCCATGCTTGTATTATCTATTTCTGTTTTAACAGTAATGCTATGGTCATTGCCCCTCTGAATTTACCTTTTGCTCCAAAGACGGCGTCCCACACACGCTTCCTCCTCCCTGCGCCCTCACCTGTGTTGAAATTGAGTCTCCTCAAACTGAACTTATTCTTCACCAGGACCTCAAAACTGTGAAACACTCCACCTCCCTCTGTCGTCCTTTCCTGCTACGTGGCTTTTAACGCCCATACTTGGCATTGCCTTATTACTAAAGGACTTGTCTCATCTTTTCTCCTGTTCTTTTCAATCTTGGTAACTGTGGGCCTTTGCCGTTCTCCTTCCTCCTCCAATTTTGAAAAAAAAAGTACAGGAAACTCTTTATTAACCGGCACCGACGGGACCGGCGTGGTGCCGGTTAATCAAACAGTCCGGATAACGGAGAGTTATATCTCCCAACGTACGAGAGCCCCGTACACACTGACATGCGCCTGCATTCGGAGCTCCGTCTCCCCGGGGACCGCCAGCTGACCATCTGTCGTGTCCGCTGCCTACCCGGGCTGCACATTTCCCCTCCCAATCTACATGCTCCGGGCAAATGCCTCGGGGTTTTTTTTAAAGTTATTTTTAAAGGAGAGATGAAGGAAAACCCCGGTTACCTACGCAAGAATTTTGCCGGTTGAGAGATTTCCGGTTATTTGGGTGCCGGTTGAAAGAGAGTTTCCTGTACTGTCATTCATCCCGATAGTTTTTTCCCCTTCCAGTATAATTTTGAGTGGTAAAGTTTGTGGTGGGTTAAAAACCTGTATTCAGCATATCAGCTTTGTCTCTTTTTTTTTTGTTTTCAGTACCGATGCATCGACACCTCAGCAGCCGGAATCGCAGCTGCCGCCGGCTTCACAGACGTCTGGCTCCAGTCAGCCGAAACGTCCAGCAGCAGCAACAGCAGTGGTAGCAGCTCCACAGGAGGTAGGTGGTGCTTGTGGCTCGACTTTGCTTGTGTGGACATCGAGCGTTGGTCCGTGGTTGGCGTTGAGACATCCCAACAGCATATTTTGTTTAATAAAATGTAGATGGTCTCTTTTCAACAACAAAAAAAAAGTTAGTTTGAGCTTGCCTCAGATTGTAGATAAGATGGTTGCAGGTTCAAACCCCATGCCAGGATCTGAGCCCAGCCTAGGCTGACGCTCCAGTGCGTGATGAGGACATGTTGCATCTTTGGGGAGTGCCATCCTTGGGGTGAGATGTTTAATTGAGGTTTTGTCTACCTGTTCTGGTGGTTTGGATGGATATCAGAGGTCCCCTTGAAAAGAAACCCACTTGAAATTTTCTGGCCACTATTTCAACCCTTACCACAAAAAAAAAAGAGATTAACTGGTCCTTCACCTCCTATCTCGGAGACATTGATGATGCAGAATGGCTGCTGCATTTGCCTAGGTAACGGTTACTGCACTTGCCCCGACCTCTTTTTTTAAAACAACATTGTTCCCTCTTTGGCACTCCTTCCTTGGAGAGGATGCAAAGGAGATTTACAAGAATGATACCAGGGATGAGGGACTTCAATTATGTGGGGAGACTAGAAAAGCTGGGATTCTTCTCCTTGGAGCAGAGAAGGTTAAGAGGAAATCAAATAGGTGTTCAAAATTGTGAGCAGTTTTGATAGAGTAAATAAGGAGAAACTGTTTCCACTGGTGGGAGTAACCAGAGGACACCGATTTTAATATAATTGACAAAAGCACTGGGGGCGAGGAAGAGAATTTTGTTTACGCAGTGAGTTGTTTTGATCTGGAATGCACTGGAAACAGATTCAATAGTAACTTTCAAAAGGGAATTGGATATATACTGGAAAAGGAAAAATTTGCAGCACTATGGTGAACATGGGGGAGGGAGACTAATTGGCTAGCTATTTCAAAGAGCAGGCACGATGGGCTGATCATCTTCCTTCTGTGCTGTAAGATTTTGTGAAATCCAAATACAGTCCCTGATTATCCGTCTCCCCTCTTTCTTCCCCCCCCCCCCCCCGGCCCCCAGGCCAATTGTTACTCTCTCTGATTGCATTTCTGCTTATCTGCTCAGCTGTTGCTACAGTCTGTGAGCAAATAACCAGTCTGTCAACTCAAGGACATGTTGAAAGTGCTTGTGAAGTTTCAGTAAGCTGCATTGTAAAAAGGCAACCAAAAAAAAAAATGGTGCTAGAAGTTAAGTAAATAGCCAACATATTTGCTTCTCTGTTAAACGCAGGCCACCCCTTCAGCACAAAGCGGAACAAAATCCTGGGCACAGGCGAGCGTTACACATGGTGCACAAGGAGATGGTAAGTTCATGTCAACCTGCCAAAAATACTGCTTGTAAGCTGAGCGATTGGTAACTGTGATGGTGGTGGACCTACAAGTCTGCTGTACATCTTGGCAGCGTCTTAAATATTTTGGTTTTCCAATGGAGGTGCTGGTAATTGGAGAATTGAAGATTCCACTTCGTAGATGACATCTGATTTTGACTGAATTCCTCAGCTAGGAGATAGCAGCAAAAGTTGACGGCAGCGCTGTGTAGCATTGTGCATTGTTGAAGTGTCTCCGTGTACTATACTGAGCGATTATTCTAGGGCAATTGCCTCCATTTCCGCCCTCATGCCCATAATTCAACAAATTAAAGTAAGTGTTTGTGCTGCAGGCCTTTACCCACAGTGAATAGGGCAAGACTTGCTGAAGCAATTGAGATAGATTGTGAAGGACTTACAATCTCATTGTGAGGGTTGGATTTAAACCAGGTCCCTTTGTTTTGAGAATTCTATGCTCAACGTGCTGGGAATGCAACACTTTCCAATTTGACACTCCCAGGTCAGGTACAGAACGGTGAAAATGCAGGACAAAGCTCTTGTATTCTGCCCGAGCCATGTGTCCCTCAGCCTCCTAAGAGCATCTTCTATTCTACCACATTTCCATTTTCCTCCGCCGCTTTTGAGTGAGGTAGGAACTGAGTACTGATTTTGTGTCTGATGGATGTGAACCTAGGTCCCAGAGGTCAACGGTCTAAGCCGCTGCGGCACCCAATCCAAGAAGTGAAAGATTGTTTAACCCAATTTGTGCATCTCGATATTTCTTTTAAACTAGAAATAGTAACCCTGACATTATCTGATCAGATACTATTGTGATGTCATAATGTTGTGACCTGATTGGCTGGTTTTACTATAGTGGCTATGTTGCCTGGTGTACAGGTGAGTACTATTTTAAAAAACTACTTTCGCATTCAAATAAATATAGTTCCATCAGACTTGTTCAGAAAGAATAATATTGAGGCCTGACCTCGCATTGAGCCTGCATGTTTATTTAAAAAATCATCCAAGATCTAATATATTAAGGCCTAACCCCGTGTTGAGACTGCATGTTCATAATAAAATTTTAAAATCATCTAACTATAGAAACTTGCATACTGGTTTGAGGCCTTGTCTTCCACTGCTCCAATTTTAAACTTTTTTTGCGTTCATCTTAACTGTCAGTTGGTTGGAATTTGGAACTGGTATTTGCACTGGCTCAGACTGACTTCATTTTACATGCGTCAACTCTGCTCGCTCTCCTCTGGCTCAGCAGGTTGTGGGTTGAGGCCCTGCATCAGGACTTGCAAGCATAACCTGGCTGGCACGTCAGTGTATTGAAGGACTGCTGTATTGTCGGGAGGTGCTGTCCTTTGGATGATGCACAAGCCAAGGTGCGACCTTCCTATTGTGGGTGGTTGAAGATCCCCTGGCACAGTTTGAAGAGCAAGGAGTTCTTCTGGTGTCCTGGGCAATATTCCTCCCTCAACCAAGTATAAAACCAAACTTCAATTGATTACTTGTCTCATTGCAGTTTGTGGAAAATTGCTGATGTAACAGTCATTACACTTATTGTAATTTTCAAAAGGGAATTGGATAAATACTTGAAGGGGAAAAGATTCAGGTCTATGGGACTAATTAGATATCTCTACCAAAGAGCCAGCACAGGAATGAAGGCCTCCTTCTGTGCGGTATCGTTCTTTGATTCCTTAAAGGGAATCATTGCGTGAAGTGCTTTGAGAAATTTCGACTTGAAAGGGGCTATGTAAATGATTGTCTGCTGGAATAGGAGCTCCACTTGGGCTCGGATGGAATGATTTTTAATGGAAACCTCTTTGTGTTCAGGTGGAAAGGGATCAAACCAACAGTCGCCATTCTCTCGCGAGGAATTTCCAACCCTGCAAGCGGCTGGAGATCAGGACAAAGTTGGCAGAGAAAGGGACATTGCAGATCAGTCGTATGGGCCCGGACCAAGCCTCCGCCCTCAAAGTATGTCTCTTGTCTCCGATGGGTTTGTAGTTGTTGTGTTTTTTTTGTTTTAAAGTACGGACAAAGAGTGAGATTTTATGTTGCAACCACAGGGGAGCTCCAAAACATTTTTAAAATAACTACAGTAGTTGCTCTTCTGCAGCGTTGGTCAAGTGAAATCAGAGGGTGTGGTCTTCTCGCAGGACATGGATCCATTGCTTATAGTACATGAGATGATGTGGTTTGGGAAAGCAACCAAAACCACTGGGAGTCCTCCAGTTCTTTGCCAGCTGGCCATTATTCATGTGTGACCCTTGAAAAGAGGAGAGTTGGCAGGCTATTCGACTGCGGGAGCGGTGCAGCCAAATTCAGCCCCATCTTCATGTAGAGTTCACACAGACCTGCACTTTACAGAAGGGACCACTGGTTATGTCGGGAAGAACTTCTTCACCCAAAGGGTAGTGGAAATCTGGAAAACTCTTCCCTCAAAGCCGTTGAGGCTGGGGGGTCAATTGATAATTTCAAAACTGAGATTGATTTTATTAGTTAAGGATATTAATGGTTACGGAACCAAGGCGGGTAAATGGAGTTAAGATACAGATCAGCCATGATCTAATTGAATGGAGTAGCAGGCTCGAGGGGCTGAATGGCCCTATATCTGTTCCTATATTAGTGATCAGGAGCAAGAATGTGGATTTTTTTTTCTCCTTTACTACTACCCCCCCCCCCCCCCCCCCCCAACTACACTCCTTCAGGGGATGCTCTAACAATTGCAACGTCCCTACTGACTTCCTGAGATCATCTAACTATACACAGACTGGGGCGGAAAGGAGCTTTTAAAATAAAATGTCAGCTGTTTCGTCTTATTATTCCTCCTACAGCAGCAAATTTAACAAATACTGGTGGCTACGGAGGCTTTTGCCACACTCTTGTTCCCTACAAGATAAATTTGTTCTTGGGATGTGGGTAATGCCGGCAAGGCTGCATTTAATGCCCATCCCTAGTTGCCGTGAAGGTATTGGTGGGCCGCCTTCTTGAACTGCTCCAGTACTGGTGGTTTTGATGTTCCCAGATGTTGGGTGGGTAATCCCAGGATTTTCACCCCTTGGCCATGTACTGGTGTGCTCTCAGAAATAGCGTGTCTTTTTAATTGTTCAATCGCATCTCTGGCAGCAGTAGAGAGAAAATAAAAAGCTTTAAATGCTGGAAATCTGAAATAAGCTGGAAATATACAGCACGTCAGTCAGCATCTGGAAGGCGGGCTAAAGTTTTGGTGTAGACATTCCATCTGAACTGAGGTTAGATCGACACTGTAAACATTAATGTCTCTCTTTCTCTTCATCGAAGCTGACTGATCTGTATACTTCAAACATCATTTTTATTTTGAACTCTACTAGCATTTGACCACACCAAGAGAAAACATAAGATTGTCATGTCATAACCAGCTTGCACTTCTGAAATGCTGGTCAGGTGGCCACGTAGCCTCTATGGCTTCGGGGGCGGGGGTGGTGGCTCATGGATTTGACGAACATGGATTTCTTTCAGAAGTGAATCATGGCTACTTTAAAAAGCAAGAACTCTGATCTTTAGAGTAAGGCGTTATTAGAGAGGCCTGAAATTACTGTGTGTCAGTCAAGATGGGTAGCAGATGTACGTATACTAATTATATGGGACGGGGGGGGGGGAAATGTTAGATCAGTATAAATAAGTTCAAATTTCAGACAACTTTCCCTTCTTGATGTTGGTTTCCCTTGTGTCTTATTAAGAAGAAAGATGTTGCTACAAACTGCATGGAGGTTTCTAAAGCAAAGAGGCAACAGGAGTTTCGTGGAGTGGTAGAATCAATGGGACAAAAAGAAAATACGGCAGCTGCTGGAAATCTGAAATAAAAATCAGATAAAAATCAGAATCAATGGGGTTCTCCTCTGCACCGAGTTGCTGTTCTTGGGCAAGCCACCCAGGGAAAGGTGCTCCACAGAACAAACCAGAGGAAAATGGGAGACGCCAGTCATGCTCTGGCTGCCTACCATATGACTAAAGATCAGGTTGCTTACCTAGCCTCTTGGCCTACTTGCCCCTGGGCTGGGGAGGGGGAAAAGCCATCCAGGGTTACTACTCGTGATCATGTGGGACTTGGCTGTGATGTTTTCCACAGTCCGGTAGCTTGCTCCCTCTAGCTGATGGGCTCCAATGAAGAATGATTACTTTGATGAGCTACTGGAGGGCTGCTGGCACCCATAACATCAGAATTCAGCGAGAATCCGTGCCTTCAGGGGAGTAGGGAAGGACTTTTTGCCCAAAACATACTTGCTCAGTTTAACGGGGGACTGTGTAATCTATGCAGATTGAGGCGTTCACTTTGAATCTTGCTCTTGAAGCACTCTGTCTTGTCTGAATTCTGTAAGATGTGCTATTTGTTAATATTTCTGCATTTTCCTCCTTTCTTCCCCCCCCAACAGATGTGACCAGCTGGAGGGAGGGTGGTGGGCGGAACTTGGGTGCTCCGGGTGGCTCTTTGATCGAGGGGGAAACCAAAGAGCTAAACCCAGAAGAAGCAGCAAGCTCTATAGCATCCTCAGCCGACCAGAAGGTGACTGCGAGGATGGCCGAACAACCACCTAGACCAGGGGTCGGTGTGCCGCAGCAGGCAGTTCCCCAACCATACCCTCCACCATACAGGGGGATGATGCCGGCTTTTGTAAGTAACCAAGATCTTGAAGGGAGGAGAACTGGAGGGTGAAGGGTACAGTAGGAAAACATGCAGATGTCGGTTGTTAATTTTTTTCAATCTGCTATTGCCTCCATTGCATGTGAAAACTAATGTGATATTTAATCGCATTTGAACTGATCGAACTTATTTCCGTTGATCAATTGCACATTCATACTCCAAATATCCTAAACCCAGGTGACAAGTTTAATAGTGACTGCTGCCAACGAACCAGCAGCTTCTGCGCATAAGTGTTAACTTTCATAAGCCGATAGAATCACCAATTCGACTTCTAAAATTTTTATTTTATGTTCGGCTGCGCACAAATGTTAACTTTCATTAGTAAGCCGATAGAAACACACATTCATCTTTTAATTTTTAGTTTCTTCTGACACGGCTCAGTTCGGCAGCAGTGATCACTTTTTTCTCCCCACTCCCTCCCCCTCCTTTCTCTCTCTCTCCAATCTGTGGGAAGTCCGGCGAGAACAACCCCCAAAAAAAAAACCCTGGAACTGCACTTGCGCAACTTTATTTCGTTGGCAGCAGTCGCGTCCCAAGTTTAATTGATGGACTGCTGAGTGTGGTACTGAGTCGTACAGACAAGGTGATCTCTGGTTCCATCACAGGCTGTGCTGAGTTTGCTGATCCAGGCTGGACTACCAGTCTAGGTGCTGCAGTTGGTCTCAGCACCACTAGGTTAGCACAGGGGTGGCAGAATCGGGAGTTCCTGCTGCTGATTGCCAACCAGTGACTCCTGGAACGAGCGTTGATTTCAGGTGAATATCCCACTAATGCTTGCTGTCCAGTTTCACATATCAAGAAAGGCTACTAGAGGGTAATTGGCATAGGTGAAACTATACCCCATGAGTCAGTGCCCGGGGGGGGGGGGCTTAACTACTACTAATAGAACAAAATCACCAAGGAGTATAAGTGATCGTTTAGTGCTTTGCAAAGTTTTATCTAATTCTTTACTAAAACTGTTTTAACACCCATTGTAAGACACATACATTGCAAGAGACCGTTGGGGTAGGATTTATGAACTACAGGAGGGCTGATCTCTGAAAGACTGTGTCACTTGTGAGTTAGCAATCCAACCTTACTCATGGGGTGTAAACCTCATCCCACAGCTTTTCATAATGTATCCCCTATTTAAAACTAAGGCTCTTTTGTCTCCGAGTGAATTGTGTCTGACAATTCCAGCTGTAGCATTAAGGCTTGGTTTACTTTTAGTGATCGAATTCCCCATGTAAATAACATCACTGTTTAAACGCTTCAACTTTTTCGCATGTAATGGAAAAACTTGTCAAACGTAACAATTGCCCTTCAACTCCACACTGTTTACCAGAGCTCCCTAACTGGATCAGCTCGGGGTTTCTGACTTTGACAGGGTGTTGCTCGGTTTTATTACTTAAAAAAAAAACCTAGGTGGAGGTCCAACGCCACAATGCTGTACATGATCATGGTTGTGCAGTAGCAAAGAAGGGTGAGTTAAGTGATCAAGCAATGGTTAAAAACAGACATCCCATGGGCAGGGTTGTCACGAGCGCACGCCAGGAAATCCATGGAGGGGCGGCTCATGGTTTTAAGTTCTGGTGGATAAAGTTCTAACGTTGGCCTTTCCACTGATAAATTCGCTTCTAAAACGTTATCCTTTTTAATTGAAATACTGAGGTAAAGGGTAAAGACCATGCCGCCAAGCTTGGAAAGAACAGAAAGACGACCAGGTAAATCAAGAAGTTGAGGTTCAGTGATGCCAAGTTTGAATTTAAGAACCTGTAGATTGTAGGGAGGAAAGACTGGGGGAGGTATGAAATTCCACAGCTTTGAGTAGGAGAGGGTGCAGTTGCAACATGCTGTAGTAACTTCTCTTCCCCCTTTTGAAAATACCACCGGGATTACACTAGGTCTCTGCCTAAGAATATATTGTATGTGGCTGTTCTTTGTTCAGTTTGAGACTGGACCACAAAAATGCCAGCGCAGCTGCAGATCAGCTCCACACAAAGGAATGATTGGGCTACTTGTGAGTGTTTTGAGCACCTGATGTACCTTTTTCATCTGTGACTGATCAAAATTTAAACAAGGTAAAGCTGAGAATAAGTGCTGTGTCAGGGTGTCGGCCCCTGTAGCTTTGAACTGCCTTGTGTGTTGGCTTGACGTGGCTCGCAGTATGTGGGCCCCTAGGTCAGAATGTTGTTGGTTCCAGCCTCACTCTGGGAATTGAGCACAAAGACGCATCCGTGCAATACTGAGGGAGTGCCGCTTTGAGAAGTGTGGTTCTATGGTGGTTCAGGTGAACATTAAAGATCGTGGCATTGTTTTAAAGAAGAGCAGAGGGTTTTGATCTTGGGAACACATTCCTGTCTCAATCAAGGCCATCAAAAACAAATTAACTAGTACATTGTTCATCTTGTGCACACAATGGCTGTTGTGTTTACTTGTATACCAGTAACTGCACTTCAAATTAAGTGCATTTGATGCATTTTGAAATGTCTGAGACTATACAAAACTAAATTATTTTCTTTTGAAGTACTGAGAATAATGGTTGACTTTTATCTGGCCTGAGGGTTTAAAAAAAAAAGTAACTCGAAACCTCTTTTGATCCCAGTCTGTCATTTTTACTATTTTCAGATGTATTCCCCATATTGTGGTTTACCGTTTCCTACACCTTACGGACCACAGGGACCATACAGATACCCACCACCCGATGCCAGCAAGTAAGTTTTCTCTCTTTAAGGGCTGATTGTAGTTGCAGACACAGAAGGGAAAGTAGTCACTCCTAGAAATTGAAACTTTACAGCTTGATGCTTTTATGTACTGGTGTCTGCCTTGTCTCGATGGTAGCACATTTACTTCTGAGCCAGAGCGTTACAGGTTCAAGCCCCACTCCAGAGACTTGAGCACATAACCTAGGCTGATATTTCAGTGCAATACTGAGTGCTACACCGAGGTGCTGTTTACTCTCCGCTAGATGTAAAAGATCCCATGTCACAATTCTAAGAGCAGCAGATGAGTGTTCTCTCTGTCCTGGCCTAAGTTATCCCTCAACCATCATCACGAAAAACCGATTATCTGATCATTTTATCTCATTGCTGTTTATGGGACCTTGCTATGCTTCTTTCATCACAACAGTGGTTATACTTTGTGATGTCCTGAAAGGTGCTTTATAAACTCTTTCTTGGCTAAATGTGAGAAGTCGCACAACACCACGTTATAGTCCAACAAGTTAATTTGAAATCACAAGCTTTCGGAGCGCTGCTGACGAAGGAGCAGCGCTCCGAAAGCTTGTGATTTCAAATAAACCTGTTGGACTATAACCTGGTGTTGTGTGACTTCTCACATTTGTCCAGCCCAGTCCAACACCGGCATCTCCACATCTTTCTTTGCTGACTGTCCTTTTAAAGCTTATTAATTACCATATTGTTTTTATAACCTGTAACATTGGGCTGGATTTTCATAGGGCCGTTGAGGCGGGATTGGAGGCGTGTGGGGGGGGTTAAAATTGCAGAAACTGGCGGGTGGGCCCGATCCCGCCTCCACGCAATTTTGATGAAATTGTGTCTGCTGGTTCTGTCTCCGTCCCGCCTCCAAGAGGCGGGAGAGGCCATTAACAAGCCCTAAATTGGCTCTGTAATGCCATTTTGATAGTTTTTAGCTAGTTTAACCCTTTTCCCACGTGAAGCACGCCTGATCTGAAACACGCCAGTGAAACCTGGTGGGAGCACAAGTGGATTGCTGACTCTCAGCTGCAGCTCAACCATTAAATAGGAGATTTGATCAGCCATCATTTGCAGGTGGCAGGACTTTGTTGTCACAGGTCTGGGGGAACTTTTAGAAGGCATAACCACAGCTGTGGAAGTTTGGAGCCTGACACCCATCTCCAGTGTGACCTCCTGGGAAACCCCTCTCGCCACCCTCATTGAGCGCTTCCTCAACTGAAGCATACACCAGAGGCATGGGAGCCATTTATTTCCTTCCCTCCTGGGCATCCGATGAGGACGAACACCAGCCGTAGCACCAGCAGAACCATGACCAACAGCAGGAGCGCCAAGCTGCTGCTCACCCGCCTGAAGCTGCACAGGCCAGAAGGTGCCAGCGCATGGAAGGCCGTCGGCGCAGGAGATACCCCCAAAACAGGGTCTACAGACACCGGGTCAGCTACCTCAACATGTCTGAGCAGCAGTGCCAAAGGCGGCTCCGACTTTCGCGAGAGGTAGTGGGTGACATCTGCGCAATGCTGCAACAAGACCTGGAGCCCAGAGGACCAGGTGGACACCCCTTACCAGTGGCCGTCAAAGTCACCACCGCACTCAACTTTTTTGCCTCCGGCTCATTCCAGGGATCAGCAGCAGACATCAGCGGCATCTCCCAGGCGGCTGCACACGCCTGCATCACGCAGGTAACCGATGCCCTCTTTGCCATCGCGCGCAACCACATCCATTTCACCAAGGATCGAGCAAGTGTCACGGCGCGTGCGGTTGGATTAGCTAATCTGGCAGGCTTTCCAAGGGTGCAGGGTGTCGTTGACTGCACACATGTGGCCCTTAAGGCACCCCATCGCAATCCAGGTATTTTTGTCAACCGCAAGGGCTTCCACTCCCTCAACGTTCAGCTGGTGTGTGACCACAAGAAGGAAGTTCTGCATGTTTGTGCCAAGTACCCTGGCAGTTGCCATGACTCCTTCATACTGCGCCAGTCTAGTGTGCCTCCGCTATTCAGTCCGCCAGACCAATTTAACGGGTGGCTACTTGGAGACCAGGGCTATCGCCTGAAGACGTGGCTAATGACGCCGTTGAGGAGCCCATCCAACGCAGCTGAGGAGAGCTACAACTCCAGCCACATCTCTACCAGAGCCATAATCGAGCAAACCATCGGTATGCTGAAGATGCGCTTCAGATGCCTGGATAGATCAGGTGGAGCCCTGCAATACTCAGCAGCCAGGGTCTCCAGAATCGTCGTGGTTTGCTGTGTACTTCACCAACATGGCACAGCGTCGTGGCTTGCAGATGCCGGAGGACCAAGTGGCTCCTCACATAGCCTCCTCCGAGGAGGGGGAGAGCGAGAACGAACAACTTGCAGAGGCCCATCAACCAGCGGCAGCATTACGCGAGACCATAGCTGCAAGGAACGCACTCATCTTGGCCAGATTTGCTTAGCCTAGACAATCAAGCACTTTTGCCTTGCAGCTTCTTACCAGAGCTACGACAATGGCCCAGACCCAGCGGATCCCTAACAATTTGACCACCATACTGACAATTGCAAGTTATCCTGAGGCCTCATTGTGGAAGTCCCATTAGCGAAATGACAGACGCCACAACTGCAGCTGTAGCCATCAGAGTTTTTATTTACACTTAACACCTGATGGCTTTTTTACATTAAACATCAAATTTCACCCAAGTGACTACCCTTGTGACTATTTGTGCAGTATCTTTCTCTTACACGTGCTCCTATGTGGTGCTTCCCCTGTGGCTTCAGCAGAGGTGGAGGCCCCCTGCTCAGTTTGTTGCTGCTCCTGTCTCGACACCTTTGGCGGGCGTCCTCTGGGGTTGCGAACCTGCGAGGGCTCGGCAACAGTCTGCTGCTCCTGCGGCTGGGCAGGGGTTGAGACACCGATCTCAGTTGGGTGCGGACTCTGGCGGGGCTCTGACCGAGGACTTGTCAGTGGCATGGAAGTGTGCGTGCTTGGAGAGGAGCCCCCACCTCCTTGTTCACTGCCACCAACATCCCTCTCATGGGTCAGGTCCACCTCAGCGCTTGCAAGTGGATTGAGAGCACCTTGCTGCACATCAGGGGGGCCATGGGGACCCGTATCTGCACTAGCAGTCCTACTCAGAAGGACTTCCATGAAGGTCTGGTTTCTCTGTTCAATAGATGTCCATCGCTCCTCCAGAGATGTCATTCTATTCAGAACACTCACCATGTTTTCTGCACTCTGGCGACTTATCACCTCCATGGAGGTTGCCATTCTTTCCATGGTGATGCATTCATGCGCCAATGACTCCACAAAGGCTCTGCTCATGTTCGCTATGGACTCCTCCATTCGCTCCACACTCGCAGCGACCCTGGAGACAAAACCTGCCAGAGACTCCTGCATCTGTTCCTGGAGTTCCAGCACCGCTGATCTTATGGATGGCCCCAGAGGCAGAGGGTCGACATGCAGCTGAGCCGAGCTAGGAGAGTCCTGCGCCCGCCGACTAGGACTCTCCACTGCTGTCCCTGTCTCCACCATCTGCTGATGCTCACTTGTGAGCTGTGATACACCAGGTGAGAACACTACTCTGTCCCGAGGGTCCCACCGAGGTGTGAGTCTCTGCGCTGGTGCTGGGTGCGCTGAGTTCTGCTGACGCTGCGCCCTCAGAGGTTGTAGCTTCCACTGAGGAGTCTGGATGCTCAGGCTCTTCCTCCTGGCTAGTGGGGACGGGTGCTTGCGATGGTCCTGTGGGGGAGTAAAGGAAAGAGTCAGAGATGTGATGCCAAGGTTACATGCACATTGCATATTGCAGATGATCATAAATCCATCTGTTAGAGCTTCAGATTCATTATCAGCGACTCATGCAATGTCAATGAGAGAGATGGAACACTATTCTGTCACCAGCTTGCTGTGATGCACCCGTCTGTCCGTCCCCAACTTGCGTATCCTCCTCTTCTCCCACGATCTCCAGGACCGCATCCTCCCAGGGGGTGAGCTGGGCTAATGAAGGTGGCCCTCCTCCTGTCCTGGCTCTTTCCCTTTTATTGTGAGCTCTCTTTTACTGCAATGAGGGAGACAAGTGGAGTTTGAGTGAGATTGAAGGAGTGAGTGTAGAGAATCCATAGCATAGATGCTTAGAAGGAGACAAAGATGGAGTGAGGTGGCAAGACCAAGGGCCCTCCCTGTGTGTTGTAAGTTGTTTTCATAGCATGACTGATGGGGAGTGTGAGGGCTGCATAGTCGAATAGTAAGGTGAATGTGACCATAGAGGGAGAGGGAATGGGTAAGGGTGCATGGATGTCAGTGTCAAGTGGGATATGGAGGAAGAGGTTGCTAAAGCTGAGTGCTGGTGAGGAGAGGCAATGGGGATCAGATTGAGGGTGAAGGGAAAGTCATACTCACTTTTGCAGTGCGTAGAAGGTCATGAAACCTCTTCCTGCACTGGAGCCAGGTTCTGTGGGTGATTGGTAAGGAGTTGACCTCCTGGGCGACCTGGACACCCACAGCCTTGGTCTGCTGGGGAGGCTTCTTCCTCCCTGAGGAGGGGAAGAGCACCTCTCTGTTGGCTCTTGCTCCCTCCACCAAAGCTTGCAGGGCAACGTCATCGAACCTGGGAGCAGACCTGGGTCGTTGGCTGGCCATTCCTCCTGCAGTTGCCTCTAGGATACAGGTCCAAAAGCTTGGCAGCCTGCAGAAGAAGCAAGGCTTGTTGCAGACCTTAAATGCAGCAGCAATGATGACGTCATCAGAGGCAACTTTCAGACTGGAATAACTCATTGGCCATGGGTTCCCACACGTTGGAACTCAATTGGCCAATTAAGTTAAAATCGCATCATTCATCCACATTAATCTAGATTTGGGTGGGCAACACAAAAAGCGGGTAACACGACCCCAACCCGCTCCAGTATCAAAATCCAGCCCATTGATTTTGTAGTTTTTTTTTTAAATTGCAGTCTGATCTAGTTTGGGTCAAAAACAGACACCGTTCTGCATTTGTTGCTGGTAAGGACAGTAGAAAAGATACTGGTGACTGGGGCAAGAGACTGTGCAAATCAGAAGATGTTGTAGTCTGACTCTATGATCTTTCAAAGGGGAAGACATCCTGGATCTCTAGGGGGCAATTTTAACCTAACTGGGAGAAGTGCCCTTGAATGGAATGGGGATCATCCTTCAGGCCCATTCCTGGTTTGCTATCTAGTGACGGTCTACAGGCAAGGTTGAGTGTGGATGTGAGTGTTAGGACAGGGCTTTGTTCCTGATGTGCTTACCTAACTGGATCTCTAGGGGGCAATTTTAACCTAACTGACTGGATCGGGTGCAACACTGGCACCTGATTTTGCTCACCATTGAAGTCAGTGGAGAGTACTATTGGGCGGGGTGTAAATCCGGCGTTCCACCCGATCCTGCGGATTTCCCACCCGGCGAGTTAGCTTAAAATTACCCCCTCTTTTTGTCTGTTCTTTCTCCTCCTGCTCCCCCCTCTCAAAAACCATGATCTTTTTCCATGGATTTCATGTGACCATAGAATTTACAGCGCAGAAACACGCCATTCGGCCCAACTGGTGTTTATGCTCCACACAAACGAGCGCACGTGCTGCTATGGATAAAATCTTGGCTTAGTCTTCCGTTTAGAGCATTTAAATCAGGCTGTCGAGTGTAAAGAAACCATTAAATGATAAAAGTGGTTCAGTAGACAATTATGACGATCTGATACTGAGCCATACAGACTAGGAAAGTCCCAGGTTCAGTTTCTTGCATCTGTGCTGCTGGCTGTTTTCAGCCAGGCCAACTGGGGTTGCTGCAGCGGGAGAAGTCCCCTTGAATGGAATGGGGATCATCCTTCAGGCCCATTCCTGGTTTGCTATCTAGTGACGGTGTACAGGCAAGGTTGAGTGTGGGCGTGAGTGTTAGGACAGGGCTTTGTTCCTGATGTGCTTACAACCGAATAGCCTACCATTAATCACAGTCAGGAATCATGCAGGAAAAACTTAACAGTTAGGTAAGATACTGGAGAATTGCCAGCTTGTGTTGCTTCTGAACCGTATCCTGGCATCACACCAAAAATACTTGTACAAGGAGAATCTTGAATGAGTCTGCTGCGGGTCCTTGCGGATTTGAACGCAATTAGTATTTATCTGACGGTGATCTTGCTTTATATGTTTACCTATGTATAAAATAATGGACACATTGTCTGCATTTCTTCATAGGTTTCCTCGTGTTCCAGGACCTCGACTGCCTCAACATCCAACACGGATGCCCGAAGCAGTGAAAAGACCCTCCATCCTCAAACAGGACGACTTGAAAGAGTTTGATGAGCTTGAAAACGAGACTGATGATGGATGGGCAGGTAACTCTCAAAGGACTGGGAGAAAATCTACTGTTGCTACCTTCATTTTAATTATTGGGCTGCCAGCAGAAATTTCAGTCTCCCTGTACCAAGCAGTATTTAAGCTTTAAACTCATGGTCCATGACACTGAGATAGACATTTGCATAGCTTTATTATTGTAAAGTGCTGGGAGTACCATTATTATAGTATCAACCATAAACCACTAAAGTCCTTCAAATATAATTTTAATTAAAAATTAGCTATTTTAACCATTTGTTCTGCTGGCTCTTTTTATCCTTCTTTCTTTTCTTCCTTCCCTCTCATTCTCTGTCCTATTTTTAATTTAAACATTTTTCTGCCTAATCTCCTTTGTCTAATCTTAAGAGCTGCTTAATTTCTTCTTCCTTCTGCCTCCCACCATTGATTTTGGAGATGGGAACTGTGTCTTTATTGGTTGATAACTATCTTTTTAGTGACTGGTGTGTTTTCAAATTTGACTTGATGGCAGAGACCAGATTGGTGGCTCACTTGCTTTTATGCGTCAAACACAAAACGGGCTGTGCCACAGAGTAGACTCATCGGTAGCCCTCAAAGCCTGACCGCAGTGGTACGAGTAACTTCATCATCTGTGGCGCTGGAAGGGCTAAGTGTCACGTTGTGACCTGTTGCACTGAAAGCTGTGTTGCACCCATTCAGTGCACTTGGGCAGTGCCTGCAGGATTTACCCAGAGCTGGCAGCAAGTTGGTACATGACTCTGAGGGAAAAATTCTGTTTGTAGTGAGATCGAAATCATCGGGACGAGAAAATCTTCCTGTTATGATTACGATGATAACTCATAGTGACCAGAGAAACTCATTCTCCCGGGAGGGTGTGGGGTGGGGGGAGCGGAGGGAGTTTATGTTGCCAGGGTGGGGGGTGGAAATGCAGTTAACTTTTTTTTAATGGTTTATTGCACTGGACCAGGGACAAGCAATTGTGAAACCGGGAATCAGGGCTGGCATTGGCCATTCTGCTTGTTCCACTGTGTTAATGTGCATCTTTACTTCTGCAGGAGCACACGAGGAAATAGACTACACTGAAAAACTGAAGTTCAGTGATGACGAAGATGACGATGATGCCGAAAAGGGGAAATCTGAGAACAGGTCAGTGTGACGGAAACATTAGTCAATCCCAATGATTACAAAAAAAAGCATAGAATTTGGAGAAAATGGCTTTTAACACTTCGTTATTTAAAATTGCAGTTGGTATTCTTTTTACTTGTATTCCTCTATACAAAAGCAAAATACTGCGGATGCTGGAAATCCAATAAAAACCAGAAAATGCTGCAAGTACTCGGCAGGTCAGGCAGCATCTGTGGAGAGAGACAGAGTTAACCTTTCAGGTCAATAACTTTTTGTCAGAACTGTAGTCCTCTATGATTTTATAGGGTTTAGATGTAATCTAAGTCACATATATACACATCTGATTGAAGAAATCCTAGAACCTAGTTTGATTAATACAGTGCATTGCACTAAAAGAGGAGTTTGTCCAGCTGAGTAAACTAGACAAATTGTTTGCCCAGACAAAACCTGTTTTTATAATTTCTTCAAATTTTGTCTGGACAAGCTTAGTGGTTCTCCAAACTCTCTTGTCCACAACCAGGGTCATTCCGTTCCCTATTTCTCTACTCTCCAGCCTTCCCTTCTTAAGGTGTGTTTTAATGCTGTACACCACTGCAACTCTCTACTCTCCAATTCTTTCTGGTTCCAGCTTTTTTTTTTGTTTCGATGTTCTGCTCCGCAACCAAGTATGACCATTCTAGTGCTGTGGTCGTCTGATTTATAAATGCTTTGTGGCATTAGAGTTGCCCTTATGTAAACATATACAAGATTGCAGTGAGTGCTGCTGAAAATGATGATCTTATTCTTTTGTACAGGGAAGGCCAGTTGAGTCGGCCTGAGCGGCAAGAGTTGCGCAACTGTGAGAACAGGAAGGAGACCCCCTCGGAGGAGCACTCGTCTGTCAAAGCGGCTAGGGGTGAAGGTCCAGCCCCTGCCCAGACAGAGCTGGGGCCACCTGGAGCCCAACCGCCCAGAGTTTCTGCCAGCTGGGGTCCTGCTGTGGATTACCAGGTATGTGACCAAGAGAAGCCATATAATTCACCACCTTTTATTTTCTTTTGTTCATTGTTTGCCAATCTTTATGGGGTTTTCCAAGATGCGTAATCTCAGTAAATAGGACCAAAGGCTTGTTCCTCCTACAGGTTGTTTGCTTGAAACTAATTTGATGATTAGAATTGCGTTATAGTAGAAGCCCTGTTGGGGTGAACTTTGATTTCGCCACGGGTAGATTGAAGCCGTGTGTTTCTTTGACGTTTTGCCACACTGGAATTGGTAATGTTGGAATTCTGCCACCAGATATTTACCAAGATGTAAGGGTCTTCTGTGAAATGGGTTTGGGTAGTCGAATCTGTTTCCTAGAGATTGTGGCTTCAAGGATGAAGCTACCACTGGTTAGCGCTAAGGTGGCACCTAATTAGATTGCTGGTGTTGGAACTGGTACAGTAATTGGGGGATGGCTGTTTGAGTTTGGGGCTGAGGTGCATTGTTGAGCAGGGTAGAGGGCGTGCGAAACTTTCCAACAACAACTTGTATTTATATAGCGCCTTTAACATAGTAAAATGTTCCACGGCGCTTCACAGGAGTATTACAAGACAAAAAAATTTGACACCAAGCCACGGAGAAATTAGGGCAGATGACCAAAAGCTTGGTAAAAGAGGTAGGTTTTAAGGAGCGTCTTAAAGGAGGAAAGAAAGGTAGAGGGGCGGAGAGGTTTAGGGAGGGAATTCCAGAGCTTAGGGCCCAGGTAACAGAAGGCACGGCCACAAATGATTGAGCAATTTATAATCGGGGATGCTGGAGCGCAGATATCTCGGGGCGGGGTGGGAGGCACAGTTTATGGGGCTGGAGGAGATGACAGAGCTAAGGAGGGGCGAGGCCATGGAGGGATTTGAAAACCAGGATGAAAATTTTGAAATTGAGGCATTGCTTAACCGGGAGCCAATGTAGGTCAGCGAGCACAGGGGGGTGATGGGTGAACGGGACTTGGTGCGAGTTAGGGCACGGGCAGCCGAGTTTTGGATGACCTCAAGTTTACGTCGTGTGGAATGTGGGAGGCCAGCCAGGGGTGTGTTCGAATAGTCAAGTCTGGAGGTAACAAATGTGTGGATGAGGGTTTCAGCAGCGGATGAGCTAAGACGAGGGTGGAGACGGGCGGTGTTAGAGGTGAAAATTAGCAGTCTTAGTTCCTCGGTCAGAAGCTCATTTCAGGATCAAATACGACACCAAGGTTGTGAACAGCGAAAAACAATTTCTGCACTGATTTTGTTTTTAACCAGAGTGGCACTTCTCAGCTTTACCATTGAGGGAACCATTTTTGCAGGTAGTTGTGTGGTATCTCCCTGCCTGAGGCCAGTTTTCCAGGCCAGACGTGACGAGTGAGCAGGTGTCACTTCTGGTGATCTATCTGCTAGGTGACAGGTTATTATTAAACAAGCATATTTCAGGGCCTCAATGCTGCATCAACCATGACTTTGACGGGCTATCCAATTTAGACACCTTCCACAAGACACTGCCCTGAGCCAATTGCCTGTTCAAATGTATTAATTTCCCCCTGATGACCTTGTGGGCTAAATGCTGCACCTAGTGTGGTGCTGAGTCAGGACCAGGAGGTGCCCAGGTTTGGGCCTTGTGGGCTAAATGCTGCACCTGGTGTGGTACTGAGTCAGGACCAGGAGCTGCCCAGGTTTGGGCCTTGTGGGCTAAATGTTGCACGTAGTGTGGCGCTGAGTCAGGACCAGGAGCTGCCCAGGTTTGATTCCGAGTCTGCACTAAGTCAGCTGAACCACAACCGGGGCAGTGGTTCGAGTGCTGCAGTTGGCCTCTGTGTAGTAGAGGAAAAAGATGCATCCAGTTGCTTTCCGGTGACTCCCGGTAGAAAACACATTTGTAGATGTCGGTGGAGTACGCGACTGAGTTGCTCTCTGGTCAAGTAACCTGCTAACACTTGCTGTCGAGGCTCACAAATGAAGAGTAGCCACTTTGCAAGGTACTGAAGGGCAACTGGCCGCTGTGTAACTAACTGTACCCCAGTGTTAGTTGGAAAATTGGTGCAAAAAAAACCCTGTCCGTCTTAGTGTAACATCCATGCAGGTTCATTGATGCAGACAAGTAATTGTCTCAGTGTAGCATCTTCTCCGATTCCTTAAAATACAGGTTTCTGCAGTACTTTTTCTGGCCTGGATATGCGTAAAGGAACAGTGTTTAGGGAGCTTCACTCTATATCTAACCTGATCTAGGAGTGTTGGATGAGGGAGCCTTACTCCAAACCGTGCTGTCCCTGACGGGGGACTGTTTGATTCTGGCACTGTGTGTCTGAAATGGAAAGTATTCCCTCAGCAGTGCCAAAATCCAAGAAAAATTATGCTGCAGAAGTTTAATTTTCTACTTGTTTTGGTTTTTGCTAATAATTATTTCTGGTTATCGTGCAAAGGATCTTAGCTACGCACAGTCTGCCTTTAAATCTGCCTCTTCTTCCTTACCACCCCGTTCTCTTTTTACCCCCCCCCCCACCTCCTTCCAATGCCTACTACTGGGGTAAAAATCCTAACATTTTAAACTCAGTAACTATGTCTTTTTAGGGTCGAAGAACAGGCATGGGCTCACCTCACGAGCATCAGGTTGCTCAAGGGCCGTACGGCATCTACAGGCAGGCCGCTTCCCCCAGCATGCATCAGGTTTGTAGGGTTAGCAATAGGTTATGACAGATGACTGATTTAATTCAAGTTACAAAAATGAGTGCCTTGGGTTTAAAGTTAAACTGCCTTTACCTCGTCTTCTCATTTTTGAGATACTGAGGTGAGGGGGCCAAGGTCCATAGTCCAGGACATGATAGTTAGAGAGAAGATGTGAGAGAAACTGTGTCAAGTATCTGGAAAACTCAAGCCACAGGGGTGTCACTGAGACAATTAATGTTCGTGAGAGCCAGGGGTTGCCCTACTCTGAGAGCCTAGGATGTGCACTTTGCCATTGTTCGTGGATTTCTTTTTAAATAGGGAGGTGTCTTTTTGAAGTTGTAATCTCATGTAAGGGATTGACTGGATCTGACCCCTCACTGCGAGGCAGCCTTGTGATATAGGACACCGAATGTCTTTTGAAGACTATGGGGGCTGCAACTTTAGATTTCCCTTTGAACCTGTCCGAAGCCCTGGGAAAGTGCACCACTGGCTGTGTAATCTTGAATCAGCAGATGAATAAATATTAAAGTTTTAAATAAATAATTTTATCTTTCTCCCTTCTCCTTTTCCTTTTCCTTCCTCCCCCTCCCTTCGCATTCACTCAGTCCTTCCCCTTTCCTTTAATGTTTTTTGGTTTGTTTAGGCACACGCTAAACACCATTTTCCTCCTCCTATGAGCAGTGTGGCCTGGGCCAATAATATCTCCACAGGTGCTGTTCTGCAACACCAGTTCTGACTGTTGTTCCCCGTTTTCAGTCTGCTCAGTATTGTCTGGACCTGAACAGGTAGAAGTTGTCTGGTGCAACTCCCTCCTGGTTCTGATGTCTGTGTCACACCAGAATCATTGACCTACCTTTCTTTCTCTTTGCTGGTCAGGCTGTGCATTACCAGCATTTTTATTTTTCCAAAATTTTTTGTATAGCTTTTTTCTTTGTCACTGTCTTTTCTATCATCTAAAGTCTTGCGACTAAAGCTGTCCAATTCAGTGCCTTCTGCAGTTCCTCTGTGTTGATAGAATGAACTTATACTCCACTATTATCAAGATTGCTTGAATCCATCCGCATTAAGCCTGGTGTTTTAACGCAGGCAATCTGAGCGGTGAGGTGTGTGCGGGGTGGGGGGGGGAACATGCTCAGGCTCTGCTTGCTGTATACGTGAGCCCGCAATAGCACCGTGCAGGGCTGCCTCTGCTCCAGCACCCGGTGCGTGTGGACACCCCTGGAATGGTCATTCTGACGGGAGGTCCCCTTCTTTCCCACGTTGCAGGCTGCAGTTCCCCAGGACAAAACCAACCCCGCCCTGGCGAATCAAAAGGCGCCAGTGGGCGAAGACGAAGACGAGGCCTGGCGTCAGCGGCGCAAGCAGTCCTCCACCGAGATCTCGGCCGCCGTGGAGCGGGCGCGGAAGCGGCGCGAGGAGGAGGAGCGCCGCATGCAGGAGGAGCGGCGGGCTGCCTGCGCGGAGAAGCTGAAGCGCCTCGACGAGAAGTTTGGCGCCTCTGAGAAACGGCAGAAGTCGGAGCAGGAGAAGGAGGAGGCGTCGGAGGAAAAGGAGAACGAAGAACCCGTCGCCTCCAATAAACGGCAGCGAACGGCCAGCAGCAGCAGCTTTGAAATGGCGCAAGGTATTTAATTTTAAAAAAAAGCACTTGCCAATTCATGGGTAAACTAGCTTACTTTTTGTGTTTCTTTTTCTCCCCCCCTCTCTGGGTCCCACGCACTGTTCTCCAGTTGAGAATGTAAGTGACCCTCTGCTCGTGTGGTGTGTGCAAGTTGCTCGTGGCCTCTTTTATTTCCCATCTCCCACCCTCCAAGGGAAGGCTGCTATGCCTCCACTCGACAACCTGGCAAAAATGGGGCATGTGCTGCATGATGGAGATGAAGGCATGTGTTTTTTCCATCTTTAACAAAATGGGATTTTTAGCGTTGATCTTGGCTGCTCTGCACCGTTGTGCAGGTTCCCCGCTGTCCTGCTTGACTGGAAGTACCTTGTGTGAGCAAGAGTGCTCGACCTTGATCTTTGGGGTATCTGCAGGGAATTTTTCTCCCACTTCACAGCCTACTGGGAGCCATACAATAGCTGCGGGCTGCAAGCATGGGACTCGCCTGAACGTCCTAGAAAGGACCAGAGTGGAAGAGCTTGGGTGTAATACCATTTTTTTTTTTGCTTTTGCTTTCCAGCTGAGCCCCCACCTCCCCCTGAAAAGGAAACGATTGAAGTGAAAGAGGAGGCTGGGGTGGTGAGAGTTGAGTCAAAGGTAGAAGCAGTGGTACCCGGGAGACAACCGCAAGCTTCCCAGGGCTACTCCAAGTACCAGAAGTCGTTGCCACCCAGGTTTCAAAGACAGCAGCAGGTAAGCTTTCTGTGGTCTAGCCATCGCAAGCAAACTCTCCCATCCTGAAGTAAGGCAGTGTGCAACTGCTTCGCACTGCAATGTAGTTGGCTACAACGGAGCAGTTTACATGGAGAACCGATTAACTTAACATCCTGTTAAGTTTTTAGGTTCTAGCATTTTTAATGTAAACTAATGAATTGCCCATGGGCAATGCCCACGCACGGTTAGTTAATGAAGAATTTGTGGATTTTTATGGCTCCATATAGTGACACCACTATTCCCGGCCAGAATGGAGATGATTGGGTAATTCCCCTGCCAATCACGCTGTAAGTGACTAGGATTGATTTTACTCATCATTTGTATGTAGCTATCCCCCACTCACTGCATTTTGCTGGAGACATCGCCCTGCTTTTATCGGGAGACGTTGCTGCAGTTTGTAGAGACTTTTTTTTTTTAAACAGACTCTAGACTGTTTGCTGTAAAATACATTGTTTGGGGAGTCCTGCCGTAAGTCCCATTCCACTCCAACTCTTGACGCAGTGGTGTCAATAGACACTCTGGATTTTTATATATACAAGGTGATGACTCAGTTGAGCGAGACTTCAAATCCTTGCTGTGCAGCCGTCTAATGGCTAGAGCCTGCAACTACAGTGACCGTTAACATAGCAAGACCTAGTTGAAAGAAAAATGTGATCAGAAAGTAGTGTCTGTGGGCAGGATGTGCACACGCTACGCAAGATTTTTAACTGGTCTTGAAGACCAATTTGCCGATCCAGAGACCTCTTCTGGAATGTGCAAGTGTGATAATCAAATGAGAACAGCATTAGGCTTGGCTGTGATGCCTCCTGCAGTCAACTAGCCTACCAACTCTCACTGTACAAACTGGTGCATGAAGGATGGTCCGTTGAACCAGGTGACGGGAGTTTTCCCGCAAGCCACGGAACCATAGTCCTGCAGCCTCCTTTTAAGGATAGTAGCCATGATGTGGAGATGCTGGTGTTGGACTGGGGTGGACAAATGTGAGAAGTCGCACAACACCAGGTTATAGTCCAACAGCTTTATTTGAAATCACAAGCTTTCGGAGCAGCACTCCGAAAGCTTGTGATTTCAAATAAAGCTGTTGGACTATAACCTGGTGTTGTGCGACTTCTCACATTTGTCCCTTTAAGGAAGGAGAGAAAAAAATTAGACGGTACAAAGTTGTAAAGAGTTTTTTTTAAGTTGTACGTAAACCGTATCATCGCCGCGCACGGCATTATTTGTGGCTTGTTTTATTTTTTTTTTAATTCAGGAGCAGCTTCTTAAACAGCAGCAGCAGTGGCAGCAGCAGCAGCAACAACAGCAGCAGCAGCAACAACAACAGCAGCAGCAGCAGCACCACCAGCATCATCAGCAGCATCCGTCTTCCCAGCAGGCGCCTCCGCAGCAGCCGCCACAGCCGCAGCCACTTGCCATGGCCCCGTCGGCGCCCATGCACCCGCAGCAGCAGCAGAAGCCCATGTACCCGGGTTCCATTGGCCGCCCGCCGCCGCCTCCCATGCCCCCGATGGGTTACGACCCGCGCTGGATGATGATGCCGCCGTACATGGATCCTCGCATGATGCAAGGCAGGCCCCCTATTGACTACTTCCCACCTGGCGTTCATCCTTCGGGTAAGTGGCGACTCCCCCCAAAAAAAAAATTCAGCAAGCAGATTGCACTCTAAGTGGAGAAACTTGCGGAGTTTGTCGCTGGGTGCAAAACTGAGCCAAATCGCTTGCTCCCATCGATACCACGTTTGCATTGCGTTGCGCTGGAAGGAATCCTGCAGTTAGCTGCTGGTTATTACGAATTCGACTAGTCTTAATGTCTCATTCTTCGATATCCCTGGGGGGTGGGGGGGCAAAGTCCCTTTCAGCTGTGTGCAAACCTTGTTGGTCCACAGTCAACGCAGCATGGCCCCACTGGTAGTCTCTTACATCGGTTGGCAGTGATGCTTTGCCTTCAGAAGCAAAAATATGAAACTACAATCACGGTTGGTGTTCTGTGCCCCTGTAATATGAAAATGGTGTAAACGCGAACAAAAGCTGCCTTTCACACGGGATTTGCTCCTCTTAGGACTGCAAAAGTAATCCGTTTGCTAGTCATGCAATTGAAATTACAACATGTTCAGTGAATTCTCACGAAAGCCTGCCCCTCCTTCAAAGCCTCCTGATTCTGAAGAAGAATCTTTGTACACATCCCACGTGCAGGTTCCTGGGCTGGGACTGTTCATCTGACCGTGTTCAAAATGTCCTCCGATCAGACTGTTTCATAAGACAGTAGGTTCTTAAAGTTGATGCTGAGCCATGATGCTGGAAGAAAATGATGCATCAGTAAACATCTGGCCATATTGGAGCTAAACGGGAAGTCCCATAGTCGGATTAGATGCCTGCTTCAGCATGCAGAGGGGAAGGGTAGCAATGCGAATTCCCTGTTGAATTGTCAGAGCTGCAATCGGGAGAGGTAAAAGGAAGAAAATGGAGGGGGAAATCTCTGAATGGCTTCAGCTTATTGGTCCCTGTAGTGCTGAAACCTGTCCTTTTCACTCTGCCAGTTTAACATCCAGATCTTGAGTGTCCACTTTTTACTAAACGGTTTGTTCCCTTGTATAATTGGCATCCTGTTCGAGCAGGACGGACTACATCAACACTAGGTGGTTAAAAAGGCATATGGGATACTTGCCTTCATTAGCCGAGGCATAGAATATAAGAGCAGGGAGGTTATGATGGAGCTGTACAAAACGCTAGTTAGGCCACAGCTGGAATACTGTGTGCAGTTCTGGTCGCCACACTATAGGAAGGATGTGATTGCATTGGAGAGGGTGCAGAGGAGATTCACCAGGATGTTACCTGGGCTGCAGCGCTTCAGCTATGAAGAGAGACTGGACAGGCTGGGGTTGTTTTCCTTAGAGCAGAGAAGGCTGAGGGGGGAACCTGATTGAGGTGTACAAAATTATATGGTCATGATGTGGAGATGCCGGCGTTGGACTGGGGTGGACAAAAATGAGAAGTCGCACAACACCAGGTTATAGTCCCAACAGATTTATTTAATTTTACAAGCTTTCGGAGCTGTTCGCTCCTTCTTTCTGGACACATCTCATTGTCTTGGCTGTGCTCTTAGTGTGTCTTTGATGTAGGGAAAGATTTGAAATAGATTTTTTCTGTGTTTATATTGTGAATTCTGGGAGATTCTCTCACAGCTAACCTTCCTGAAGAAGGAGCGAACAGCTCCGAAAGCTTGTAAAATTAAATAAATCTGTTGGACTATAACCTGGTGTTGTGCGACTTCTCAAAATTATATGGGCATAGATGGGTAGATAGAAAGGAACTTTTCCCCTTAGTAGAGGGGTCAATAACCAGGGGCATAGTTTCAAGGTAAGGGGCAGGGTAGATAGAAAGGAACTTTTCCCCTTAGTAGAGGGGCAATAACCAGGGGCAGGAGGTTTAGCGGGGATTTGAGGAAAAACTTTTTCACCCAGAGGGTGGTTGGAATCTGGAACTCACTGCCTGAAAGGGTGGTAGAGGCAGGAACCCTCACAACATTCAAGAAGCATTTAGATGAGCACTTGGAAACTGGGATTAGAATAGATAGGGCTTGATGGCCGGTGTGGACACGATGGGCCGAAGGGCCTCTTTCTGTGCTGTATAACTCTATGACTCTATAACGGTTCTTTTCTTTTTTAGGTTTACTGGCTCGTGAGCGTTCAGACAGTGGTGGTTCTGGATCGGAACCCTTTGACCGGCACCCTTCAAGGGGTACGCCCCCTATTGACCCTAAATTGGCCTGGGCTGGCGAAGTGTTCCCGTCAACAGAGATGCGGCCTTTGGCTTCACCTATAAGACCGCACGAGGACGATGACAAAGGCTTGAGGTCTGTTCAGATGTGCCTCAAATGTGGAGTCAGTTTGTTTTTAAAAGTACTACATGACCGTGGGTAAATGCACCGCATGTGTGAAACTGAGCCATACAAACCAGAAGGTCCCGGGCCTGTGTCAGTTAACGGCTCGCCGTTGGGGCTCTGCACTTAGCAAAGGTCCCCACTCCTGATCATTATCTAATCGCTCCAGCATTGGCAGCCGTGCTGTTGGCTCCCAGAGCCCTGAGCTCTGAAATTCCCTCCCCAAGTCTCTCTACCTCTCTCTGCTCCTTGAAATCTACCTCTCTGACCAAGTCCCCTGTCCTAGTGTCCCTGTGTGGCTCGGTGTCAAATTTTGTTTGCTAACGCTCCTGTGAATCGCCTTGGGGTGTTTTACTACGCTAAAGGCGCTATAATAAATGCAAGTTGTTGTCGTGATCCCTGGTAGAATATGTAGATGTCAGTGAGTAAGGGCGGGTTCAGGCTCACCTGTGGTGCCCCAAATGGTTGAATATCAGACCAACTTTTGCCGTCGAGGATTTCACACGAGAAATAGCTACTTGGACGAGGTACTGGAGGGCTTCCGATGCCTGTGGAACTGCATACCAGCAGGAGTGCGCATCTTCAGGCTTGGAGTGAAAATTAGGGGGCGGGAGGGTGGCTAATGTATTTTCAAGGATGACTTGTATTGAGAGAAGCTGCCTGCAGTCTCTCTCTATCTTGATTATATTGAAGCTACTTCACTTTGCCATGCATTATCCTGAGAGGGAGTTCACCACTTGAAAGCACCGAAATGCAATTAATTGCTTGCTTGTCGGCTGTGGGTAATTTGATCCCAAACCCGTGACCTCTGTCACCTAGAAGGACAAGGGCAGCAGGCGTGTGGGAACACCGCCACCTCCAAGTCACACACCATTCTGACTTGGAAATATATCGCCTTTCCTTCATCATCGGGTCAAAATCCTGGAACTCCCTCCCTGAAAGCACTGTTGGGAGTACCTTCACCACACGGACTGTTCAAGAAGGCGGCTCACTACCACCACCTCGCGGGCAATTGGGGATGGGCAATAAATTCTGGCCTAGCCAGCAACGTCTACATCCCGCAAATGAATTAAAAAAAAAAAAAATTGCTGCTTTGCAGTAAAATGGCAAATTCAGTTTCTAACCATAGAATGCATCCTAGCCAAAGATTATTCTGTTTAAAACCACTAATCACACCACCCTAATTGACAAGTTGTGCTCGTACTTGTGAAATTATTTTGGTATTTCAGGAGAGGCCTTGTCCGTTTAGAGCCACAGTAGTTTACAGCACAGGAGGCGGCCATTCGGCCTATTGTCTGTATCAGCTCTTGGCCAGAGCAATCCGAAACTAATCCCACTGCCTTATACTCTCCCCATAGCCCTGCATTTTCCTCGGCTTCAAATATTCTTCATGTATTTTACTGTAATGGGTGAAGTGGTCCCTGCCCCAACCAGAAAGAAAGACTTGCATTTATATAGCGCCTTTCACGACCACCGGACATCCCAAAGCGCTTCACAGAAGTACTTTTTGAAATGTAGTCACTGTTGTAATGTCGGAAACGCGGCAGCCAATTTGCGCACAGCAAGCTCCCACAAACAGCAATGTGATAATGACCAGATCATCTGTTTTAGTGATGTTGGTTGAGGGATAAATATTGGCCAGGACACCGGGGAGAAACGCCCCATCTCCTCTTCGAAATAGTGCCATGGGCTCTCTTACGTCCACCTGAGAGGGCAGATAGGGCCCCGGTTTAACGTCTCAGTCCAAAAGATGGCACCTCCAATTCCCTCAGTACTGCACTGGAGTGTTAGCCTAGATTTTTGTGCTCAAGTCTCTGGAGTGGGACTTCAGCCCACAACCTTCGGACTCCGAGACGAGGGTGCTACCCACTGAGTCACAACTACTCCCTGTGACAATTTTTTTTTTTTAATGTTTCAACAATACTCTGCGTAAAGAAATTTCTACTAACCTTGATCTCTTAAATGGCTATTTTAAAAATGCTGGCCGTCATCGCTGACTCGCCATCTGGGGAAATAGTCTTTTTGTTCAGCTTATCAAAATCCTTCATAATTTTTGGACTTTGGTTAGATCGCTTTCCTTTCTCCGCTGCAGAGGAAATGGTCCCAGTAACTCCAGTTTATTTTAAATGAACTGGCTCTGATAAAATAGTGGGTCGCAAGAAACATATGAACATTAAGGGTTCTGTATGCTAAAGTTGCAATATGCAATTTCTAGGTTATAATGCTAATTATGGCAATTTAAAGAATCCCTATTCACAGTTGCCTTGTGCAGTTTTAAAAATATGTAGAGTTTTAACAGACGTCTTCCCCGCCCCCAAACCAGGGCTCAGTGGGTAGGTGCTGTTTGGTTGCTGAATCATAAAGACCTTGGGAGGTCTCAAATTTGGTCCTGAGTCATCTGATCCCAGCCAAGGCAACAATAGTGGGAGTACGGAGATGGGGTGTGGGAGAAATCAGCCTCCGTGCTTGGAAATTTTGTGCATGTGAACTTTGGGAGCAGATAGGGCTGGGGTTTGGCTGTGAGGTCCAGCACACCCATACCCCACTTTCCAAATTGCAAACAGACTGCCGGCACTCCCTGTTTAAGCTCACATGGGGAATGTTTAGTTGGGTGAAGGCTGTCGGCAGATGTTGAGATGAGCGTCAGGAGGAGTCAGCGTGCTGAAGGGAGAAAAGTGAGGGGAAAGGCATGTTTAACAGTATAGCGTCAATGGTGATGCCTTTTGACAGCCATGTTTAAAAGATAGTCCTAGATTTTTTGGCATATTGTGCAATGTAACCTTGGTGACAATATCTGTTCCTCATTGGCTATTATTTTTTACACACAGAAGTGAAACCCCACCAGTCCGACACAGAGACACTGGGCCCCCTCAGGCCTTCATGAGTGGCCTCCAGCAGGTTTCAGAAAGTGGGCCTCGGCATGTTGCCCAGATGCAGCGATATCCACTGGTAGAACGCCTGGATGAGCAGCGGCAGCCCCCCTGGCAGAATTCGCTGCCCAGTGTCCAGGCAGAGCTGGGAAGAGATAGGCGGGTCGAGATGTCTTCGCAGCTCCAGCATTCGCACTCGCATTCGCATTCGCAGCGCAAGGCAGACCAGGAGTCGATGTCTCTGCGCAGGGAAACCGCTCAAATGCATCACGAAGACAAAAAGGTGGAGCCACTCGTAATGCACGTGTCTCGAGAATCTGGCCAGCTTTCCAACAGCGTGAAGAAGGCAGGGCCCCACACTCAAGCTCTGGAACTCCTACAGCACAAGGAAGACCACTCCACCAAAGAGAACAAGCAGGATGAGAGCAGGAAAGGAGACAAACCCAGCCGTCAGGACATGCACAGAGCTCAGCGGAAGGAATCCAAGACGGAAACCCGTTGGGGTCCGCGGCCTGGCAGTAAGAACCGCGATGAGATGGGGGACAAACCTGCCCGGAGAGCCGGCCCCATCAAAAAGCCGATACTCAAGGACATGAAGAGAGACGATGGTGAGCAGGAAATAGAGAAGGGAAAGCCTGCACCAGGAGATAAAACTATTGTCAAAGGGAAGGACAAGCCGCAGGAATCCAAATTTGAGGCTGACCCTTTGAAGCAAGATTCTCCTGCGAGTTTGAAAGTGAGCCAGCCTGGTCCTTCTATGACTGCCTCCAATAAGCCTTTGCCAGGCCCCTCCTGTTTCGAACATGCAGGACGATCGAGGGAAGGCTAAGCCTGCTGGAAAGGATCAGAGGCCTGAGAAAATGAAACCGTCCAAGCCACCTCCCAAGGACTTCAACAGCGGCCCTCCGCCCCCTCGGCGGAATAGGGACCGGGATCATTCATTTGACCGCAGCTACTCTGGGCGAGGCCGGGGCAGAGGGCGCGGTGAGTTCTTCTCGCGGGGCAGAGGCTACCGGGGCGCCTACAGCGGGCGGGGAAGAGGCGGCAGGGGCCGCAGCAGAGAGTTCCGAGGCTACCGGGAGCCCATGTACAGGACGGACGAGGGCGGCCCCAAAGGCTCGTTCAGGCCGAGGAACCCCAGCGAGACGCGCAGCGAAGGCTCGGAGTACGAAGAGATTCCCAAGCGCCGCCGCCAGAGGGGTTCCGAGACCGGTAGCGAGACTCACGAGAGCGCCAGTGACGTGGCTCACTCCGATAAGGAGGTCTCCTCCAGCTCCAAAGAGCCGTCGAAAGAGTTTAGAAATTCAGATCAAGGTCGGGCGGACAAGAGGAACCGATCCGAGCCCCCAAAGTTTGGAGATAAAATGCCCCCCCGGCTGAGTGACTCTTCTCGTGGCAGGATCTTCACCCCACGTGGCGTGCCGTCTAGGCGAGGCCGTGGAGGTATGCCCCGAGGTGGCGGAGGAGGAGGCGGCAGCGGCGGTGGTGGTGGTGGTGGCCGCCCTCAGCAAGGTGGCTGGTGTCCTCCTTCAAAGATGTCCCCTCCTAAGAAGCAGCCCTCCAAAGAACAGATGAAAGCCCCGGAAAACAGGCCCCCGGACGTCCCACCGGGCAGGGAAAACGACAAGAGCCTACCCGATAAGCCGCCGCCAGTCGGCGACCCCGTCATGCCCGATGGGCAGCCCCACCGGTCAGAGAGACCCATCGATAGACCGCCGAGGAGGAGGCGTCACGGGCGTGCCCAGCAGCAGGACAAGCCGCCGCGGTTCCGCCGCCTGAAGCAAGAGCGGGAAGTGGCCGCCAGAATGAACGGAGAAAGGAACCCCTTCCCAGCCGAAGCCTTGCCGCCTAACCCCCCTCCCAACCCGCAAACGGAGGAGATCAAAGAAGTCGTGCGCAACGCGGCCGGCACCAAATCCCCGGACCTGTCCAACCAGAACTCCGACCAGGCCAATGAAGAATGGGAGACCGCGTCCGAGAGCAGCGACTTCACGGAGAGGCGGGACAAGGACGGCGTCTTCATGAAAAACACCCCTGGAGGCATCAAGTCGATCGACCCCAACTCTGCCCAGAAGAAGGAATCGTCCAAGCGCAGTTTCTCCAGCCAGAGACCCGGGATGGACCGACAGAATCGGCGCTCGAATCCGGCAGATTCCAGTGGCAAAGGCAACCGAAATAGCGCCGGGTCTGTCAGGAACGAGAAACGCAACTGGCCTTCTCCAAAGAATAGGAGGTGTGTGAATAGGGATAAGGGAATCGAATGATCTGGGGATAGAGCGGGAAGGTGGAGTTGAGGTAGGAGGTCAGCCATGATATTGAATGGTGGAGCAGGCTCGAGGGGCCGAATGGCCTACTCCTGCTCCTATTTCTTATATTCTTAACGTCCTGTGGGCTCCGAGAAGGGGAAAATACAGGGGCTTGGATGAGGGTGCTGCTACTTCTATTGGTTCCCTGGGATAGGGAGGGATTGAAGAAATCTGTCACTTAACTAGATCAATATTTGAAGATTGCTATGCAAGGCCACGGTGACTGTGCAGGACAGCGGGATTAATTTTGGATTTCTTTGGCAAAGAACTGGCACGGACATGATGGGTCCTGTGTTTCCTTCTGTTCTGTAAGCTTATGTAGTTCTGAGTGTCTAGGCTTACATTGCTAATGGCCTCTTGAGAGAGGTACTACAGGTTGCTCAATGCCTGTGAAACCATATCTCTGCATGAATCAGCTACTGAAGGAGGGGGGAGTGGTGGGCAGGGGAGGAGATTAATGTATCTTTGCAACGCTTACACTTGATGACCAGGTGAGAGAATTTATGGGGCGGTTTAACTTTCCGTGAACGCGTTGAGATGGGGGAATAAGGCTGCGCATTTTGTACGAGCTTGCACTGTATACTTGGCAGGCCAGTGGAAGAACGGGCGCCTCCCCTCCCTGCCTGCCCTTCCTCAGAACGCGAGCGCTGTGTTCCGAGTGGACAGGATCATCCCCAGCGATTCCGCCGCCATCCAGAAAGCCATTGCGGAAGTCAACAGCCGGCACAAGGACCGCAGGCTGGTGCCCGGCAAAGCCAAGGAGAAGAGCGACATGCTGACGCAATTCGATCTGAACAATTATGCAAGTAAGTCCAGCGCAAATGTTCTGTTACTGGGTGTGCTGAGCAGCTGTGTTGTCGGTTTGAGTTTATTCTGAACGTGCCCGCAACAGTGAAACTTTCACTCGATGGAGCAAACCTACATTGTACGATTATGCTATTTGCTGGTACTCGGCTGTCGATTAGCATTTGATTAAATGATGTGGTTCGATCGTGATCATTAAAATCTTCAGTGGCTGAGTAAAGCACGACCGAGTATGAAAATGAGCCATACAGACTAGGAAAGTCCCAGGTTTGACCCCTGGTTCTGTGGTGAACTACTGATTTCAGCCAGGGTGGTGGTAGGCTTGCTACAAGTTGGCCTCCGAACCCATCCCCCTGATATTAAGGAGGTGGGGGGGGGTAGCGAGGGGAATAAACCGGGGTTCCTGTGCCTGATCACTGACTCTTGCTGAAATGTGCCTTTGTGTGTGACTGGTGAGGACCAGTTCTGGATTAGCTATGCTGCCGCTCATCTACACACTCGGGTAGCCAGCTAACACTTATCTGGGAGGGTGGGGCCGCTGCCATGCATGGAGTTGCACCCCAGAAGCAATGTTCCTGCTGAGGTGCGCGCATGGCTGCACAGTAATCTGAAAGCTCCCGTGCAGGCTGCTCACCGGCATTTACGTTAGCCTGACGTCAGTCGTCTGGAAAATGCTGAAATCCATTGTTAAGGAAGTGGTATCAGGGCACTTAAATAATCATAACATGATTAGGCAGAGTCAACATGGTTTTATGAAAGGGAAATCGTGTTTGACAAATTTATTAGAGTTTTTTTGATGTAACTAGCAGGGTAGATAAAGGGGAACCAGTGGATGTAGTACATTTGGATTTCCAAAAGGTATTTGTTAAGGTGCCACATAAAAGGTTATTACACAAGATTAGGGCTCATGGGGTTGGGGATAGCATAGTAGCATGAATAGAGGATTGGTTAACGGACAGAAAACAGAGAGTAGGGATAAACTGATCTTTTTCAGGTTGGCAGGCTGTAACTAGTGGGGTGCTGCAAGGATCAGTGTTGGGGCCTCAGCTATTTACAATCTATATTAATGACCTAGATGAAGGGATCGAGTGTAATGTATCCAACAGAAAACGCTGGAAAAACTCAGCAGGCCAGGCAGCATCCGTGGAGAGAGAAAGAGAGTTAACGTTTCAGGTCGTTTAGGCACGCTACAGCCCTCTGGACTCAATATCGAGTTCAACAATTTTAGATCATAACCTCAGCTCCAATCACATTTATATTTTATTTTATCCACCTTTTTATTTGTCCCCCCCCACCTTTTTTTTTTCCTCCTAGAAGCTGGCAGCTGTCCTTCATTCTGCCAGTGGATTTCACACTTCATTCAGCCTTAATCTGTCACATTAACACCACCTCTAGCCTTGCATATCTCTTAATGTCTCTTCATCTCCCCCTTTGTTCCTTTATCCCCTCCCCCTTTTCCCAGCTTTACCCTGGCCTTAAATCTATTTGATTTCCGGCTCTTCCCAGTTCTGATGAAAGGTCATCGACCTGAAACGTTAACTCTCTTTCTCTCTCCACGGATGCTGCCTGGCCTGCTTTGCTGATGATGCAAAGCTAGGTGGGACAGTAAGCTGTGAGGAGAATACAAAGTCTGCAAAGGGATATAGATAGACTGAGTGGGCAGTAAGGTGGCAGATGGAGTATAATGTAGGGAAATGTGAGGTTATTCACTTTGGTAGGAAGAATAGAAAAACAGAATATTTTTTAAATGGTGAGAAACTTTCAAATGTTGTTCAGAAAGATTTGGGTGTCCTCGTGCAAGAAACACAGAAAGCTAGCATGCAGGTACAGCAAGCAATAAGGAAGGCAAATGGCATGTTGGCCTTTATTGCAAGGGGGTTGGAGTATAAGAGTAAGGAAGTCTTGCTACAATTGTACAGGGCCTTGGTGAGACCACACCTGGAGTATTGTGCACAGTTTGGTTTCCTTATCTAAGGAAGCATATACTTGCCTTGGAGGCAGTGCAACAAAGATTCACTAGATTGATTCCTGGGCTGGGAGGGCTGTCCTATGATGAGAGATTGTGTAGAATGGGCCTATACTCTCTGGAGTTTAGAAGAATGAGAGGTGATCTCATTGAAACATACAAGATTCTGAAGGGGATTGACAGGGTAGATGCTGAGAGGTTGTTTCCCCTGGCTGGAGTGTCTAGAACTAGGGGGCATAGTCTCAGGATAAGGAATGGACCATTTAAGACTGAGATGAGGATGAACTTCGTCACTGAGGGTTGTGAATCTTTGGAATTCTCTGCCCCAGGAGGCTGTGAATGCTGAATCTTTGAGTATATTCAAGGCTGAGATAGATAGATTTTTGGACTCTAGGGGAATCAAGGGATATGGAGATCGGGCGGGAAAGTGGAGTTGAAGTAGATGATCAGCCATGATCTTACTGAATGGCGGAGCAGGCTCGAGGGGCCGTATGGCCTACTCCTGCTCCTATTTTTTGTTACATTGTAAATCTCGCGCATGCGTGGAAATTTAAAGGGACCGCACATTAAAAGAAACCGGCTGTGCAGAACAAAGTGCAGCTTACAGGGAACATTGCCTGGAAGGGGTTGGCATCTTTAGGAAGGAAGAAGGAAACAAATAAATTGCTAGTTCAAATATCCTTTTTGAATAGAGTGGCTGGTTGATGCAACGTTTTTGTGTCTCTGACAACACTTGCTTGAAGAATGGCAAAATGAAAATTGCACATGGCAGCGCTACAGTCTCCTATCTGTGTTCAGTTATCAAAGCTTTGGTCTTGTGCTTGAGCTCATCTGACCCCGAGACGAGATTACTCTCGCAGTTAGAGTTTAATGGGTTTTCAACAAAGCAGATCAGGCTCCTGCTCTTGCTGCATTGATTGCTCTGAATGAGAGTGCTATGTTCAGATATGATCCTGATAATTGAAGATGTGGAAGGTCATCCACTCGTTTTGTGGTGTGATCTCCACATTGATACTGAATGAAATTAGATTCTTTCAGCTTTACGTTTTTATAATACTTGCATTTATAATGTGTAGTAATGCGGGAACGGTAGTGCAGTGGTTATGTTACTGGACTAATGATCCAGAGACATGAGTTCAAATCCCACCACGGCAGCTGTGGAATTTAAATTCAGTTAATTAAATAAATCTGGAATAGAAAGCTAGTACAGTAAACTCTTTCGTATCCGGCACCTACGGGACCGGGATGGTGCTGGTTGATTAAAAATTCCGGATAACGGAGAGGTATACCTACCGAGGCAATTTATATATCTGCCGACCTCAGACCAGAAGAAGGGACATGGAGTGACAATGGCCCAAGGTACGAGAGCCCCGTTACACGGCCACAGGTGCAGGAGCCCCGGTTACACGGCCACAGGTGCAGGAGCCCCGGTTACACAGCCACAGGAACCCCGGTTACACGGCCACAGGTGCAGGAGCCCCGGTTACACGGCCACAGGTGCAGGAACCTCGGTTACACGGCCACAGGTGCAGGAGCCCCGGTTACACGGCCACAGGTGCAGGAGTCCCTGTTACACCGTCACAGGTGCAGGAGCCCCGGTTACACGGCCACAGGTGCAGGAGTCCCTGTTACACGGCCACAGGTACAAGAGCCCCGGTTACACAGCCACAGGAACCCCGGTTACACGGCCACAGGTACAGGAGCCCCGGTTACACGGCCACATGTGCTGGAGCTCCGGTTACACGGCCACTTGTGCAGGAGCCTTGGTTACACGGCCACATGTGCAGGAGTCCCGGTTACACGGCCACATGTGCAGGAGTCCCGGTTACACGGCCACAGGTGCAGGAGTCCCGGTTACACGGCCACAGGTGCAGGAGTCCCTGTTACACGGCCACAGGTACTGGAGCCCCGGTTACACAGCCACAGATCCAGGAGTCCCGGTTACACGGCCACAGGTACAGGAGCCCCGGTTACACAGCCACTTGTGCAGGAGCCCCGGTTACACGGCCACAAGTGCTGGAGCCCCGGTTACACAACCAGAGGTGCAGGAGCCATGGTTACACGGCAAAAGGTACGAGAACCCTGGTTACACAGCCACAAATATACAGTAAAACTTACCTTTGGGTTCCTGAACCTACTCCTGAATTTTGCCGGTTATTCGAGAATTCTGGATAATTAGGTGCCATTTAAACGAGAGTTTACTGTATCACTAATGGAGTCCATGAAACCACCAGATTGTCGTAAAAGCCCATCTGGTTCTCGAATGTCCTTTAGGGAAGGAAATCTGCCATCCTTACCTGGTCTGGCCTACATGTGACTCCAGACCCACAGAAATGTGGTTGACTCTTAACCGCCCTCTAAAATGGCCGAGCAAGCCACTCCGTTGTACCAAACTGCTATAACGGTTCAAGAAGGCAGCTCACCACCACCTTCTCGAGGGCAATCAGGGATGGGCAATAAATGCCAGCGACGGTCACATCCCATGAACGAATAATAAAAAGTATCCCATCTCTCATGCTTCACACAATTGCTTACTTTGAAGCTGTTATCGGCAAATGCAGAAGGCATTCTGTGGCATCAGTCGTCACGAGTTGCAAGGATTCTGGGTGAACTTACTCTCCTTCCAATTTCTAATCTCCACAAGGGTCATGCAAGACCTTGGTTTAACATCTTGTTCAAAGGGCAGCACACATCAATACTGCACTGGAAAGTCGGCCTAGGTTATGCACGCAACTCTTGATTGGAACCCACAGTCATAGAATAGTACAGCACAGAAGGAGACCATTCGGCCCATCGAGTCTGCGCCGGCTCTTTCGAAGAGCAATCCAGTTAGTCCCACTGCCCGGCTCTCTTTTCTCAATCTTCTCCCCCAGGGGCGAGTGCCATCAATTGAGCCAAGCTGACACCATTCAGTTTAATTTCTATGTAGTGCAAAGTCTAAAATGTTACAAGCCGTTTCATCCTGATGTGAAAGAAAGAACTTGTACTTATACAGTGCCTTTCACTGTTGTAATGTAGGCAAAAGCAACAGTTGGTTTACACACTGAAGTCCCACAAAGAGCAATGAGACAAATGTCCAGATAATCTATTTTAGCGCTGTTGGTTGAGACACCGGGAGCACTCCCCTGCTCTTCGAGTAGTGCAGCTCTTCCTCAGTGCTGCACTAAAGTGTCAGCCTAGGTTATGTGCTCAAGTCTGTGGAGAGGAGCTTGTACCCATGACCACCTGAGTGAGCTAGCACTGTGCCAAGGGTGACTGGTATATCGTGTGTGTGTGTGTGTTTCTAAGCCTCCACGCTATTGGTAATCTGCATCATGTTGTGTTTTGGTCCCCTCTTTGCCTCCCCTCTTCTCCCTCTGATATGATTTTCTATTTCATTGAATCATAGAACAGCACAGAAGGAGGCCATTTGGGCCATCGTATGGTTTAAAAGAAAAAATAAAATAAATAAAAATCTTTTGTTCCACATTTTAGGTGTGGTGATCATTGATGATCACCCAGCAGTTTCTGCAGATGATGAGACCATATCTCCCTTAAACGACGGCTTCACCCGCGTCCTTTCAAAGCGGCAGAAGAGGATCCTGGACGATGAGCGCCGCAAAAAGGAAGAGCATCTGCTGCAGGTAACTGCAATGAGCCGGGCTCTTGGTCAAGAGTGCAGCCTGTGTAGAAAAATAAATCTAGAGAATGGGTGATGGTGGGTGTCCTCGGTGATTTAGTGAGTAAAGACACCGAGAGGCCGCAGATGGGCCTCATTGCTGGGGGCAGGGTGAGCGGAATCGGCTACGATGCCTGCTTGGCGCTGCCTGGTGGAAAGTGTACACGTGTGGGAGATGGCTGAGGACAACAGCATGCTTGGCTGTCGTACTCTCCATGGTGAAGGAGCCACCGTCTAGACTGACGTGTGAAGAATGGGGCACTTGAGTGAGGTACTAGAGGGGCTGCCAGTTTTTGAAATCATGTCCTGGCATCGATCGGGGCTGCAGAAAATTTGGGGAAATGGGAGAATCCAGTTATCGATGTATTTGTTGCAGAGATTCTGGAGGTGGCCTCACTACTTGGAGCATTGTTGCTCTTTGGTCTGAAACCCAGTCGTGGCAAATATTCGTGCTCTTTGCTGTGGAGTTGGTAAATTGTTTAAGAAAGGCAACAGATCTGCAGGGTTTTACCTGGAGCTGCATCATGGTACTGGAGGGGCTACCATACCGGAAAATCGGTGGAGACCAAGGTGATGCCTATGGTTGCAAGGCCTAGGCAGATATAGAGGAACAAGGATACAGACACATTTAATTGCAACAAATGGGAAATAGCTGCTCCTTGCCCACCCCCCCACTTTCCTCTCTCTCTCTCTCTCTCTCTCTCTCTCTCTCTCTCTCTCTCTTTTCCCCCCCCCCACCCCCGGGCTCCGGCCTGTGGTTGTTGGTTGTTTAAATACTCGAGTGTAATCCTAGGAGTGAATAAAAAAAAATTTCTGTGGTGCGGTAGTTAGTTTTCCCTTCCCACCACCACCCTTGCCTAACAGCACATATGAGACTGGGAGATTATTAGGGGGCAGTGAACAGACATCTGTACCACGGTGCGATACTCTGCACTACCTTGTTGCCACACAACATAACCGCTTAAAACTTGCTGCAGTTATGGTAGATTGTCTGGACCTCCTGGCTGAATCTGAAACTGGCAGATGACGGTGAAGGCATTGGGTAGAACCTGAAACCTTGTGAGCAGAGAAGATTTGCTGCTTTAGCCCGCTGCTGTATGCCAGTGGGATGGAAGGCTGTGATTGCTAGCTGAGTTTGAGAGGTGGAGAGGGACGTGGTAAGGCAGAAGCCTACATAGTATTCGGAGTAATACCTGTGTTGGGTAGCTCATGGTACTTGATTCTCCCTAACGCGTGATGTGCTTTTCATTCACCAGAAGGCTGTTAAAATCTGCGCGATGGATTCTCTGCATCCTTCATTACCCGGCTTCCCCAAAAAGCAGTCAAAGAAGGTGACTCTTTCAAACATCGAGCCTGAAGAGAGCTGCAAGGGGCAGACTAATGCAACTGATCTGGGAACCCAGATTTGGAATACCACGCATTCCGGTACGTCACTCTGCAGTGCGAATAGGAAGGTAACGTGAGGGCATGGATGTGAAGTCTTGATTTTTTTTAATCAGAATTTCTCCCATGGTATAAGCGGGAACCTGTAAGTACTTCAAACTCTGAAGAGGAAAGTACCATGTGGCTTGGGCGAGTTATTTGTCAGCGCACAGCACCCCCTGCACCGTCCCAAGAATGTCTTTGCTTGCCGAGCGGAACTTGCATTCCGGCTGAAGTGCCCCAGTTTTGCATTAAAACGTCTCTGGCTTTCGGTTCCCCATAATTATTAAATTAATCCTGTTCGCAAGAAGACGTGTGAATGTTATGGGAGGACAAAATTGAGTTTGACCATGATGGCCCCCACCCGATAACCTTCAACGTTTGTTGCCTCCACTCCCACGTGAAGAATGGCCACGAGTAAGGTTGCTGAGAGCTGTTTGCACTGATGGATCGACAGCCCGGCATGCATCTGAGCCTTCATTAAAGGTTTAATATTGTTTTTGAATGGAGATCCTTGCAGCGTTTCTACATTTGGCACTGGATGAATGTAATTTGGGGATTTTGGTCTTCCCTCGTGTTCTGGATCAAGTCTCGAGTCCCATTTGAAGTTTACAGCACAAGAGGGAGCCACTTGGCTATTATTCCTGTGCCAGGTCTTTACATAAGAACATCAGAAACAGGAGCAGGAGTAGGCCAATCGGCCCCTCGAGCCTGCTCCGCCATTCAATAAGATCATGGCTGATCCAATCTTGGCCTCAACACCACTTTCCCGCCCGCTCCCCATATCCATTGACTCCCCTGTAGTTCAAATATCTGTCTATCTCCACCTTAAATATATTCAATCACTCCGCCTCCGCAGCTCTCTGGGGTAGAGAATTCCAAAGATTCACGACCCTCTGAGAGAAGAAATTCCTCCTCATCTCCATCTTAAATGGGCAACCCCTTATTCTGAAACTATGCCCCCGAGTTCTAGATACCCCCACTAGGGGAAACCTCCTCTCTGCATCCACCCTGTCAATCCCCCTCAGAATCTTATGTTTCAATAAGATCACCTCTCATCTAAACTCCAATGAGTATAGGCCCAACCGGCTCAACCTTTCGTCATACGTCAACCCCTTCATCCCAGGAATCAACCTCGTGAACCTTCTCTGCACTGGCTCCAATGCAAGTATATCCTTCCTTAAATATGGAGACCAAAACTACGCAGTATTCCAGGTGCGGTCTCACCAGCGCCCTGTAAAGTTGCATCAAAACCTCCCTACTTTTATACTCTGTACCCCTTGCAATAAAGGCGCACATTCGATTAGCCTTCCTAATTACTTGCTGTACCTGCATGCTAACTTTTTGTGTTTCATGTACTAGGACCCCCACGTCCCTTTGTACCGCAGCTTTACAATCCAAAACTCATCCCACTTGTACGCTGTTAAGAATGTAATTTTACAGTGAAAACTGGGTTGTCAGCTCTGGTTCAGTGGGTAGCACTCTCGCCTACAAGTCAAAAGGTTGTGGGTTCAAGTCCCATTCCGGAGATTTAAGTGCGAAATCTAGTTAAACCAAGGCCCCATCTGCTCACTCAGGTAGATTTAAAACAACCCATGGCATTATTTCGAAGAAGAACAGGGAGTTCTCCCTGGTGCCCTGGCCAATATTTATCCCCAGCCAACTGCACGAAATACGATTATCCAGTCATTACCTCATTGCTCTTTGTGTGGGTCCTGCTGTGCACAAATTGGATGCCACCTTTCCTACGTTACAGCAGTGACTGCACTTCAAAAGAACTTAATTGGCTGTAAAGCACTTTGGGACGTCCTGGGGTCATGAAAGGCGCTATATAAATGCAAGTTCCTTCTTTTATAATGAGGCTTGCCCTCCCTCCCTTGGTGATACTAGAACTTGGCAGCTATGGCTGCAGCTGACTCCCAACTCAAAAATGCAGCCCAGTGCCAACAAAGGGCTCAATCCATTTAGAAGTGGCAGCATAATCCGCATTAAAGACCCTACATGACCTGATCAAGCCCACTGGGCGTAGAGGTTGTATCTAAAGTGCATAAAAGATTCAACGCAGCAGTCAAAAAAAAACATCCAGAAGTCTCCAACTCCACTGGTCTAGCTTGTGGATAATGAGTTCCACTGTACTTTCTGTGTGTGTGAGATCCGGAATCTATTTTTGCTCTCGGTACCAAGTCCCTTGTGGTTTTCTCTTTTTTTTAAAAAAAAAAATAATGATTTTCCCCCCAATCTTGCAGTTGGCTCCCTGAGTCCTCCAGCAGCCTCGGGTCTGGATACTTGGATCAAACCTCTGAATGTCTTTGCGGAGGCAGCCAGTGCTGAGGTAAGAAACGTTCCCCAAACTCTTGGCGGTCACAGGAGCGAACCTGCTGCAGTTCCTTATTCTGACTTGAGATCGTATTTCTGGAGTAATCTGCAGATGCAAGCACGTGTCTGATTTTTTTCTGCAACCCGACTGATTAAAGCAGGCAAGGTGGACAGTAAAGCGGTGGCCATCCCCTTCATGTTGTTTCAAAGCAGCTGCTTAGCATTTACCGTGTGGGAGGTGCTGAGCCGGAATTGACCTGGGTTCAAGCGCCACTGACGAGGAAAATGAGCAGAGGCAAGCACTGTAGCACATGGGTGTGTTTGGCACCACCCAGCTATGCCAGTACCTGGGAGCAGGCTCTGCATTTGTCCCCCTCGGCTGCAGACCGATCTCCCATCTGCTTGTTTAGGTAGATTTTAAAGATCCCGTGACGCCCCACCCCCCTTCGAATCGCAAACATACAAAGCAAGTGCTTCACAATGTTTCATTGCTTCTCCCGACAACTCATAAATGCAGCCCTATAAACCAGAAGGAACCACATTCGGTCCCCAAAACACCCTGGGTTTTTTTTTCTCCCCCCCCCATATCCGAACATCAGTGACGAATTAGCTGAGCTCTGCTGAGAAGGCAGTAAAGGTGCTTCATTTGGTCTTGGAGCCTCTGGCTGAGGAGGGAGGAAATCGGCCAGGGTTCCTGCTTCTGGTCGCTATTCAGTGGCCCTTGCTGCAAAGTGCAGGTGTTTAGATGTCAGATGGAGAAAGATGAGGTTCCCCCATCCCCCTCGCCTGCTACCCCCCCCCCCCCCCCTCTTTTTTTTCCCAAAGGTTGAACAGCCTGCTGGCACTCACTGTCTAGGCTCATGCATGAAGAATGGTCACTCAAGCGCGGTATTGGAGAGCAACTGGCATCCACGGACTGATACCAACGTCTTCAGGAGGGGAGGAAAGTGTCATAGTAGACTTTGATTTGCTTTTAGAAATGCTTCTCCAGTCCTGAAGGGTTAATTTAGCTTTGCCAGTGGGAGTGCAACGACTGATGGCCATGATGTACAGTTGCCTAGAAAAAGGTAATGAGTTGGTGCCGTGCACTTTAAAAGGACAGTGTAGTTTATGTATTTTGATTAAACTACAGCGTGTATCTCTCTGCCCTTTGTTTCAAGGCCAGCCAGACTGACAGTGGGGTGGATTTGAGCAGCGACTGTCAGGTCTCTTCAACCAGTTCCTCGCAGCGTAGTTCTCCAGATGGCAGCCTGAAAACAGACACCGGGGAGCGTGTTGGGCTTATTAACCGGATCGGCACAAAAGTGATCGAGATGCGATCGGCAGAAAACCAGCTCCCAGAACCCAAAGAGCAGAGACAGAGACCTGCTAGGACAGGAGCGCTGAAAGAAAATAAGGTATAGCACTTGCTCTCATGACTTGGCCTTATTAACCACCTTGTCTGCTACACAGCACCTCTCCTGAAGGTGCTTATTCTACTGGTCACCAGTCACTTTTGGGACCGTCCTTCCTTCTCTTGTCTCCCCCCCCCCCCCTCCCCCTCATTCCCCATTCCCGGTAGCCATTCTTGTGTGACCCTAAACAGTGAGCTTCAGCAGGCTATTTGCTTAGGAGAGGGAATCACAGCCATTTTGATACCGTTCTTGCCGTCTGTCTCTGTGTCTGTGCATAAGCACTCTCTTGCTTTCCATTTAGGGTCTGTGTGGAGAGCGATTTGGAGCAAGAGATCTGGCCGATTATTTCTGTGCCCCTACCCCAAACTGCAATCAAACACAGGGCCTTCTATTTTGCATGGTGCAGGGCAATGTAAAAAAAAACCACCTCCACATCGGTTTGGGGAAAAGCGTAGAGCGTTAAACCTCATTAACCATAGGGTGTGAAGAATTCCTAATGTGGTATGCTGATGAGCGACATCATGTGATGGGACCTTGGGTTTTGATGTTCAGACGACGTGGCGAAGCAGTTAAAACTAATCGAGTGCTTGGACATCTAGCCAGAGCAGTAGACTTAGTCTGCGGAAGTTATGCGAAAACTTTCAAATCACACTCTCGTAATCATTTCTGGTCATCGTGCCACAAAAAGTGATATCCATGTATTGGAAGAGGTACCTACATTAGCTGCCGGTCCTCCAGCAATCCTTGTCCGTGTGTTTAAATCCCTTTATGGCCATGTCTCTCCCTATCTTTGTAACTTCTTCCAGCTCGACAACCCTCCCAGTACTCTCCATTCTTCTGACTCTGGCTTCTTCTGCATCTCCATCTCCTACCCCAGCATTGGCGGCCGTGCCTTCAGCTGCCGAGGCCCCGTGCTCTGGGATTCCCTCCCTAAAACCCTCTTCTCCGTCTCCGCCTCCCTCTCCTGCTTAAAACCCACCTCTTCGACCAAGTTTTTGGTCGCACTCTTTCCCCCCCCCCCCCTATAACTATTCCTTTGGCTTGATGTCCCTTTTTTTGGATGTTGTCTCTGAAGCAGCATAGGGCATTTTTCTACATTAAAGGATGCAAGTTACTATGAATGCAAGTTGTATTGGAAAAACAAAATAAGCTTAAAACTGGTATCGGCATGAACTCCTTTTACTCCATGATAAATGCCAGGTCAGTTAATAAAGCAGACACATTTGGTTTTATGTGAAGCTGGAGCTAGGATTCTAGATGTATGAGAATCGATCATAGAATCATAGAAAGTTACAGCACGGAAGGAGACCGTTTCGGCCCATCGTGTCCGCGCCGGCCAACAAAGAGCTATCCAGCCTAATCCCACTTCCCAGCTCTTGGTCCGTAGCCCTGCAGGTTAGAGCATCCCAAGTGCACATCCAAGTACTTTTTAAATGTGGTTAGGGTTCCTGCCTCTACCACCCTTTCAGGCAGTGAGTTCCAGATCCCCATAGCCCTCTGGGTGAAGAAATTTCCCCTCAAATCCCCTCTAAACCTTCCACCAATTACTTTAATCTGTGCCCCCTGGTTTTTGGCTCCTCTGCTAAGGAAAATAGGTCCTTTCTGTCCACTTTATCTATGGCCCTCATAATTTTATACACCTCAATAAGGTCTCCCCTCAGCCTCCTCTGTTCAAAGGAAAACAGACCCAGCTTATCCAGTCTTTCCTCATAGCTAAGATTCTCTACTCCCGGCAATATCCTTGTAAATCTCCTCTGTACCCTCTCTAGTGCAGTCACATCTTTCCTGTAATGTGGTGACCAGAACTGCACGTAGTACTCTAGCTGAGGCCCAACTAGTGTTTTATACAGTTGAATCATAACCCCCCCCCTGCTCTTGCCTTTATTAGCCGTGGCACAGAATATAAGCATTCCGTATGCCTTCTTAACCACCTTATCTACCTGGCCTGTTACCTTCAGGGATCTGTGGACATGCACTCCAAGGTCCCTTTGTTCCTCTACACTACTCAGTGTCCTACCATTTAATGTGTATTCCCTTTCCTTGTTGGCCCTCCCCAAATGCATTACCTCTCACTTCTCCGGATTGAATTCCATTTGCCACTGTTCTGCCCACCTGACCAATTTATTGATATCTTCCTGCAGTCTACAGCTTCCTTCTTCAGTATCAACCACACAGCCGATTTTAGTATCATCTGCAAACTTCTTAACCATACCCCCTATATTCAAGTCTAGATCATTGATATATACCACAAAAAGCAAGGGACCTAGTACTAAGCCCTGCGGAACCCCACTGAAAACAGCCTTCCAGTCACAAAAACACCCATCAATCATTACCCTCTGCTCCCTGTCACCGAGCCAGTTTTGAATCCAGCTTGACACTTTGCCCTGGATCCCATGGGCTTTTAACTTCATGACCAATCTGCCATGTGGAACCTTATCAAAAGCCTTGCTAAAGTCCATATACACTACATCAAACGCACTACCCTCCTCTACCCTCCTGGTTACCGCCTCAAAAAATTCAATCAAGTTTGTCAGACACGACCTTCCCTTAACAAATCCGTGCTGACTATCATTGATTAATCCGTGTCTTTCTAAATGAAGATTTATCCTGTCCTTCAGAATTCTTTCCAATAATTTTCCCACCACCGAGGTTAGGCTGACTGGCCTGTAATTACTCGGTCTATCCTTTTCTCCCTTTTTAAACAAGGGTACCACATTAGCAGTTCTCCGGCACTGCACCTGAAGCCAGAGAGGATTGAAAAATGGTCAGGGCCTCTGCTACTTCCTCTTTTGCTTCGGTTAACAGCCTGGGATACATTTCATCTGGGCCTGGGGATTTATCCACTTTTAAAGCTGCTAAACCCCTTGATACTTCCTCTCTCTCTCTTTATTTCATCTAATATTTCACACTCCTCCTCCTCCTCTCCCCCCCCCCCCCCCCCCCGATAGCAATGTCTGCTTCGCCCCTCTCCTTTGTGAAAACAGACGCAAAGTATTCATTAAGAACCCTCCCGACGTCTCCCGCCTCCACACACACATCCCTCATGATCTCTAATAGGCCCTACCCTTTCTTTAGTTATCCTCTTACTCTTAATATATTTATAAAACATCTTTGGGTTTTCCTTGATTTTACTTGCCAAGAATTTTTCATGCTCTCTTTGCTTTCCTAATATCCTTTTTAATTGCACCTCTGCACTTTCTGTACTCTAAAGATTCTGGAGTATTTAGCCCTCTGTATCTGTCATAGTCCTCCCGTTTTTTTCTTTATCCTACCCTATATTCCCCTAGACATCCAGGGGGCTCTAGATTTGTTAGTCCCACCCTTTTTCTTTAAGTCTCTTTTTTTTGGTCTGAACCCTCCGGATCTCCTCCTTGAATGCCTCCCACTGCTCTGACACTGATTTACCTTCAAGTAGCTGTTTCCAGTCCACTGATTAAATCCCCTCTGAGCTTAGCAAAATTTGCTTTTCCCCAATTTAGAATTTTTATTCCTGGTCTATCCTTGTCCTTTTCCATAACTACTTTAAATCTAACAGAATTATGGTCACTAGCACCAAAATGCCCCCCCACTGATCCGCCTTCTGCCTGCCCAGCTTCATTCCCTAAAACTAAGTCGAGAACTGCCCCCTCCCTTGTTAGGCTTGCTACATACTGGCTAAAAAAGTTCTCCTGGATGCATTTTAGGAATTCCGTGCCCTCTATACCCTTCACACTAATTTTATCCCAGTTAATATTGGAGTAGTTGAAATCCCTTACTATTACTGCCCTATAATTTTTGCACTTCTCAGAAATTTGTCTATATATTTGTTCTTCTATCTCCCTCTCACTGTTTGGGGGTCTGTAGTACACTCCCAGCAGTGTGATCGCCCCTTTTTTGTTTTTCAATTTGACCCATATGGCCTCGTTTGATGATCCCTCCAACATACCATCCCTCCTCACAGCTGTAATAGTTTCTTTAATTAATACTGCGACCCCCCCTCCCTTTTTTCCTCCCTCTATCCCATCTGAAAATCCTGTAACCAGGAATGTTGAGCTGCCATACCTGCCCCTCTTTCAGCCACGTCTCTAATAGCTATAATATCATAGTCCCAAGTATCTACCTGTGCCCTCAGCTCATCTGCCTTGTTCGCTATACTCCTTGCATTGAGGTATATACCATTTAGTTCAGGCAAACTTCCTTGTTGACTACTATCTAGCCCTTGATTCCTCTGTCCTTCCAATTTACTTTCTACGTTTTTGTTTTACAATTCCTGTTTTTCTTCCCTCCCTATTGACTCTATACTTAGGAATGTGTGTTTATAATATGTGCAGGTGGGCGGCATGGGGGTGTTTCTTATCACGGGTGGAAGGGGAAGTGGCTAGTATGGGGTAACAGCAATTGTAACGAAGAACAGGCTCCCAAGGATGAACAGTGGAGTAATTATACAATCATAGAATGGTTATAGCACAGAAGGAGGCCATTTGACCTGTTGCGCCCGTGCCGGCTCTCTGCAAGAGCACTTCAACTAGTCCCACTCCTCTGCCCTTTCCCCGTAGCCCTACAATTTTTTTTTTCCTTTATTAATCATGGGTTTTTATTTAACTACAGGAAACTCTTTATTAACCGGTGCCGGTTAATCAAAAAGTCCGGATAATGGAGAGTTATATCTCCCAACGTACGAGAGCCCCATACACATTGACATGCGCCTGCATTCGGAGCTCTGTCTCCCCGGGGACCGCCATCTGTCGTGTCCGCTGCCTACCCGGGCTGCACATTCCCCTCCCAATCTACACGCTCCGATACAAGGCAAACGCCTCGGTTTTTTTTAAAGTTAATTTTAAACGAGAGATGAAGGAAAACCCCGGTTACCTACTCCAAGAATTTTGCCGGTTAAGAGAGATTTCCGGATATTTGGGTGCCGGTTAATAAAGAGTTTCCTGTACATGTTTACTGTGTGCATTGTGGCCCTTTCAAAAGATTATCTCCTGACTAATAATTCTGCCTTGGCTGTGATTTGAGTTATGCCCATTCGAAGTTCTTTAATGTTTGAGAACTGTGTGTGGGGTTTTGAGCGGGGGGGGGTGGTGAAAGAGACAAATGAAGCACTGTCCAGACTTTAAACCCTCCCATCTCCTTTTAACTTAAGGATTTTGCTTGGCGCTGGACAGGAGCAAATTAAAAGGAGCGTGTTGTAGAAATGATGTTTCCGATATCTGTAGCAAATGTGGATCAATTATTTCGAGCAGAGTGATTGCTTGAAGCCCACCCGTAGATAGCCGAATGGCCTTGAGCATGTTTCTCCAACTTACATTTAACACACTGATTTCAAATACAGCTTTTTGTGAGTAAGCAGTGGCTCGTGGTGATGATGCTTTGCTGCTGCTCAGAGCCCTGCTTTGATGCATTTTATATACTGAACTCCGCCGACATCAGAGACTGAGTTGGCCACGGGCCAGAAGCTACAGTACAGTACAGCTGGCTCTATCTGTCAAAGTACATAATCATATGACCAGTCCAGCAGCAAAATACAGTTGAGTTGTGGTGTACAGTGGTTCAGCTAATGAACTTCCAGGATTAGGGAATGCATTTTCTCATTGGCTATGTCTTAATACTGGTAATGGAAGGGAGATGAATCCAGCTGATGCCTTGCTGTGATTGGATTTGTTTTCCCTTTGCTATTCTCCCCTCCTCTCCTGAAGGTGCATGCTCTTCGACCCTTCTGCATGGCCACCAGAGCTTCCCTGGTATCTTGCACAATAGTCGTTCTTGATCTGAGTGTATTGCGGGCAGGACTATTTCATGGTGGGTGACATCAGAGGTAAAACATGATCCTTTCCCTCATCCAGTGTCTGTACATGTGCCACTCTCTTTACAGCAGGGTTCACTTCACAGTGGAAGCCCTGGGTGATTTATCTTCCTAGCCAGCCCAGGTGTCACTGAGGCTGATTGTCGCACACTGAAGTCAACAAGTTCAACATGTATAGTCCACTCCAGCGCACAGAATTCTATCCTGTTCTATAAATGGACTCCAAGGCGCATATTTTTATATATATAGATAATGTATGTATGGATTATTTTGTTGCTTTTTATAAGTGTTTAAGCTGCATGCAGTGTTTCTAAGTGGCGGGGGGGAAAGTTGGTAATCTTGTGATGTTCATGATGACACTGAAAAGCACGTATGGGCATTCAGGGGTCTTGTTTACATCCCCTCAGCAGTCTTTTATTTTTCTTGTACACTGTTCTTTGTGTGGAGGATTCCGCTCCTGAATAACATTGGGTTTGATTCTGAAGGAGTGATCTTTGGAGGGTGCTGCTGACTGGTAGGATGCAGGCTGGCACACTAAGTTCTGTACAAACTTGGCTCCAGAAGCCATCTGTGCGTCTCTCCCAGGGAGGGTGGCAGCCGTGCCATCCTGCTCTTGCAGACTGAGCAGAGAGCTACACTGGCGCAGGCCTGCGAACTGAACTTTAGCCTAATCGGTTACTTATTTCACCGGTAGTCTGTTCCTGGTAATTAGAAGCATTTTGTACTTAAAAACTGGAATATTCAACCGTTTGAATTTAGCAAAATAAATAACCGCGCATGGCGAGAATTTAGTGCTTTAAAAACTTAGAATTATTAAATAATTTGGATTAATTGACTGACTTTTAATTAAGAGGAGTAGATTGTAGTGCGTAACGTTTTTGGCGTAACATTTTTGTACAAGTTCTTGGTTCGAATGCTAGGATGGATTAATTCTTTGTCTTTTATAAACGATCCATTAAAAGTCTGTGTTTCATCTAGTTTCAGGAGTCTGCCAGTGAGTTGAGTAAAGAACATAAGCCTGGACCAATCGGAAATGAGCGTTCACTGAAAAATAAAAAGGCAAGAGAAGGACAGCATAAAGAGAGTCCCGAGGTGGGTGCAAAGGCTGTTGGCTTTTCTATAAGCAGCAGGCCGAAATCAAAGCCTGATCCGGACTTGCTCCTGGAGACTGAAGTCGCTGTACCGCCTATCCAGTTTGGTGTGAGTGCAAAGGTGAGTCACCACCTTGGAGAGACTTGATTTTTAAATCGTCAAGTTCAGAGTCTGTTGACCTTAGATCCTAGTTCAACTTGATGTCATTGGCAGGTATAACCACCTCAACAACAGCAACAACTATCGCTTCTATAGTGCTCCTCAGTGTTTTAGGGATAAAGTAAAGAAATCCAAGCAGAAGGGGAAAGGAGGAAGAGTGGGGGAAAATGTTTGGGTGTGGGGGCATCGTCTGGGTTGAACAGTGTTTTTGAGGAGTCTTTTGAAACTGTGGAGAGATCCAGGTCAGGGCTTCCATAGGGAAGAGGCATAATAACTGAAAGTGCCCATTCACAGTGAAGTCAAGAGAATGGGGAATGAATAATAATGTCAGGATGCACACACGGTGATGTGTGGAGATCATCACTAAGAAAGGGCGGGGCAAGTACATGCAGGGACATGAAAATGATTTTGAAGGATCCTCAAGTTTGAAATGGGGAGTATGCAAACATAGGAACAGGAGCAGGCCATTCAGTCCCTCGAACCTGTTCCGCCATTCAATTAGATCATGGCTGAATTGTATCTGAACTCATCTACCCACCTTGGTTTGTTTAGACTGATGATTTAATAAACTTGCTGAAAGACACGGCTACGGTAACTTTCTGTTCTTCAGAGATAAGGATGGTGCATCTATGCCAGGTAGCAGATGCATACTGTGAGGTTGCCCCCTTTTTTTTTTTTCCAGCTCGCCCCGCCAACATATTTTGTGCATCAATTTGGCTCTGTTGGCACCTGTTGGTCAGAGCTGTCCAAGACCCAAGATTTAAGTGCATAAACCTGGCCTGATTCAGTGCTGTATTGCCAGATGTGCCATCTGCCTGGTCCTGTAGTTGTTGAAGATCCCATGGCACTGTTCAAAGAGCAAGGATTAGTCCTGTTAACTCTGGCCAACATTCTGATGATCAATTGCACCAAAAGCAGATTAACTGTCCGTGCATAATGGCCACAGCATTTCCGAGGTAGCTTTATTTGCATCTAACTCTGCTGGCCTGATCTGGGAACTCTCGACGCTGGCACACAATACAGTGATCGAAACAGCAACTTTGAGAGAGAGAAGGGCTGAGGCTGATTATGGTGAGAAAAAAAGTACTTGCTGTTGGCACAGTATCACAGAGTCACGAGGAAAGTTGTTGAAATTATTACCATCTGGGGAAGATTTGATGGATCAGCTGGCAGGGAACTAATGTGGGCGACGTGATGCGCTGGAACAGACGGATGTAACCTGAGAGGCAGATACAATCCACTTGTACAGAAGCTGCAGATTGTGGAGAGCTGTGGTCTCCAATTCCAGAGCAGTGAACCTCCAGATGGAGAGAGAACTTGCCATCACTGGTGAGATAGCAGACGGTCCCAAATGTTTTTCCCCTATTTTTGTATAGCTTGGAAAAAGTGCTAGTTTTTGCTAAGCTGATATAAAGGGGAGACGGTCGTTATTTTGAACAATTACCGAAAGAACCATTTTTTTGAATTCCAGTAAGCATCAGATGATTCATTTGTGCTTCTGTGCCCTCCTCTTCCTTTTCAGGATTCTGATTTCAGTCTGGCTGTGAGTACCTTGCCCAGATCCACGAGTTCACCGCCCAGCACCCTGCAGAATACCGCCAACAATGATGTACGTATTGCCTGATCTGCAAACCTCACTTACCCATCCTTTGTAATTCCTTGCTGGTACAGTGCTACTTCATAAGCTGGTTACATACACACTTTAAAAATGCCTAAAATTTCAATCTAGTACCGTGCTCTATAGACTTATAATCCCCTGACGGTACAGTTGCTGAGAGACGCTACTCATTGTCGACCTGAGCCATGCAGACCTGGAAGGTTCCATGTTTGATCTCTGACCTGGGGTAGCAGTAGGGGCCTGAGCCTAGGTAATAGTCATAGAGTTATACAGCACAGAAAGAGGCCCTTCGGCCCATCGTGTCCGCGCCATCCATCAAGCCCTGTCTATTCTAATCCCATTTTCCAGCACTTGGTCCGTAGCCTTGTAGCTTTTTTAACTGGATTAAAAATCGTTGGGAATTTAATTTTTTTTTTTCCCCCAGAAGAAGCTATCTCTTGCAGTGATATGTTTGCATAACCACCAATTGCATTCTGGTACTTGGCCAAATATTCATCCTTAGAGAATGGGTCTTGATGGGCTATTCTTTTATGGAGTGTGGAGCCCAATCCTGTCCTGATTCAGCACCCACAAACGTGCACTTTGGAGCAGGAGCCTTGGCTTTTATTTCCTCACGCGCCCTCCCCCCCCCCCCCCCCCCCCCCAATCCCAAAGTCTGTGATACTGAGGCCAATTGCAATAACCCTATCACTGCACCCATTGCTAACCAGAACTTTGGACCTCACTGGTCTTGCTGTATGTGCTATTTTTACTAATTGGGCCATCGCGGGGAGCTGTGTTTTTTGAAACGTGTGCGTATACTTTTGAGTTCTGCTCGTTTTGGGGTCGGGGGAGGTGATTGTGCCACTGCTGACCACTGCAGAAGTGTAGGTGAAGAGCCAACATCCACGGTGCAAGACTCCACCGAGGTTGACTGGAGCAGGAGTGAAGATGCGGTCGATGCAGCAGTGGTACGTGGGTGTTGCCAAGCTCGGGTCTTAGCTGCCTGCAGATTATAGGAGGAAGAAAAGTGCAAGGACGGTACGGAGTTGCACGGTTCCTGGTTTCGGTGGGTGCGGGGGGGGGCGGGGGTTGAGTTAATTCGGAAGTGTGTGCAGTGAATGGAACCAAAATTGCTGCACTTTTTTTGGAGACATTTTCAGTTCAGGAAATACAGACAATAACTATCATAAAGTGCTTTCATGATGGGGGCCATTTAATTAAAATTCAGGGAGATTGGCGACAATAAACTGGCTCCCCTGTTTGTGCTGCTGAATCTGGTTCCTTTTTTCCTGACGGCAGATTAATAGCCCCACAAAACAAGGAGTTTACAATTCTGCTGCCAGGAACGGAGTTTTAATATATATTATATAATATAAACGAAAGGGAAGCTGCCACACGTTTTGCCGATCTCCTGGAATCCAAACAAATTAAATTCCTTTTGTAAAAGCAGCTATAATCTCTGCAGAAGAACAGGTTAATCTGCTCATGATTTTACCACTTCCCTTTTATGCAACTTCCTCCTCTAGATCCTGCTTTCCAGCTGTTGGCAAATTGATCTGGCATCATTAAATGAGCAAAGCGTGGCTTTCAAGATGTCAAAACTAGTGGATTTACTGCCAGGTTAAACGCTTGCAGGGTACAACCCCTTTCTGATGTAAATACTGGGTCTGCAGGGGTCTAGACAGACAGGCTTCCAGAATTCCTGGTCAATTGCAGTGGCTGCGGTAATTACAAGTAATTGTTCTGGCTGTGCGCGCACACTGCGAGCCCGCTCCCCCTTCGGCAGGAGTCTCTTGTGAAGCCAGCCCAGTGGGCACAATGGGCTAATCTGACCAGTGTATTTTTATCAACAATAAGGCTACTTTTCTGTTGGGTTTAGTGGGGTGTCCGGGCCGCCGGCTCCCAAATCCGAGGGTCTTGGACATCTGGCGGCAACCCCAAAGCACCTCACTAAACGCAATGTAAAGACACTTTTTTATATTGGCCGGTGTTTATTCCCGCTTCCGACCCTTGCACTGCTAAATCCAGCCCCTTTTACCCTGGCGACATCTTGGTGGACCCATTTGCTAGGGGCCAGGGAGCCGGATTTATCGATGTGGGTGCCGCAATCTGAATTAAAACGAGGCCGGTGTAAGAGAAAACGCTTTATAAAGATGTGCTTTGCATGGCCAAGCAACTATCCGTCATCCCTAAATAACAATGATTCTGTACGTGTTTAAAAAGTCTTTGTTGAAAAATGTGTTGCTGTTAAGCGAGAAGCGGCAGGTAAAGGATTTAATGACGGTAGTTTTAACGTGTATCACAGATAATTCTATTAGACAAACCTGTGTAAGTCATGTTTCGTAGTGATGATAAATGTAACATTTTATCTGCAGTGAGTGAATTACCTTTTTCCTATTTTAGTTGCACTGCTCTTGGTCATTTTCCCTATTTTTTGTTCCCCATGTGTTCCCCTGCTTAAGATGCTTAGTCCTGCTGGGCTACAGATCCATCGTATGCTACATCACCTAAGTGGCCATTCTTCGTGTGTCAGCCTAGATAGTGAGTGTAGGTAGGCTGCCGGACCGCATGGGCTATCAGTCAGCTCATTATTTTTATCAGGAGTGGGGTGTTGATTTTTCTTGTGTTGTCCTTCCCAGGTGCCTTTAGCTGCCCCACTGCCAGTCCCCATCATTGAGACCCCACCACAGGACAGTGAGATGGCTCCTGTAACTCTCCCCAGCAATGAGTTGACTCTCAAGGTAGGATTTCTGATTCACTGTCGACGAGAAAGGGCAATCAGTTCTACTAGGCTAAGTCACTAGTCAGCAACTCTGTCAAGGAATTAGAGGGATTCAGATCAGTGCCTATTTAAAACTTGTCCTGAAAGAATTTTATCAATTTTTGGTTGAATTTTGAGCCATTTACATGGCGATCTGGTGGAACCCTCTGAGAACAACCGTGGACTTTTTTAAGTGCGTGTGCTCAGCTAACTGTTAAACACATACAGAAACATGTTTGAGTCTGCAATTCTACTTGGGGAGAAGCCATACCCTGGGTTAATCTGTATGCCCAGTATGGAGTGCACGCACTCTTTCCCTACGGGACACATTCCTCTTACCATAGTTTAAACAACATAGTTGCATGTTGTCGGAGCCAAGGATTAGGACACCACCCCCCCCTTCTCTCTCTCTTTTACCCCACCCCCGGCCAAAGGGTGTGCACCGTGGTAGTGCTCGAGTTTGACCAGCTAAAACTACTCAGCATACCAGAGGAGCTCACTGGCAAGCTTCCCACAGCTGCTCCAACTATATAGAACCATTTGTTTTAGGGGTTTGGGGCTTACTTCTGAAGGTGAGTGGGCTTGATCATCAGAAGTGTCCGGGAATGCTGTGAACCTATCTGGCTCAGGTATCCAATTGCCAAGTCTGCACACACACGTTTGGCTTGGTTCCAAGCTTCCGCTACTAATCGTATTATTTTAGAGCCACCTTGACGCTGAGAGACTCTTCCTGGGGAGCATTGGTCACTAATCAGCAGCTGGACAATTGATGAAGCCTGGGTTTGAGCACTTGCCAGACAGACAACAGATGCTAGGAGTTCATGAGTGCCGTAGTGCGCACAGCGCAAGTCACCATAAAACCTGGAGCACATTAGCACCATCCTCCTGATCCCAGCATGGGCATGCGCCACTGAATGGTGAGTGGGTCTATCATTTGGAGGAGTAGAGCTTTATCGGCATCTGTTTGCCTCTCTGCAACCTAATCGTGGTAGGCAGCAAGCGTACTTGTACCCAGTCTTCAGGCAATGTATCCCGGCTGCTATTGTCCCATGTTTTCTAGTGGGCAACACAATGGACATTGCCTTCAGTGTAGCGGAAGGATGGGACAGCTTGGTCATGCCAGCCGCTTTGATGTTCTTGACATCAAAGTACAATGCCACGTACCAAGCCTGCTCACCAACCACTAAATCAAAGACCTTGTGATGGGGCGCATGCCAGTAGTGAGGTTGATCGGAGAATGTGATGAAAGTTGTGGTTGCTCCTCTTGAACATCGGTCTGTGCGTCGTGTTTCTGCTGTTACTGCTGATTTTCGCATTCATTCCCCGGTACATACAGGATTGACCCAGAATGCAAGCAACGTTTATGGATTTTACAGCATGGGAGGTGGCCATTCAGCTCATCACACCTGATCCTGCTCATTGAAAGTCACATTCCCATGCCCTTTCCTCAAACCTTTTTTAAATGTTTCCTTCTCAAATGGTTATCTGCTTCCCTTTTTAATAAATAAATAAGTTGTTGTAGATTCTGCTTCCACTGCTGGTCTGCTCGGGCATTCCATGTGCTAACAAAACCTCTTTTTAAAAAAAAAAAAAAAAATTCTCCTTACTTTTCCATTGTTCTTGTGATTTTAATTTTTGCCCTCTAGTTACCAATATGCTGACTGGTGGAAGTAGTTTTCCCCTATTTACTTTATTTTGAAACCCCGTATAGTTTTGAACATAAAGGATCTGGAGTTCCGGCTGCGAATCTGACCTGATATTTACCCCCTCCTGTTGCTTTTTACAGATTCTTGCAGGCTGTCCTTAATTAACCCGTATCTTTCTAAGTGAGTATTCATCCTTCTGCCCCCCCCTGCCCCCTCCTATGTTATGACCCCGAGAACCTTGCCCATTACTAATGTTAGGCTGACTGGTCTATAGTTACCTGGTTCATCCCTTTCTCCCTTCTTGAACAGAGATGTTTCATTGTAAACCTCCCAGTGTGGTCAGAGCCTCCGCTGTCCTTCAGCATTCTAGGATGCAAGTCGTCAAGAGCTCGATGCCTCTTCCACTGTGAGCTCCACCATTTGTTTCCAGCGCTATTTCTTTATCTGTAGTTATTCTAATTGCTCCACTTTCTCCTCTTGTACTCTGCCACACTTCCGTGCAAACCAAGGTAAAGTACTCATTCAGTATTTCCACCATGCCTTCATCCTGCATAAGATTTCCATTTTCATCGGATCGCCCTACTCTTTGTTTTTTAAATTATTTTACTTTTTATATGCATAACATTCCTTTGTTACCTGCGAGTCATTCTTCATACCCTCTCTTAGTCTTTTGTTCCACTTTGTTTTCCATATTAGCCCTAGATTTGTCACGTACCTCTAATTCTTCAATTTTAACTTCTCTGCTTTTGCTATCCTACCTTTTATTTCTTGTGGCAATGTGTCTGGCTTATACCCTAAACGCCTCACATTTGCAGGTTTCCCATTTTGTCCACAGTCTAGTATTGTTGAAAGATTGATAATGGACCCTGATCTCGTCCTACAACTTACTCCCACCTCACTCCCACACCTTGAGAGAAAGACATGCAGCTAGCTCATCGCAAAGGATGGTACCCATAAAAAGGAATTCTTGACCAGATACCAATACAGTAAAGGAAAAATCTCACTTAACCTGGTACACTCTGGGATGCACTTACTTGTGGATGCTTTAATTCATCACCTCAAACTATCCACACCTCCAGCACCTCGCTCTCTTGTCAAACTACTGTCTCCAGGTACAAGTTTGGAAGACAGAATCTGCAGTTGCACAACTGGGTGTTCTTCACAGTTCGGGTGCACCTAAATTTTCCACGTCCGCCTTTTCCCTTTAAGGAAATCTTCGTGATCGCGCTGGGCCTGCTTTAACCGTGTTGGCTGCGGTATAGTTTTAACATGGCTAGTATTCAAGAGGCTATTTTGCTGATCTTTCTCTTTCCTCCTCAGATGGAGTCTGCTCGCAAAGCGTGGGAGAAATCGCCGGGTGTCACAGAAAAAGATGTTGCTGCTAGCGTGACCAATGCAGATGTGCCCGAGATTACTGGCGGCTACCATTCTTTTGTCACCTCCATACCAGCAATACCTGTGGCCTCTGTGGCACCATCTGCCACCCTCTCAGGTTCAGTATTTCAATACTTTGATGTAATGCCTATACTGTTCCCTTCCCCTGCCCCTTATCTGTGCGCACTCTCTCTTCCCTATCTGCTCCCTGCCCACTTGTTCTCCTCCTCTCTGCTTCCTGCTCCTGTTTTCTTTTCCCGTGCTCCTTAATCCACTTACCTATCCCCCTTTTGTTGTCCTCACACTCTGCATCATGTTGGGTGTTTTTATTTCCTTGATTTGTCTGATTTATGCCCATTGTCTCCTCCGCATGTCACTTCTACCATTTAGCCATCTCCTGTTCTCTACCTAAACACTTTTCAGGTCATTCTGTGCCCTTTTTCTGTATGTGTCCTCTGTTTATTTTTTCTTTCTAACTTTCCCCCTACCCTGTTTCGTTACTTTTTAAATGTTCTTTATCTGTAATTTTTTTAGTTCTTAGGACCCTCCTTCAGCCTGAAATGTCGACTTGACTTGTTACCTCAACAAATGCTGAGCCCCTTTTAGTGTTTTCTCATTTTGTTTCAGATTTTCAGCCTCTGTGGTCTTCTGCTTTTTGTTTCTTTTCTCTTGAATGAGCCAATGCTGTGCAGGGAGCCCTTTAGTACCTCACCCATGTGTGAATCTTGATAAATAGAAAGACTTGCATTTCTATCGTGCCTTTCACATCCTCAGGACGTCCCAAAGAACTTTGCAATCAATAGTTTTGAAGTGTCGTCGCTATTGTGATCGGAAACATGGCACAGCAAGATCCCACATACAGCAGTGACCAGAAAATCTGTTTGCGATGTTGGTTGAGGGATAAGTACTGCTCCTCTTCAAAATAATGCCATGGCGCCTTTTATATCCACCCAAGAGGGCAGACGGGGCCTCGGTTTAGTGTCTCGAGGAAAGACGGCACCTCCGACAGTGCAGCACTCCCTCGGTACTGCACTGGGAGTGCCGGCCTGGATTGTGTGTTCGACGCCCTGGCGTGGGGCTTGAACCCACGGCCTTCTGACTCCGAGGCGAGAGTACTACCCACTGAGCCACGACGAGTGAGTATCAGTAGGGTCTTTAGTGACGGAGGGCATCAGAGCCCAGCCTGACCTTGTCCTCCCCAATGTTCACACACACACACGCACAGGCAATTTTCCAGCATGGATCCCAGCAATTTTCCGTCTTCCTAGCCCAAATTGAATTGTAGCACCCTCCCCCCCCTCCCCGGCTGTAGCCCCAGCTGAGCCTAGGAACTCGGCGCGGCCCAGTGATGCAACTTGGGCCTGTCCTAGTTTGGATGGCTCAGCTGCTCACTGGACGAATTCTTTACTGACTAAACAATCAGGGAGCAATCTATTAAAAACTGTTAAAGAAGTCTCTCTTTGTTCAGTTTTTAGAAATCTAATTTGTCAACCGCAAAGTAGCATTCTCTTGTTTTGGTGGGATCGGATGCTGTACAGTTAAATGATTATACTGTTTGCTTATACTGTGCAGCAGCACCATCTGCTGGTAGAAAATCATCCTAAAGAAACAGCTTGGTTCCTCTAAAGTCGGCTAATTTATTTTTAAAGCTGCTTCCCTGTATAGAGAACAGCAATTGTATTGTTAGCTCCCCATTGGATATAATTGCTATATTCTTGGAGTACTCCGCCACACCTGCCATCCTAATTTAATTGCACAAAACAAGAAGTAATTACGTCGCTGTAGACTCGATGTAATTGAGCTGAGCCTGAGGGTTTCTTGAGGGGTTTAACACTGTTCCTGGTCTTTCGCAGCTCTTCGGCTCCCTGCAATGTCAGAATTTAATTTACAGAGCTTGTGTGTTCTCTCTGATCTAGAGAACACTGAACGATCTCATTAGTTTAAAAAATCAATATTTTTTTCCTGCCCCCCCCTACAGCGCCAAGTGGCCAGATTCCACCTTGCTACATGGAAAGTCATTTCTATGGAAGCCAGCCTCGCGGAATGCCTCCCTCCATTTCCCAGCATCAGGCGTTCCAGTCTGGACTCTCGCGGGTAAGAGCTTCGTCGTCCCCTATTGTGTTGTGGGTTATGGTGTGTGCAGTTGCCAGTGTGGTCCTGGTGCTGTTAACGGGCCATCAGGTATGTAGAGGGACTCTGGGACAGTTTCAGCTTTCTCTTTCAATAGGTTTCGTCCTTGCAACCACACGTGCTTTTGTAATGAAAAGAAAAAGAAAGACTTGCATTTAGATAGCGCCTTTCCTGACCTCGGGACGTCCCGAAGCGCTTCACAGCCAATGAAGTACTTTTGAAGTGTGGTCACTGTTGTAATGTGGGAAATGCGGCAGCCAATTTGTGCACAGCAAGCTCCCACAAACAACAATGTGATAATGACCAGATAATTTTTTTTTATAGTGATGTTTGAGGTATAAATATTGGCCCAGGACACTGGGGGAGAACTCCCAATCTTTTACATGCGGTTTAACGTCTCATCCGAAAGACAGCATCTCCAACAGTGCAGCACTCCCTCAGTACTGGAAGTGTGCAGCCTAGAATTTTGCTCAATTCACTGGAGTGGGACGTGAACACACGACCGATGTTCCCTTTAATTTTTTTTTTGGGTGCGTGGCCCCTTTAAGGGGCTGTGCAGCCCATTCAAAGTACCGCGCGTGCCCTGTTTTTCCTATTTAAAAGCCGGTGAGTGGCTGCATGGGAGCCAGAGAGCGCTGTGCAGCTTAAAGGGAACATTGCCCAGGACCTTCTGACTCTGAGGCGCGAGTGCTACCCACTGAGCTACAGCTTCCGTGCTCCCATCGTGCAGGTTTTGTGTGCACGCGCGCACAAAGGTTAAGCTTGCCAGAATTGTCGAGGCTGGGGGGGTCTGTGAATATCCTTTTTCTTTTAAACCGGGTCTGCCCCAGCCACAACCTCCATTGTTAGGGAATCTGATGAGTTTCACTGTGGAGGGCATTGCAACTGAAGCTGATCAACTTCCCAGCAGCAGGGAGGGGGGTGGTAATCAGGATGGTGATCAGGAGCAGGTACCCCCCCATTGATTTTCCACTCGCTAGCCCAGCGCTACCGAGGCCAATTGTCGCACCTCTACTGCTTCCCTGTCTAATTCCATGCAGACCAGTGATCAAACCTGGAGCCTTCATGGTCTAGTTTGGTATTGCAGTTGGTTTACCCCGTGTTAATAAGCGGTGAAGTAACCCGTATTGCGACTTATTACCCCAGTTTCTTCAAACAAATTGTGAAGAATTTGTCGAGGATTATTTCATGCTCTTTAAATGTTAAGCAGTTGGACCAGAAAAGAGGTTGAATTGTTGCAAACTATTCTGTTGCATTGCAGGCGATGCCGACACAGCAGATCACGCTTCCTCTTCACACTCCTCTTCAGGGCCAGGCCCAGGTTTCTGCTCTTGGCCTCCGACAGGGGACACCAGTCTCCCAAACACAGGATATGTTCAGTTCCCTCCAGTCTTTCAGGTAAGGCTTTCCTAGTCATTGCAGTATGTGCCTCGGAATAAGAGCAAAGACCACGAAGTTCAACAGGTCTGCCCCTTTTTAAATAATCCTTTAAACGTGTCACTGATTTGACACACTGAGATCAATAGAGCAAAGTATAAATGCACTCGGACATGTTAACTCTTTGGTTGTAACCCTTGGCCAGAGCTCACCGTTTGCATTGTAATTCCTTAATACAGTTTTATCCTGTGTTCAATTGTACAGACCCTCCTTTTAGAGTCTCCTTCATTGCATTCAGTATAAACAAGTTACTCAGTTTAATATTAAGGAAGTTTAATATTGAGGCGACTTTTTATTTGCTGTTTTCCCCACCCCCCCCCCTGGATATCCCAGCGTTGCTGAACCTGACCAGTAAACGAGCCATCTGCAGTCATGCAGGTGCAGTCTTCAAACTGGCACAGCCTGCTCACAGATGCGGTAGAAAAATAATTGAGATTCTTGAGCCACCCGGCATAGATCACTATCCTGAGACCCAGCAAAACATAACTGTTGTCTGTAGTTGCTGTAATTCATGGGAATGAGGCGGGCTGGACCATTTTATAAAATGCAGGGTACAAATGCTGCGGCTCCCATTATTTGCGGTGGGTTCAGTGCATTTGCATTTCCACAGCTTTCTGTGTGTATGCCAGTGAATGTCTCAAAGTTATGCATCTGTCTGTTGTATTTGACAGGTCCCAACAGCTGTATCTTCAGCCTGGACTCTCCCCTCCCTCTGCAGCCATGGTGCAAGGCTCTGCGTTAATATCTGGGGGTCCAGTGAAAGGCCAGTACGTTGGCTTTTCAGCAGTGCAGGCTGGGGAGGTAGCAAAGGCTCAGGCGGGATTGCCCTACCAGCAGGCAGCTTGCACCCCGCCCATGTCCGTTATCTACAACACGCAGCTGGGCAACTCCCAGCTCATCGACTCTCAGCTGATACAGGTAAGAGGCCTATACTACCTATATTAGAGGGGTGCCCACCAATGTTCCCTTTAAGCTCCACAGCCGCACAGTGTTCTCGGGGTCCCGCGCAGCTGGCGAGCCAACTTTTAAATTGGGGAGGGAAAAAACAGCTCGTGCGTGGAATTTTGAATGGTCTGCGCGGGCCCAAAAATAATTACAGGGAACAGTGGTGCCCACTGTCAGTATTTCAAGAACATTTAGAAATGGACCGAGTGAGTCCTTCCCAAGTTGAGTATATTCAAGGCTGTGATATAGACTTTTGGACCTTAAGGGAATCCAGGGATATGGGGATGGGGCGGGAAAGTGGAGTTGAGGTGGAGGATCAGCCATGATTTCATTGAATGGCGGAGCAGGCTCGAAGGCCCTATGGCCGACTCCTCCGAATTCTTATGTTCCCCTTTTTCACAGATCTAATCCCACCACCTCACCATATTCCCCAGTTCTTTCGCTCTTCAGAAGCATGTCCAATTGCCTCTTGAGACTCTCCCTTCTGTGCACTTCTTGGTCACTGTCAAATTCCACGGGTCTCTTCCCTCCTTACTCCTAAACACTTTACCCTAATATCTGAACCCGCTCACCATAGTGAACAATTAGACTGGATCAACTTTCCCCAGCTCCTTCATCGTCTTGAAAACAAGCCGACCACGGAAGAATGGCTGCTGAAAGTAACAATTTGCATCTATTTATGGGAGTGAGGAGGGATAAAAGACACAATAACTGGGCAGTTGTCTTATGAATTTTAGCCTGGTAGTTGCTGCAGATATCGAAGGACCAGCAGAAAAGACATGGAGAGAATTCCCCATAGGCTGATGCAGATTGCAGCAACCCTGGGCTCAGAGAGTGGTGGGGAGTCCTGCAGCCAGTCTTTAACAATAGGCCTGGGAGGAGGAGGTTGTGTCAGCCATTCCCATCTCAGCCATTTGCCTCGGGCAGCTCTTCCTTTCCAGTCTTCACCCCATCCAACATCATCCGTCTAAACAACAATATATTTTAAAATCAAAGTAGCCCTTAATTTTTTTTTAATACTTTGCTCAGTTGATAGGTTTGCCACCTAGTCTGGAACTGAGCCATATGTAGGTCAAGAAGGTCCCAGATTTCACACCTGGCTTGTGCTGAGTTAACTGATCTCCACCAGGGTGGTGGTAGAGCTGCTGTAAGTAACCTTGATGCTGTTGAGATAGTGAAGGGGCAAATTGACCAGTTACCACCAATGTTCCCTGTAATTTTTTTTGGCGCCACGCGGCCCTTTTAAGGGGCATTTGCATTGAAAAGTCGGCTGTGTGGGATCCCTGGAGCACCGCGCAGCTTGCAGAGAACATTGGTTACCACTCCTGATCAGTGACACTCTTGCTGTCAAGTGCACGCAAGTGGAAGTCGGGTGAGCACCAATGTTTCCCTTCAATTTGTTTGGACTGCCTGGTCCCTTTAACGGGCATGCGTGGTTTATTGCATTTAAAGCCGGTGAGCCGGCTGCGCAGCTTAAAGGGAACATTGGTGAGCGCCATCTAAACTTGCACTTGGTAACCACTTGGATGAGGTAGAGGAGGGACGCCAGCAAGCAGCCTTCAGGTAAGGTGGCGGCGGGGAGCGGAAGAGTGACACTCAGGTGGGTGGGTGGTGGGGAAACAATTTGTATATTTACGCCCTCGGATCCCTTTTTAAAGTGAGTCGTATAAATCTGTTGTGCTCAATTTGAGGTTTGAGTAATAACAGTGTGGCACCAGTACAAGTTTGGCAGTGAAATGAGCCCGATTTAAAGGCTTTTGAATTAATTTCACTGCCAAACTTGTATTGGTGCCACGTTGTCCTTACTCAAACCTCAAATTGAACACATGACTGTTGTACATTGGCCTGCAATTTTTAACTCCTAAAACCTCACTTTTCCCCTGCCCCCCAAAAAAGTTCTGTGGCCCTTCAGTACCTCGCCCAAGTGCGCTCTGTTAATATGCGAGACGAGACGGTGAATGATTTGCAAGCTGTTTTGCAGCAGGGATCGCAGGATGGTAAGCAGGAACCGGATCGCTGACTACCTTGGCTTTTTCTCTCTGCTCCCTAGCGTAATGAGTACAATGATGAGGCCCCAACACCACAGCCTTGACTGTGATCATTGAACTCGGCACAGAACGTGGACTGTGAACCTTTTCCTCACCTGTATGGGTTGGTACACTCTCTAGGATATGCATTTACCCACTGAACCATTGGGTAGCTTGAATGGTGTTATTCCAAGAAGAACAGCGTGCCAGTGCAGCCCCTTTCCTTCCCCTCTCTCCCTCCTTCTCCCCCCCCCCCCCCCCCTCCCCCACCACCACAAACAACCGTGGAAAGTAGCCTTATTTTTATATCCATGCAGCTCAGCCTTTGAAGAAGAGGTTGTACCAGGAGCAGGTAGCATTGTCCGATATCCGCGTCTGAAGTGCACGTTTGATTTGACTGTTTACACTTGCTGGGTTGTGTCGCATTATACAAGAATCGCTATGATGTGCCCAGATAATTCATGTTGAATGCTAACGTGGCTGACCTTTCCGACAGATGAGGCAAAGCTTGGCCCAGCCATCGGACTTCTATTCCTCCCCACTGCAGCAGCCCACTCAGAGCAACTACTTTGCAGCAGCACCAATGTCCAGTGGCGCGCTCCACCAGGTAATCCTCGACCGTGAGTTTTGCTGATACTACTTGCTGGTTGGGGGGGCCGGGGGGGGGGAATCCATTCAAATGTTGCTTGAAAAGCAAACTATTAAACTGACCAAATTTTAAACCCCTCCAGACTCAAGAAAATGATTTGAGACCTGTAGTAAGTAGAGGTGAGAAGTAGCACCTTTATCATGCCACCATCTTAAAGCATGTGACGCCATAAGTTATTTGTAAAGTGCGCTGACTTGAGGCAAATGCAGCAGCCCTTCTACACCAGCATTGTCCTGCAATAACTTGCATTTATACAGCGCCTTTAACGTAGTAAAACATCCCAAGGCACTTCTCGGGTGCGTTATCAAACAAAATTTGATCCCGAGCCACATAGAGATATTAGGACATTGGTCAAAAGAGGTAGATTTTAAGGAGTGTTTTAAAGGAGGAGAGAGGTGGAGGGAATTCCAAAGCTTAGGGCCTCGGTAGCTGAAGGCAACAGCAATGAGTTGAATAACCAGTTAACCCATTCCTTAGGCGGTGTTTGTTGAGGAAAGTCTGTTGGATCGGATAACTCCCTGCCCCCTCTTTGAACAATGCCACGGGATCTGATCCACCTGACAGGCAGGTAGAGGGGCCTTGGTTAAAAAAAATTTTTTAAAGGACTGCTGTCCCAACAATGCGGCACTCCTTATTGCACTGAGGGCATCTGCCCAGATTACAGTGGGCTTGCGTGAATTGTAGATGTGTGTAGTGTGAATATAGTCCACATATTTGATTGTAAAGTTGAATATGTTCAGATTTTTTTTTATTCGTTTGAGGGATCTGGGCGTCGCTGGCAAGGCCAGTATTTATTGCCCATCCCTAATTGCCCTTGAGAAGGTGGTGGTGAGCCGCCGCCTTGAACCGCTGCAGTCCGTGTGGTGACTTTGTCGTAGCGGTTTGGTACAACTGAGTGGCTTGCTCGGCCATTTCAGAGGGTAGTTAAGAGTCGACCACATTGCTGTGGGTCTGGAGTCACATATAGGCCAGACCGGGTAAGGACGGCAGATTTCCTTCCCTAAAGGACATTAGCGAACCAGATGGGTTTTTACGTTAATCCGGTAGTTACATGGTCACCATTACTGATGGTAGCTGATGGGATCATTAGTCCAGGCCTCTGGATTACTGATCCAGTAACATAACCACTATGCTACCGTCCCCCATTAATGGTTTGCTATTACCGGTTTGAAAACAAAAAAAGGAACTGAAAATCAGACAGATGCTAGCGCTGATTACCTAACCAGAATCTTTCAAGGCTTTGAGATGGGATCTTGTATCTTGAAGCAGCCCTTTTATTTATTTTTTAATGTTTACTTTGAGACTCTTGCCTCGGTTTCCCGCCTCCATTCCTGTGCTCATTTTGAACTGCTTTTCTCAACAGATGTTGGTCCCAATGTTGGGCTCGCAGTTGTCTGTCCCTGGCTTTGGGTCCATGCAGCAGCCCCTGGTTCAACTTCCGCAGTCTCTGCATCATTCGCAGGCGCAAACCGTCCCTCCAGGGCCCCCCCGAAGAATCCTTCACTCCAGCTTTCACACCGCTGCACCTACTCTAGGAAGGGAGGTAAAAAAAAAAACAAGCATTTTAACTTATTTTTTTAAGTGCTTCAAATTTCAAGTTATGTTTGCAGCCTTGTACAATAGTTACAATATATTTTAACCGAAACTCTGCTTTTTCACGCAGGTTAACCCAGTAGATCCCAAGACATTTCACTTGGATAGGAAAATGAATCCGTCTCCCGGGGCACTTGGTTACACTGTCCCATCACCTGCAATGTTCAGGTGAGAAGTTGGAGTGACCTCATTTAGACTTCAGTATTCATTCAGGACCTCAATTTGTCTCTGTTTTCAGTACTAAAATTTGCATCAAATTTGCATCCTAACGCTAAACTTCATTGTTTTTATTTTGAAGCTTTTAAAGTAATTCACCAAACTGTAAAGGGATTAGTACTTGATCCAGTCTGTTCTGATAATGGCCTCATGCAGTGCTAAGCTATACAGACAGAAGGTCCCAGGTTTGGGGGGTAGAGGAGGAGAATCCGCTGAGGTTCCTGCTTCTGATGACTGACTGACTGAAAATCCAATGGCCTACACTTGGCAAAAACACAGGGTAGATTTTCAACCTGCATTGCTCATAAGGCACCCATTGAATTTCGATTGAAATGCCAGGCATTCAGTTACAGGCAAGATCTAGCTCGACTGAAGCAGCACGCAATTGAGTAGCGTGCTGACGCGCCATCTCGGCTCAGACATAAAGGACGGTGGCTGGCATAAGGCACCTGAGGGCTGGCTTTTCCCACACGACCATCTCCCGGTGAAAGCGCCGTCAGCAGAAGAATAGAAAAAGGAGAGAAGTTTGGCTTTCATTTTTTTTTTTCAAAAAAGCACTTTCCATAATTCCAGTCCACACCCTGACACTGCCCTTACAATTCTAACATGAAGATAAGTGCAGTGAGGGAGGCCATTTGGCCCATTCGCTTCATCCTTCCATTGAAAGCTGCTGTCCCACCAGAATCGTATTGTTGTACTTTCCAAGTGATTCCAAAGTTTTTACCTCCACTACCCTACCCAGTAAACCATTCCAAGTATTAATCACTCTTCGCGTGCTTCCTGGCGTCAGACCTGACCTTAACTGGGCAGCTTTTACTTTTCATGCACGTGGGGCTGTTAGATCACCGGAGTGCAGTGAATACAGGCAGGGAGGGACACGCGCACACACACTGCACGTGAGAGTGCACTGCATAACTTTTTCTCCTGTGTACTTTCCCAGGCCTGGCGCGACGAGTCCCAGGGGGAAGTCTCCGGGACCAGCCCAGTGTGGAATCAATCCCTTGCCGTGTTTCAGAGGGAACGTGTCACAGCAGGTAAGGATTTTTTTTTTGTACTTGTTCCCCCTTGAGTTGCAGTGTGCACCTTGGACACTTACTCTCCGTTGACGTCAATGGAGTGCAATATCAGCGGGGAGTGGGGTGTAAAACCGGCATTCCACCCAATCCCGTGGGATTCCCGCCTGGCACGTCCGGTTCAAATTACCTCCAAAGACTCATTGTGCCGTTTTGTACTCTAAACTCATTCTATCCCAGGATCTCTAAACTTTCAAACTTCCTTCAGACTCTTCCCTTCCTCCTACGGGCTGCAGTCTTTTTAAAGCCATTGTTTGCATTACCTAACCATGACTTCTTGATTTACATTGTCTTTAAACTTGGCACGCTCTCCGCTGTGAGTCTACAGCCTTCACCTTGGCTTTTCAATAACCATAAACTGTGAGCTCCTGTGGAGCGGATTCCCCCAGGCGAGTAAATGCTAGGTGCCGAATGCAAGCACTGTTGAATTCAGATGAAGGTAACCCACTGTCTGCCTGACCTCGGCCCTTTACATGTTGTTCTTGCTTTACAAGTACAGCCCTCTTGCCCCAACTCCACATTTTACTCCTAAAGTAGCTCGTCTGAAGTCGGGCAGGGACAGCAACCCCCAGCCAACAGGACCACTAATTAATTTGGGCAAGACCAGGCTATTTGCTTGAGTCTTTATTCTGCATTCCTCCTGGCTTGTGCACAGCCAATTTAACTAACCCAGTGTACTCTCCCACAGACAATGTGCGAAAATGTACAGCGATTGCAGAAAGTGATGCATAGCACGTATGCTCTTTAAAAACCTGGTCAAATGCCAACTTTTTGTATACACTGCCACTTCGAACTGCAAGAATATGAAGGTTGCATGGTTCTCCAGGGCAGCTGTCAGTGTTTCCCCACCGCCTCCCACCTTGCACCTCTTGCCAATCAGTTAATGGGTGCTGATCGCCATGAGCAGCCTCTGTTTTATATTCGTCACCCTTTTATCCAGCTTGACTAACAGTAATTGTCATGCCTGGCAGCCCAAGCAAGGCATTGACACAGCTTATTATCGGGCAGGCCCTGAGCTCGAGCCAGCATCTCTCTACATAGCTGGGATACCTCAAACACACCCTGGTTATTTACAACAGTGTATTTTTGTATCTTTTGTACTCCACTCTTAATTCAAGAGTTAATCATTAAAAGTGCTATATTCTATACGCAGACTCTTACCAAGTACAGTTACAATTCAGAGGAGGTGCTAAAATTTATACTGTAGCATTTTCCAATGGCGGTGGATCCATTTTTGGAGTAGTGTGATACGGGTTGTCCCCTTTTCCCCCCTCGCAAAACACAGGCCCTTATTGGGGTTTAGATTCATGGATTTTGGCTACCCAGCATTTTCTCCTCCAAAGTGGCCATTCTTCAGGTGTGATCCCGGGCAGTTCAGGCTATTCAGCAGTGGGTAGCATTGCCAATCCCATCTTCACCCGACATCCTGGAGTGCAAATGACTGCTGTGACTCTCCTTTGTTCTCCCTGAAGTTGGTTCACACTTGGCAGACTGGTCCCGCACTCGTAACAACTCCATGAAAAGTCGTTCCATGAAAACTCGTTGCATGAAGTTGATATAATTTCGTTATCGCAAAGATTTTCACCAGCTTGTACTTCAGACCAGCCTGTCTACATTTTACTGTAGTTCTGCTGACTGAGCTGTGATCGGTTAATTCCAGGGTTATTCGGTCCAGCACACAGCCTGAGAAAATGCCACAAGCATGGCATTGCAGTGTAAGGCACTGCCTAAAGGGTGGTGGAAGCAGATTCAATAGTAGCTTTCAAAAGGGAAATGGATAAATACTTGAAGGGGAAAATTTGCGGGCTGTGGGGAAAGAGCAGGGGGTGTGGGACTAATTGGATAGCTCTTTTTAAAGAGCTGGCACAGGCACGATGGGCCGAATGGACTCCTGTGCTGTATGATTCCATGAAGCAGAATTTGTTATTTAATACAGGAGATTTTTGTATTAATTTCCCCCTTTTTATAGGCTGTTTTTTTTTTAATGCTTACATTAGTGAATTTGTCAACAGAATCCCCAGTCTTGGCAATGATCCATTTCGTCTTCCTCTGGCATCACATTGTCAAATTTAGAGAACTCGTTGCAGAAACCAGTAAACACTCTTGTTGTGTAGAGGTGGCGTGAATTGGCTGATTTTGTGACACCGAGTAAACTAATTGCAGCTCCCCGATGGTTTGGCATATAAATGCGCTGTGGAACTGACCAGACGAAACATCTGCGGTTCGATTCACATTCTTTGTCGAGTTAGCTGTTGGCGCAGCACTAATCGACTACAGTGCCCCTAGACCAGGGAGGGGGAGGTCTGTGGAGGAAACGAGAAGTAGCCAGGCTCCTGCTTGCTATCTAGTGATCCCCGCTATGCACGTGTGGAAGTTGGGTTCGGACAGTATCAAACTCCGCTGTGGTGCCTTTCAAAGGTTGAGGTGACCTGCCACTTAATGTCCATGTTCAAAACTGAAGGGACATTAAGTAGTGCAGATGGGAGCAGGAAGTTGCAATTGGACATAGACAGATTAAGTGAGCAGGCAGAACTTTGACAAAAGGAGTTTAATGTGGGCAAGTGTGAGGTCATCCACTTTGAACATAAAGAAAAATCAGAATATTTTCTAAATGATACTCCGCTAGAGTATTGTGTTCAATTCTGGGCACCACACTTTAGGAAGGATGTCAAGGCCTTAGAGAGGGTGCAGAAGAGATTTACTGGAATGGTACCAGGGGTGAGAGACTTCAGTTATGTGGAGAAGCTGGGGTTTTCCTTGGAGCAGAGTAGATTAAGAGGAGATTTGATAGAGGTGTTCAAAATCATGACCAAGGAGAAACTGTTCCAGTGGCAGAAGGGTCGGTGACCAGAGGACGCAGATTTAAGGTGATTGGCAAAAGAACCAGAGGCGACATGAGGAAACATTTTTTTACACCGAGTTGTTGTGACCTGAAATGCACGGCCTGAAAGGGCGGTGGAAGCAGATTCAATGGTAACATTCAAAAGAGAACTGGATAAATACTTGAAGGGAAAACATTTGTAGGACTATGGGGAACGAGCAGGGGAGTGGGGCTAATTGGACAGCTCTATCACAGTGCTGGCACAGGCACGATGGGCCGAATGGCCACCTTCTGTGCTGTATCATTCTGAGAAACTAGAAACTGTAGAGGAGCAAACAGATTTAGGTGTCCAAGTACAAATCATTTAAAGCTGTAGACAGATACAAAAAGCAATCAAAAAGACTAATGGAATATTGGCTACTATCTCAAGGGGGTTGGATTACAGGAAACTCTCTTTTAACCGGCACCCAAATAACCGGAAAAATCTCTTAACCGGCAAAATTCTTGAGTAGGTAACCGGGGTTTTCCTTCATCTCTCCTTTAAAAATAACTTTTAAAAAAACCCCGAGGCGTTTGCCTTGTATCGGAGCATGTAGATTGGGAGGGGAATGTGCAGCCCGGGTAGGCAGCGGACACGACAGATGGTTAGCTGGCGGTCCCCGGGGAGACGGAGCTCCGATTGCAGGCGCATGTCAGTGTGTACGGGGCTCTTGTACGTTGGGAGATATAACTCTCCATTATCCGGACTTTTTGATTAACCGGCACCACGCTGGTCCCGTCGGTGCCGGTTAATAAAGAGTTTCCTGTACAAAGGGGGGAAGGCAGTGATGCTTCAGTAGTATCGAGCCTTGGTCAGACCCCATCTAAGAGAACTGCATTTAGTTTTGGGCACCGCACCTCAGGATGGATATATTGGACTTGGCGGGGGTGCGGCACAGATTCACCAAAATGACGGGTGCTTAGAGGGTTAAATTATGAGGACAGGTTGCATAAACTTGGCTTGTATTCCCTTGAGTAAAGATGATTGAGCAGTGATCTGATCAAAGTGCTTCACATGTTAAAAGGATTCGATAGGGCAAATACAGAGGAACTGTTTCTTCTGGTGGGAGAATCAAGAACAAGAGGAAACAATCTTAAAATTAGAGCTTAGATTTAGGAGAGAAATCAGGAAGCACTTTATCAAACAAAGGGTAGTAGAAATCTGTAACTCTGAACCCCCAAAAGGCTGTGGAGTCAGTTGGAGCCTTCAAGACCCAGATAGTTAGATCTTTGTTGGGTTAGGATATCGAGGGATATGGAGCTAAGGTGGGTAAACGGTGTTGAGGAACAAATCAGCCTTTATCTAATTGAATTTCGGAGCAGGATCAAGAAGCTGAATGGTCTACTCCTGTTCCTATGAAGAATGGCTGCTTGCATGTGGAACTGCCCCCTCCCTGCCCTTTCCCCTTATACTCACACACACGTATTTAGTACTTTTAGATGAGTGGAAAGAAAATTGATGGGTGGGGGGGGGCGAGGGAAATTACTTTCAGTAGAACTTCCTTTGGGGCAGGCTCCATCAAGGACAGGCCCATGAATGTGACAGGTAGTGAACCACCCATCGGTGCAGCAGCTCGCATTCACTCACAAGAGAAGCCGTGGCAATATTGCCAGGGTTGGGGAATCAAACTACAATGCAGAAAGAAGCGTTATTTTAAACAGATCTAGCATTAGTTTTTAATGGGATTTGGTAGATTTTAAATAGAGCAGCCTGGCCAGAAAGAGCTGAAGGACATTTAAGCATTTTTAAAGTGTTCTGATTTGTGGATGGAGTGAAGGAGACCTAACCTGGGCAAATGCAAGCGAGCTGATGTACGTACAAATAAGAGGTGATCGAGAAGGACGAAAGTCTCGGACCGACCTGCTCAAACCCTGTTGAATTGGCTCGCTCTTCCACATATGCATCATTGTAAACCTGGGTGCTTAATTTCTAAATTCCCCCCACCACAACCACCATCATATATTAATAATTGCTGGTTCGTACCACTTTAAGGCAGTCAGATGTTTCAAAATTGAACATTGGCGCATGTTTGATAAAATTCTGCCATATTTCGGTGTGATTTTTAAAATATGAAACAACGTCCTGTAAAATGCCTTGCTGCTCATAGCCTGAACTTGTCCATACACTTGGAATCTCAAGATTAAGATTAAGATACGATTTTTTGGCGATGCAGAATTAGTAAAAAAAAAAAAAAATTTGAAGTTTTTGAAATGTCGCAGCCCAGAGTGAATGGGAGCAAAGCCTGGTAAATGTCTGCTTTGCTCTCAGATGCCATCTTACGCCAGCTCGAAGGTGCGATCGCGACCGTACCATGGTGCAAGCCACGCAGCGCCACTTCATGACCCCCTAATCCAAGCGACTCGGAACGCCTATTTCACGCCCTGTCCATTCCTGGCGACCAGAGTCCCCTCTGGACCAACCGATGGGCTCCTTCCACCCAAAGCTGCCAAGGAAACTGACGAAGACGCTAAGGTACGAGGTGGGGGGCGGGGGGGGGGTTGGGTGGCGAGGAACATTAAATGTGGTACTTGCAACACGCCCACAATCTGCCCCCTTGTTGATCTCGAGATTCAATCTGCCAGCAGTGGTGCCACGAGGCTTGTTTATATCTGCCAGCACTTCATAGAAAAAATTAAACTGGAGTCAGTACATTCTAAGGTTAGATGTGTGATTTGTGAGATACACGATTGGCTTAAATTACATTGATCACCAGTCACAGCGCTGTAACTACCAGTACTTCATTCTCTTACTAAATGCTCTCTCCCGGCACTACTTAAATCTGGAAGGACCCAATCTATAATTGCACTGCCAGGTTTTTTCCCCCCACTGTTTAAGTGGGCATAGATGAAAGGCTTTAGTTATGAAATGAGACTTGAGAAACTAGAACTCTTCTAATTAAAACTGAGAAGGTGAAGAGGAGTTCTCAGGTGTTCAGAAGATTTTGATAAAGTTGAGGGAGGAATTTATTTCTGCTGGTCAATGAATTGGTAACTAGGCATAAATTTAAGATCATTACCAAAAGAACCAAGGAGATTTTGAAACATACAAGATTCTGAGGGGGATTGACAGGGTAGATGCTGAGAGGTTGTTTCCCTGGCTGGAGAGTCTAGAACTAGGGGTCACAGTCTCAGGATAAGGGGTGTGGCCATTTAAAACTGAGATGAGCAATTTCTTCACTCGGAGAGTGGTGAATCTTTGGAATTCTCTACCCCAGAGGGCTGTGGAGGCTCAGTCATTGAGTATATTCAAGGCTGAGATCGATAGATTTTGAGAGTCTGGGGGAATCGAGGGATATGGGGATTGGGGTGGGAAAGTGAAGTTAAGGTCGAAGATCAGCCATTGCATGGCGGAGCAGGCTCGTAGGGCGGTATGGCCTGCTCCTGCTCCTAATTCTGGACAGTCCTACCAGAAACATCGGTGGAAGCAGAATCCGTAATAGTTTTAGAAAGAGAAGTAAATATGTTTCTTATTAAAATAAATTTTAAAGCATTTGGGGAAAGGAGAGGGGAATGGGACTGAGTAGAGAGCTCCTTCAATGACAGGCATGACGGGCTAAATGCTGTCAAATTCTTTGATTCTATTGTATGGAAATTTCACATGCCCTTCACTGAAAGCATAATCCTGGCAAGCGCTTTGCAACCACTTACTCCCAACCTTGCAACGGCTTAACTTACTAGTGGTGTGTTTATTTTGGGTGGCACAATGCATCACCAAAATACATGTCACCACAAAGATGCAAGTCATTGGTTGATACCCGTGATCTGCCCGTGCTGAGTCCCCTCACAATGCCAGCGCTGAGTGTGGGAGGGCATGCAGCAGATAGAGATGCAATCGCCTGGGTCCCACGCGCACGCACCTCCCTCCAACAGCAGGAGTGCTATCAGCCCACCTCTGGGTAGTGTGCGGAGAGAGAGCCATTCAGTCAAGGATATTGTCCGTATTTCTCTTTGATCCAATGTAGTAATTTTTCAAAATTGCATATTTTCGGGTATCTTTTAAAGGTTGGATTAATTGCAGATTAAATAGAAATGTTTTAGTGAGCGCTGCTCTCTAAATTTTCTCCCATTTATGAAGACACTGATTTATCCAGGGGTTCAGTTCCAGGTTGCCAGGTGACCTCTGCTTCGGTCGTTCAAGTAGGCTTTCTTTATGTGGGGGCATCGCCGCCTGTTCTTGCCTGATGTCCACATGCGTGGACTTTTTGACCATCGCAGGATTGGGGGGGGGGGTCAGGAGCAGAAACTCTGACAGCCCCAAGGGGAAGTGCTCCTGGCTGACTCGGCACAGACCAGGTAGCAAGCCTGGCACCATCTGGTCTGCATGGCTTTGTATCCGACCAGGCAGTGCCTCAAACCACTGGGATGTCAGAGGAAGCTTTCAAGTAGGCGTGTTTTATTTTTCCCACATTGAATGTAGTGCCTGTGTTGTGTTGCAACCAACTGTTTGGTCTTTACAGGTGGAAATGGGGGCTGCTCTTAAAGGGATGTCGCACCACGGCTGTTCTTCGAGTTTATTTTTAAGTTTGAAAGAACTATGGATAAATTCAGCATTTAAAAAAAATATATATATTATTTCTGACTTTTATTTTATTTGTAACGTTTATGAAACTGGGGCACTTTAGTTTGGACTGTATGAGCCGGTCTTAGCAAAAATGCAGGCACATTTCCTTAGGACGCTGCATGAATGCATTGCCTGCTACAGTAATGTTTCCAATCTTGACAACTAGCGATTCCCCCACTAGAAAGCACGCGTTTATAGACATTGTGTGAGGAGAGCATTGGGCTTGGCTGTGATGCCCTTCACAGTTGAATATCCTGCAGACACTCGCTGTCTAGGGTCTCACATGTCACTTAAGCTAGGTACTATGTGACTGCTAGCCCCCATACAACTGTGCTCCAAGAGGAGATAATATAATTCATTTAAATCACTTCCTACTCATCCTAAAGTAATTTTGGGAAAATACTCAAGTACTTCTTCCTTTTCCTTTTCTACCCACCCCCTTCAGGAGATGACCTAGTTTCTGACGGGAACGACAGTCTGCTGCGTGCTGTCACGATAAACTTTTTTTTTTGTTCATTTCCTGCCAGGCAAAGCAGCGAGCAGAGGTGCTGCAGAGCACGCAAAGGTTCTTCGAGCGAGTGATCCCCCGCAGCAGCAGCAGCGACGCCGGCTCGCTCCCTGCCAAGGAGCACCAGGAAGGAGAGAGCGCGCCGCCACACAAGGACGAGAAATCTTCGGGCAACCCCAAGCCGGTGCGAACGGGGCCCATCAAGCCCCAGAGCATTAAGCCGCAGGACGAGAAACTGTAACGAATGGCCGGAGACTGCAGCCTCTCAAAACTGAAGAAATCTACATCTAAGGGGGTTTATTTGTCTGTCTCAAAGGAATATGGCTTTAAAAAAAAAGACGAAACATTACTGATTTCAGTGGACTACACGAGTTGTTTTGCAAAAAAAAAGAGCCATCTCCAGCAGCGATAACTGGATTGAGAGTGAAGCTGAACTGGGAGGAAGGAATGGGGGGAAGGAAGAGGCTAAAAGTCCTTTTTTAAGAAAAGAGAGAGGTCTAGATTTCTCTACCATAATGAAGCATTCATCTTATTGGTAACTAGTAAGTCCTTGTAGATCCACTTAATAAATGCCAATCCCTTATAAGGCAGCTGCTTTCTTTGTTGAGGGACAAAGCATATAATGACTAGAATTGGTTTGAACACAAGGTGTTTAGAATAAGAGGGCCACTTGATGAGTCGAGCATTTCAAAAGTAATGCAGACAGATCTCTGTAGCTTCTGTCTTGTCTATGTTACAAAAGAAACGGTTGTGAATGTTTGTAAATAGTGGTAGATGGGTACAAATGACCATTTGCGTTACTGTTTTTACTCTGTGTCCATCACGCTGTTAAGACGCAAGTTTGGCGGTGCTGAGCAACGTAATACACTCCAGATCAACAAAATGTCTTTTTTCTTTTCCTCTTCCCCTTTCTTTACTGCCCTTCCCCACCCCCACCCCCCTTTATCCCAGTTTTACAAAGTCCTGACAAATATACAGTGGCTTTTTTTTAATTCAGTTTGTTGGGTTATTTCTTCCTCCCCCTGGTGGATGCTCCCTGTTGTCAGTATCGCCAAAGCGCAGACATCAATCATCACAAAGGCTTTGAAGAGTTGAACATTAACCATTTCCAATCCAGTACTAGATTTCCACCTGTACACGGTGCTGCTGTTGGAGCGAAGGGGTGGGGGTGAAATTGTGGCGCTGCTCTTGAATAAATAAAAACGGCTGCTGCAGTGGAGCTAAGCAACTTGAGATTAAAAATGCGCACTCGCGCGCGGGCACAAAAAAAATAAACACTGGTGGTTATACAACAGTGTCGCCTACTGTCCCGTAACCTAGGTCTTCCCTTTTGCAGGCTGTGGCGTCAGATTTGGAACAATGAGCGGGAAGAGCGCAGGATTATTTCCCCCCGCCCCCCCCACCTTTCCGATACTTGACTACCAGGAGAATGTGGTTTAGTTACAGGTTCTGTGAACTGAAAGGAGGGGTGCGGTGGGGAAGCATTTTCTAAGCTGCTGTCCACGATGATGAGCATCCTTACCAAACGTGGCCTTCGAAGCCATCACGTCCCGAGTCTAGTCCGTGGAGCGGTGGTGCTCAAACCAGCAGTCGGAAATACTCAAAGTCGTAAAAGGTGCCTGCAGATCACCTGAGTAATTTTGGGTGTCTGTTGTCTAGAAGGGGTGAGGGTGGTGAGTGAGTTTTGTATACCACGAGCATTTAATGGATCGTTCCCTGTAGCAGTCTGTGCTGATCACCCACTTACTATCCAGAATCTGATGTACGCTATATAATCTTCCAATCTCTGCCTCAGAGTTTTCCTTGTTTCTTTTTGAGGGCGAGGAAGGGAGGACAAAGCTCGAGTGTTCGGATATCTGGAAGATGCGGGTAGGAAGAAGTGCTCGAAACACCGAACTAAAACGCAATTATTTTTCAGGACGATCTCCCCTTTTTTTTTTGGGTCGTTGTTGCACCCCAAGCTGCCTGGAGGTGGGGGGAAGTACAGCAGTTGGTAAATACTTAGACGGATAAGCTTGCTAACTAGTGGTTTTGAAAAATAACATTACTACGAGTAAACTGGGAGGAGGTTTTTGTTTTGGTGGGAGCTGCTGCTTACAGGTTTGTGCGGCCTGTGCTCCCCTTACTAAGTAGTTGTGAAGTCACCTGCTCTTGCTGTTCTATTCGGAATAGTTAAGGGTGGTGGGGGCTGGGGGGGGGGGGCAAAAGGAGCTTTTGTGAGGACCAGGCCTACAGGAGAAAAGATGCTGCTGTAAAGACCCCTTGCCCAGCTTGAATGGCTGCTGCAAGGAAAGTGACCTGTTTTGTGAATTCAACCCTTTTCAGTAGGAGATTCATGACACTGGAAAGTACATCTTGTGTGTACTTTTTATGAAGTTAGTCTAGTTAATTGAGGAAATCCATACCACTGACTCCTTTTTGATTTAGGGAAAAATATATATATTATCAAAACGTTTTTTTATAATCGGGAGGGGGGTGCGAGGTGCATCTTTGTATCGAAGGGGACAACCGGGTGGGGGTGGGAATTGGTTCGAAAATGATGTCTGTGGATGGGGAAGTACTTGTCCTCAATGGTGACACGCGTGCCCTGTAAGTTCTCAGTACAGTATCATGGCAACTCAGTGGGGTTAAATAAGTGAATACTACACAGGAACAAGGAGCCGGGGGAGCCGGCAGTGCAAAAAGTAGAAGCAGGTCATCACTTTGGGGGTTTCACTCCCCTTTTATACGGCAGTTTGGAATTGTGGCAGGGCTATATCGACTTTTCAGAATAAATAGTTCAGGGTTTTAAATGACTCTCAAACTGCATAGTATGTTGCTGTGCAATATTGCTTGTTTTGTGCCCTGAGTGCACATTTTTTGTATGAATCGCCTACTGAAAAATGTTCCAAAAGAAACACAAGGGGTGAGTTTCTATCTATATTGTTTAAAGAACCGGTTTACCTTTTAGCGCCGCTCACCAGTCAGAATCCAAAACCGATTTATAGACTACCTTCTACTGAATTGTCCCGTATTCGGAAGGCGAGGAGATTATTTTTGACCTTTCCCGGTATCTCCCTCGATGGCGAGCTCGGCGCTGGGGAACTGCGAGCTTGAGGAAGCCTGGGCTCGCCTCTTTCCACCCTCTCCCCTCCCCTCCCCCCTCTCGCACGTCGCTCCGCTGTGCTGTGACACCGCAAAAGTTTGGCGGAACAGAGAAAGGGAGTGTGCTACTCCATCCTGGTGCTCCCAGTCGCGTCTTCATCGGGCCAGCAGCACACCGGTGCATAGAATGTCTACTCCCAGACAGCCTGTAGGCTGTTGATTTTGAAGGCAGAGACGTATGGGGAGAGTTTTATTATATTTCCATCTCAGCACAACATTGTGACCCTTTTTTTGTTAAAACTTCTGCAGCAAGCGCGCCAAAATCTGGGTCACCTTAGGTTTGCTCTTCCATATCCAAGCTCAGAGTGCAGATGCAATTCGCAGGTTACAAAAGCAGCACACGCTCCTCACTTAACGCTGGTTTTTTTTAATTTTTATTGCAGTCATCATTGCTTAGTGATTTTTATTTTAAGGTATTATTGCAATAATCAAAGCACCCTCGTATTATCAGTCTGTAATGCTCATTACGGAAATAAGATGCTTGTCGAGAGTTGACGTGCTGTTCAGATTGCAGGTAAGGAGGCGAGGTTGCGAAATCTCAGCCACTGCTTCACAACGTTTGGTCTGCGTCAGACCCGCTGTTGCAAAGTCCAGGGCGGAAATAGCAGTAAACTATTTAAGACATAATGTAACGCCAATGAGAGAGAGACACTCGAGTGTATTTCAGTTTGGGGGGTTTAGATCCGTAAAGCGTTTAAAACGCATGCTCAGTCGCCCAAAAGTTGCTTGCTGATGGAATGACCATCCTTCCTCCACCTTTCGTCCAAGTTCAGGGGATTGACGCGGGCCGGATGGGGGAGGGATACAGGGCGGGACGCGAGGGCAGACCACACGGACGACCAGTTTTCCACCAAGTCCTCGTCAATTCCAGTTTAAAACAGAAGTAGCCCAACAGCTCCACAGTGTGAAATGCAGGGGATTCAAAAAGGCCAATCAGCATTTGTACCACTCTATCACTATTTGTAAACTATTCATGTTCACAAAAAAAGGGGGGAGGGAGGAAAGACAAACAATGGAGAGAGATGGGGGAGGGGGGGGGAAACAAATCCTCCTTTTGGTGATTGTGTGTGACCTCATTTGTGATGGGCCAGAATTGTTCTGTGAAGTTTCACTAGTTGAAAAGCTCTCTGCTGCATCGTTTACCTGGCTCCAGTTCCATGTACTGTCACACAGTGTAATTTATAATCCTAATAAAAACTGGCTGTTCCTAGGGCTGCAGCAAACTCGCTCCTCAATATTTTAAATTGCAGCTTTCTTTTTTTTTAACCTTGGAAAAAATAGAGGTGACCATCAACTGCAATGCACAAAGCACAAACGACTGGCCCTTCGGATTGCTCCTCGCATATGCCACGTTCTTTCTGCCTACTGTGGACTCAAAACCCCCACCCGTTAATCCCCTTCACGCAGGTTTTGTATCAACACTCCTTGATTCCCCAGTGACAAGCAAGCAAATCTACAGAATTCATCCATCCCTATATCTCCACTCTCACTCAGGCCTCCAGGCAATGTTAACATAGGAAATAGGAGCAGGAGTAGGCCCTTCGAGCCTGCTCCACTATTCAATAAGAGCATAGCTGATTTTCTACCTCAACTCCATCTTCCCTGTAACCCTTGATTCCCTTAGTATCCAAAAATCTTATCGATCTCTGTCTTGAATATACTCAATGAGCAGCCACCACCCTCTGAGGTAGAGAATTCCAAAGATTCAAACCCTCTGCGTGAAAAAAATTCTCCTCAACTCAGTCCTAATTGGCCAACCCCTTATTCTAAGACTATAACCGAGTTCTAGACTCCCCAGCCAGTGGAAACATCCTCCCAGCATCTACCCTGTCAAGCCCTGTAAGAATTTTATGTTTCAATGAGATCACCTCTCATTCTTCAAAACTCTTGGGAATACAGGCCTAGTCTACTCAATCTCTCCTCATAGGACAATCCCACCATCCCAGGAATCAGGCTGGTGCACCTCTGTTGCACTCCCTCTAAGGCAAGTATATCCTTTTGGAGACCAAAACTGTACACAGTACTGCAGGTGTGGTCTCACCAAGGCCCTATATAATTGCACTAGGACTTCTTTACTCTTGTACTCCAATCCTTTTGTAATAAAGGCTAACACATTCTTCCCCCAGCAGCTGTCTACTGTGGGAATATCTGATTATCCCAGCCTCAACTTATCCCTATAACCCAGAATCATATTTCCAACCAGGAATTCATCCAGTTCCTTTTTAGAGGAGTTGACAGCCTCAGCCTCCTATTGTTTCTTAGGAGTCTGTCCGGCACATGTTACTTGGCAAGGAGGTAGCAAGTGTTTTGAAGTTGACTTGAAGCTTGTTCATTTTGACCCCATGCCCTCTAGTACAGTGCTCACTCTTGAGCCACACAGCCTGCCTACTTCTACATCATCTGTCTCTCCAACCCAAGACCTTTTACTGCCTAAAATGAGCTAAGTCCTGTCTGTCTTTTCGTGACTTGAGTCCCAGAATCATTCTCGCGCAAAAGCAAAACACTGCGGATGCTGGAAATCTGAAACAAAAACAAAATGGTGAAAAACACTCTGCAGGTCAGGCAGCATCTGTGGAGAGAGACACCGAGTTAATGTTGCAGGCCGATAACCTATCATCAGTCCCAACAGTTCTGATGAAAGGTCGTTGACCTGAAACGTTATCTGTTTCTCTCCACAGATGCTGCCTGACCTGCTGAGTGGTCTACTAGTCTTTTATTCGCATGAATATAGAAGATTAAGGGGTGATCTAATCGAGGTATTTAAGTTGATTAAAGGATTTGATGGGGTCGAGCGAGAAATGATTTCCTCTGGCGGGAGAGTCCAGGACAAGGGGGCAGAACCTTCAAATTAGAGCTAGGCCGTACAGGGGTGATGTCAGGAAGCACTTCTTCACACAAAGGGTAGTGGAAATCTGGAACTCTCTTCCGCAAAAAGCTGTTGAGGCTGGGGGTCAAATGAAAATGTCAAAACTGAGATTGATTTTATTAGGCGAGGGTATTCAGGGTTATGGAACCCAGGTGGGTAGATGGAGTTAAGATGCAGATCAGCCGTGATCTAATTGAATGGCAGAACAGGCTCGAGGGGCTGAATGGCCTCCTCCTGTTGCTATGAGTGTTTTCCAGCATTTTCTGTGTTTTTTATCCTAGAATCATTCTCCTCTCCTTCCAATGCATCTGTCCTTTTGAAAATAGGATTTCCAAAGCTGCAAGCAGTGTTCCAAAAGACGGGTTGCATTGAATAGTACATGCTGTCGAACTTGTATGTGGATGAACTCTGCTGTCTGCCGGAGGTTAAAATGTTTAAATCAAGGCACTTTTTATTGGTCTGAACTTTTTATTTAGATTTTGCAAAAAAAATAGTTGTTGGCGATTTGTATGGGAGAGTGCCACTCTCTGATATTTGGATGTGTGCTGAACGGGAAAAGTATTCAGTTGACGTGTTTTACGGATTTAAAAAAAAATCATCATCCAGCATCACACTCGTTCCACAGTGTAAGCATATCTCCCTCGCGGAGCAGTCCTTTCACATTTAGGCCGATGTTCCATGGAGCAACCATACGTGGGCGGTACCTTATCTGAAGGGGTAGAAGAGGGACTTCAGTAATCCTCAGCAGGCCAGGTAGCATCCGTGGAGAGAGAAACAGAGTTAACGTTTCAGGTCGAAGACCTTTTCGTCAGAACTTGAAAAAAGCAGGAAATGAAATAGATTTAAAGCAAGTATAAAGCTGGGAAAAGAGGGAGGAGATGAAAGAACAAAAGGGAAGGTCAGTGGTGGGATAGAAAGCAGGAGAGATTAAGAGACATTAAGATAATCAAGGCAAGAGGAGGTGTTAATGTGACCGGTTGAGGCTAAATGAAGTGTGAAATGCACTGGCAGAATGAAGGACAGCTGCCAGCTTCTGGGAGGGGGAAAAAAAGGGTGGATGAAAAAACAAAATAAAAAATATATAAATGTGATAGGGGCCGAGGTTATGATCTGAAATTGTTGAACTCAATTCTGCCAGCGCATCTCTCTCTCCATCTAGCCTCAACCTGTCACATTAACACCTCCTCTTGCCTTGATTATCTCTTAATGTCTCTTAATCTCTCCTGCTTTCTATCCCACTACTGACCTTCCCTTTTGTTCTTTCATCCCCTCCCCCTTTGCCCAGCTTTATCCTTGCTTTAAATCTATTTCATTTCCTGCTTTTTTCCAGTTCTGACGAAAGGTCTTCGACCTGATACGTTAACTCTGTTTCTCTCTCCACGGATGCTGCCTGGCCTGCTGAGTTTTTCCAGCGTTTTCTGTTGTTTCGGATTTCCAGCATCCGCAGTATTTTGCTATCACTTCAGTAATCCTGCTGGATTCCAGCTGGACTTTCCGTTTGGAATTTTTGAGAAAAGCTGTGAACTCCTTGGAAGCCGAAACCCAACTGATGGTGCGTTTTGTTGACTTGGGGTGACAACCAACTATCCCTGATTTGTTCCACCTCCCTCGTGTACTGAATAGCCCATCGGCCAAAGGGGGCACAGAATAACTGCAGGGTCAATGTCCTGAAGAGCTTTGTGCCGTGAGCTAGCTGTGTGGGTGGATGGACTGCTTTGATACTGATACAAAAGCAAAATACTGCGGATGCTGGAAATCTGAAATAAAAACAGAAAATGCTGGAATTACTCAGCAGGTCAGGCAGCATCTGTGGAGAGAGAAACAGAGTTAACGTTTCAGGTCGATAACCCTTCGTCAGAACTGGAAAAAGTTGGAGATGTAAAAGGTTTTTAAGCAAGTGGCAGGGAGAGGGAGGAGGGGAGGAAAGAACAAAAGGGAAGGTCTGTGATGGGATGGAAGGCAGGAGAGATTAAGAGACAAAAGGGATGATGGTGTAAGGCAAAAGGAGATGGTAATGGGACAAGTTAAGAAACAAAAGATGAATCAAGATGAAGTGTGAATGGCAATGGCAGAATGATCGACAGCTGCCATGTGGGGGGAAAAAAATAGGGGCCAAGGTTATGGTCTGAAATTGTTGAACTCTATGTTGAGTCCAGAAGGTTGTAAAGTGCCTAATCAAAAGATGAGGTGCTGTTCCTCGAGCGAATGTTGATACTGAGCCTCCCTCGTTTCCGGTTGGCAGCTGTTGGTTGTGTTGCACCAGGTAAATGTTTGTATGTTTTGGCTCGGTACAGCTGCTGCTATAGCTTTTGGCACTCCAACCCTTTCTGTTGCCCACCTGCTGCAGGAGGATGCACAGCTTGTGCGTGCCAACTGCAGAGCGTTCACAATCCAGTTTTGTTTTGTTTTTTTTAAAAGCATTGAGAAAAATCATAGAAAGTAAATTCCATCTTTTCTAAAGATAGACTTGCATTTATACACAGTGTCTTTCACGACCTCAGGATGTCCCAAAGCGCTTTACAGCCAATGAAGTACCTTTTTGAAGTGTAGTCACTGTTGTAATGTAGGAAACGCGGCAGCCAATTTGCGCGCAGCAAGCTCCCACAAACAGCAATGCGATAAATGACCAGATAATCTGGGTTTTAAGTGATGTTGATGGAGGCATAAATATCGGCAGAGACACGGGGGCAAATTCCCCTGCTTTTCGTCGAAATAGTGGCGTGAGATCTTTTTACGTCCACCTGAGAGGGCACACAGGCCCGCGGTTTAATGTCCTATTCGACACCTCCGACAGCGCAGCACTGCCTTAGTACTGCAACTGGGAGTGTCGGCCTAGATTTTGTGCTCAAGTCTCTGGTATGGGGTATTCGATAAGGTGCCACATAAAAGGTTGTTACATTACCTCCAATCCCATGAGCCCTTATCTTATGTATCAGCATGGATAGAGGATTGGTTAATGGATAGAAAGCAGAGAGTTGGGATGAACGGGTCATTTTCAGGTTGGTAGGCTGCAACTAGTGGGGTGCCGTAAGAAAGAGAGACTTGCATTAAAATAGCGCCTTTCACGACCAGATAATCTGTTTTTGTTGTGTTGATTGAGGGATAAATATTGGCCAGGACACCAGGGAGAACTCCCCTGCTCTTCGAAATAGTGCCATGGGATCTTTTACGTCCACCTGAGAGAGCAGACGGGGCCTCGGTTTAACGTCTCATCCGAAAGACAGCACCTCCGACAGTGCAGCACTCCCTCAGTACTGCACTGGGCGTGTCCGCCTAGATTTATGTGCTCAAGTCCCTGGAGTGGGACTATGAACCCACAGCCTTCTGACTCAGGCAAGTGTGCTACCAACTGAGCCACTGCTGACACTGCAAGGATCAGTGCTTGGGCCTCAGCTATTTACAATCTATATTAATGACTTAGATAAAGGGACAGGGTGTAAAGTATCCACGTTTGCTGATGATACAAAGCTAGGTGGGACAGTAAGCTGTGAGGAGGACACAAAAGCCTGTAAAGGGATATAGACAGGTTAAATGAGTGGGCAATAAGGTGGCAGATGGAGTATAATGTGGGGAAATGTGAGGGTATTCACTTTGGTAGGAAGAATAGAAAAACAATCTTTTTTAAATGGGGAGATACTATTAAATGTTGGGGTTCAGAGAGATTTAGGTGTCCTCGTACAGGAAACAGTTAACATGCAGGTACAGCAAGCAATTAGGAAGGCAAATGGCACATTGGCCTTTATTACTAGGGATTTAGAGTGCAAGAGTAAGGAAGTCTTGCTACAATTGTGCAGGGCTTTGGTGAGACCACACCTGGAGTACTGTACAGTTTTTGTCTCCTTATCTAAGGAAGGATATACTTGCCTTCGAGGCGGTTCAACGAAGGTTCACTAGATTGATTCCTGGGATGAGAGGGTTGACCTTTGAGGAGAGATTGAGCAGATTGGGACTATACTCTTTGGAATTTAGAAGAATGAGAGGAGATCTCATTGAAACATATAAGATTCTGAAGGGGGTTGACAGGGTAGATGCTAAGAGATTGTTTCCCCTGGCTGGAGAGTCGAGAACTAGGGGTCACAGTCTCAGGATAAGGGGTCGGCCATTTAAGACTAAGACGAGGAGGAATTTCTTCACTCAGAGGGCTGTGAATCTTTGGAATTCTCTGCCCCAAAGGGCTGTGGATGCTGAGTCATTGAGTATATTCAAGGGAGAGAGAGAGAGAGAGAGAGATATTGGACTCTGAGGAAATCAAGGGATATGGGGATAGTGCAGGAAAGTGGTGTTGAGGTCGAAGATCAGCCATGATATTACTGAATGGTGGAGCAGGCTCGAGGGGCACTATGGCCTACTCCTGCTCCGAATTCTTATGTTCTGTTCTTATGAACCCGCAACCTTCTGCCTGAGAGGCGAGTGTGCTACCCACTGAGCCGTGGCTAACACATCACCACCCACCAGATTTCATCTTTACTCCCCACTTACAACTGTGGGCAGGATAGTGAGGTGCTACGCTACTGGCTGGGCCTCTGTTGCAGTGCACAGCTTGTCGAGAAATCGCAGGCGCACTTCGTGACTGCTTGCTGTGCATCGACATCAATGGAAAATCGGGCGGCCTCAATCCTCGGGGGAAACATACTCTTGCAACGTGTCATGGTCCCAATGGCTCGGTTGCTAAACACGCTGGCCGGTGTGGAATTGAACCATGCCGTCCAAGATGGTCCTAGGTTTGGACTTTGAGCTGATGAATTGATGTCAACGGGGGTGGTATTTGTGGTGCCAACCCTGCACTGTATATGTAGATTGGGGGGAGGAGGGAGAAATCAGCCAGGGTTCCTACTACTAATCACCATCCAGTTTTATTTTGTTGGGTTGTTTAGGTGTGGATATTTGCGCCACAGCACAAAGGTGATGAAAGGTATTCCTGAGCTGGTCATCAATCATCTGCACTACCGTCGCATCTACCTGTACGCAGCTCATTGATTCATCTAGGTTCCTCAAATCCGCAGTGCATGAACAACACGCATTTATATAGCACCTTTTAATGTTGCAAAGCATCCCACGGCGCTTCACAGGAACGTTATCAAACAAAATTTGACACCGAACCACATGAGCTATTAGGACAGGTGGCCAAAAGCTTGATTGAAGAGGTCGGTTTTAAGGAACATCTTGGAAGGAGGAGGGAGGGGTTTAGGGAGGGAATTACAGAGCTTGGGGCCCAGGCAGCTGAAGGCACGGCCGCCAATGGTGAAAATCGGGGAGGCACAAGAGGTCAGAATTGGAGGAGCGCAGAGATCTTGAAGGGTTGTAGGGCTGGAGGAAATTAGAGATAGGGACGGGGCGAGGCCATGGAGGGATTTGAAAACAAGGATGAGGATTTTAAAATCGAGGCGTTGCCAGATATATAAGGGTGTGTGTGCCCCCTGGGATGCTACATCAAACATGTGTAGAATCTGCCTTTTTGAAGAGAGGCTTTGAGCTAGACGGTGCTGGGCCTAGATTTTGTTCCAGCCTCACGCCGTTTCACCCTTTCAGCTTGAAAGCTATTTAGAAAGCCTGGCTACCGATGGTTCTAATGCTTCATCAGTGGTGTGGTAATGGAGTACAGACACAAGGTAGGGACTTAGTCCCATCCTCTGTGCAAAGCAGCGATGTATTTTTGATGATGGTGCCATTTGAACATGACTATTGCATCTTGCAGGTGCCAAACTACACGGGACAGGATTACGTGTATACGTAATAGTTGAACTGCATTCAAAGAATGATGGAAGTAGCTCTTATTTGGCAACGGTAGTGTGTATTTGAGCCCCTGCAGACTGATCCCTGGTCTGTGCTGAGTTAGCTGATCAAGGCTAGAACATCTGAAGGGGGGGATGGGGTGACACCGAGCCACATGAGAGATTAGGACAGATGACCAAAAGCTTGGTCGAAGAGGTAGGTTTTAAGCAGTGTCTTATGGGAGGAGAGGCAGAGAGGTTTAGGGAGGGAATTCCAGAGCTTGGACCCTTGGCAGCTGAAGGCACGGCCGCCAATGGTGGGGCGATGGAAAATCGGGGGGATTTGCAAGAGGCCAGAATTGGAGGAGCACAGAATCTCTGGAGGGTTGTAGGGCTGGAGGAAGTTAGAGATAGGTAATCCAACATCGAATACCAGCCAAGGAAAAATATTTCCAGATTGAGGAAGGAACTAAATCAAACATGGAGTGTTGAAGAAAGGGGGGGAAAAATCATCAAATTGTATATATGTACATCTGTGTGCGATATATGTATATACACGTGCATATGTGGTTGACTCTTAACTGCGCTCTGAAATGGCCTAGCAAAGCCACTCAAGGGCAATTAGGGATGGGCAATAAATGCTGGCCTTGCCAGCGATGCCCACATCCTGTGAACGAATAAAAAATAAATATATACACACACAAATATGTGCGTGTGTCTAAAAGGGGAAGGGGTTGTTCCTGGATCTTCATTTGTATAATACATTACAATTTTGGGTTACAGCTGTTGCTTTGGCATCTGTAACTTGACAACCTAATGCAAATACTCCCCATCCATGACACCATCCAACACCTGTTCACACTGCTTCAAATACCATCAACTCGTTGAAAGCATTTTCCCTCCTTCAATCTCCCACGGCCTTTATCGCAAGGGGAGCTGGAATACAAACCGAGAAGAAGCTATGCTTCAGTTGTACAGAGCTCTGGTTAGACCCTATCTGAGGCATTGCGTTCAGTTCTGGCCACCGCATCGCAGGAAGGATGTATTGGCCTTGAAGCAGGTGCAGCGCAGATTCACCAGCATGAGAGCGGGGCTTAGAGGCTTCAATTACGAGGACAGGTTGCATGCATGAGGGTTGTAGTCCCTTAAGTTTAGAAGATTGAGGGGTGATCTGGTCCAGCTGTTTAAAATGAGAGGAAAGGATTCGATAGAGTAGATCCAGAGAAACTACTTCCTCTGGTGGGGAAATCAAAAGCAAGGGGGGCACGACTTTAAAATTGAAGCGAGGCCGTTCGGGAGTGAAATCAGGAGACACTTTTTGCACAAAGGGTAGTGGAAACTTGGAACTCTCTTTCCCCCAATAGGCTGTGAATGGGGGTCAATTCAAATTTTCAAAGACTGTGATCGATAGATTTTTTGATGGTTAAGGGTATCCAGGTATATGGTGCAAAGGCGGGTAAATAAAATTGATGTGCAGGTCTGACTGAATAACGTAACAGGCTCAAGGGGCTGAATGACTTCCTCCTGTTCCCATCTACATGCAAAAAATTTTGCACGGGAGGTGAATTTTAGATTATTTCACTCATCACCGAGCCATGTACGAGTTCTTCTGATTCCTGTACCTGGAGGGTTATAGCTCACACTGAGGAAGAACGCAACATAATACAAGGAGACATTAGAAAACTTGCAGACTGGGCAGTTAAGTGGCAAATGAACTTTAACGTAGATATGTGTGAGGTGATGCACTTTGGTAGGAAAAATAGAAACATTACCTACACCTTAGAAGATAAACTAAATGGGATAGTAGAGCAAAGGGATCTAGGGATACTGGTGAATAAAGCATTAAAAGCAGCATCGCAGGTCAGCAAAGCAATTCAAATACTAACAAAGCACTGGGATTTATTTCTAGGGGAATAGAATTCAAAAATAGTGAAGTTATGCTAACCTTGTATAGGACCCTGGTCAGACCGCACTTGGAGAACTCTGCACAGTTCTGGTCACCAAAAAGGACAGAGAAGCACTGGAGAAAGTGCAAAAAAGATTTACAAGGATGGTACCAGAACTGAGAGATTACAGCTATTGGGAAAGATTGAACAATTTGGGGCCTTTTTTCCTTAGAAAAGTGAAAACTTAAAGGCGACCTGATCGAGGTCTGTAAAATTATGAAATAACAGCAGAAAATGCTGGAAACACTCAGCAGGTCAGGCAGCATCCGTGGAGAGAGAAACCAGAGTTAACGTTTCAGGTCTGGGACCCTTCGTCAGAACTGGAAAAAGTTAGAGATGTAACAGGTGCAAGAGGCAGGGAAAGGGGGAGGGGAGAAAAGAACAAAAGGAGCGGTCTGTGATAGGGTGGAAGGCAGGAGAGATTAAATATTGCAAATGGGGGATGGCAGAATCATCAACAGCTGCCATCTGAAAAAATAGGGGCAGAGGTTATCGTCTTCTGGACTCAACATTGAGTTCAACAATTTCAGACCATAACCTCTGCCCCTATTTTTTCACATGGCAGCTGTTGATGATTCTGCCATCCCCCATTTGCAACATTTAATCTCTCCTGCCTTCCACCCTATCACAGACCGCTCTTTTTGATCGTTCTTCCCCTCCCCCTTTCCCTGCCTCTGCACCTGCTTAAAACCTGTTGCATCTCCAACTTTTTCCAGTTCTGACGAAGGGTCCCAGAGCTGAAACGTTAACTCTTGTTTCTCTCGCCACGGATGCTGGCCTGGCCTGCTGAGTGTTTCCAGCGTTTTCTGTTATTTCCGATTTCCAGCATCCGCAGTATTTTGCTATTGCTTTAAAAAATTATGAATGGGTTGGACAGGGTAGGTGTGGCGAGAATGTTTCCACTTGTGGGAGAATCCAGAACTAGGGGCAATTAATACAAGGTGGTTACTAATAAATCCAATAGGGGAATAAGGAGAAATTTCTTTAGAATGTGGAACTCGCTACCACAGGAAGTGGTTGAGGTGAATAGCTTCGATGCTTTCAAAAGGAAACTAGATGAGTACATGAGAGAAAGGGGAATAGGAAGATATGCTGAAAGGCTGAGATGAGGTAGATGGAATGGGAGGTGACTCGTGTGGAGCATAAACACCAGCACAGACTAGTTGGGCCGAACGGCCTGTTTCTGTGCTGAATGATCAGCCATGATCGTATTGAATGGTGGAGCAGGCTCGACGGGCCGAATGGCCTACTCCTGCTCCTAGATTCTATGTTTCTATGAATATTCTATGTAATTCTATTAATTGCACAGCCATAACCCAAGCCTGAAGAGAAGGCCCCAAGATGTACGTGTAGATTGGCTGCACATTACTTAAATTAATCTGTGAAAATGTGAATAATTTCTTAACAGTTAAACATATTTTAACGGTTCTGTGACCTGGCTTTGAAACCAGCTCAGACTAATGTAATAAGAGATTTCCCTCTGTTAGCGATGCAGGCCCTAATGAGTTTGCGCAGTCTCAGTACAAAACAATTTGGCACATAATCAGTAACATTCATACTGTGCAAAATGTGAGGGGTGGGGGGAAGGAATCTACACTGGAGCAGTAGCAGATGTCTGTGCAGCTGGAGTTAGATAAATTGTTAAAAGGAGCTTCACTTGTCGTGGGAATGCTGAACATTGAGAAATATTCCATTCCTCAGCAATAAGGAAAAATTTGCAGGGCTATGGGGAAAGGGCAGTGGGACTAATTGGATAGCTCGTTCAGAGAGCTGGCACAAGCACGATGGGCCGAATGGCGGCCTCCTGTCCTGTCTCATTCTATGACCAACATCTCTCACCTCAATGGAATGTGGCCATTGTTTCCTTAACAATGCTGGGCCAGTCTGCTTCGACTAAATTGTATTTAACTTCCTCAAACTTCTAATTGCAAACTTTCAGAGATAGTTGAGTAGATGCTGAGGGACAAGGTGTGGGCGAAATAGAAGGGGGGGAAAATGGAGGAGGTAGTAGCTGAGACTTTCTGGCCTCCTTCGCTTAAGGTGAATCTTCTATGGCACTTCCACCGGCCGTGCAATCGCTGGCTGTGCTTATGTCCTCAAAGCTATTTAAATACAGGAGATGGGATACGTAGGAACAGGAGGCTGCCGTTCAGCCCTTCAATTAGATTGTGGCTGATCTGTACCTCGACTCCATTAGAGCATTTGATCCATGTTCATTCATACCCTTACCCAAAATCTGTCGGTCTGCCTTGAAATCGAGGGTACTTGCCACTGCCGGGCAGCCACGTCAGCCTGGGACTGGCATCGTGCGGGGTACGAAAGTTTCGAAGCTCCTCTTTGGCCTCTGCGAGGCTGGGTTCTGCAAATGTTGGCACAGTGTCTAGCTTCCTAAAAAAAAAAAACGTTGTTGCCCCTCCTGTTGCCAACCCTTAATCATTGGGATGTTTGTGCCCACATTGGGAGCAACACAGCTCATGGCATCTGAGGTTTAATTAACTGGTATAAGAGAAACACTTTAAGCCACCGGGCATGTGGGCTGTGATTTTGTTCTCGTCTAGTTGTGTTTGGGGGTGTGTGTGTGTAAATGTGTGCATGTGTGAGTGAGTGCGTGTAAGTATTTTTTTTATTCGTTCTTGGGATGTGGGCGGCACTGGCAAGGCCAGTATTTATTGCCCATCCCTAGTTGCCCTTGAGAAGGTGGTGGTGAGCCGCCGCCTTGAACCGCTGCAGTCCGTGTGGTGAAGGTACTCCCACAGGGCTGTTAGGGAGGGAGTTCCAGGATTTTGACCCAGCAACGATGAAGGATCGGCGATATATTTCTAAGTCAGGATGGTGTGTGACTTGGAGGTGATGGTGTCCCATGCGCCTGCTGCCCTTATCCTTCTAGGTGGAAGAGGTCGCGGGTTTGGAAGGTGCTGCCGAAGAAGGCTTGGTGTGTTGCTGCAGTGCATCTTGTAGATGGTACACACTGCAGCCACGGTACACCAGTGGTGGAGGGAGTGAATGTTTAAGGTGGTGGATGGGTAGCCAATCAAGCGGGCTGCTTTGTCCTGGATGGTGTCGAGCTTCTTGTGTTGTTGGAGCTGCACTCATCCAGGCAAGTGGAGAGTATTCCATCACACTCCTGACTTGTAGATGGCAGAAAGGCTTTGGGGAATCAGGAGGTGAAGTCACAAGTATGTGTGTAAATTAGTGCATGTAAGTATGTGTGTGCGTGTGTATAAATAAGTGTGTAAGTATGTACATTTAAGTCTTCGTGTGTGTGTGTGTGTATAAATAAGTGTGTGAATGTGTGTAAGTGATAAAGACATTGGACGTGACGTGGCTTCGCTGAATGGGATGTGCCAGCCTCCCTCTCGCAGCTGTGCTGCCAAGTACAAGTGATCTGACCATCGGGGAACCACTGCATCACAGACCTGTGGATGTGGATGTACGACTCTGCCAGGAGATTAAGGCTAAACCCCGGGGACTGATCCTGCACAATTTATACTCTGCCAATTGGAAAGTCAGCCCCAAACAGAGTAAAGGAACAGGTCAGGAATAAATTATAAATGTGAAATAAAAACACCGTCTGATCTGACTAATTGAAGTTCCCTAATTGATAGAGATTGATTGCTATGATTAGTCAGCTAATCCATTACAACAACTTGTATTTATACAGCTCATTTAACATAGTGTAAACGTCCCAAGGCGCCTCACAGGAGCGATTATCAAACAAAAATTGACACCGAGCCACATAGAGATATTAGGGCAGGTGACCAAAAGCTTGGTCAAAGAGGTAGGTTTTAAGGAGCGTCTTAAAGGAGGAAAGAGAGGTAGCGAGGCGGAGAGGTTTAGGCAGGGAATTCCACAGCTTAGGGCCTCGGCAACAGAAGGCACTGCCAGCAATGGTGGAACAATGAAAATCGGGGACGCGGAAGAGGCTAGAATTGGAGTCATGTGACTACCAGGATGGTAGAAGGTGAGCTAGATGGACCATTTCCATCTAGCAAGTCCTCTGTCTCTCACACACATGCAAAAACTACATTATATACACACACACACACACACACACACTATCACATACATTCAATCAACAAATGCACAGGTTTGTATATATAAAATATCTTCCCTGTGGCTCCACGGAGTGAGCACACTATGATCAGTTATGTGGACAGATTGGAGAAGCTAGGCTTGTTCTCCTCAGAGCAGAGAAGGTTGAGGGGAGACCTAATAGAGTTGTTCCAAATTAGGAGGTGACTTGGTAGAGAAAGTAGAGAGAAATTGTTTCCTCTGGCAAGTGGGTCGGTAACCAGAGGTCACAGAGTTAAAAATAAGCGACAAAAGAACTAGAGGGGAAATGAGGAGAATTTTTTCCACACAGAGGTTTGTTAAGATCTGGATCGCACTACCTGAAAGGGTGCTGGAATCGGATTCAGTAGGAACATTCAAAAGGCAATTGGACATGTACTGGAAGAGGACTAATTTGCAGGGTTACGAGGTAAAAGCAGGGGGGAGTGGGACTACATTGGACTGCTCTTTCAAAGAGCCAGCAAAGGCACGATGGGCCGAATGGCCTCCCTCTGTGCTGTATGATTCTATGATGCGAGTCTCCCTCAGTTCTGGTCCGAGATGGTTCATGTGCGTCGATCCCATGTTGTGGCTCCAATTAGTACACTGAGGTTTTGGCCCTGTTCCTAGTTTCCTGTGTGGTTTACAAATACGCTCTGAAGGTTAACCTGAAAGCATCCCCTCAAAATAGCACAAGCTCCACCCGAACACAGCCTGAAGCTCATCTGTCTACCCTCATCCAGCACAAGACTGACTTGTTAAGGGCTCGTTACACCTCAGCGATTTCCCTGGGAGCCTGTCACAGGCCAGGTCCACCCAAACCTGCTTAACCCGATATGGAAACAAAAGACAAGTTAACGTTTAGAGTGGGGGGGCCTCTCAGTAGCATTATGCCTGAAATGAAAGAATAGTAGTCAGGAGCAACTCTTATCACCAAATATTTTTGTTTTAATCTATTTATTGTGAGCTGTCAGTTCTTGTGCTGGTTAATATATTATTGTCACATTACCTTTATACAGACAGTGGCATTCAACTGCATAAATGCCAAGGTTACACTGACACCATCACGTCACCCTGCTCCTGAACGGTTTTGATAAGAGTAAATAAGGAGAAACTGTTTCCACTGCCAGGAGAGGACACACAGGTCTAAAGGTGATTGGCAAAAGAACCAGAGGCGAAATGCGGAAAAAATAATTTACGCCGCTGCCCGAAACACTGCCCGAGGCAGATTCAACAATAACTTTCAAAAGAGAATTGGATAAATACCTGAAGGGGTAAATTTTGCAGGGCTATGGGGAAAGAGTAGTGGGGAGTGGCGCGAATTGGACAGCCCCTTTAAAGAGCCGGCACAGGCACAGGCACAATGGCCTCCTTCTGTGCTGTATCATTCTGTGATTCCTCTGCCTGGTTAAAACCATCCTCACTCCCACCTCTACACCTGAATCTTTCACTGGTCACACTAGATGCAATGGAGCTGCTTAGGTGAGTGCATTCCTTATACTCGCCTGATCTCCATCCCTCCAAACAAATGTCATTGGGCACGGTAGCATAGCGATAGTGTTACTAGACTAGTAAGCCTGCACTAATGATCCGGAGATCAAGGGTTCAAATCTCACCCCGGCAGCTGGGAATTTAAATTCAGTTATAAATCTGGAATAAAAAGCTAGTATCAGTAATGTTCAACCATGTAACTACCGGATTGTCGTAAAAACCCATCTGGTTCACTAATCCAGTTTTGGGATGGAAATCTGCTGCCCTTACCCGCTCTGGCCTATATGTGACTCCAAACCCACAGCAATGTGGTTGACTCTTAACTGAAATAGCCTAGCAAGCCACTCAGTTGTATTCACGAAGGCTTGCCAGTGACGCCCACCTCCCGAGAATGAATTAAAAACATTTTTCTTGTGCTTCAGTACAGTTTAGTGGTCTCTCTCGCACTCTCATCGCTGAATAAAATCCAACAGCTCTTTACACCAGGCCAATGGCAGCATCACCGGCCAACCAGTGGCGAAACCCCGGCCAACGACTCTTTGAGTCGACCGCATGGCGGGAGGGGGGGGCGGTGACGAGGGTGACACCAGATAGCGAGCAGGACTGACAACCCTGGCTGAATTTGTTTCTCCCAAAACAGCCCGAGAACCAGAGAGGTTTACAGAATAGAAGGAGGCCTTTCGGCCCATTGTACCAGTGCTATGGCAATTCGTAAAACTAATCCCACTTACTCACTCTCCGTAGTCCTGTCTCTTTCTCTGCTTCAAATATTTATCCACTTTTCCCTTAAAAGATGCAACCGTCTCTGCCGCAACCACTCCGTGGCAGAACATGCCAACACTCCAACAACCCTGCATTAGAGTTAGAACAGATGTCTGCTCAGTGTCTTGGTAGCGATTTGAAATAAATGACCGCTGGTCATAGAACTAGCGGGTGTAATTCGAGCGAGGCCGTTTAGGAAGCACTTCTTCACACAAAGCGTTAGTGGAAATCTGGAACTCTCTCTCCCCCAAAAAGCTGTTGAGGCTGGCGGGGGGGGGGGCGGTCAAATGAAAATTTCAAGACTGAGATTGAAATTTTGTTAGGCGAGGGTACTAAGGGTTACGGAACCAAGGCGGGTAAGATGGAGTTAAGATACAGATCAGTCATGATCTAATTGAATGGCGGAACAGGCTGGAGGGGCTGAATGGCCTCCTTCTGCTCCTAGGACGTCCTATGTGACTTCTCAATGAGAAGAAACAGTTTATCCTATTCAACACTTCATAATTTAAAAACACTCCACTTAATCTTGTTTTAGTCTTTGCTGCACCAGCGGAAATGCTTGCCACTGTCTCAAGTCTCTCCTCATAAATACTGCTCCCCCCCCGCGCTCCCCGAGATCAGCTGGCTTAGTACAGACTGAAGATAGAACCCAGGTCCCACTTGGTCTGTCCCGTTCAGCACCCCTCACCCAATGTGTATTTACTCACTTCTCTTTATATTAAAATCAGAATAAAATATTACCAATTAATGTGCCACCACATTCCCTAACCTGAGTAAGGAAGACCTTTACAGACAGTGCTCTGCGCCCCCTCCCCCCCTCACAAACTTTCAACCCGACATTGCAGAGTTAGTGGTTTAATTGATTCCAAAATAGCTTCACAGTCTTGGGTTGCCAACCCTCCCAGGATTGCCCTGGAGTCTCCAGGAATGGAAGGTTCATCTACTGGGACACTGCGGCGAGCAACACCCGGGAGAAAAAAAATCACAGGGGCGTTGAAACATGCTGTCTTATTTCTTTGAACACTTTCATTTATGAGTTATAAAAAATATTGGCGGTAGGGGGAATAAAGGCGATTTGACCGGGCGGCTGGTCACGCTATGAAACCTCCAGGAATCGGTCCAACCAGAGTTGGCAACCCTACTTCACACAAAAGGGATCCCATCACTAATGCAGGCTTTTTTTAATTTAAAAAAAAAAGAATCGTTCCGCCCTAGTCAGGAAACAGCCGGTAATAAATACATCATCGGCACCGTTCTGCCTCACGCCAACAGGTTAGCAGAAAGCCCAGGTGGGGGGGGGAAACGGCCAGGCAGTAAGGGTCAGAGGTGAAAACCCACCCAAACTCCCTCTCATCGTGTCTGGACAATCCGGCTCGGGAGGCACCTGTTATTGGTCCACCCTTTGAATGTACTCTTTTGATACATACCAAATATCTGTAACTCAATAAAACTTTAAAGGAAACTTAACAAATTAAATTAAAATTTGGTAGCCCGGGGGTGACGATGCACTCCAGTCCCCGCGGCGCCCCACCGGTCGTGGAAAAACTCAAGCGTATCGGCGGACACCGCGTGCTCCATCTCCAGGGCCACCCGGGCGCGAACATGGCGCGGAAGAGAGGCAGGCAATCGGGCCGAACGACCGCCCGCTGCCTGGACCAATTAATGGCTTTTTTTTTTAGCCAGGCCCAAGAGCAGTCCTACGAGGAGGTCCTCCGGCCGGCCGCGGGTTTTTGTGAAAAGTGGGCTTAGCAGGGAGTCAGGGTAGAGCAAAGGCCCAAAAATGCGCAGAGAGTCAAATTGAGTCCAGCGCAGGCCCACAGCACACAGAGAGAGACAGAAAGAGCACCTGGGAACTTGCTCCTCATATCCGGGCCTCTCCCTTTGCCGCGCACGCTCTCCAGCCACCGACCGATTGCCGCATCAGGCCCGTCAGCTCCTGTCCACCATATTATCCCTGGAGGCTTCATCTCGCGCGACCTTCCAGCCCCCCAACCGCCGCCCCACGCGCTGCCGCCATTGGCCGCGCGACACATCCCACGACCAATTGGAAAGCGAGAAGACGCGGCCGGGTGCGTGGAAGACAATGGCGGGAGGAGCCGGAGCTGGTGAGCTGGGTGTAAAAACCGCCTGCCGAGTTAGTTTAAAATTAACAGCCCCCCCCTTCCCCCTCCCTCACTCACTCAACACCCACACATTGAAAGGCCTCAGCTCCCGACCGCCCGCGCAGCACATTCACTCCCCGAGCCACTGCAGCGGAAGGCTATATAAGGCGCAAACGACATCACACGAGTGTCACTAGAAAAGATGCGGAGATGCCGGTGTTGGACTGGGGTGGACAAAAGTGAGAAGTCGCACAACACCAGGTTATATAGTCCCAACAGTTTTATTTGAAAGTGATTTCAAATAAAACTGTTGGACTATATAACCTGGTGTTGTGCGACTTCTCACTGAAAAGATTGGCCAAACGCAGGACGGAGGGTTAACCATATACCCCTTTAAGGCAAAAAAAATAAATTCAAATACTCTATATAGCATCCATAAGAGAAAAGTGGCCACTTTAGTCAAAAAGTTTGACTGTAATGGAGAACATTTAAAATAATTTTAGAAAATTGGCGGGGGGGATGGGGGAGCAACACTGGTTTTACGCCTGATTTTACTCTCTGAAGTTACGGAGAGTGAAACCGGCGTTCCACCCGATCCGGTGGAATTCCCGCCCGGAGAGTTGGGTTCTGAAGTCTAAAGGCAGCTTTGGAGTTGCTCCATTCTGTCGTGACAGCTGTGCCAACATCATGTTTTATTAATAATGTCATCATTGGTTTCGGATGAGAGGGGGTTGAACCTCCATTCAATGGGCCCCCGCCCCTGCCCGGACACTATCCAACCTCGCCGGGCTCCGCAGCATTGACGAGCCTGGCCATGGGCTTTATTTCCTCTGTTGCTCTACAATACGCAACTGGGTTGGATGGGATGAGGCGGAGGGAACAGAGTGTCCCCCTCAACTCCGCCCCAGTTCACAAGCAGCGCGGAGCAAATGGTTTAGAAATCTTTACTGCGTTCAGTTTATCATTGGGATCGTTAATACAGTTTCATATAGGTTTTCTTCCTTGTGAATTTTGTGCATTTCAAGGGGATACATTTTAGTGCTGGATCATTCCAGTTTCAGCCACCCAGTGTCAGCACCAGACACTCCCAGGGCAGGTACAGCACGGGGTTAGATACAGAGTAAAGCTCCCTCTACACTGTCAGCACCAGACACTCCCAGGGCAGATACAGCACGGGTTAGATACAGAGTAAAGCTCCCTCTACACTGTCAGCACCAGACACTCCCAGGGCAGATACAGCACGGGTTAGATACAGAGTAAAGCTCCCTCTACACTGTCCCATCAAACGCTCCCAGGGCAGGTACAGCACTGGTTAGATACAGAGTAAAGCTCCCTCTACACTGTCCCATCAAACACTCCCAGGGCAGGTACAGCACGGGTTAGATACAGAGTAAAGCTCCCTCTACACTGTCCCATCAAACACTCCCGGGGCAGGTAAAGCATGGATTAGATACAGAGTAAAGCTCCCTCTACACAGTCCCATCAAACACTCCCAGGGTAGGTACAGCACGGGTTAGATACAGAGTAAAGCTCCCTCTACACTGTCCCATCAAACACTCCCAGGGCAGGTACAGCACTGGTTAGATACAGAGTAAAGCTCCCTCTACACTGTCCCATCAAACACTCCCAGGGCAGGTACAGCACGGGTTAGATACAGAGTAAAGCTCCCTCTACACTGTCCCATCAAACACTCCCGGGGCAGGTAAAGCATGGATTAGATACAGAGTAAAGCTCCCTCTACACAGTCCCATCAAACACTCCCAGGGTAGGTACAGCACGGGTTAGATACAGAGTAAAGCTCCCTCTACACTGTCCCATCAAACACTCCCAGGGCAGGTACAGCATGGGTTAGATACAGAGTAAAGCTCCCTCTACACTGTCCTATCAAACACTCCCAGGGCAGGTACAGCACGGGTTAGATACAGAGTAAAGCTGCCTCTACACTGCCCCATCAAACACTCCCAGGGCAGGTACAGCATGGGTTAGATACAGAGTAAAGCTCCCTCTACACTGTCCTATCAAACACTCCCAGGGTAGGTACAGCACTGGTTAGATACAGAGTAAAGCTCCCTCTACACTGTCCCATCAAACACTCCCAGGGCAGGTACAGCCCGGGTTAGATACAGAGTAAAGCTCCCTCTACACTGTCCCCATCAAACACTCCCAGGGCAGGTACAGCACGGGTTAGATACAGAGTAAAGCTCCCTCTACACTGTCCCATCAAACACTCCCAGGGCAGGTACAGCACGGGTTAGATACAGAGTAAAGCTCCCCCTACACTGTCCCATCAAACACTCCCAGTTGTAACTCTCTCTGATACCCCCATTCCACCACCTTTGCTGATTTTTGTCTGCATTGATTTGGTTTTTTTAATACTTCCACACGTAAGTAGGAAATATGCAGGCAAGACTACACTAAGCCCCTCCATAACATCAGATTTAAAAAGCCAAATCCTATCTCCAACCTTATTTAACACTGATGGGGAAACAGATATATTTCCAGATTCGCACCACATAAAACTATTCACATGATATAATCAAGTGATCAACACTCGATTAGATTCCAGCCTGTAACTCACTCCCAGGTATCCATTATTCCATATATAAACCACCTGAACCCCTCGATTAGATTCCAACCTGTAACTCACACAAAGGTATCCATTATTCTATATATTAACCATCTGAACCCTCAATTAGATTCCAGTCTGTAACTCACTCCCAGGTATCCATTATTCTGTATATAAACCACCTGAACCCCTCAATTAGATTCAATATTTGTCGTATGTATTGTGTCAGTAATTGCATGGGGTCCCCGGGAGTGTGTCAGTAATTGCAGGGGGTCCCCGGCAGTATGTCAGTAATTGCAGGGGGTCCCCGGGAGTGTGCCAGTAATTGCAGGGGGTCCCCGGGAGTGTGTCAGTAATTGCAGGGGGTCCCCGGGAGTGTGTCAGTGATTGCAGGGGGTCCCCGGCAGTGTGTCAGTAATTGCAGGGGGTCCCCGGGAGTGTGTCAGTAATTGCAGGGGGTCCCCGGGAGTGTGTCAGTAATTGCAGGGGGTCCCCGGGAGTGTGTCAGTAATTGCAGGGGGTCCCCGGGAGTGTGTCAGTAATTGCAGGGGGTCCCCTGGAGTGTGTCAGTAATTGCAGTGGGTCCCCGGGAGTGTGTCAGTAATTGCAGGGGGTCCCCGGCAGTGTGTCAGTAATTGCAGGGGGTCCCCGAGAGTGTGTCAGTAATTGCAGGGGGTCCCCGGGAGTGTGTCAGTAATTGCAGGGGGTCCCCGGGAGTGTGTCAGTAATTGCAGGGGGTCCCCGGGAGTGTGTCAGTAATTGCAGGGGGTCCCCGGGAGTGTGTCAGTAATTGCAGGGGGTCCCCGGGAGTGTGTCAGTAATTGCAGGGGGTCCCCTGGAGTGTGTCAGTAATTGCAGTGGGTCCCCGGGAGTGTGTCAGTAATTGCAGGGGGTCCCCGGCAGTGTGTCAGTAATTGCAGGGGGTCCCCGAGAGTGTGTCAGTAATTGCATGGGGTCCCCGGGATTGTGTCAGTAATTGCAGGGGGTCCCCGGGAGTGTGTCAGTAATTCCAGGGGTCCCCGGGAGTGTGTCAGTAATTGCAGGGGGTCCCCGGGAGTGTGTCAGTAATTGCATGGTGTCCCGGGATTGTGTCAGTATTTACAGGGGGTCCCCGGGAGTGTGTCAGTATTTACAGGGGGTCCCCGGGATTGTGTCAGTATTTACAGGGGGTCCCCGGGAGTGTGCCCCTCCAGCCCTCCGATGCTCACCCGCAACCACCCACCCCCACTCCCCCAATCCTCTGATCAGCTGCTCCTGCCCCCGATCCGTCGTCGTCCCCACCCCGCGCTCCTCCAATTGGTCCCGACCACCCCCCCAACCCTTCGTCCCCCCAACAACCCAACCTCCCCCCCCCCCCACCGCACCCGATCCCTCCTTCCCTCCTCTCTGCGGCCTAGTGCCGCAGACCTACCCGCCCACAGCCAGCCAGCCAGCCTTCCGTCTGGCTGACTGCGGGTGGGAATCAGAGGTTTGAAATGCAAATCAGGCCCCGCCGTTAAATTCGGCAGGGCCTGCGGGAATCCCGCTGTCCCGGGTTTCCCAACCGCTTCCGAGCGCCCCCCAACCCCGCTCCCAACCCGCCTCCAGATTAAAACTTCGGCCGAAATGTGCCAGTAGACGAAGCCCCGTCGATCGCTGTAAGTTGACAATTCTGTAAACTCAAGCAGACGATTTCTCGCCACCCACCCCCAACCTGCATTTCCCCTCCCCCTCCTGCCCGCTTGCTCTCCTGAGGGTACGGATTCAGGCTGGGGTACAGTTCCCTCGCGGAGAGCATTCCGCATGGCTGTATCTGATGAGTTCCATGCCCCAAATCGCCAATCTTGGGTAGAACTGAAAGTCAATTACAGGCCCGCATACCGCACCCCTTAAATTCCTAGCACACACCCAGGTGGTAAAATGCATTGTCCTTTCCCCGAACTCCTGTTCTGTTGGTGGGCCCATGTTTTTATCAAGTTGCACCACGCGGAGCTCCCCCACACACATACACGCAGAGCTCCCCCACACACACGCGGAGCTCCCCCCCCCCGCACACGCGGAGCTCCCCCACACACACACACACACGCGGAGCTCCCCCACACACACACGCGGAGCCGTCCCGCACACACACACGCGGAGCTCCCCCACACACACACACACACACACGCGGAGCCGTCCCGCACACACACACGCGGAACTCCCCCACACACACACACACGCGGAGCTCCCCCTCACACACACACGGAGCCGTCCCGCACACACACACGCGGAGCACTCCCCCACACACACAAGCGGAGCTCCCCCACACACACACACACGCGGAGCTCCCCCACACACACACACACACGCGGAGCTCCCCCACACACACACACACACACGCGGAGCTCCCCCACACACACACGCGGAGCTCCCCCACACACACGCGGAGCTCCCCCACACACACGCGGAGCTCCCCCACACACACGCGGAGCTCCCCCACACACACACACACACGCGGAGCCGTCCCGCACACACACACACACACACGCGGAGCACTCCCCCACACACACACACACACACGGAGCTCCCCCACATACACACACACGGAGCCATCCCGCACACACACACGCGGAGCACTCCCCCACACACACGGATCTCCCCCCCCCACACACACACACACACACACACACACACACACACACACACGGAGCCGTCCCGCACACACACACGCGGAGCACTCCCCCACACACACACACGCGGAGCTCCCCCACACACACACAAGCGGAGCTCCCCCACACACACACACACGCGGAGCCATCCCGCACACACACACGCGGAGCACTCCCCCACACACACACACGCGGAGCTCCCCCACACACACACAAGCGGAGCTCCCCCACACACACACACACGCGGAGCCATCCCGCACACACACACGCGGAGCACTCCCCCACACACACGGAGCTCCCCCCCACACACACACACACACACACACGGAGCCGTCCCGCACACACACACGCGGAGCACTCCCCCACACACACACGCGGAGCACTCCCCCACACACACACACGCGGAGCACTCCCCCACACACACACACGCGGAGCTCCCCCACACACACACACGCGGAGCTCCCCCACACACACACACACACACACACACGCGGAGCACTCCCCCACACACACACACACACACACACAAGCGGAGCACTCCCCCACACACACACACAGACGGAGCTCCCCCACACACACACACGGAGCTCCCCCACACACACACACGCGGAGCTGCCCCACACACACACGCGGAGCTCCCCCACACACACACGCGGAGCTCCCCCACACACACACGCGGAGCTCCCCCACACACACACGCGGAGCTCCCCCACACACACACGCGGAGCTCCCCCACACACACACGCGGAGCTCCCCCACACACACACGCGGAGCCGTCCCGCACACACACACGCGGAGCACTCCCCCACACACACACATGCGGAGCTCCCCTACACGCGGAGCTCTCCATCAGTTTAAATGGGGGGGGGACGTTTTTCCTGTCCTGGGGATCCCCTGGACGCAGCGAGTACAGGATGGACTGAGTTAGGACCGCGCGCTCCACCCGCGACGATATTCCCGTACTCCCTGTGTCCTAGCGATACCATAGACCCCCCCCAACCCCGCAGGGCCCAGGAACAGGAAAATCTACCCTGCAAATTAAGATTAATCCCTCGGGAGCCAGGATATCAGGGTCAGCTGAGAGAGATTTACAGAACAAAGACGCAATCTGTTTATCAGCATCCTTGAGTAAATCAGAGCATTCATGAGATTTTGATTTTTTTTTTTTTTAAACACCCTTTGAGTGCTGGGAATTGGAAATGGATATAGAAAGCTCTGGAAAGACACAGCAGGGGCGTGAGCGAGCGTAGCGAGGAAAGAACGGGGTAAAGTGTCGGGAAGAGCCTCATGGTCAGGCCTGATGGAACGACCCACATCCAACACGTTATCCCGCCTCCCCCTCTGTTCAGACACACTGCCGGGAAGTACCAGAACTTCCTACATTCAAAAACCCCTCGGCAGCTGGGGAAACTTTAATTTCCGTTCAATCCCCTCCCAGACTGCGAGCGCAACAGGGCACGGTGCGATTCCCAGTGTCACCTGGTTAAAACGGCTGACAAAAACACAGCCAGGCTCTGAATCCCACGATCCAATTAAACTTCACTGGTCTGGTAAATAAATAAAAACCAGCCGAACCCAGTGTCAAAAATAAACAATTATGAAAATGTACAGCCTGTAAAGACACTTTGAAGGTGATTTTCAAGTTTTAAAGGAGAGTCGTTGACAGGGAAATGCAGGAGAAGGTGTGCTGTCCTGGCACCTCGCACAGTCGACCCAACGCCACCTTTCACAATGTCATGGCACACTTGGGCAGGAATTGCACCCTCGTGTCGTGTGCTGGGCAAATGCTTCGCCCACCCCACACCCACTCCAGTCTTCTGACTGACGCTGGGGTTAACAGTGCGCACGGGGCACCAGCTATTCGACAACAGGGAGCAGCGCGGTCACATTGTCCTCCTCCAATATCCGGACACCTATACGGAATCAGGTGACGCTGGGGTTAACAGTGTGCACAGGGCACCAGCTATTCGACAACAGGGAGCAGCGCGGTCACATTGTCCTGCTCCAATATCCGGACACCTATGCGGAATCAGGTGACGCTGGGGTTAACAGTGTGCACAGGGCACCAGCTATTCGACAATGGGGAGCAGCGCGGTCACATTGTCCTCCTCCAAATATCCGGGACACCTATGCGGAATCAGGTGACGCTGGGGTTAACAGTGTGCACAGGGCACCAGCTATTCGACAACAGGGAGCAGCGCGGTCACATTGTCCTCCTCCAATATCCGGACACCTATGCGGAATCAGGTGACGCTGGGGTTAACAGTGCGCACAGGGCACCAGCTATTCGACAACGGGGAGCAGCGCGGTCACATTGTCCTCCTCCAAATATCCGGACACCTATGCGGAATCAGGTGACGCTGGGGTTAACAGTGCGCACAGGGCACCAGCTATTCGACAACGGGGAGCAGCGCGGTCACATTGTCCTCCTCCAAATATCCGGGACACTTGCACGGAATCAGAAAGCATCCGATTTCCTCAAACCCACCCTCTCGCTACCCTTCGCCCTAACGCAACGAGGTTGATGCCAATTGCAGCATCCCCCTCGCCGTCCCCAACATCCCCAACATCCAAACCCCTGTGGAATCCCACCAAGCAGATGGTGGAACCAGGCCCCTTCTGATCTGCGTGCCTCAGTACACGGGGCGAGTTCAGCCACCAACCAATCGGGAGGTCTTGACAAGCACGATTGCTACCACGGTATTTAAAGGGTTAAATACCCCACTGAGGCTTTGAAGCCTGATGGTGATATGTGCAGAAATGTCAATCTTACAGCTTAATAAAAAAATTGACAAAGTCACTTGCCCCACAGAAAATTGTGTGCGTGTGCGCCCTCACACATTTTGAAAGACGCTTACTTAAGTGAAACAGATATCGCTTTAAAAAATTGTAGAGAGTCACCTTAAAGGAGTCACATTAGTTTTTTTTGTCCTTTTAAAAAATAATAGTTTGCAGCCTCACACACACACATACAGGCCTGGGATGTTGTCCCTGTGCATGTTGTTATCAGGGGCCTGATGGTGCTGTGGAGTCCTCCAAGTCCTGGGTTTCCATCTCTAGATCCACCTTCTCCTGGTGCCGGATGCTCACCCCCAGCACCATAAGCTGCACCCCACCGAAGAGCAGTGCCAACTGCACAATGTAGGTCTGCACCAGCCAGAGGACCAGCGCCATCCCGTAACAGACCACCAGGAACAGAGCCATCCCGTGAAGCCAGAGCTTGACCAAGCCCCTGAGGCCCAGGACATCCAGGGCCATCCTGAAGACCGGGGAGGCCAGGCAGAGGAAGCCCACCACGAACATGTCGAAGAGGTGCCGGATGAAGTTGAAGGATATCTCAAAGTGCTCAGGAGCTTCACATCTCTTGGTGGGAGCCGCATAACCAGGTGGACCTTGAGGTCCAAAAGCCACCTCCTCCACCCCTTGCTCCTTCTCCTCCTCGTCCTTCTTCTCCAACTGTTGGTGGTCTACCTTTTCCAACTGCTGGTGGTGGTCTACCTTCTCCAACTGCTGGTGGTCTACCTTCTCCAACTTGACCTCTTCCTCCAGCTGGGTCTTCTCTGCCTTGAGGCGCCTCCTGACCCAGCGCAGGGGAGGCTTGAGCCAGCCCAGAGCTCTGGCCAACAGGGCAGCGAAGTTGGGGAAGAGCCTGAAAAACCAGCGAGCCCTCTTCATCCCGGGAGAACTTTCAGCCGCGCTGCCCTGGGCTGGAGTCTCCGCGGGGCTCCGCACCGTCCTCGCCCGCTCCGCGGTGTTCCCCATGAAATTAACCAGGAGAAATGCGGACAAACTCATGCATGAAACTCTGCTGCAGCCAGCAAAAAACAAAAAGGAGAAAGAGAGAGAGAGAGGGAGGAAACAGCTGGGACCTTCCTTTCTCCTCCTCCCCCGCTCTCGGAAATTCTTCCTGACGTTATGAAAGGAGGGACTTTACGGAAACGTAAGAAGCTCATGTTACACAATGTGGCAAAGGTTTGCAACATTGCCGAGTTGCAAGCGAAATTCACAACTCAACGCAGGACCGGAATTAACTTCTCGGGGTTGGAATGGAAGAGGCGGAAATTCACTTTTGCCTTTCTCCAACCCCCCCCCAAACTCATAGGCTTTTACCAACTTGGCATTTATATAGAGCCTTTAACTTAGTAAAAACGTCGGCAAGGCGCTGCACAGGAGCGATTATAAAACCCCCCCAAAAATTTTGACTCCCAGCCACATAAGAAGAAATTAGCGTGAGTGACCAAAAAAGCTCATACAAAGAGCGTCTTAAAGGAGAGGAAAGAGAGGCAGAGAGGTTTAGGCAGGGAATTCCAGAGCTTAGGGCCTAGGCAACAGAAGGCACGGCCGCCAATGGTGGAGCGATTATAATCAGGGATGCTCAAGAGGATGGAATTAGAGGAGCGTAGATATCTGGGGGGGTGGGGGGACTGAAGGAGATTACAGAGATAGGGAGGGTGCGAAGCCATGGAGGGATTTGAAAACAAGGATGAGAATTTTGAAATCGAGGCGTTGCTTAACCAGGAGCCAATGTAGGTCAGCGAGCACAGGGGGTGATGGGTGAACGGGACTTGGTGCGAGTTAGGACACGGGCAGCAGAGTTTTGGATGACCTCAAGTTTACAAAGGGTAGGATGTGGGAGGCCGGCCAGGAGTGCATTGGAATAGTCAAGTCTAGAGGTAACAAAGGTGTGGATGATACAGCACAGGCCACTCGGCCCATCGCACCTTTACAGGCTCTCTGTAAGAGCCTTCCACTTTGTCCCATGCCCAACCACTGCCCAACCCTCTCTAAGGCCTTCACATCCTTCTTAAAGTGTGGTGCCCAGAATTATTGAAGTCCTCTTTTTTTTAAGTGTAGTCACTGTTGTAATGTAGGAAACGCGGCAGTTAATGTGCACGCAGCAAGATCCCACAAGCAGCAATGGGACAAATGACCAATTAAGCTGTTTTAATGAGATTGTTGATTGAGGGATAAATATTGGCCTCAGCACACCGGGGAGAACTCCCCTGCCCCTCTTCGAAATAGTGGCCGTGCGATCTTTTCCGTCCACCTGACAGGGCAGACGGGGCCTCGGGTTTAACGTCTCATCCGAAAGGCGGCACCTCCGACAGTGCAGCGCTCCCTCAGCACTGATCCTGGAATGCCAGCCAGAATTATGTGCTCAAGTCTCTGGAGTGAGTCTTGAAACCACAATCTTCTGACACAGAGGTGAGAGTGCTACCATGTCTGACTGCTAAATATTCCCTTTTATTTTCTGTAGCATTGCACCACGTCAGTCAAGTCCCGTGGTAAAGCGAGGGTCAGAGGGCAGGAGATCATTAGACCAGGTCATGCAGAAGGAATTCAGCAGGGTTGCGGGATTCCTCATGGTCCAGGCCCATTGACTGTACACATGTGGCCATGCGAGCCCCTCATTTAAACTCGGAGGTGTTCAGGAACAGGAAGGTACTCCATTCCTGTCCTTATTTTTATATAATACTTCGATTTTATATTATCGTTTATAATTAAATAGCAAAATTCATGGCAGTGTGGGAAACAGGGAGGTAGACTTGTCTCTACTGGTAAGGCAGGGAAGGGATTAGTAGAGACACTGGAAGATTGTTTTATGACTCACTTTTATGATGCATGTCAGCCGTGGCTCCGTGGCTAGCACCTTTGCCTCTGAGTCAGACAGTTGTAGGTTCAAAAACCTGCTTCAGAGACTTGAGCACATAAATCTAGGCTGACACTCCCAGTGCAGTGCTGAGGGAGTGCCGCACTGTCAGAGGTGCCGTCATTCAGATGAGACGTTAAACCCTGGCCCCGCCTGCTCTCTCGGGTGGATGTAAAAGATCCCATGGCACTATTTTGAAGAAGAGCAGGGGGGAGTTATACCCGGTGTCCTGGGCCAATATTTATCCCTCAATCAACATCACTACAAAACAGATTATCTGGTCATTGTCACATTGCCGTTTGTGGGAGCTTGCTGAGTGCAAATTGGCTGCCGCGTTTCCTACATTACAACAGTGACTCCACTTCAAATAGTACTTCATTGGCTGTAAAGCGCTTTGGGACGTCCGGTGGTCGTGAAAGGCGCTGTAGAAATGCAAGTCTTTCTTTCTTTTCAGTTTGTAAAAGAGCCCACAAGGGGAGAAAGCATCTTGGATTTGATTATGAGTAATTGAACCGATCAAATCTCCAACGCAAAGTTGGGGGAGGCTTTTAGTATCAGAATGTAATCATATTTGACCTTACAAGAATTGGAGAGGTTACCAAAAACCCAAAGAAAATGGCTGAATTTTAAGACTTTTACCTTTATGCGCTTGAGAAGTCTTGTTAGATGGGCCTAGAAGGTTTAAATATGGCTAGGGGGGTGGCGGAACTGTGGAGTTCCTTCAAGATTCTGAATGCAATAGACCAATTTGTACCCATACAAAGCAAAGGTGCCCAGGGGTACTTACACTGGGGTACGGTAGCACAGTGGTTATGTTAATGGTATTAGTTAAACCAGTTAGGCCTAAACTAATAACTCTGCTGAGACGTGAGTTCAAATCTCCACCATGGCAGTTTGTGAATTTGAACTCATTTGATTAAATAAATCTGATTGATTAAAAAGCTGGTCGCAGTAATGGGGACCATTGTTGTAATAAACCCAACTGCTTGACCAATGCCCTTTAGGGGAGGAAACTTTGCCTGGTCTGGCCTATGTGTGACTCCAGATCCCCAACAGTAGTGTGATTGGCCCCTTAACTGCCCTCTGCAATGGCTTAGCAAGCCACCCGGGTGACGCCTGTGAATGAATTTTTAAAAAGCTTAAAGCCCACCTTGGGTTGATGGGACTTCCAAATAACTCATAAAGAAGAGAGGGTGAAAAAAAATCATTTAAGGTAACGACGGAAAATGGCCCAGAATTAAGATGGATTCAATACCAAAAGGCTTGCCAGCGAAAGTGGGATCGGGTGACAGCAGGGTGCTAAATAAGATTTTATTTTGCCTCAGTCTTTACCAAGGAGCAGACAAGTATAGAATCCTAGATTTGTAGAAATTTGCGGCACAGAAGGAGGCCATTTGGCCCATCGTGTCTGTGTCGGCTAGTGTCCTATCTGGGAAGGGTACCAGAGGGTGTTGCAGAGGTGCGTTGTGACACTCGTCACTTTACTGTCCGCATGGTTGCCGAACAGCTGTGCAGCCCTAATGTGAACAAATCTCAGGGGCCCAATAAGACGCATCTGAGGATCGTGAAGGAAATAAGGGCGGAAACTGCAGGAACGCTGGCACAAATCCTCCAGCAATTACTGAATTACCGGAGAGGTGCCTGGGGGACTGAGGAAAGGCAGATGTTACTCCTATTATTAAAAAAGATGGGGAACAAAAGTGACCCGGGAAACTACAGACCAGTGAGTTTGACATCCATTGTGGGTAAAGTTATGGAAACCCTTATTAAAGATAAGATCATGGAGCATCTGGATAGAAATAACATCATTAAAGACCTGGAGGTGTATGTACACGAATCTTTGAAGGTGGCAGGACAAGTTGAGCAGGCTGTTAAAAAAACATATGGGATCTTGGCTTTATTAATAGAGGCATAGAGTACAACAGGAAGGAAGTTGTTCTAAACCTATATAAAACACTGGTTAGACCCCAGCTGGAGTATTGTGTCTAATTTTGGGCACCACACTTTAGGAAGTATGTCAAGGTCTTAGAGAGAGTGCAGAGGAGATTTATTAGAATGGTACCAGGGATGGAAGACTCCAGTTCTTTGGAGAGACTGCAGAAGCTGGGGTTGTTCTCCTTAGAGCAGAGAAGGTTAAGGGGAGATTTGATAGAGAGGTGTTCAGAATCTTGAAGGGTTTTGATAGAGTAAATAAAGAGAAACTGTTTCCACTGGCAAAAGGGGTCAGTAACTAGAGGTCACAGACTTAAGGTGATTGGCAAAAGAACCAGAGGGGGAGATGAGGAGAAAAAATTTAAGCAGCGAGTTGTTGTGATGTGGAATGCGCTGCCTGAAAGGGCGGTGGAAGCAGATTCAATAGTATCTTTCAAAAGGGAATTGGATAAATACTTGAAAAAGAAAAATTTGCAGGGCTATGGGGAAAGAGCAGGGGGGAGTGGGACGAATTGGATAGCTCTTTCAGAGAGCCAGCACTGGTACGGTGGGCCGAATGGCCTCCTTCTGTGCTGTATGATTCTACGATTCTATGAAGATAGCCAATATGAGTTCATGAAGGGGAGGACTTGTCAATGTAACTTTGTTGGCTTTCTTTATTGTTGTGATAAAGGAGTTTGATAGGGGTAAGGCAGTGGATGTGGTGTACTTGGATTTCAGGGAGGCCTTTGCTACAGTTCCTCGGGAAAGGCTGGTACGGAAAATAAAGAAAGCGGGAATCAGTGGAAATATTTTACACTGGATACGTAATTGGTTGACGGAGAGAACCTCGAAGGGTGGTGGTACAGGGATTGTCATCAGGCTGGGAGAATGTTACCAGTGGGGTCCCACAGGGGTCTGTTTTGGGACCTCTTTTGTTTAATATCTTCCGAATTTCGTGGCAACACGGTGGCATAGTGGTTAGCACTGTTGCCTCACAGCGCCAGGGACCCGGGTTCGAATCCGGCCTCGGGTGACTGTCTGTGTGGAGTTTGCACATTCTCCCCGTGTCTGCGTGGGTTTCCTCCGGGTGCTCCGGTTTCCTCCCACAGTCCAAAGATGTGCGGGTTAGGTTGATTTGGCTATGATAAATTGACCCTTAGTGTTAGGGTGGATTAAATACGTGGGGTTACGGGGATAGGGTGGGATATGTGTTGGTGCAGGCTCGATGGGCTGAAATGGCCTCTATCTACACTGTGGGGATTCTGTGGATTCTGTGAAATGATCTGGAGCTAGGCATAGTGGCTAAATTTGCAGATGATACAAGGCTAAAGAAGGTGTCAGATTCCAAAGCTGAACAGGATAAGCTACAGGAGGATTTGAATATATACTTGGGAATTGGGCAGACAGGTGGCAGATGCTACCTTAAGCTAATTAAGGAGAGCCAACACGGATTTGTAAAAGGCAGATCGTGTTTGACTAATCTAATTGAATTTTTTGATGAAGTTAACAGGGAGGATTGATGAAGGGAATGCAATGGATGTTGTCTACATGGATTTTCGGAAGGCGTTTGACAAAGTACCACATAGAAGGCTGGTTAACAAAATTGAGGCTCGTGGAATAGGTGGGTCAGTGGCAGCTTGGATAAGGAATTGGCTTAAGGACAGAAAGCAGCGAGTTGTGGTAAATGGCTGTTTTTCAGACTGGAGGATGGTAGACAGTGGTGTTCCCCAAGGGTCAGTGCTGGGGCCACTGCTTTTTTTGATATATATAAATGACCTGGATATTGGAATACAGAGTAGAATTTCTAAATTTGCCGTTGATACCAAACTTGGGGGTATGGCAAACAGTGAGGATGATACCAATCGACTGCAACAGGACATAGAAAGGTTAGCAGAATGGGCAGACAAGTGGCAGATGGAATTTAATACAGAGAAGTGTGAGGTGATGCATTTTGGTAGAAGGAACAGGGAGAGGCAATATACACTTAATGGCACAGTTTTAAAGAATGTGCAGGACAGAGGGACCTGGGAGTTAATGTGCATAGGTCCCTGAAGGTGGCGGGACATATTGAGAGAGTGGTTAGCAAAGCATATGGGATCTTGGGCTTCATAAATAGAGGTATTGAGTACAAAAGTAGAGAAGTTATGCTGAACCTTTATAAAGTGCTGGTTAGGCCACAACTGGAGTATTGCGTCCAGTTCTGGTCACCACACTTTAGGAAGGATGTGAAGGCACTTGAGAGGGTGCAGAGGAGATTTACCAGAATGGTTCCGGGGATGGGGGATCTTAGCTACAAGGACAGGTTGGAGAAGCTGGATTTGTTTTCATTAGAGCAAAGGAGGTTGAGGGGTGATTTGATAGAGGTGTACAAGATTATGACGGGTTTGGATAGGCTAGACGGGGAAAGGCTGTTCCCACTAGTTGATGGTACAAGGACTAGGGGACACAGATTTAAGGTTTTGGGCAAGAGATACAGGGGAGAGGGCAACACGGTGGCATAGTGGTTAGCACTGGTGCCTCACAGCGCCAGGGACCCGGGTTCGAATCTGACCTCGGGTGACTGTCTGTGTGGAGTTTGCACATTCTCCCCGTGTCTGCGTGGGTTTCCTCCGGGTGCTCCGGTTTCCTCCCACAGTCCAAAAATGTGCGGGTTAGGTTGATTTGGCTATGATAAATTGACCCTTAGTGTTAGGGGGGGATTAAATATGTGGGGTTATGGGGATAGGATGGGATATGTTAGGGGGAATTAAATATGTGGGGTTACGGGAGTAGGGTGGGATATGTGTACTGTGGGGATTAAAGCAGGGACAGGGTACTGGATTTGGATGATCAGCCATGATCGTATTGAATGGTGGAGCAGGCTCGACGGGCCGAATGGCCTACTCTAGATTCTATGTTTCTATGAGATGTGAGGAAAAACTTTTTTACGCAGCAAGTGGTGAGGACCTGGAACTCGCTGCTGACGGAAGTGGTGGAAGCGGAGACACTCAATGTTTTCAAGGGGAGACTGGATAGGCACTTGAGGGAAATAAACTTGCAGGGCTACGGGGATAGAGCGGGGGAATGGGACTGACTGGATTGCTCTACAGAGAGCCGGCACGGACTCGATGGGCCGAATGGCCTCCTTCTGTGCCGTTATGACTCTATGCAATTCAATGCAGAGAAATGGAAAGTGCTTCACATGGGGACAAAAAAAAATCCAGGAAGAAACTATTGCTTAAGTGGAAAGAAAATAATGCGCATGGAAAATGAAAGCGATGTGGGGTTCCTGATTGACAATGAATTGAAGCTATGGCAACAATGCTCGGAGGCAGTGAGTAAAGCAAACGAGATAGTGGGACGTACTCAAAAGGTCAATATTAAACTGCAATAATGAGGTAATCCTGCCACTTTATAAATCATTGATGCGACTGCACTTGAAATACTGTGTACCGTTCACAGTACAAAAAGGATATTGCAGCAACTGCAAGGATATCAGAAGCGAGCAACCAGAATGATGGAGGGGATTTAGGGATTGGATTCTGAGGAGCGATTCTGTAACTTGGGCATGTTCTCACTGGAAGAGGGATGGTTGAGCGGTGATATCATTGCTGTTTTTTCGGATTCTGCAGGAACTAGAGAATGTAGACAAGGAACGGAGAAATGGGAGGAGGCCATTCAGCCCCTCGGGCCTGCTCCGCCCTTCAGTTAGGTCATGGTCGACCCGCACCTCAACTCCATTTACCCGCCTTAGCTCCATATCCCTTGATACGCTAGCCTAACGATTGTGTTTCAGCAGTGCTCAGGGGGTTAATCTCACATTGCAGAAAATCACACATCACCTTTGAAGGTTACCGACAAGTCTGAACCTGTGTCTGAGCTGGCTTCTGTTACTGCAATGATGCACAAGTACAGTTGGTTCTGTGGATCAAGGCTGAGTAACAAGCGCGTGATTCCTCAGGCAGCACAGACAGAAAATTAGAGCAAGGATAGTGTGCAACTGGCACAAAAGGCATCAAGGGGTATGGGGAGAGAGCGAGAATATGGTATTGAGATAGAGGATCAGCCATGATCATATTGAATGGCGGAGCAGGCTCGAAGGGCCGAATGGCCTACTCCTGCTCCTATTTTTCTATGTTTCTAACTCAAACCCACGCCTATGGGGTGTATAATATATATATATATAAGGTTTGGATTGTGTGATATACACAGTCTATCAATGTGTAACATATACAAGCTGCAAATGTATAATGTATACAATCTATAGGATGTCCACCATATACAATCTTGGAGATGTGTAACACGTGCAAGCCTTGGGATGTATAGTATATACACAGTATAGGACGTGCGATGTTTACAAACTCTGAATATGTAATATACGCAAGCTATAAGATGTGTAATATAGAGAAGCTGTGGGATAATATATACAAACTATGGGATGTGTGATATTTACAAGCCGTGGATGGGTGTGAGCCATGGCGGAGTGGGTCGCACTCTCGCCTCCAAGTTAAGAAGGTCGTGGGTTCAAGCTCCCACTCCAGAGACTCGAGCACAGAATCTAGGCTGACACTCCCCAGTGCAGTACTGAGGGAGGGGTGCCATCTTTCGCTATGAGACATTAAAACCTCTCAGGCGGATGTCAAAGATCGCATAGCACTATTTCGAAGAAGAGTTCTCCCCAATGTCCTTGGCCAACATTTATTCCTCAAACAACATCAGTAAAAAGCAGATTATCGGGCCATTAGCCCATTGCTGTTTGTGGGAGCTTGCTGTGCGCAAACTGGCTGCCGTGTTTCCTACATTACAACAGGACAAGCTGTTCAAAAAGTACTTCATTGGCCGCAAAGCACTTTGGGACATCCTGAGGTTGTGAAAGGTGCTCTATGAATGCAAGTCGGTGCAGCAGGCGGTTAAGAAGGCAAATGGTATGTTGGCCTTCATAGCGAGAGGATTCGAGTACAGGAGCAAGGATGTCTTGCTGCAGTTGTACAGGGCCTTGGTGAGACCACACCTTGAGTATTGTGTGCAGTTTTGATCGCCTTATCTGAGGAAGGATGTTCTTGCCATGGAGGGAGTGCAACGAAGATTCACCAGACTGATACCTGGGATGGCAGGGATGACGTATGAAGAGAGAGTGGGTCGGTTAGGCTTTTATTCGCTAGAGTTTAGAAGAATGAGAGGGGATCTCATTGAAACTTATAAAATTCTAACAGGACTAGACAGACTAGATGCAGGAAGGATGTTCCCGATGGCGGGGGAGTCCATAACCAGGGGTCACAGTCTAAGGATAAGGGGTAAGCCATTTAGGACTGAGATGAGGAGGAATTTCTTCACCCAGAGGGTGGTGAACCTGTGGAATTCTCTACCACAGAAGGCAGTTGAGGCCAAATCATTAAATATATTCAAGAAGGAGTTAGATATATTTCTTAAGGCTAAAGGGATCCAGGGATATGGGGAGAAAGCAGGGACAGGGTACTGAATTTGGATGATCAGCCATGATCTCATTAAATGGCGGAACAGGCTCGAGGGGCCGAATGGCCTACTCCTGCTCCTATCTTCTATGTTTCTATGTTTACGCATTCCTTACAAGGGTGAAAATCTGCCACTTCCTTTCTGATCAGCCCACTGCCCTCCAGAACGCGCACGGCACCAGAATCCAAAGAACCACAGCAGGAGCTGCTGACGTCAGCGAGATTCCTCTGTGCATTCCAGACTCACTGGGATCCCACTTCTCATGGATGCAAACCACAGCGTGCAGGCCTCAAACACAATCCTATTCACCAGCCCCAGATCGGCACCTCCAAGGGGAGCCGGCGGTTCCTAATCTAAACAAGGGTATGAGGGACAATAGCAAAATACTGCGGATGCTGGAAATCTGAAAACGCTGGAAACACTCAGCAGGTCAGGCAGCATCCGTGGAGAGAGAAACAGAGTTAACGTTTCAGGTCTGGGACCCTTCATCAGAACTGGAAAAAGCTGGAGATGGACAAGGGGAGAAAAAATAGAGTCGAGATAGGAAGAGATAAGTTCCGTGGGGAAATCCCGTCGGAGAGAAGAGCAGAACTTCTTCAAGGTGGGCATTCCAAGAAGAGAGGTGGCAGTGAACCAAACACTAATACAATAGTAAAATACTGCGGATGCTGGAAATCTGAAAATGCTGGAAACACTCAGTAGGCCAGGAGTGCATTGAGGGACAAGTTGGCCATGGTAGATTGGGAGACTACACTAAAAGGTATGAAGGTGGACATACAATGGCTAACATTCAAGGAAATAATGCATAATTTGCAACAAACATATATTCCTCTAGGGCATAAAAACCCAAAAGGAAAAGTGATCCAACCATGGCTAACAAAAGAAATTAAAGCTAGTATTAAGTCAAAGGAGGAAGCTTATAAAGTTGCCAGAAAAAGCGGTCAGCCTGAGGATTGGGATCTTTTTAGAAATCAGCAAAGGGGAACCAAGAAATTGATAAAGAAAGGGAAAATGGAATATGAGCACAAACTGGCGAAAAATATAAAAACGGATTGTAAAAGCTTCTATAGGAATGTGAAAAGGAAAAGACTGGTGAAGGTAAATGTAGGTCCTTTACAGTCAGAGACGGGAGAATTTATAATTGTGAATGAGGAAATGGCAGAGAAATTAAATAAATACTTTGTTTCTGTCTTCACGGAGGAAGACACAAAAAACCTCCCAGAAATATGAGAAAACCAAGGGTGTGGCGATAATGAGGAACTTAAAGAAATTATTATTAGTAAAAAAACAGTACTGGCAACATTAATGGGACGAAAAGTCATTAAATCCCAAGGACCGGATGACCTACATCCTAGGGTTTTGAAAGAGGTGGCCATTGGGATAGTGGACGCATTGGTTGTCATCTTTCAAAATTCTATAGATTCTGGAACGGTTCCTGCAGATTGGAGGATAGCAAATGTAACCCCGCTATTTATGAAAGGAGGGAGAGAGAAAACGGGGAACTACAGACCTGTTAGCCTCACATCAGTAGTTGGGAAAATGCTGGAATCTATTATAAAGGATTCAATAACTGGGCACTTAGAAACTAATAGTAAGATTGGGCAGAGTCAACATGGATTTATGAAAGGGAAATCCTGTTTGACAAACCTATTGGAGTTCTTTGAGGAGGTAACTAGTGGAGTAGACAAAAGGGAACCGGTAGATGTGGTGTATTTGGATTTTCAGAAGGCCTTCGAAAAGGTCCCACACAAGAGGTTGGTGAACAAAATTAGGGCACATGGAATTGGGGGTAATATACTAGCATGGATTGAAAATTGGTTAACAGACAGAAAACAAAGAGTAGGGATAAACGGGTCTTTTTCAGGATGGCAGGCTGTGACTAGTGGGGTACCGCAAGGATCGCTGCTTGGGCCCCAGCTATTCACAATCTATATCAATGATTTGGATGAGGGGACTAAATGTAACATTTCCAAATTTGCTGATGATACAAAGCTAGGTGGCAGTGTCAGTTGTGAAGAGGGTGTGAAGAGGCTTCAAGGGGATCTCGACAGGCTCAGTGAGTGGGCGAGAACATGGCAGATGGAATATAATGTGGATAAATGTGAAGTTATCCACTTTTGTAGAAAAAACAGAAAGGCAGAGTATTTCCTAACTGGTGAAAGATTGGGGAATGCAGATGCTCAAAGGGACCTGGGTGTCCTTGTACGTGAGTCACTGAAAGTGAATGTGCAGGTGCAGCAAGCCATTAGGAAGGCAAATGGTATGCTGGCCTTCATTACAAGAGGATTTGATTACAGGAGTAAAGAAGTCTTAATCCAATTATATAGGGCCTTGGTGAGACCACACCTGGAGTACTGTGTACAATTTTGGTCTCCTTACCTAAGGAAGGATATACTTGCCATAGAGGGAGTGCAATGAAGGTTCACGAGATTGATTCCTGGGATGGCGGGACTGTCGTATGAGAAGAGATTGAGTAAACTGGGCCTGTATTCTCTTGAATTCAGAAGAATGAGAGGGGATCTCATTGAAGCATACAAAATTATTACAGGGTTTGATAGGGTGAATGCTGGGAGAATGTTTCCATTGGCTGGGGAGTCCAGAACCAGGGGCCACAGCCTCAGGATAAAGGGTAGGCCATTCAGGACTGAGATGAGAAGAAATTTCTTCACACAGAGGGTGGTGAATCTTTGGAATTCTCTACCCCAGAGGGCTGTGGAGGCTCAGTCATTGGGTATATTCAAAACAGAAGTTGACACATTTCTGAGTAGTAAGGGCATCAAGGGATATGGCGATAGGGCCACTGAATAGAGTTGAGGCAGAAGACCAGCCATGATCTCATTGAATGGAGGAGCAGGCCCGAAGGGCTGAATGGCCTACTCCTGCTCCTATTTCTTATGTTCTTCTGTTCCTGCCATTTGAGATGACAATGTGACGCACTCCGGCCTGTGTGACGCACTCCGGCCTGTGTCTTATCCTGTGTGTGACACACTTCTTTGCGCTGGTTACCTCTAGACGTGACTACTTCAATGCACTCCTGGCCGGCCTCCCATCTTCCACCTTCCACCTTAAACTCAACCAATCTTCTTCTGCCCATATCCTAACTCGCACACAGTCCCGTTCACCCACCACCCCTGTGCTCGCTGACCTACATTGTCTCCCGGTCCAGCAACACCTCCATCTTAAAATTCTCATCCTTGTTTTCAAATCCCTCCATGGCCTCGCCTCCCTGTCTCTGTAACCTCCTTCAGCCCCACAACCCTCTGAGATCTCTGCACTCCTCCAATTGTTGCCTCTTGAGCATCCCCGATTTTCATCGCTCCACCATTGGTGGCCGTGCCTTCAGCTGCCTAGGCCCTAAACTCTGAAATTCCCTCCCTAAACCTCTCTACCTCTCTCTCCTCCTTTAAGGCGCTCCTTAAAACCTACCTCTTTGACCAAGCTTTTGGTCACCTGTCCTAATATCTCCTTATGTGGCTCGGTGTCAAATTTTGCTTGATAATCGCTCCTGTGAAGCTCCTTGGTGCGCTTTACTATCTTAAAGCTGCTATATAAATGCAAGTTGCTGTCGTTGTACCTTATCCTGTGTGAGACACACTCCGCCCTGTATCTCATCCTGTGTGTGACACACTCCACACCCTGTGTGTTCTCCTGCAGTGTTGCACGCTCCAGCCCCGGCCCCTGTGGCTGCCAGGCAGCAGCCGGGAGGGTCACGGGGCCGGTTTCTTGCCCCGCGCTTGTCACGGGCCCCCTGAAGGCGGGAACACATTTTTAAAATAAGGCTCGGGGTAAGTGCAGACGTTTCCGACATTTCACTTGAACAGCAAGTCGATCGGAATCAGGTCCCAATTGCAGCAGAGGGCCCCCAGCCCCTCCCCCACTACCACCACCACCAGCCAGGCCGCTCATCACTGCCAACCTCCACACGCCCAGCAGGAAGAGCTGAGGCCCCTATCGGAGAAATTCTGACAAGTGGGTTTATTTTTTTGTCTTGTTAAATAATTTAAGGGAAATAATGAAGAACAAAGCTGAAGAAAGGCCTGTTGGCGTTCACTTGTCCCGTTTTTGACCAGGCAGTAAGCTGCCCCACAATTGCTCCTCTCGATCTTCCTTGCTGCAATGCTCCATCTCACCCTCAGTAAGCTCCCCGCTGGAGTGGAGCTAATTTACAGAACAAACGGGAAACTGTTCAACCTCCGTCGCCTCCAGTCCAGATCCAAGGTCGTCCCATCCTCTGTCGTCGAATTACAGTATGCAGACGACGCTTGCGTCTGCGCTCACTCGGAGGTCGAACTCCAAACCATCGTCAACACCTTCACCGAAGCGTACGAGAGCATGGGCCTTACACTAAACATCTGTAAGACAAAGGTCCTCTACCAACCTGCCCCCGCCACACAGTACTGCCCCCGATTATCAAAATCCACGACAAGGCCTTGGACAACGTGGACCACTTTCCATACCTCGGGAGCCTACTGTCAACAAGGGCACACGTCAACGACGAAGTCCAACACCGCCTTCAGTGTGCGAGTGCAGCCTTCGGTCGCCTGAGGAAGAGAGTGTTTGAAGACCAGGACCTCAAACCCGGCACTAAGCTCATGGTCTACAAAGCAGCAGTGATACCCGCCCTGCTGTATGCCTCAGAGACATGGACCATGTACAGCAGGCACCTCAAAGCACTGGAGGGGTACCACCAACGCTGCCTCCGCAAGATCCTGCAAATCCATTGGCAGGATAGGCGCACCAACGTCAGTGTTCTTGCTCAGGCCAACATCTCCAGCATCGAAGCTTTGACCACGCTCGATCAGCTCCGATGGACGGGTCACATTGTCCGCATGCCCGATACGAGACTCCCAAAACAAGCGCTCTACTCGGAGCTCCGGCAGGGCAAGAGAGCCCCAGGTGGGCAGAGGAAACGCTTCAAGGACACCCTCAAAGCCTCCTTGAAAAAGTGTAACATCCCCACCGACACCTGGGAATCCCTGGCCCAAGACCGCACAAAGTGGAGGAGAAGCATCCGGGAAGGCGCCGAACACCTCGAGTCTCTTCGCCGGGAGCAAGCGGAAGCCAAGCGCAGGCAGCGCAAGGAGCGCACGTCAACCCAAGCACCCCACCCACCTGCCCCTTCAACCACCGTCTGCCCCACCTGTGAGGTGACTGTAGGTCCCACATTGGGCTCATCAGTCACCTGAGAACTCATTTTTAATGTGGAAGCAAGTCATCCTCGGTTCCGAGGGACTGCCTAAGAGAAGAGAAAATTGGCCAGGTTTTAAAACCAGCGGTTAAAAGTCCCGTTTTCAAAAGGGACGATGGGTTCAGAAAATAAAGCCCACCGCAGAGAAAAATATAATGTTTTTTTTCTTGCATCTGGCACCAGCGACTTTCCCCCCAGAATGAGGGGGGTTGCCAACTCTGGGTGGACGTACCCCTGGAGATCTCATCACATGAGCCTCCAACCGCCCTGCCCCCCGCACTCCCGCTGTTGATCGCCCGACATGTCCACCCTCGCGATGCATAAGCCAACCGGAAAGCAAATTGACTCCTCCTGATCTGATTGGATGATTCTTGACTGTCAGTCAAACAGCCATTTTGCCCGTGTCAGTTATTTTTTTATAACTGGCAACAACAACGACAACTTGTATTTATATAGCGCCTTTAACGTAGTAAAGTAAAACGTCCCAAGGCGCTGCACAAGAGTATTATAAGACAAAAAATTTGACACCCAGCCACATAAGGAGAAATTAGGGCAGGTGACCAAAAGCTTGGTCAAAGACGTAGGTTTTAAGGAGCGTCTAAAAGGAGGAAAGAGAAGTAGCGAGGCGGAGAGGTTTAGGCAGGGAATTCCAGAGCTTAGGGCCGAGGCAACAGAAGGCACGACCACCGATGGTTGAGCGATTTATAATCAGGGATGCTCAAGAGGGCAGAATTAGAGGAGCGCAGATATCTCGGGGGGTTGGGGGGCTGGAGGAGATTACAGAGATTGGGAGGGTGCGAGGCCACGGAGGGATTTGAAAACAAAGATGAGAATTTTGAAATCGAGGCGCTGCTTAACCGGGAGCCAATGTAGGTCAGCGAGCACAGGGGAGATGGGCGAATGGAACTTGGTGCGAGTTAGGACATGGGCAGCCGAGTTTTGGATGACCTCAAGTTTACGTAGGGTGGAATGTGGGAGGCCAGCCAGGAGTGCGTTGGAATAGTCAAGTCAAGCAAACAAAAGAGTTCAAACAAAATGTTTTAAAAACTCAATTTTTTCAATGCCCCTCTGATTTTTCTGTCCCGGGGTGTTGCTCGTAGCAGTGTCCATGGAGATTAGTCATTGTATTCCTGGAGGCTCCAGGGCAATCCTGAAGAGGGTGGCAACACTACCCAGAATGGACAAACTTTTTCAGTGTTTCCCCCTCCTCCCACCCACTAAAAATGGCTGCATTATTTACTCAATGGAGAATATGAGGAACAGGAGGAGGCCATTCAGCCCCTCGAGCCTGTTCCACCATTCAATGAGATTGTGGCTGATCTGTGACCTAACTCCAGCTACCCGCCTTGGCTCCGTAACCCGTAATACCCTTGCCTGACAAAAACCTATCAATCTCAGAAATTTGTAATTGGGGGATGAGAGGCGGGGGTTGGGGGGGCGGGGGTGGTGAATCTTTTTGTTTTAAATGTGACGCGCATCAGGATTTAATTGTGCTTCACACAAAAATCCAGGTCATTTCCTAGATTACAACAGTGACTACACTTCAAAAAGTACTTCATTGGCTGTAAAGCGCTTTGGGGCGTCTGGTGGTCGTGAAAGGCGCTGCTGTATATAAATGCAAGTCTTTCTTTTCATTTCCTTTGGTTTATTTTATTCATGCTTTCAATCATCCTATCCCTTGTCCCGGTCTTGATTTTAGACTTGATCAAGACTGGGCATCTACTGGCAAGTCACTGTTCCGATACTGGTTAAAACCAACTAGCTTCAGGGAGTGGGATAGGTGCAACCACCGGAGGGTGGGGCAACATAAGAACAGAAGACGTAGGAGCAGGAGTACGATAGCAAAATACTGCAGATGCTGGAAATCCGAAATAACAACAGAAAACGCTGGAAAAACTCAGCAGGCGAGGCAGCATCCGTGGAGAGAGAAACAGAGTTAACGTTTCAGGTCGAGACCTTTCGTCAGAACTGGAAACAGCAGGAAATCAAATAGATTTAAGGCAAGGATAAAACTGGGAAAAGGGGGAGGGGATGAAAGAACAAAAGGAGAGATTAAGAGACATTAAGAGACATTAAGAGATGATCAAGGCAAGAGGTGGTGTTAATGTGACAGGTTAAGGCTAAAAGAAGTGTAAAATGCACTGGCAGGATGAAGGACAGCTGCCAGCTTCTAGGAGGGAAAAAAAGGGGGGGGCAAACAAAAGGGTGGATGAAAAAATAAAATATAAATGTGATTGGGGCTGAGGTTATGATCTAAAATTGTTGAACTCGATATTGAGTCCAGAGGGCTGTAGCGTGCCTAAACGAAAGATGAGGTGCTGTTCCTCGAGCTTACGCTGTGCTTCCGTGGAACAGTGTAATAGGCCGAGGACGGTGAGGTCAGAGTGGGAGTGAAGCGTTGAATTAAAGTGACAGGCGACCGGGAGCTCGGGGTCCCTCTTACGGACTGAACGGAGGTGTTCCGCAAAGCGGTCACCCAATCTGCGTTTGGTCTCCCCAATGTAGAGACCACATTGTGAGCAGCGAATACAGTATACTAAATTGCAGGAAGTACAAGTAAATCGCTGTTTCACCTGGAAGGGGTGTTTGGGGCAGGAGTAGGTCATTTGGCCCCTCGAGCCTGCTCCGCCATTCAGTAAGATCATGGCTGATCTGATCTTGGCCTCAACTCCACTTCGCTGCCTGCTCCCCATAAACCCTTGACTCCCTTACCTTTCAAAAATCTGTCTATCTCCACCTTAAATATATTCATGATGTGGAGATGCCGGTGTTGGACTGGGGTGGACAAAAGTGAGAAGTCGCACAACACCAGGTTATAGTCCAACAACTTTATTTGAAATCACAAGCTGTCGGAGCGCTGCTCCTTCGTCAGGTGAAGTGAAGGAATACATATAGGCACAGCATAAATAGTCAGAGAACAATGCCAGACGACTACAGTTAATCTTTCTAACTGCCCTTTATCACACCTCGGCAGAGAGACAATCACGGCAATCAAAGGTGTGGATGGTGTCCAACCAGGTCAGTCAGGAAGACATTACATCAAAGACGATAGCAAAATACAACAAAGACAATGAGGTGGGGTCACAATGGGTCAAATGTGGCAGCTGCTGGAGTCTGTATGGAAAACAAAAAGATTTTTTACTTTTTTTGTTGGAAATTACAGCAGGTCGCATCTGTGTAGAGAGAACAAGCCAGCGACGACTCGAGTCTGGATGACTCTATGTCAGGTGGGGTTACATGTAGCGTGACATGAACCCAAGATCCCGGTTGAGGCCGTCCTCATGGGTGCAGAACTTGGCTATCAGTTTCTGCTCGATGATTTTGCGTTGTCGTATGTCTCGAAGGCTGCCTTGGAGAACGCTTACCCGAAGATCGGAGGCTGAATGTCCTTGACTGCTGAAGTGTTCCCCGACATTGTTCTCTGACTATTTATGCTGTGCCCATTTCTTCACTTCACCTGACGAAGGACCAGCGCTCCGAAAGCTTGTGATTTCAAATAAAGCTGTTGGACTATAACCTGGTGTTGTGTGACTTCTCACTTAAATATATTCAATGACCCAGCCTCCACAGCTCTCTGGGGAAGAGAATTCCAAAGATTCACAACCCTCTGAGAGAAGAAATTCCTCCTCATTTCCGATTTAAATGGGTGTCTCCTTATTCTGAAAATATGCCCCCTAGTTCTAGATTCCCCCACGAGGGGAAACATCCTCTCTGTATCTACCCTGTCGTGCCCCCTCAGAATCTTATATGTTTCAATAAGATCACCTCTCATTCTTCTGAACTCCAATGAGTATAGGTCCTACCTGCTCAACCTTTCTTCATAAGACAACCACCTCATCTCAGGAATCAACCTCGTGAACCTTCTCTGAACTGCCTCCAATGCAAGTATATCCCTCCTTAAATAAGGAGACCAAAACTGTACGCAGTACTCCAGGTGTGGTCTCACCAACACATCAGGCATGGACCCCCCTCCAAATTTTTATTGGACTGGGTTATGACCGCCTCCCCAGCTTCGCTCCCAATAGCCACCCTTTTCACCACACTCAATATCCCCCCCGTCTTATGCCTCTAGTTAATGGTGCCGGAGGGAAGCTTTGGCCGGGAGCGCTTAACGGAAAATCTGGGCACGCACTACTGACGACCTTCCGTCCAAAAAAAGATGGAAAATCTCGGAAGCTGGCACTCGAACTTCCGACTGGTCGTGTTAGCAAAGACTTGCATTTCTACAGTGCCTTTCATGACATCCTAAAGCAGGGGTTCTCAACCTTTTTGCTTGAGGGCCCCCCCCCCCACCTCCCATTTTAATAAAAATTCCACAGACCCCCCAACTAGGCCTGTATTCACTAGAGTTTAGAAGAATGAGAGGGAATCTCATTGAAAAGTATAAAATTCTGACAGGGCTAGACAGACTAGATGCAGGGAGGATGTTTCCCCTGGCTGGGGGGTCTATAACGAGGGGGTCACAGTCTCAGGATACGGGGTAGGACATTTAGGAATGAGGTGAGGAGAAAAGTCTTCACTCAGCGGGTGGTGAACCTGTGGAATTCTCTACCACAGAAGGCTGTGGAGGCCAAGTCACTGAATATATTTAAGAAGGAGATAGATAGATTTCTAGACACAAAAGGCATCAAGAGGTATGGGGAGAGAGCGGGAATATGGTATTGAGATAGAGGATCAGCCATGATCATATTGAATGGCGGAGCAGGCTCAAAGGGCCGAATGGCCGACTCCTGCTCCTATTTTTCTATGTAACACAAGTATTTTTTCTGTCTAAAAATGCGCTCAGCGCCGCTCCCACTCACCATGTTACCTGCTGCTGCTGCCGCTGTCCCGGCGCTGCAGAAAATACTGGTCCCCCCCGCCCATCCCACTTTCCCTCCACATGAGCCCCAATCACCTGACCTCCCATCTCCCTCTTTTCCCCCACAACCCCCGACTGTTCCTGGCACATCTGTCAGTCCTGGTTCTCTGCTTGACAGTCAAACAGCCTTCTCCTCCCCCCTCATCTCCAATATTTTTATAATAAACAATAGTGTACAATGAAAATGAAAAAAGTTTTTATAAAGGCCCGTCTGATTTTTTTTCCCAAATTGCTGGCAGCAGTGGCCAGATTGATGTTTTATTCCCGGCAACTCCAGGACAATCCAGGAAGGTTGAAATCCTGGCTGGAGGCCAACATTGGGTGTGAACAAGCAGGTCCGCCTGGGACGCCCTCCTCGGTAGAGCAAGACAGCTGGCACTCGAGGTATAGGCTCGCAGGTGTAGAATGAATGAGGTTCGGCACCGGAGGGCAGTCAGCACCCCTTGTAACGATACAACAGTGTGAGTCAACGCTCTTGCTAACATCCATCGACTAACCGGGAGTTTCCGATATGGTGCAAGGTTAAAGACGCAGTCAGGACGCTTTTGGTCGCAAGTCTAGATGACGAATCGGTTGGGCATGCGGGTGGTTCCGGCGGCGCTCTGCTAGTTTGCTCCATTATTTAAATGGAGACTACAGAATGCTGCGGTACAGAAGGATCTGGGTGTCCTCGTACATGAAACACCAAGTTAGCATGTAGGTACAGCAAGTAATTAGGAAGGCAAATGGAATGTTGGCCTTTATTGCTCGGGGCGTAAGAGTATAAAAGTAGGGAAGTCTTGCTGCAATTGTACTGGGCGTTGACGAGACCACACCTGGAGTACTGCGTACAGTTTTGGTCTCCTTATTTAAGGAAGGATATACTTGCATTGGAGGCAGTTCAGAGAAGGTTCACTAGGTTGATTCCTGAGATGAGGTGGTTGTCTTATGAGGAATGGTTGAGCAGGTTGGGCCTATACTCATTGGAGTTTAGAAGAATGAGAGGGGATCTTATTGAAACATATAAGATTCTGAGGGGGCTCGACAAGGTAGATGCAGAGAGGATGTTTCACCTCGTGGGGGAATCTAGAACTAGGGGGCACCCATTTAAAACGGAAATGAGGAGGAATTTCTTCTCTGAGGGTCGTGAATCTTTGGAATTCTCTTCCCCAGAGAGCTGTGTAGGCCGAGTCATTGAATATATTCAAGGTGGAGATACAGATTTTTGAAAAACAGGTGAGTCAAGGGTTTATGGGGAGCAGGCAGGGAAGTGGAGTTGAGGCCAAGATCAGATCAGCCATGATCTTATTGAATGGCGGAGCAGGCTCGAGGGGCCAAATGACCTACGCCTGATGTTCTCATGTGCAGCAACTGTTCGGCCAGCCAGCCCGTATATACAGTGGGGACCTGATGAGAGGAGAGCGAGGAACAGAGAGCTCGAGCCCGGGGGGGGGGGGGGGGGGGGGGGTCATCTACACTTAGCAACCACCCTCCCTCCTCGGTGAGCGGGGGCCTGGTCTCAGCTGCAGCCATCATTTGGGGAGGGAACAGAGGTCCTTGTTGCGGCTGGAGCTGCCCATTTGCTCAGCTCAGTCCCACCTTAAGGCGACGGGTGTATTTTCCTTTTTTTAAAAATCCCGGAGGTTATTTGTAGCGAACCCCTGCTCGAGACCCCATCCTAAAGCACTTTATAACCAACAAAAGGACTTTTCGAAGAGTAGTCACTGTTGTAATGTAATGTAGGAAACACGGCAGCCAATTTGCACACAGCAAGTTCCCACAAACAGCAATGTGATAATGACCAGCTTGGTTTTTTTTTTAGTGATGGCAGAAGGGGCTTTCGTAATGCATGAAGCTGTTTCACTAAAGGTTGTAGGCCCCTAAACTTGTAGAACTGTATAGTCGTGTACCTGTGGGTATTTCCTGCCTTGCAGACTGTTACTCTTCACGCCCTTGTCCCCTGTGGCACAGTGAACAAGAGAAACCTCTTTACACAGAGTGTTTGTGAGGAGGCTGTGGAATTCACTGCGGTTGATGTCACAGCAACACCAACATTCAAGAATAGATTGGACAGGTACATGAAAGTGTCAGGCCAAGGTGAGAAGGCTGTTGAAAAGCACACTGGTTCCTGGGCTTTATAAATAGAAACCTACAAAAAAAAAAGGAGGTTGTGCTAAATCTTCAGAAATCACTGGCTTGGCCTCAGCTGGAGTATTGTGTTCACTTCTGGACACCACACTTCAGGAAGGATGTCGAGGCCTTGGGAGAGGGTGCAGAGGAGATTTTACTAGAATGGTACCAGGGCTGAGAGACTTCAGTTATGGGGGAAGAGACTGGAGAAGCTGGGGTTGTTCAGCTTAAAGCAGGGAAGATTTTCACAATTATGAAGGGTTTTGATAAGAGTAAATAAGGAGAAACTGTTTCCCCGGGGGGAATAGAAAAGAGATCAGGAACCAGAGGACACAGATGTAATGTCATTGGCAAAAGAACCAGAGAAGGAGAAATATTTTAGATGCAGTGAGTGGTTATGATCAGGAATGCACTGGCTGAAAGGGTGGTGGAAGCAGATTCAATAGTAACTTTCAAAAGGGAATTGGATAAATACCTAAAAATAGACAGAGGCATGTTATGGGAACAGTCAAACAGCTGGGGGCTGTCCGCTGTAAGGATCAGTACCACATTGGTCAGTGCTATTAGCCGCTAGGCTGTTTCCACACTTTCCACGTTACCGTACCAGAGAAGAGGGAATTTGGACAATTGTTGAAGGAACAAAGAGAATCTCGTTGCCTAGCATTCAAGTGGGTAGCAATCTTGTTGTACGAGGCCCCTTGGGTCAGAGTGATCATAATATGATAGAATTCTTCATTAGGATGGAGAGTGAAGTAGTTGAATCAGAGACTAGGGTCCTGAATTTAAATAAAGGAAACTACGATGGTATGAGGCGCGAATTGGGTAGGATTGATTGGGGAATGTCACTCAAAGGGTTGACGGTGGATAGGCAATGGCAAACAATCAAAGACTGCATGGATGAACTACAGAATTTGTACATCCCAGTGTGGCATAAGAATAAAATAAAAAGGGTGACTCAACCGTGGCTAACAAGGGAAATTAGGGATAGCATAAGATCCAAGGAGAGGGCATATAAATTGGCCAGAAAAAGCAGTAGCCCTGAGGATTGGGAGCAGTTTAGGATTCAACAAAGGGATTAATTAAGAAGGGGAAAATAGAATATGAAAGTAAGCTTGCTGGGAACATAAAAACTGACTGTAAGAGCTTTTATAGATATGTGAAGAGAAAAAGATTAGTGAAATCAAGTGTAGGTCCCTTGCAGTCAGAAGCAGGGGAAGTTATAATGGGGAACAAAGAAATGGCAGCCCAACTAAATGCATATTTTGGTTCTGTCTTCACAAAGGAGGACACAAATAACCTCCCAGAGATGTTGGAGAACATACGGTCTGATGAAAGGGAGGAACTGAAAGAAATCAGTATTTGCAGGGAAATGGTGTTAGGGAAATTGACGGTATTGAAGGCCGATAAATCCCCAGGGCCTGATAATCTACATCCTAGGGTACTTAAGGAAGTGGCCCTAGAAATAGTAGATGCATTGCTGATCATCTTCCAACATTCGATGGAATCTGGAACTGTACCCATGGATTGGAGGGTAGCTAATGTTACCCCACTATTCAAAAAGGGTGGTAGAGAGAAACATAGAATCTAGGAGCAGGAGTAGGCCATTCGGCCCGTCGAGCCTGCTCCGCCATTCAATACGATCATGGCTGATCATCCAAATCCAGTACCCTGTCCCTGCTTTAATCCCCACAGTACACATATCCCACCCTACCCCCGTATTTAATTCCCCCTAACATATCCCATCCTATCCCCATAACCCCACATATTTAATCCCCCCTAACACTAAGGGTCAATTTATCATAGCCAAATCAACCTAACCCACACATTTTTGGACTGTGGGAGGAAACCGGAGCACCCGGAGGAAACCCACGCAGACACGGGGAGAATGTGCAAACTCCACACAGACAGTCACCCGAGGTCAGATTCGAACCCGGGTCTCTGGCGCTGTGAGGCACCAGTGCTAACCACTATGCCACCGTGTTGCCACCGAGAAAGCGGGAAGCCTGACATCGGTAGTGGGGAAAATGCTAGAGTCCATTATAAAGGATGTAATAGCTGAGCAGTTGAAAAACAGTGACAAGATCGGACAAAGTCAACATAGATTTACAAAAGGTAAATCGTGCTTGACTAATCTACTGGAATTTTTTGAGGATGTAACTGGGAAAATAGATAAGGGAGAACCAGTAGATGTGGTGTATTTGGACTTTCAAAAGGCTTTCGATAAGGTACTGCATAAGAGATTAGCGGGTAAAGTTAAGGCACATGGGATTGGGGGCAAGGTATTGACTTGGATAGAGAACTGGCTGGCGGACAGAAAGCAGAGAGTAGGAATTAATGGGTCTTTTTCCAAGTGGCAAGCAGTGACTAGTGGGGTACCGCAGGGATCGGTCCTTGGACCGTGCTATTCACAATATACATTAATGATCTAGATAAGGGAATTAAATGTAATATCTCCAAGTTTGCAGATGACACAAAGCTGGGTGGGAGTGTGTGCAGCGAGGAGGATAACGAGAAACTCCAGGATGATCTGGACAGGTTGGGTGAGTGGGCAGAAACGTGGCAGATGCAATATAACGTGGATAAGTGCGAGGTTATCCACTTTGGTGTCAAAAACAGAAAGGCAGACTATTATCTGAATGGCAATAGATTGGGAGAAGGGGAAGTGCAACGAGACCTGGGTGTCCTTGTGCACCAGTCGCTGAAAGTAAGCATGCAGGTGCAGCAGGCGGTGAAGAAGGCAAATGGTATGTTGGCCTTCATAGCGAAAGGGTTTGAATGTAGGAACAGGGATGTTCTGCTGCAGTTGTACAGGGCCTTGGTGAGACCACACCTTGAGTACTGTGTGCAATTTTGGTCACCTTATCTGAGGAAGGATGTTCTTGCCATGGAAGGAGTTCAGCGAAGAATCACAAGGCTGATACCTGGGATGGCAGGAATGACTTATGAGGAGAGATTGGGTCGATTGGGCTTATGCTCACTGGAGTATAGAAGAATGAGAGGGGATCTCATCGAAACATATAAAATTCTGACAGGTCTGGACAAACTAGATGCAGGAAGAATGTTCCCGATGGTCGGAGAGTCCAGAACCAGGGGTCATAATCTACGGATAACGGGTAAACCATTTAGGACAGAAATGAGGAAGAATTTCTTCACCCAGAGAGTGGTGAACCTGTGGAATTCTCTACCACAGAAGGTAGTTGAGGCAAAGTCATTAAATATATTCAAGGATGAGTTAGATATATTTCTTAAAGCTAAAGGTATCAAGGGATATGGGGAGAAGGCAGGTACAGGGTACTGAGTTTGGATGATCAGCCATGATCTCATCGAATGGCGGAGCAAGCTCGAGGGGCCGAATGGCCTACTCCTGCTCCTATCTTCTATGTTTCTTTCTATGTATGTGAGGCGAGGAAGAAAGCACATTTAAATAAAGACAACAGCACCATCACAAGAGTTACGCTGATTTTATTGCAGATACAAGTCTACAAGAGGTAGTGTAAATCTACCAGCACCAAGTATAGGGCCTATCCACATCTTAACCCTTAAAACACACCAAATCAGTTAGGTCGCAGAGGGGACAGGGCTTCGCTGCTCAACAGGACACCTACAGCCAGGCGGCAGCTTTGAGAGAGATTCTTCACACCATCCATTCTCTCCCACTTGTACTGTGGACGTGGGAGGACACCAATCTCTGGGCTCGTGGGTTCCCCGCAACCTGCAGGGAGTGAAAAAAATAAGACCCTTTTAACTGCTGCATGGGTGGTTATGGCCCGGGTAATGTACAGCAGCCGGGAAGTGTTCAGAGCACTGTGTCTATCGTCAGGGTTAATTCAGTAACTCTAGTCTGTAAAGTGTCATCATTAACACCGCCGCTACCAGTTAAAGCCCTCGTTATAATGAATTATTCACATACCTCACTACAGCATACAATCGGACTCTTCCATCCTTCCATCTGTAAACCTGCAAAGAGAAAGAATGTGAAACACGGCCCCTAAATCCAGGAGAGGAAGTAACAGATCGCGATCGGGAGTGTTCAGAGCACTGTGTCTATCGTCAGGGTTAATTCAGTAACTCTAGTCTGTAAAGTGTCATCATTAACATTCCCGAGATGTCCCTCTCTCTGAAGGCACCAAGCCCTACTGGAGTTCACTGGGGCCAATTGAATATTCGTTAAGTTTTAATATTAAAACGCTGACATAACAAAAGCGTGACCAGGAAAACCGAACCGGAAGCTGCTGCTTGCTGGAGAATGGTGACAATGCACTCACCTCACTACGCTGTGAGAGAACGATTCAGCTCCTCCTTCTTTACTCCAAGCTGTAAAATAGAAACAAAAAGATTAAACACTGCCTTCAAGATGTGTATCAGGTTTTACTCTCATTAGTTTCTCTAGTACTTTTTCTCTACTTATATTAAATTACATTAAGTTCCTCACCCTCATTAGACCCTTGGTTCCCCACCATTTTTGGTATGCATTTTCTCTTCTACTGTGAAGACAGATACAAAATAGGCCATTTAAGATTGAGACGAGGAGGAATTTCTTCAGGGGGTTGTGAATCTTTGGAATTCTCAGCCCCAGAGGGCTGTGGATGCTGACTCGTTGCGTATATTCAAGACAGGTTGATAAATTTTTGTACTCTAGGGGGAAATCAAGGGATATGGAGATTGGGCAGGAAAGTGGAGTTGAGGTCGATGATCAGCCATGATCTTATTGAATGGCAGAGCAGGCACGAGGGGCCGTATGGCTGACTTCTTATGTTCTTAAACAAAAAATGAGCTGCCAACCTTGGGAAGCTGCAACAGAGGACTACATGCATGCTAAAAGCAGAAGCAGCATGCTATAGACAGGGCTAAGCGATCCCACAATCAACAGATCACATCAAAGCTCTGCAGTCCTGCCACATCCAGTCATGAATGGTGGTGGACCATTAAACAACTAACAGGAGGAGGCGGCTTCATGAATATCCCCATCCTCAATGATGGTGGAGCCCAGCATGCGAGTGCAAAAACAAGGCTGAAGCTTTTGCAACAATCTTCAGCCAGAAGTGCTGAGTGGATGATCCATATCAGCCTCCTCCTGAGGTCCCCACCATCACAGAAGCCAGTCTACAGTCAATTCGATTCACTCCAAGTGGTATCAAGAAACGGCTGAGCGCACTGGATACAGCAAAGGCTATGGGCCCAAACAACATCCCAGCTGTTGTGCTGAAGACTTGTGCTCCAGAACTAGCCGCACCTCTAGCCAAGCTATTCCAGTACAGCTACAACACTGGCATCCATCCGACAATGTGGAAAATTGCCCAGGTATGTCCTGTCCACAAAAAGCAGGACAAATCCAATCCGGCCAATTACCGCCCCATCAGTCTACTCTCAATCATCAGCAAAGTGATGGAAGGTGTCATTGACAGTGCTATCAAGCGGCACTTACTCACCAATAACCTGCTTACTGATGCCCAGTTTGAGTTCCGCCAAGACCACTCGGCTCCCGACCTCATTACAGCCTTGGTCCAAACATGGACAAGAGCTGAATTCCAGAGGTGAGGGTGACTGCCCTTGACATCAAGGCAGCATTTGACCAAGTGTGGTATCAAGGAGCCTTAGTAAAACTGAAGTCGTCAATGGGAATCCCGGGGGGGGGGGCGCGGGCGGAGAAAACTCTCCACTGGCTGGAGTCATACCTAGCACAAAAGGAAGATGTTGTGCTGGTTGGAGGTCAATTATCACAGCCCCAGGAGATCGCTGCAGGAGTTCCTCAGGTCAGTGTACTAGGCCCAACCATCTTCAGTTGCTTCATCAATGACCTTCCCTCCAACATAAGGTCAGAAGTGGGATGTTCGCTGATGCCTGTACAGTGCCATTCGCAAGCGCTCAGATAATGAAGCAGTCCATGCCCGCATGCAACAAGACCTGGACGATGTTCAGGCTTGGGCTGATAAGTGGCAGGTAACATTCGCGCCATACAAGTGCCAGGCAATGACTATCTCCAACAAGCGAGTGTCTAACCACTGCCCCTTGACATTCAACAGCATTACCATCGCCGAATCCCCCACCATCAACATCCTGGGAGATACAAGTGACCAGATACGGAACTGGACCAGCCACAAAATACTGTGGCAACAAGAGCAGGTCAGAGGCTAGGTATTCTGCAGCGAGTGTCTCACCTCCTGACTCCCCAAAGCCTTTCTACCATCTACCAAGCACAAGTAAGGAGTGTGATGGAATACTCTCCACTTGCCTGGATCAGTGCAGCTCCAATAACACTTAAGAAGCTCAACACCATCTAGGACAAAGCAGCCCGCTTGATTGGCACCCCATCCACCACCTTAAACATTCACTCCCTCCACCACCGGCGCAACGTGGCTGCAGAGTGTACCATCTACAAGATGCACTGCAGCAACTCGCCAAGGCTTCTTCGGCAGCACCTCCCAAACCCGCAACCTCTCCCACCTAGAAGGACAAGGGCAGCAGGCGCATGGGAACACCATCACCTCCAAGGTCACACACCATCCTGACTTAGAAGTACATAGCCAAGCCTTCATTGTCGCTGGTTCAAAATTCTGGAACTCCCTCCCTAACCGCACTGTGGGAGTACCTTCACCACACGGACTGCAGCGGTTCAAGGCGGCAGCTCACCACTACCTTCTCAAGGGCAATAAATGCTGGCCTTGCCAGTGACGCCCAGATCTCAAACGAAACAAAAAACCCTTACCGCCCTATTCCCATAGTATCCAAAAACCTATTGATCTATCTTGAATATACTCATCGATTCAGCACCCACCGCCCTGTGGGGTGGAGAATTCCAAAGATTCACAACCCTCCAAGTGAAGAAATTTCTCCGTCATAAATGGTTGACCCCTTATCCTGAGACTCTGCCCCCTAGTTCTAGACTCTCCAGCTAAAGGAAACCACCTCTCAGCATCTACCTGTCAAGCCCTCCAAGAATCTTATTTATTTCAATGAGATCACCTCTCATTCTTCTAAACTCCAGATAATATAGGCCTAGTCTACTCAATCTCTCCTCATAGGAAGACCCTCTCATCCCAGCAATCAGTCTGGTGAACCTCCATTGCACCCCCTCTAAAATGGCAAGTATATCCTTCCTTAGGTAGGGAGATCAAAACTGTGCACAGCACTCCAGGTGTGGAGTCACCAAAGCCCTATGTAGTTGCAGCAAGATGTCCTTCCTCTTATACTCCAACCCCCTTGCAATAAAGGCTAATAAAGTAGTTAAGTTTCTGCACTCACCTCCTGTTCCTCTCGTGTGCCGCAGGGTTTTACATTATTCCTTTGTCCTGTGAAAACGAAGAGTAAATATGATGAACTGCTGTCTGCTGCCAGTATTGCCCGGGTAACATACAGCAGCTGGGAGTATTCAGAGCACTGTGTCTATCGTCAGGGTTAATTCAGTAACTCTAGTCTGTAAAGTGTCATCATTAACACCAGTTCATCACTACCAGTTAAAGTCCTCGTTATAATGAATTATTCACATACCTCACTACAGCATACAATAGGACTCTTCCATCCTTCCATCTGTAAACCTGCAAACAGAAAGAATGTGAAACACGACCGCTAAAACCAGGAGAGGAAGTAACAGATCGCGATCGGGAGCGTTCAGAGCACTGTGTGTATCACCAGCGTTAGTTCAGTAACTCTAGTCTGTAAAGTGTCATCATTAACATTCCCGAGCTGTCCCTCTCTCTGAAGGCACCAAGCCCTACTGGAGTTCACTGGGGCCAATTCTGAATATTCGTTAAGTTTCAATATTAAAACGTTGACATAACAAAAGCGTGACCAGGAAAACCGAACCGGAAGTTGCTGCTTGCTGGAGAACGGTGACAATGCACTCACCTCGCTACGCTGTGAGAGAACGATTCAGCTCCTCCTTTACTCCAAGCTGTAAAATAGAAACAAAAAGATTAAACGCTGCCCTCAAGACGTGCATCCTTGTGCACCAGTCGCTGAAGGTAAGCATGCAGGTGCAGCAGGCGGTGAAGAAGGCAAATGGTATGTTGGCCTTCATAGCGAGAGGATGCGAGTACAGGAGCAAGGATGTCCTGCTGCAGTTGTACAGGGCCTTGGTGAGACCACATCTTGAATATTGTGTGCAGTTTTGGTCGCCTTATCTGAGGAAGGATGTTCTTGCCATGGAAGGAGTTCAGCGAAGATTCACCAGACTGATACCTGGGATGGCAGGAATGACGGACGAGGAGAGATTGGGCTTATACTTGCTGGAGTTTAGAAGAATGAGAGGGGATCTCATTGAAACTTATAAAATTCTAACAGGACTAGACAGACTGGATGCAGGAAGGATGTTCCCGATGGTCGGGGGAGTCCAGAACAAGAGGTCACAGTCTAAAGATAAGGGGTAAGCCATTTAGGACTGAGATGAGGAGGAATTTCTTCACCCAGAGAGTGGTGAACCTGTGGAATTCTCTACCACAGAAGGCAGTAGAGGCCAATTCATTAAATATATTCAAGAAGGAGTTAGATATATTTCTTAAGGCTAAAGGTATCCAGGGATATGGGGAGAAGGCAGGTACAGGGTACTGAGTTTGGATGATCAGCCATGATTGCATTGAATGGTGGAGCAGGCTCGAGGGGCCGAATGGCCTACTCCTATCTTCTATGTTTCTATGAGGTAACGTATAGCGCTCGAGAATTCAGAGCACTGTGTGCGTCATCAAGGTTAATTCAGGAACTCTAATTACCAAGTGTCACCAACACTCCCATTGCTGTTTTTAAATCCCCCTCTTGGGAAAGCACCAGTCCCTGCTGGAGTTCTCCGCAGCCACTCCTCACCCCTGACCAGCCCCCGTGATGAACCAACTCAGCACAGACCAGGGCTATTGAACCAGAGACCCTCACGATGGGCGTGACCCCAGGCTGTGTCATTTACCCACTGAGCTGGTGGTACCACCGGTGCTCAATGAGAAAAGGGGGGTGCTTTTACTGCAACATGTCACCGAGTTGGCAATCTGCACACCTCAGCACCCAACATCTTCCCTTGCTCCGGTCCACAAAACAGAAGACGTTAAAACACTCCATAAAAATGAACACAGCGCTACTGCAGTCGGGAGTGTTCAGCACCCAGCGTCTTGTAAGCAGGTTTAACTTGGTGCCGATCAAGTGCCAATCACCCATGCAGAATATTAACTATTACAAACACAAGAAATAGGAGTCGGCCACATGACCCTTCGAGCCTGCTCTGCCATTCAATAAGATCATGGCTGATCTACCTCAAGTCTACTTTTTACATGTTATTTACAGTACAGAAACAGGCCATCGACCCAACTGGTCCGTGCCGGTGTTTACGCTCCACACGAGTCTCCTCCCATCCTTCATCTAACTCATCAACATATCCTTCTATTCCTTTCTCCCTCATGTGTTTATCCAGCTTCCCCTTAAATGCATCTATGCTATTGGCATTAACTACTCCCTGTGGTAGCGAGTTCCACATTCTCACCACTCTCTCTGCCACATGCCCGATACAAGACTCCCAAAACGAGCGCTCTGAGAGCTCCGACACGGCAGGAGAGCCCCAGGTGGGCAGAGGAAACGCTTCAAGGATACCTCAAAGCCTCCTTGAAAAAGTGCAACATTCCCACCGATACCTGGGAATCCCTGGCCCAAGACCGCACAAAGTGGAGGAGAAGCATCCGGGAAGGCGCCGAACACGAGTCTCTTCACCGGGAGCAAGCGGAAGCCAAGCGCAAATCAGTGCATGTCAACCCAAGCACCCGTTCAACCACCGTCTGGCCCACTTGTGACAGAGACTGTAGGTCCCGCATTGGACTCTCAGTCACCTGAGAACTCATTTTTAGTGTGGAAGCAAGTCATCCTCGGTTCCGAGGGACTGCCTAAGAGGAGAAGACGACGACTCCTCTCTGGGAGAAGAAGTTTCTCCTGAATTCCCTATTGGATTGATTAGTGATTATCTTGTATTTATGACCCCTAGTTCTGGTCTCCTCCGCAAGTGGAAACATCTCCATGTCTACCCCATCAAGGTTCAATAAGGAGTGCAGAAGAGCACGCCAGAAGCAACACCATGCATAACAAAAAGTGAGGTGCCAACCTGGGGAAGCTGCAACACAGGACTACCTGCATGCACAGTCATTGTGCGGACAAAGTCCCATCTTCACACTGAGGACACCCTCCATCGTGTTGTGTGGCAGTATCACCGTGCTAAATGGGATAGATTCAGAACAGATCTAGCAGCTCAAAACTGGGCATCCATAAGGCACTGTGGGCCATCAGCAGCAGCAGAATTGTATCCACCACAATCTGTAACCTCATGGCCTGGCATATCCCTCACTCTACCATCACGCCAGGGGACCAACCCTGGTTCAATAAGGAGTGTAGAAGAGCATGCCAGGAGCAGCACCAGGCATACCAAAAAAATATGAGGTGCCAACCTGGGGAAGCTGCAACACAGGACTACATGTATGCTAAAAAGCAGAAGCAGCATGCTGACAGGGCTAAGCATCCCACAATCAACAGATCAGATCAAAACTCTGCAGTCCTGCCACATCCAGTCGTGAATGGTGGTGGACCATTAAACAACTAACGGGAGGAGGAGGCTCCATGAATATCCCCATCCTCAATGATGGTGGAGCCCAGCAGGCGAGTGCAAAATAAGGCTTTTGCAACCATCTTCAACCAGAAGTGCCGAGTGGATGATCCATATCGGCCTCCTCTGGAGGCCCCTATCAGTGCATTCCTTACTGGTCTGTTCCACACGAGCCTCCTCCCATCCTTCTTCATCTCACTCCATCAACATATCCTTCTATTCCTTTCTCCCTTGTGTTTTAGCTTCCCCTTAAATGCATCTATGCTAGTCACATTAACCACTCCCTGTGGTAGCAAGTTCCACATTCTCACCACTCTCTGGGTAAAGGAGTTTCTTCTGAATTCTCTATTGGATTTATTAGTGATTATCTTGTATTTATGACCGAGTTCAGGTCTCCTCCGCAAGTGGAAACATCTCTACGTCTACCCCATCAAACCCTTCCCGCCCTATTCCCCATATCTCGATTCCCTTAGTATCCAAAAACCTATTGATCTATCTTGAATATACTCATCGCTTCCGCATTCACTGCCCTCTGCGGTAGAGAATGCCAAAGATTCACAAACCTCCGAGTGAAGCAATTTCTCATCCGAGTCATAAATGGCCGACCCCTTATCCTGAGACTCTGCCCCCTAGTTCTAGACACTCCAGCCAAAGGAAACAATCTCTCAGCATCTACCCTGTCAAGCCCTCCAAGAATCTCATTCTTCTAAACTCCAGATAATATAGGCCTAGTCTACTCAATCTCTCTGCATAGGAAGACCCTCTCATCCCAGCAATCAGTCTGGTGAACCTCCATTGCACCCCCTCTAAAATGGCAAGTATATCCTTCCTTAGGTAGGAGATCAAAACTGTACACAGCACTCCAGGTGTGGAGTCACCAAAGCCCTATGTAATTGCAGCAAGATGTCCTTCCTCTTGTACTCCAACCCCCTTGCAATAAAGGCTAATAAATAAGTTTCTGCACTCACCTCCTGTTCCTCTCGTGTGCCACAGGGTTTTACATTATTCCTTTGTCCTGTGAAAACGAAGAGAGAATATGATGAACTGCTGTCTGCTGCCAGTATTGCCCGGGTAACATACAGCAGCTGGGAGTGTTCAGAGCACTGTGTCTATCGTCAGGGTTAATTCAGTAACTCTAGTCTGTAAAGTGTCATCATTAACACCGCCGCTACCAGTTAAAGTCCTCGTTATAATGAATTATTCACATACCTCACTACAGCATACAATAGGACTCTTCCATCCTTCCATCTGTAAACCTGCAAAGAGAAAGAATGTGAAACACGGCCCCTAAAACCAGGAGAGGAAGTAACAGATCGCGATCGGGAGCGTTCAGAGCACTGTGTGTATCACCAGCGTTAGTTCAGTAACTCTAGTCTAAGTTGTCATCATTAACATTCCCGAGTTGCCCCGCTCTTTGAAGGTACCAAGCCCTACTGGAGCGGTTACTGAATATCTGTAAAAGTGGTAGTATTAAATGCTGACAAAAAAGCGACGGAATCCACTCACCTTGCTAAGCTGTGCACAGAACGATTCAGCTGCTCGTTCAGTTCTTCCTGTAAAAGAGCAACAACTGGATTAAACGCTGCCCTCGAGAGGTGTGCCGGGTGAGGTACAGCAGAGGCGAGCATTCAGAGCACTGTGTGCATAGTCAGGTTTAATTCAGTAACTCTAGTCTGTAAGGGGTCAGCATTAACACTCGGGTATACCGTTAACTACAGGCTGTAATGAATGATCACGCACCTGATCGCAGTGTGTGGAGCCGGGATAGAGCAGTCGGGCCGAATGGCTGGTTTCTGCGCTGTAAATTGTGCGGGCATGTAATTGCACGACACCAGTTATCCATCCGATTAACTAACCTGCAACACAGAAACACAAACGATAAACATAGCCCTCTCCCGAAGAGCCACAGAAACAGCTACAGGACAACATTCAGGAGTGTTCAGAGCACTGTGTGTATCGTCACCTTTAACTCAGTAACTCTAGTCTGTAAAGTATCATCATTAACACTCGGGTATAGGTTTAATTTGTGGATCTAAATAATCGTTCTTGTACCTGGCCACAACGCAGAGTCCGGGGTCCCGAGATGTTCTGTCTCCACGCTGCAAAACAGGAAAGAAGTTAAACAAAACCAGTTTGCAAGCACAGGAGCAGGTAACACAATGCTGTCGGTTGCGTACAGGCTGGCGTCAGCCGTGGCTGGTTTCCCCCCTCTCCCCAGTCCGAGGATAGGGAGGTCAATTGTAGAATAATACTACCTAGGCCAACAGCAGCTCAGCACAGGCCAGGAATCCAACCCATGCCATTCAGACCAGGAAGATCCAGTAACAACTTGTCTTTATATAGCACCTTTAATGTAGTAAAGTGTCCCCAAGGCACTTCATAGAAGTTATTAATAAAATCTGACATGGAGCCACATAAGGAGATATTAGGACAGGTGACCAAAAGCTTGGCCAAAGAGGTAGGTTTTAAGGATCATATATGAGAAGAGAGGGGGGGGGGGGGGGGGGGGAGAAGGGAGAGGGGCGAGAGAGAATAATAGTTCAGGGAGGGAATCCCAAAGCTAGGCAGCTGATGGTCCGGCCACCAATGGAGGAGCAATTAAAATCTGGGATGTGCAAGAACCCAGGATTTGAGGAGCTGAGAGAGGAGGGTTGTAGGGCTGGAGGAGGTTAGAGATAGGAGGGGGGGGGGGGGGGGGGGGGCGAGGCCGTGTTGGGATTTTTAAAAACCCGAGGCATTGCCGAGCTGGGAGCCCAGCAAATGTCAAGGTGCTAACAGTGCTCTGCATTGGGTAGAAAAAGGGAACTGTCGCACCTCTTCCGTTGTGCCGGATCCCATCCTCCGAACCTGCAAAACAAACAAGTAGCAAGGTTACAGGTGACAGCCACTAGCGGGGCAGGTCAGGCAGCAGCCTGCAGCTGGAAGCATTCAGTGCGCTGCGGGTTATCATCACAGTCTAACTCAGTAAACCAAAACTTGAGTTTCATCATAACACTCAAAGTAGCCTCGCGGACAGTCGGTCGGTAATAACCAATGTCTCACGTACCTCACTGCAAGGAGCAACTTCCGAACCGCTGCCTGGTCCCTTGTCCGCCTGCGGGACAGATATTAAAAAAACACAAACATTAAAGACGGTTCCGCTCAGCTCTCCTGGTGGCACAATATACAGTGCGATGTGATGCTACAGACCCAAGAACTTGGTTGAGTAGACGAGGCCTATAATCCCTAGAGTTTAGAAGAAACATAAAATTCTTACAGGGCTTGACAGGGTAGATGCGGAGAGGTCGTTTCCCCCTGGCTGGGGAGTCTAGAACCAGGGTCTCAGTCTCAGAATAAGGGGTCGGCCATTTAGGAATGAGATGGAGAAATTTCTTCACTCAGAGGGTAGTGAATCTTTGGAATTCTCTACCCCAGAGGGCTGTGGAGGCTCAGTCGTTGAGTATATTGAAGGCCGAGATCGATAGATTTTTGGATATTAAGCAAATCGAGGGATATGGGGATAGGACGGGAATGTGGAGATGAGGTAGAAGATCAGCCATGATCTTATTGAATGGTGGAGCAGGCTGGAAGGGTCTACTCCTGCCCTACTGAATTAGCTGGGACATCAACAGCAACTTGTAATCATGTTGCGCCTTTAACGGAATAAAAAGTCCCAAGGCACTTCACAGGAGCATTATCAGACAGAATTTGACACCAAGCCACATAAGGAGATATTAGGGTAGATGACCAAAGAGGTAGGTTTTAAGGAGCATCTTAAACAGTGGGGGGGGGGGGGGGGGGGGGGCGTGCAATTATTCAGGCTGGGGAGCCACTTAAAAGTTTGTGAGCCACACACAAAATAAAATGTTAACAGCTACCGTTAAAATTTGTTCCGGCATTTATTGTATCATGAACCCTTGTTGTTTCCACACTTAAAAAAAAAGCACTTAGCGTGCTAACGAACATGATACAGGTTTACCCAAAACTTCTTAGCCATTGAGATTATGCCAGAATTAAAAATTAAAATTGTTACTCGACAGCTGTAGAATTTTGTAAGAAAAACTTTAAGCAATTATAAACTTTAAGATATAATTTTAACAATGAGAAATCATACACTATCTATAAAAATTTTATTTTTCAAAATAATGAGTTAATCGAAGAGATTGCAGATAGCTTGAAATATAGTCTTACCCCTGTATAATGAAAATTGGGTGAAAGAAAAACAAACTCACTGAAAAATGAAGCCTCTGATGTACGTTAACCAGAGAGTTGAAGTCAGACATGATCTCCACTGCAATGCGGAGCACCGGTGCATGGTGGGTCATTGCTCATCGAAGATCTACGTCTTAATTTCCTCAGAAAGTGTCTGCTTGCATATGTAGGTCGATCCAAACAGCACAAGCATCTTCCGGGCAGGAGCCTTGATCTTTGAAAAACTCTGTTCATAGAGAGAGAGAGAGATTGATTTAAAACCCAGGAAGCGTCACATTGCAGATTGAGAAGCTCGAGTTGGAGGTCACACGGAGCGTGATCAATGTCAACTGTGAACAGCAAGGATACAGAGGATAGGCCCAATTTCTAACGTTCTAAACTCCGGGAATCAGCGAGAAAGTTCAGCCTGCAAGTCGAGTAGCGACGCCCTGTACTCTCAGCTTTTGATCGCAAACAGTAATCTGTTGCAAAGTGGGGGGAAATGGCTGAACTGCTTGTTTTCTGTCTGATGGGAGGAAAAAAGGGAGTAACTTCACCATAAGGGACTCGACACCTGAGATGCAAATCATGAGCAAAAGGCCCCTCCCCTTGCAGCCTTCAATTCAGTTTGTTCATGCGGCCCAGGGTATCGACAGTGAATGCAAAAATCAGAGAGCCAATCCGCTTCGTTGAACTGCGTAAAATGCAAATCTTTTTCGAAAACCAACCAATCTCAGCTCTCAGCACTCTAACTGTTACCCAAACGAAGCCAGCTTATGCTGGTATGATGCAGAACATCCTGTGAGCTCGGATTCAGAGTCCTCAAGCAGAGTTACAAATTGCCCGTGGTTTAATCCTCTTGCTCGAATGTAGGTGACCACTTTTGTAACAGTGTCCGTGATATTGCTTACTTTTAGAACACTTTTAGAGGACCTCTTTATGAATAGTGCAGTAAAATCAGTGTGTTCTCGATGACTTCTTTTCAGTAATCCAACACGTTTGCCTGTCGGATTTGGGCTTCCATCAGTGTTCACACCCGCCAATTCTTTCCACTCCACTCCAAATTTTGGCATGGACGGATTTACAGCCTCTAATAAATTTGTCGTCGTATCTTTAACCGACTGCACGGATGCCAATTCTGTGAGCTCAAAATGTTTGGCGATACCTCGAATGAAAAACAACAACTGGGCCGTGTCTTTGACATCACAACTCTCAGCGAGTGCCAATGCGCAATAATAGAAATTGTTTTCCTCACTTTTCAACTGCAGGTCCAGGTTTTTTTAAAAATCTGTTCCTGGGATGTGGGCGCCAGCATTTATTACCCATCCCTAATTGCCCGAGAAGGTGGTGGTGAGCCGCCTTCTTGAACCGCTGCAGTCTGTGTGAAGGTACTCCCACAGTGCTGTTAGGGAGGGAGTTCCAGGATTTTGACCCAGCGACGATGAAGGAACGGCGATATAATTTGTAGTCAGGATGGTGTGTGACTTGGAGGGGAACTTGGAGGTGGTAGTGCTCCCATACGCCTGCTGCCCTTGTCCTTCTCGGTGGTGGCGGTCGCGGGTTTGGGAGGTGCTGTCGAAGAAGCCTTGGCGAGTTGCTGCAGTGCATCTTGCGGCTGGTACTCACTGCAGCCACGGTACACCGGTGGTGGAGGGAGTGAATGTTTAAGGTGGTGGATGGGGCGCCAATCAAGCGGGCTGCTTTGTCCTAGATGGTGTTGAGCTTCTTAAGTGTTATTGGAGCTGCACTGATCCAGGCAAGTGGAGAGTATTTCATCACACTGCTTACTTGTGCCTTGTAGATGGTGGAAATGCTTTGGGGAGTCAGGCAGAGATACACGCGCCGCAGAATACCTAGCCTCCGACCTGCTCGTTAAGTTTCTGGTCAATGGTGACCGCCATGATGTTCATGGTGGGAGATTCGGCGATGGTAATGCCGTTGAATGTTATGGGGTGGTGGCTAGACTCTCTCCTGTCGGAGATGGTTATTGCATGGCACACGTGTGGCTCAGAGGACATGCCTCACAATAGCTCGCCTCAAACAGCTGTTTGTTGTCTGGGCACAAAATGGGAGCAGATTGAATACATCCGTCAGGGAAACACACAAAAAAGAAATATCAGAGATCAGATTTCTTAACCCCCCTTTCTTTTTAAAAAAAAATTTGTTCACGGGATGTGGGTGTCGCTGGCAAGGCCAGCATTTATTGCCCATCCCCAATTGCCCTCAGAGGGGGGGGGGGGGCAGGTACCCGCTGCAGTCCGTGTGGTGATACTTCTTTGTAGCGGTTTGTTACAACCGAGTGGCTTGCTAGGCCATTTCAGAGAGGCCCTGTGGGTCTGGAGTCACATATAGGCCAGACTGGGCAAGGACAGCAGATTTCCTTCCTTAAAAAGAACATTAGTGAACCATATGAGTTTTTAAAATGACAATCTGGTGGCTTCATGGTCTCCATTAGCGATACTAGCTTTTTATTCCAGATTTAATTAATTAACTGAATTTAAATTCCTCAGCTGCCATGGTGGGATTTGAACTCATTAGTCCAGGCCCCTCGGATTACTAGTCCAGTAACATAACCACTATGTTACTGTACCCAAGGGTATTGGGCTCCAGTTCTGTTGCCCTCCGATACATTGCCCAAGTGGCTATTCTTCGCGAGGGTTGATCGGAATCACTGCCGAGCCAATTCCTGTACTTCCTGCACAGAACACGACCCCATTGTAACTGAAAGTAAGCGGCCCAGCTGATGATCTTCTCTCTCCTCCTCCTCTCCTCCTCTCCTCCCCCCCCCAGTCAAGGGAACAGGGACTGACTGTTGTTGCGCCCCGCCGCCCCCCCAGAACAACACTGCTCTTTTCCACTCACACCCCCTCCCCCACTTCACCCTAACCCCCCCACCTCCCCACGAGGTCACCGGAACAAACCCGGGGGGGGGGGGGGGGGGGTGCAAACGCTTGCGGCAGGCCCAGAGAGCAATGTTCCCTTTAAGACCACGCAGACGGCTTTTCAAACGCCAAAACCGCGCAGGTGCGGTACTTTGAATGGGGCCGCGCGGCACCAAAAAAACAGGGAACATTGCTAGCAAGTCACTTCCGTTCCACACCCCCACCATCCCAAGGCCATGTGCGAATCACTGAAGTATACGGCGCCAGCGCGCTGCACCGCGAGGAGTCGAGCAGCCGGTGCCTGCCGCTTCCGAGAAGACCCGGACCCCGAGGCCGTCGGCGCCATTCCCCCGACCGCTCCAGACTGCCGTTCCCGGTGAAAAGGGCAAGAACCCCGTCACCGCCAATCTCCACCCGAGACTGTCCACAAATTGAAACTTTGGACCGGTGTCTCCGGGTGCTCGGACCTTCCCCCTCCCCGGAAAAGAATAAAAATATGCCGATCCCAGGAGGAGATGGACCGACAACCCGCCCCCCCCCCCCCCCCGCCCCCCTGTTTCAAGATGCATGGGTCCCAGCAGCAGTCACTCACAGGAGGAGGCGCGAAGAAAAAAATGGTGAGTTTCTGCTGTTGAGTTCGAGAATCAGTCGGCGGGCCAGATTTTGCCAGCCACCGGTCTTAAAAGGAGGAAAGAGAGAGAGATAGAGAGGTGTTTAGGGAAGGAATTCCAGAGTTTAGGGCCCAAGCAGCTGAAGGCACGGCCACCAATGCTGGAGCGATGAAAATTGGGGATGCTCAAGAGGCCAGAATTAGAGGAGCGCAGAGATCGCGAGGCTGGAAGAGATTACAGAGATAGGGAGGGACGAGGGCCATGGAGGGATTTGAAAACAAGGACGAGAATATTAAAAGCGAGGCGCTGCTGAATCAGGAGCCAATGTAGGTCAGCGAGCACAGGGGTGATGGGCGAACGGGACTTGGTGCGAGTTAGGACACGGGCAGCCGAGTTTTGGATGAGCTCAAGTTTACGTAGGGTGGAATGAGAGAGGCCAGCAAGGAGTGTGTTGGAATAGTCAAGTCTAGAGGTAACACAGGCATGGATGAGGGTCTCGGCAGCAGATGAGATGAGGCAGGGGCGGAGTCTGGCGATGTTCCAGAGGTGGAAATAGGCGGTCTTAGGTGATGGCACAGGTATGTGGTCGGAAGCTCATCTCGGGGTCAGATACAACACCAAGGTTGCAAACAGTCTGGTTCAGCCTCAGATGGTTTGCCGGGGAGAGGGATGGAGTTTGTGGCAGGGACCGAAGACAATAGCTTCGGTCTTCACAATATTTAACAGAGGGGGAAGAATTTGCCACGGATGCCAAGAAGAGCAGAGGTAGTTCTCTCCAGAGTGTCCTGGGCCAATATTTATCCCTCAACCAACATTCACTGAAATGGAATATCTGGCCGTTATCACATTATTGTTTATGTGATCTTGCTGTGCACAAATTGGCTGCCGCGTTGCCTACATTACAAAGTGACCACACTTCAAAAAACGTACTTCATTGGCTGTAAAAGCGCTTCGGACGTTCCGACCTCGTACAAATGCAAGTTGTTCGCCCGATCCTGCCAAAATGGAAAGGTGGGTGAGGGCAGGGTCCAGTTTCGACAGTGATGGGCGATCCCACCCACACCTGCCCAAACACCCTGCGCGCACTCAACTGCCGAGGCTTGCAATGGCCAGGGCAGTCGCAAGGAAAGGGTTACTGGCAGAGCCTGTCGGAAGTGCAGTCAGTCAGCACAAACCAACACCAGGGGGGCTCCGCTGTCCAGTCAGCCAGCGCAAAGCCAAGCAACAGGGGGATCAAGGAGGATATAAAAAAGGAGTCCGACTGCGATTCCCTCACCACTTGTCAAACATTCTTCCAGTACTGACCATCTGAGCTCACAAAGTACCAGAGGGCGAGCATAAAAAAAAAATAGCCTTGCGCACATCAGCTCACAAGAGGATTGGAGAAAACAGCAAGATTTTCTTAAAACGAGTGACGAATTGTATCTCAAGTGGTCATTTACATGCATTCACCCTCCCTCCACCAGAGGGCGATACGTCCCCTTCAAACAATGAGCAACATTTGAAATGGGCCAAGTCTTTTTAAACTGTTGCAGGAAACCAGATCCTTTAAGCAAGTTTTCCCCCACCCTTTCGATGATTTTTCTCTCCCTTCCACCCAGCAACTTTACAAATCGTACTCTAAATTTTAAAAAAGCCTAGCCGCATCAGCCAGTGGCTAGCACGCTCACCTCGGAGTCAGAAGGTTGTGGGTTCAAGTCCCACTCGAGACTTGAGCACAAAAATCTCGGCTGACACTCCCAGTGCAGTGCTGAGGGAGTGCTGCACGGTCGGAGGTGCCGTCTCAGCAAGTAATTAGGAAGGCTAATGGAATGTTGGCCTTTATTGCAAGGGGTATGGAGTATAAAAGTAGGGAAGTTTTGATGCAACTTTACAGGGCGCTGGTGAGACCGCACCTGGAGTACTGTGTACAGTTTTGGTCTCCTTATTTAAGGAAGGATATACTTGCATTGGAGGCAGTGCAGAGAATGTTCACTAGGTTGATTCCTGGGATGAAGGGGTTGGCGTATGACGAAAGGTTGAGCCTATACTCATTGGAGTTTAGAAGAATGAGAGGTGATCGTCTTGAAACATAAGATTGAGGGGGATTGACAAGCTGGACGGAGAGGCTGTTTCCCCTAGTGGGGGTATCTAGAAGTAGGGGGCGTAGTTGCAGAATAAGGGGTCGCCCATTTAAGACGGAGATGAGGAGGTATTTCTTCTCTCAGAAGGTCGTGAATCTTTGGAATTCTCTACCCCAGAGAGCTGTGGAGGCTGGGCCATTGAATATATTCAAGGCGGAGATAGACAGACATTTAAACTGGAGTCGAGGGGTGTGGGGAGAGAGCAGGAAAGTGGTGTGGAGGCCAAGATTGGATCAGCCATGATCTTATTGAATGGCGGAGCAGGCTCGAGGGGCCGATTGGCCTACTCCTGCTTCTTATGTTCTTTCAGATGAGACATTAAACCGAGGCCCCATCTGCCCTCTCAGGTGGACGTAAAAGATCCCAGGGCACTATTTCGAAGAGGAGCAGGGGAGTTCTTCCCGGTGCCCTGGCCAATATTCATCCCTCAAAACATAACAAAAACAGATTATCTGGTCATTATCACATTGCTGTTTGTGGGATCTTGCTGTGCACAAATTGGCTCCCACATTTTCTACATTACAACAGTCACTTCACTTCAAAAAGTGCTTCATTGGGTGTAAAGCACTTTGGGACATCCGGTGGGAGTGAAAGGCGCTATATAAATGCAAGTTTTTTTTTTTAAAGTTTACTGCAGCACTGATGGCCCAAATGCTTTAAATCCCTGATCGCAAAAAGATCAGGTTAATAAGGAAAAAGGCCTATATAAAAAAAAATGGGGGAATCTTAAAGAACTTCCCTGGTTCTGATGAGAGGTCTGTACCTAAAACACTAGCCTATTTGTTGATTAATACATTGGGCTTTTCCAACAATTTCTGCTTTTATTTTTTAAAAAAGCAAGTTCTTCCTTAAAAAGTATGTGAAGTTGAAGGCGGTGTCTGAATATCAAAAGTTTTTTTTTTAAAAAAGCCATATTACCAGAAGAGTTTCCACAATGAGCGGGTACGGTAGCATAGTGGACTAGTAATCCAGAGGCCTGGACTAATGATCTAGAGACACGAGTTCAAATCCCACCACAGCAGCTGGGGAATTTAAATTCAATAAATTAAATAAATCTGGAATAAAAAGCTAGTATCAGTAATGGTGACCATGAAACTACTGGATTGTCGTAAAAATCCCATCTGGTTCACTAATGTCCGTTAGGGAAGGAGATCGGTCTTTACCCGGTCTGGTCTATATGTGACTACCACACCCAGAGCAATGCGGTTGACTCTTAACTGCCCTCTGAAATGGCGGCTTACCACCACCTTCTCAAGGGCAAACAGGGATGGGCAATAAATACCAGCCTTGCCAGCGACACCCACCTCCCGTGTACGGAAAAAAAATAAATCTTTACAGCCTGACTCTTACTAGCAAAACCGACTCTGGCCTTCCAAGCAGATCGCCCAGCGACCCGTTACAAGGACACAGTATCCTCCCCACTCTCTGTGGTCTGCAGCCAGCAGATCAAACAGGAGACAAAACTCGACCACCAAAACCTTTACTACACCCCCCAAGCCTTAGTAACCCCACGGTAGATCTGCAAACACATGTTGGAAAAAAAATCAACCAAATTGAGCTGAGAATCAGAAAGTGTCATTTTACTGCAGCAGAAACGTGCTCACTAAATCCCCTCTCCCCCCACACAAACCTAAACAGTGTAAAATTCACAGCAAGTTCTCGAAATATTTTAGAAGATTAAAACCGCGTTTAAAAAAAAAACTAAAGGAAGATTAATTTTAAATTAACAAAGCATCCCAGGGACATGGTCCCATTTATCAGGCAATTCATTATATTCCGATTTAAAAAAAATTATAAATGTTCTCTCTGCAAGCTCAACAATGCAGTAAAAAGCAAACGATCTTCTCCTGCAACATGAAAAAAAAATCACGTCCTGTTTAAAAGCCATAAACTTTTATCCTGAAGCAGTGAAGATCTCGCCCAGTGAAATACTTTGCAATTGCCCTTTTGTTTTGGCGAGAGCTTAAAAATAATTAGGAGCATTTTTTTCCAAGTTAAACAGAAGCTCCGGCTGACTTAAAAATCTAAGCAGCACTTGAAATGCAGCTAAGGTCAGAAGCCTGGACTGTGGCAACAATCTTTAGTCTCCCATCATTGAGAGCAAATCTCACCCCCACAAAAAAACCCTCTTATTGTTGCATCTCAAGCAAATTAAAATTATTGCACGCATGAATCATGCTCCTTCCTTTTTTTTTCCCTCCTTCGTCGTCACCACCAGCACCCTCCTTTCTTTTGCTTTCCCTCAAGCGGCCCCTTACCTCTGCACCCACTCCCTCTGCAAAGCTGCATCTGGCTGGATTTAGAGGTGCGCACTACTAAAAGGCACCAAACCACGTGGCGCCCACAGGCCATCAGGACCCCTCTTCCCCACCCCACTCAGCAGTTTGGCCGCTCCACTCGCCTCAACCGCTTTCTTTTTAGAAAAAAAATAAATCAAATTATCTATTTCCATGCGACCTTTTTTTTTTAATTAACCCGTTGCTTATGTCTGCGGTTCGGCTTTTTTTTTTAATCGTAAATTTTTGCACAGGCACGTTTGAGGACAAGGGTTGGTAGTGGGGTCCTGTTTGGAATGAATGAATGAATGAACAAAGGGATCTCGGAGTACAAATACACAAATCACTAAAATGTTGCCACACAGGTTAGCAAGGCCATTAAAAAAAGCAAACCAAGCACTAGGGTTTATTTATAGAGGGATAGAATTGAAAAGTAGGGAAGTTATGCTAAACCTGTGTCGCACCTTGGTTAGACCACACTTGGAGTACTGCGTACAGTTCTGGTCGTCATATTATAAAAAGGATATAGAGGCACTGGAGAGGGTGCAGAGAAGATTTACAAGGATGATACCAGAAATGCGAGGGTATACATTATCAGGAAAGGATGAACAGGCTGGGTCTCTTTTCTCTTGAAAAAAGAAGGCTGAGGGGGTGACCTAATAGAGGTCTTTAAAATTATGAAAAATTTTGATAAAGCGGATACAGAGAGAATGTTTCCACTTGTGGGGAAGAGCTTAACTGGAGGCCATCAATATAAGATAGTCACCAAGAAATCCAATAGGGAATTCAGAAGAAACTTCTTTACCCAGAGAGTGGTGAGAATGTGGAACTCGCTACCACAGGGAGTGGTTGAGGCAAATAGTATAGATGCATTTAAGGGGAGGCTGGACAAGCATATGAGGGAGAAGGGGAATAGAGGGTTATGCTGATAGATTTAGATGAAAGACGGGAGGAGGCTCGAGTGGAGCATAAACGCCGGCTTGGACTGATTGGGCCGAATGGCCTGTTTCTGTGCCGTACATCCTATGTAATCCTATGAATCCCAATAGAGAGGCACTGGGTTGCCCCAGTCTCATCAAACAAGCAAAAAACCAAAGTGCCCATTTTTTTTTTTAGAGGGGATACAACTAATAAAGTACTAAACCATAAAACAAAGGAAACTTACAAAAAAATGAAATAATAATAGGGCCTCCTTTCTCTAGAAAAGAGAAGGCTGAGGAGGTGACCTAATAGAGGTCTTTAAAATTATGAAGGGTTTGATAGGGTAGATGCAGAGAATTTGAGTGGGAGTCCAGAACTAAGGGCCATAAATATAAGACAGTCACTAATAAATCCAATAGGGAATTCAGGAGAAACTTCTTTACCCAGAGAGTGGTGAGAATGTGGAACTCGCTACCACAGGGAGTACTTGAGGTGAATAGCACAGATACATTCAAGGGGAAGCCAGATACGTACGTGAGGGAGAAAGGAACAGAAAGATATGCTGATGGGATTGGATGAAATTAAGTCGGAGGAAGCTCGTGTGGTGGAACATAATTGGGCTGAATGGCCTGTTTCTGTGCTGTAAATTCTATGTAATTACCCGAGTCCACTACATACGCCAGTTCCTGTGGTGCCCACCGGTCGCGGAAAACCTCAAGTGTATTACTTCACACCTGCTCCTTCTCCAGGGCCACCCGGGTGCGGACAAGGCCGCGGAAGAGAGGCAGGCAGCCGGTGAATGAGTCCCAGCTCCATGGAGATATTTCAAAGGGTGTTGGGACCCCACATGTTACACACAGTTCTTTCAAGGCTCACTTACTCCCACCGAATTTCCTCTGTGGTGAAAGAATTTGAGACCGTGTCTGTGGGTGTTACACCGGCAGTAAAACAAACACATTCACTAACAGCCTCAGTCTATTTCCAGACATTTCAACCTGGTATGGAGCATAAACGCCAGCGTAGACCAGTTGGGCTGAATGGCCCGTTTCTGTGCTGTAGTCTCGCTGTAAAATGTAAAGACTCAGCCAAGTAACAAAGGCACGAATTGTCTGCTAAACTTTTAGGCACCAAAGAAACTTTGACGGTTGTCACAAACCCTTTTGTCTATTCTGTTTCATACGGTAATAAAATTAGTGCTTTCCATACTTTCTTTTTTTTCCACCTCGAGGTTCCACCACCACTCCCAGTTGAATCTGACTCCTCTTCTCTCTAATCTTGTCGATTCTCCTGCCTCTGACACCTGATTTCTTTCAAATCGAGAACTGCTGCCAAAGACATCCACCCATCTGAGTATCTCGACTAATGACAGTGTACCGACATCTGAAAGTGTCGGACAGGAAAAAGACCAGCTGGCCCATCTAGGCAAGTGCAGATCATTCCTCCCAACACAGGCATCTAGATCATGAACGAAGATAGCAAAAAGCAAAGGCCCTGAACCCAATACCTGTGGGACACGACCAAAAACTGGACTCCAAGCAGATCCACAGCCATTGATAATAACTCTGCCTACAGGTCTGCAGCCAATTCTGAACCTCCCTGGCCACTGGTTGGGTCGATTGGGCTTATACTCGCTGGAGTTTAGAAGAATGAGAGGGGATCTCATTGAAACTTATAAAATTCTGACAGGACAGGACAAACTAGATGCGGGAAGGATGTTCCCGATGGTCGGAGAGTCCAGAACCAGAGGTCACAGTCTAAGGATAAGGGGTAAGCCATTTAGGACAGAAATGAGGAGGAATTTCTTCACCCAGAGAGTGGTGAACCTGTGGAATTCTCTGCCACAGAAGGCAGTAGAGGCCAATTCATTAAATAGATTCAAGAAGGAATTGGATATATTTCTTAAGGCTAAAGGGATCAAGGGATATGGGGAGAAAGCAGGGACAGGGTACTGAATTTGGATGATCAGCCATGATTGCATTGAATGGCGGTGCAGGCTAGAGGGGCTGAATGGCCTACTCCTGCTCCGATCTTCTATGATTTACTGTCTTAGGCTAAACCACACCGTTCGTAACCTTGACATCCTATTCTGCCCCGAGGTGTGTTTCCGACCCCATATCCGCTACATCACCAAGACCGCCTCCGTAACATCGCCCGTCTCCACCCCAGCCTCACCTCATCTGCTGCTGAAACCCTCATCCATGCCTTTGTTACCTCTAGACTTGACTATTCCAATGCTCTCCTGGCCGGCCTCCCATCTTCCACCCTACATAAAGCTGAGCTCATCCAAAACTCAGCTGCCCGTCTCCTAACTCGCACTGTACTCCCGTTCACCCATCGCCCCTGTGCTCGCTGACCTACACTGGCTCCTGGTCTGGCAACACTTCCATTTTAAAATTCTCATTCCTTGTTTACAAATCCTTCACTCCATTTTATTCTGTAACCTCCCAGCACTACAACCCTTCAAGATCACTGCGCTCCTCCAATTCTGGCCTGTTGAGCATCCCCTATTTTAATCGCTCCACCATTGGCGGCCGTGCCTTCAGCTGCCTAGGCCCTAAGCTCTGGAATTCCCTCCCTAAACCTCTCCGCCTCTCTACTTCTTTCTCCTCCTTTAAGACGCTTCTTCAAACCTACCTCTTTGACCAAGCTTTTTACCTGTCCTAATATCTCCGTAAGTGGCTCGGTGTCAAATTTTGTTTGATCAAACTCTTGTGAAGCGCCTTGGGACGTTTTACTACGTTAACGGTGTTCTATAAATGCAATGTTGTTGATGGGACAGTGTAGAGGGAGCTTTACTCTGTATCTAACCCATGCTGTACCTGCCCTGGGAGTGTTTGATGGGGCAGTGTAGAGGGAGCTTTACTCTGTATCTAACCCCGTACTGTACCTGCCCTGGGAGTGTTTGATGGGACAGTGTAGAGGGAGCTTTACTCTGTATCTAACCCCGTACTGTACCTGTCCTGGGAGTGTTTGATGGCACAGTGTAGAGGGAGCTTTACTCTGTATCTAACCCCGTACTGTACCTGCCCCGGGAGTGTTTGATGGGACAGTGTAGAGGGAGCTTTACTCTGTATCTAACCCCGTACTGTACCTGCCCCGGGAGTGTTTGATGGGGCAGTGTAGAGGGAGCTTTACTCTGTATCTAACCCCGTACTGTACCTGCCCCGGGAGTGTTTGATGGCACAGTGTAGAGGGAGCTTTACTCTGTATCTAACCCCGTACTGTACCTGCCCCGGGAGTGTTTGATGGGACAGTGTAGAGGGAGCTTTACTCTGTATCTAACCCCGTACTGTACCTGTCCTGGGAGTGTTTGATGGCACAGTGTAGAGGGAGCTTTACTCTGTATCTAACCCGTGCGGTACATGCCCTGGGAATGTTTGATGGGACAGTGTAGAGGGAGATTTACTCTGGATCTAACCCGTGCTGTACCTGCCCTGGGAGTGTGCTGGGGGCCTGAAATATGAAAGTGTTCTATTCTCCAGCACTAATATCTGCTACCTACAAATGAATTCAAAAAAATTGAGAATAAAAAATCTGCGACTCAGAGATTTTCCTTTCTTGGCAGATTTGAACACTGCAGTTTCGGAGTAATTGGCCGCATGATTCAAAGGCTGCTCTTTTACGGCATAAATCAACAGTGAACAATTACCTGCAAAACAGTTTCCTTACATAAGGGGTGATCCAATGGAGGTGTTTAAGATGATTAAAGGATTTCATAGCGTCGATAAAGAGCGAAACCATTTCCTCCGTTAGGAGGGTGTAGAACAAGGGGGCGTATCCTTAACATTAGAGCTGGGCCATTCAGAGGTGACGTGAGAAAGCATTTCTTCACACAAAAGGGTTAGTGGAAATCTGGAACTCTCTCCCACCCAAAAAGCTGTCGAGGCTGGGGGTCCACTGAAAATGGCTAAACTGAGGGTAAAAGGTTTTTGTTAGGCGAGGGTATTAAGGGTGACGGAACCAAGGTGGGTTGATGGAGCTAAGATACAGATAAGAACATAAGAAATAGGAGCTGGAGTTGGCCACGTGGCCCCTCGAGCCTGCTCCGCCATTCAATAAGATCATGGCTGATCATTGACCTCAACTCCACCTTCCCGCCCGATCTCCATATCCCTTGATTCCCCCAGAGTCCAAAAATCTATCTATCTCAGCCTTGAATATACTCAAAGGCTCAGCATCCACAGCCCTCTGGGGTAGAGAATTCCAAAGATTCACAACCCTCTGAGTGAAGAAATTCCTCCTCATCTCAGTCTTAAATGGCCTACACCTTATCCTGAGACTGTGCCCCCTAGTTCCAGACTCTCCAACCAGGGGAAACAACCTCTCAGCATCTACCCTGTCAATCCCCTTCAGAATCTTGTATGTTTCAATGAGATCACCTCTCATTCTTCTAAACTCCAGAGAGTAGAGGCCCAATCTACACAATCTCTCCTCATAGGCCAGCCCTCTCATCCCAGGAATCAATCTAGTGAACCTACGTTGCACCACCTCCAAGGCAAGTATATCCTTCCTTAGATAAGGAGACCAAAACTGTGCACTGTACTCCAGGTGTGGTCTCACCAAGGCCCTGTACAACTGTAGCCATGATCTCACTGAATGGCGGAACAGGCTCGAGGGGCTGAATGGCCTCCTCCCGGTTCCTATGTCCCTTTCCTATGTAAGTAAGATAACATCATTAGTTTGGTGATATCACTTTCAGAATCAGTTTAATCTTTGGCAATAAACAGCAAAGGCACACAGGGAAAATTGTGCTTAAACAAAACCACAATCGGTGGGAAAACATTCCACGTATTCGGAAAGCTGTGGAGAGGCCATTCTTAAAACATCTCTCGTAACATTTCTCAAGCTTGTACATTTTGTGCCTCGGACCTCTGGTCGTGTAACGCAATAAAGAACATTTTTGAAAGAGAATGATCAATGCACTGTGAAGCAACGTTCCCTGTAAGCTGCACTTTGTTCTGAGCGGCCTGTTTCTTTTAATGTGCGGTCCCCTTAAATTTCTGTGCACGCACGGGATTTACAATGTCAAAGAACGAAAGAAAGACTTGCATTTATATAGCGCCTTTCACAACCACCGGACGTCTCAAAGCACTTTACAGTCAATAAAGTGGAGTCGCTGTTGTAATGTGGGAAACGCGGCAGCCAATTTGCACACTGCAAGCTCCCACAAACAGCAATGTGATAATGACCAGATCATCCGTTTTTTTTTGTCCCAGCGCCTTGGGACGTTTTACTATGTTAAAGGCTCTATATCAATACAAGTTGTTTTGTTGATTGAGGGATAAAGATTGGCCCAGGAGACCGGGGATAACTCTCCTGCTCTTCTTCGAAATAGTGGCCACGGGATCTTTTACGTCCGCCTATGAGAGAGCAGATGGGGGCCTCGGTTTAACGGCTCATCCGAAAGACGGCACCTCCGACAGTGCAGCACTCCCCTGGGAGTGTCAGCCTGGATTTATGTGCTCAAGTCCCTGGAGTGGGGATTTGAACCCACAACCTTCTGACTCAGAGGCGAGCGCGCTACCGACTGAGCCACTGGCTGACACTTGCCAGTGAGCGGCCTTGCGCGTGACCTTGCAGATTGCTACGCGGCTTGGCAGCTGAGAGGGAACGTTGCTGTGAAGGATGGTTGCCTGACAAGCACACTCCTGGTTTAGTTCAGTTCAACCAAGCTTCAAGCTCCAGCTGGGAGTTGCCAACCCCCTCCTGGATCGCCCGGGAGTCTCCAGGAATGAAAGAATAATCCCCAGGACGCAGCTGCGAGCAACATCCCGGGAGAAAAATCATCGGGGCATTAAAAAAAAAAAAATTGTGCTTGTAAAAAAAATATATTCTTTTGAACACTTTTGTTTAGAAATATTTTGGACATGGGAAATTCTGACAGTCAAGATTCGTCCATTGGGGTAATGAAGAGTGTTCGCTTTCCGATTGGCTGTGGGAAGGTGGGGCGCCGCGCGAATGGACGTTTCGGGCGACCAATGGCGGGAGTGCGGGGGCGGGGCGGTTGGAGGCAGAAAGGTCATGTGATGAAATCTCCAGGAATTCATCCAACCAAAGTTGGCAACCCTCAGCTTCACCGGTGCCGAAAGGATCATTTCCCTCCTCACACACACACACACACACACACACATGGCACAGCAGGTAGTGTTGCGCAGACGGCAACAGGAAAGTGTCTCACTCGGCCCTTTCCCTGACGAAGGTCCAGCGCTGTCGCTTGTCCGACGGGTCACACAGCGTCATCCTCACACGGTCTCCCCTCGCAGACAGACACAGGCCCAGCGCAGGGTTCAGTATCATATCATCCTGGGGGGGGGAGAAAAAAAAACGTGAACCCCATCAGCCAGCTCCCCCGAACGCCCGCACAGGGGGGCTGCATGCAGTGACACCGCGGTTCCCGGCCAGAATGGAGATCACTGGGTAATTGGGAAGATAGGAACAGGCCATTCAGCCCCTCGCCCCTGTTCCGCTATTCAATCAGATTAATCAGTGGCTGATCAGTATCCTAACTCCATCTACCCGCTTTGGTTCCGTAACCCTGAATACCCTTGCCGAACAAAAATCTATCAATCTTTAGTTTTGTAATTTTCAATTGACCCCCAGCCTCAACAGCTTTTTAGTGGAGAGAGTTCCAGATTTCCACTAACCCTTTGTGTGAAGAAGTGCTTCCTGACATCACCCCTGAACGGCCTGGCTCTAATTTCAAGGTTAAGCCGCCCTTGTTCTGGACTCCCCACCCCCCCCCCTGCACCAGAGGAAGTAGATTCTCTCCATCTATCAAATCCTTTAATCATCTTAAAAACTTCTGTTAGATCACCCCTTAATGTTCCACATTCAAGGGAATACAAGGCTAGTCTGTGCAACCTGTCCTCATAATTTAACCCTTTTAGCTCCCGGTATCATTCTGGTGAATCTGCGCTGCACCAATGCCAATATATCCTTCCTGAGGTGCGGTGCCCAGATCTGAATGCTGTACTCCAGATGGGGTCTAACCAGAGCTCCGTTCCCCTGTCAATCACGCCTGGAGACCGCACTGCTGTAAGTGACTGGGACTGATTTTACGCACATAATTTGTATGCAACTATCCTCCACTCACTGCTTTTATCAGGAGACGTTGCTGGAGTTTCGGTCATGAGTTCTGTTTGCTGTAGTTGGCAGAGAGACTCTTTTTAAATAGACTATGTAGACTGTTTGCTGTCGCGGGCTGTTTACCTTTGCTGAGTAAATAGACCTTGTTTGCTATAAATAGACTGTTTGCTGTGCGCCCTGCCGTAAGTCCCGCCCCGCCTCCAACTCATTGGCTGACACAGTGGTGTCAATAGACACGCTGCACTCCTGCTCTTGATGGCATTATGGGTCAAATGACATAGCTGGGGATGGGGGAGGGGGCGGTGCTGGCGGGTAGCAATAAGACAGGCTACAATTATCCTCAGGTTCTGGTCTAGGGATCGGACCCGAGGAATTTCCGATAAGCTGGCCTCTGAAAATTCCCCCTGATGGGTCTAAGTTCAAACACTGATGTGTGCTTCTCTTACTTATTTGGTCTCTTTGCAACATGTACCAATCCCAGAGCAGAAAAGACAGTCCCAGAGGGGGAAAGGACAGTGTCTGACTCACCACACCACCCAGTCCCAGAGGGGGAAAGGACAGTGTCTGACCCACCGCACTGCCCAGTCCCAGAGGGGGAAAGGACAGTGTCTGACCCACTGCACCAGCCAGTCCCAGAGGGTGAAAGAACAGTGTCTGACCCACCGCACCGCCCAGTCCCAGAGGGGGAAAGGACAGTGTCTGACCCACTGCACCACCCAGTCCCAGAGGGGGAAAGGACAGTGTCTGACCCACTGCACCACCAAGTCCCAGAGGTGGAAAGGACAGTGTCTGACCCACTGCAGCACCCAGTCCCAGAGGGGGAAAGGACAGTGTCTGACCCACTGCACCACCCAGTCCCAGAGGGGGAAAGGAAAGTGTCTGACCCACTGCACCGCCCAGTCCCAGAGGGTGAAAGGACAGTGTCTGACCCACCGCACCACCCAGTCGCAGAGGGGGAAAGCACAGTGTCTGACCCACCGCACCACCCAGTCCCAGAGGGGGAAAGAACAGTGTCTGAACCACCGCACCACCCAGTCCCAGAGGGGGAAAGGACAGTGTCTGACCCACTGCACCACCCAGTCCCAGAGGGGGAAAGGACAGTGTCTGACCCACTGCACCACCCAGTCCCAGAGGGTGAAAGGACAGTGTCTGACCCACTGCACCACCCAGTCCCAGAGGGTGAAAGGACAGTGTCTGACCCACCGCACCACCCAGTCCCAGAGGGTGAAAGGACAGTGTCTGACCCACCGCACCACCCAGTCCCAGAGGGTGAAAGGACAGTGTCTGACCCACCTGCACCGCCCAGTCCCAGAGGGTGAAAGGACAGTGTCTGACCCACTGCACCACCCAGTCCCAGAGGGTGAAAGGACAGTGTCTGACCCACCGCACCACCCAGTCCCAGAGGGTGAAAGGACAGTGTCTGACCCACTGCACCACCCAGTCCAAAAATGCAGTCGATATTTAGCTTCCCTCCAGCGTATGTCTGATCTTCTCAACCCCATCGCTGTAGCTGCTTCACGATTGGTCAGCGAGCGGATTTCAGGAACACCCTGCGGATCGGGAAACACCCGGATCTCTGGGACCTTCGTCCGCTGCAGAACTGCGGCCGCTGCCTGCGTCCCGGAAAACCCCCCACTCACCTGTTTGATTTCGAACTTCTGTGCTCCTGGAATACTGACGACCCATTTGTAGGCGGTACACCTGACGAGCAGCACGCTCACAAGTCCAGCCTCCAGGCACAGGCGGCTGGGGGCTTTGGTGAGGATTTCGCCATCGGACGTGTACTCAAAATACTGCGGGGTGGGGTGGTGGAAGCGGGGAGAGAGAGAGAACATGATCAGGCGAGAATTTGTTTTGAGTTCTGTTATCAAAGAAAGTAAGACTTCATCCACCCTTTTATTTGCCCCCCCCCACTTTTTTTTTCCTCCTAGAAGCTGGCAGCTGTCCTTCATTCGGCCAGTGGATTTCACACTTCTTTCAGCCTTAACCTGTCACATTAACACCACCTCTTGCCTTGCATATCTCTTAATGTCTCTTAATCTCCCCCTTTGTTCTTTCATCCCCTCCCCCTTTTCCCAGCTTTACTCTGGCCTTAAATCTATCTGATTTCCGGCTCTTTCCAGTTCTGACGAAAGGTCATCGACCTGAAACGTTAACTCTCTTTCTCTCTCCACGGATGCTGCCTGGCCTGCTGAGTTTTTCCAGCGTTTTCTGTTGTTATTTCGGATTTCCAGCATCTGCAGTATTTTGCTAAAGTAAGACTTGCATTGAGACAGAGCCCTTCACGGATGTCCCAAAGCGCTTTGCAGCCAATGAAGTGGAGTCACTGTTGTAATGTGGGAAACACGGCAGTCAATTTACACACAGCAAGATCACACAAACATCAACGACCAGATAATCTGGTTTTTTTTTTTACAGTGATGTTGGTTGAAGGATAAATATTGGCCTAGGACACCGGGGAGAACGCACCTGCTCTTCTTCGAAATTGTGCCGGGGGAATCTTTTAAGTCCACCTGAGAGGGCAGACGGGACCTCAGTTTAACGTCTCACCTGAAAGACGGCACCTCCGACAGTGCGGCACTCCCTCAGTACTGTGCTGGGAGAGTCAGCCTGGATTATCTGCCCCAGTCTGTGGAGTGGGGGCTTGAACCCACAACCTTCTGACTCAGAGGCGAGAGTGCTACCAACTGAGCCACGGCCGGCACCTGCCTTGACTGTGGTCAATGCAGACTAGGGACTGAATCTGGCAGCTTCTGGTCTGTGTAGTTCAGAAGCGGTTACACCAGGGCCTCAGTGCCACTGGGCAAGATTCCAGGTTTCCCTCATTGCTATTTTCTGGGCTAATCCCTCTAGTCCATTTACCTGACGTTCCTCAAATCTGTTGCAGGGAAACATTAATGCAGACCCTCCGGCCAGTCCAGTGCTCAGGCAGAGCTGGGTCTCCCTGTTCATCAGCTGGAAAAGTAACACATATGAAAGTGTTACAAACGTGTTCAGGGATGAACTACAGGTGTAAATTCACACAGCAGCACCAGATGTGCAGTTGATTTGTCTTGAGAACGCTGCTGAAACCCTCATCCACGCCTTTGTTACCTCCAGACTTGTCTATTCCAATGCTCTCCTGGCCGGCCTCCCACCTTCCTACCCTCTGTAAACTTGAGCTCGTCCAAAACTTCTGCTGCCCCTATCCTAACTCGCACCAAGTCCCGTTCACCCATCACCCCCTGAGCTTGCTGACCCAGTCCGGCAACGCCTCGATTTTAAAATTCTCATCCTTGCGGTCAAATCCCCCCAGGGCCTCGCACCCTCCCTATCTCTGTAACCTCCTCCGGCCCTACAACCCTCTGAGATCCCTGCGCTCCTCCAATTCTGGCCTCTTGAGCATCTCTAATTTTCCATCGCTCCACCATTGGTGGCCGTGCCTTCAGCTGCCAAGGCCCTAAGCTTTGGGATTCCCTCCCTAAACCTCTCCGCCTCTCTCTCCTCTTTTAAGACGGTCCTTAAAACCTACCTCTTTGGCCAAGTGCTGTGATCACCTGTCCCAATATCTCCTTGTGTGGCTCGGTATCAAAATTTTTGTCTGATTACACTCCTGTGAAGCGCCTTGGGACTTTTGTACTATGTTAAAGGCGCTATATAAATACAAGCTGTTGTTGCTTTACATTGACACTGTGAGCTCCCTCGAGTGAAGTCTCATGAGTTTCCTACACGGATGGCACGGACTCGATGGGCCGAATGACCTCCTTCTGTGCCGTTATGACTCTATGACCTCACTCTGAGCAAGTTGTCAACCCATGAGGAAAAGTCGGCCAACTCACTGCTGTGTACATCGTCGGGTGGACTTCTGGTACGTACAGCTCTGGGTAGACGTTATTGAGGTACCAGGTGAAATTCTTGCACCGTAATCTCGCTCTAATCTGCTTCCTCTCAGAAATGTCACCGAACAAACCCTGAAACAAAAAAAAAGAAGAGAGAGACCACGGATTACTCTGCTTTGCTCCCCCTCTCCCCTCGGTATTCCCTCCTCTCCTGAAGGTGCTGACTTCTTTCCCGGAATGGCGTTCCATGGATTCCATTGTAACCTCCCACCAAATGCTAGCCTTAGATGGTGAAATGCCACCTCGGATTGCCAACCCTGGTTGGACGTCGCCCTGGAGGCTTTGTCACATGACCTCTGACCTCCAACCGCACCCCCCCACATGCCAACGTCCCACCATTGGTCACCCAACACATCATTCCTTGAGGAGCCCCACGGCCAACTGGAAAGCCAACAGACTCTTCATTAAGCGAATCTTGACTGTCAGTCAAACAGCCTTTCTCCTCCCCCCGCCATCGCCAATATTTTTATAATTAATAAACTAAAAGAAAATGAAAAAGAGAACACCTTTTTTTTCAAATGATCTCATGATGTTTCTCCTGGGTTGCTCACAGCAGTGTCCTGGAGATTCACCATACTAGGCATCTTGGCTGAACGCAATAGGAAGGAAGGAATATAGCAACAGGAGTAGACTATTCAGCCCCTTGAGCTTGTTCGGCCATTCAATTAGATTATGGCTGATCTGCATCTTAACTCCATTTACCCGCCTTGGTCCCATATCCTGCCCTCACCTTGGCTGAACCCAATCCTGCCCTATTCGGTCCAACTGGTCCATGCCGGTGTTTATGCTCCACACGAGCCTCCTCCCACCTTACATCATCTCACCCTATCAACATATCCTTCTATTCCTTTCTCCCTTGTATACTTATCTTGCTTACCCTTAAATGCATCTGTGCTATTCGCCTCAACTACTCCCTGTGGTAGCAAATTCCACATTCTAACGACTCTCTGGGTAAAGAAGTTTCTCCTGAATTCCCTATTGGATTTATAGGTGACTATCTTATATTTATGACCTCTAGTTCTGGTCTCCCCCACAAGTGGAAACACCTTCTCTACGTCTACCCTATCAAACCCCTTCATAACTTTATAGACCTGTATCAGGTTACCCCTCAGTCTCCTCTTCTCTAGAGAAAAGAGCCCCAGCTTATTCAGCCTTCCCTCGTAGTTATAACCTCTCAGTTCTGGCATCATCCTTGTAAATCTTTTTTTGTACCTTCTCCAGCGCCTCCATATCCTCTTTATAATGTGGAGACCAGAACTGTTCACAGTGCTCCAAGTGTGATCTCACAGTGCTCCAAGTGTGATCTCAATGCTCCAAGTGTGATCTCACAGTGCTCCAAGTGTGATCTCACAGTGCTCCAAGTGTGATCTCAATGCTCCAAGTGTGATCTCACAGTGCTCCAAGTGTGGTCTCAATGCTCCAAGTGTGATCTCACAGAGCTCCAAGTGTGATCTCACAGTGCTCCAAGTGTGATCTCACAGTGCTCCAAGTGCGGTCTCACAGTGCTCCAAGTGTGATCTCACAATGCTCCAAGTGCGGTCTCACAGTGCTCCAAGTGTGATCTCACAATGCTCCAAGTGTGATCTCACAGTGCTCCAAGTGTGATCTCACAGTGCTCCAAGTGTGGTCTCACAGTGCTCCAAGTGTGATCTCACAGTGCTCCAAGTGTGATCTCACAGTGCTCCAAGTGTGATCTCACAGTGCTCCAAGTGTGATCTCACAGTGCTCCAAGTGCGGTCTCACAGTGCTCCAAGTGTGATCTCACAATGCTCCAAGTGTGATCTCGCAGTGCTCCAAGTGTGATCTCAATGCTCCAAGTGTGATCTCACAGTGCTCCAAGTGTGATCTCAATGCTCCAAGTGTGATCTCACAGTGCTCCAAGTGTGATCTCACAGTGCTCCAAGTGTGGTCTCAATGCTACAAGTGTGATCTCACAGCGCTCCAAGTGTGATCTCACAGCGCTCCAAGTGCGGTCTCACAGTGCTCCAAGTGTGATCTCACAGTGCTCCAAGTGTGGTCTCACAGTGCTCCAAGTGTGATCTCTCAGTGCTCCAAGTGTGATCTCAATGCTCCAAGTGTGATCTCAATGCTCCAAGTGTGATCTCACAGTGCTCCAAGTGTGGTCTCACAGTGCTCCAAGTGTGATCTCACAGTGCTCCAAGTGTGGTCTCAATGCTCCAAGTGCGGTCTCACAGTGCTCCAAGTGTGATCTCACAATGCTCCAAGTGCGGTCTCACAGTGCTCCAAGTGTGATCTCTCAGTGCTCCAAGTGCGGTCTCACAGTGCTCCAAGTGTGATCTCACAATGCTCCAAGTGCGGTCTCACAGTGCTCCAAGTGTGATCTCACAATGCTCCAAGTGTGATCTCACAGTGCTCCAAGTGTGATCTCACAGTGCTCCAAGTGTGATCTCACAGTACTCCAAGTGTGATCTCACAGTGCTCCAAGTGTGATCTCACAGTGCTCCAAGTGTGGTCTCAATGCTCCAAGTGTGATCTCACAGTGCTCCAAGTGCGGCCTCACAGTGCTCCAAGTGTGATCTCTCAGTGCTCCAAGTGCGGTCTCACAGTGCTCCAAGTGTGATCTCACAGTGCCCCAAGTGTGGTCTCACAGTGCTCCAAGTGTGATCTCACAGTGCTCCAAGTGTGATCTCACAATGCTCCAAGTGCGGTCTCACAGTGCTCCAAGTGTGATCTCACAGTGCTCCAAGTGTGATCTCACAGTGCTCCAAGTGTGATCTCACAATGCTCCAAGTGTGATCTCACAGTGCCCCAAGTGTGATCTCACAGTGCTCCAAGTGTGATCTCACAGTGTTCCAAGTGTGATCTCACAATGCTCCAAGTGCGGCCTCACAGTGCTCCAAGTGTGATCTCACAGTGCTCCAAGTGTGATCTCACAATGCTCCAAGTGTGATCTCACAGTGCCCCAAGTGTGATCTCACAGTGCTCCAAGTGTGATCTCACAATGCTCCAAGTGTGATCTCACAGTGCCCCAAGTGTGGTCTCACAGTGCTCCAAGTGTGATCTCACAGTGTTCCAAGTGTGATCTCACAGTGCTCCAAGTGTGATCTCACAGTGCTTCAAGTGTGATCTCACAGTGCTCCAAGTGTGGTCTCAATGCTCCAAGTGTGATCTCACAGTGCTCCAAGTGTGGTCTCACAGTGCTCCAAGTGTGATCTCACAGTGCTCCAAGTGTGGTCTCACAGCGCTCCAAGTGTGATCTCACAATGCTCCAAGTGTGATCTCACAGTGCTCCAAGTGTGGTCTCAATGCTCCAAGTGTGGTCTCACAGTGCTCCAAGTGTGATCTCACAGTGCTCCAAGTGTGATCTCACAGTGCTCCAAGTGTGATCTCAATGCTCCAAGTGTGGTCTCAATGCTCCAAGTGTGATCTCACAGTGCTCCAAGTGTGGTCTCAATGCTCCAAGTGTGATCTCACAATGCTCCAAGTGTGATCTCACAATGCTCCAAGTGTGATCTCACAGTGCTCCAAGTGTGATCTCACAGTGCTCCAAGTGTGATCTCACAGTGCTCCAAGTGTGATCTCAATGCTCCAAGTGTGATCTCACAGTGCCCCAAGTGTGATCTCACAGTGCTCCAAATGTGATCTCACAGTACTCCAAGTGTGATCTCACAGTGCTCCAAGTGTGATCTCACAATGCTCCAAGTGTGATCTCACAGTGCTCCAAGTGTGATCTCACAGTGCTACAAGTGTAGTCTCACAGTGCTCCAAGTGTGATCTCACAGTGCTCCAAGTGTGATCTCACAGTGCTCCAAGTGTAGTCTCAGTGCTCCAAGTGTGATCTCACAGCGCTCCAAGTGTGATCTCACAATGCTCCAAGTGTGATCTCACAGTGCTCCAAGTGTGATCTCACAGTGCTCCAAGTGTAGTCTCACAGTGCTCCAAGTGTGATCTCACAGCGCTCCAAGTGTGATCTCACAATGCTCCAAGTGTGATCTCACAGTGCTCCAAGTGTGATCTCACAGTGCTCCAAGTGTGATCTCACAGTGCTCCAAGTGTGATCTCACAGTGCTCCAAGTGTGATCTCACAATGCTCCAAGTGTAGTCTCAATGCTCCAAGTGTGATCTCACAGTGCTCCAAGTGTGATCTCACAGTGCTCCAAGTGTGATCTCACAGTGCTCCAAGTGTGATCTCACAGTGCTCCAAGTGTGATCTCACAGTGCTCCAAGTGTGGTCTCAATGCTCCAAGTGTGATCTCACAGTGCTCCAAGTATGATCTCACAATGCTCCAAGTGTGATCTCACAGCGCTCCAAGTGTGATCTCACAGTGCTCCAAGTGTGATCTCACAGTGCTCCAAGTGTGATCTCACAGTGCTCCAAGTGCGGTCTCACAGTGCTCCAAGTGAGGTCTCACAGTGCTCCAAGTGTGATCTCACAGTGCTTCAAGTGTGATCTCACAATGCTCCAAGTGTGATCTCACAGCGCTCCAAGTGTGATCTCACAGTGCTCCAAGTGTGATCTATTAATGCTCCAAGTGTGATCTCACAGTGCTCCAAGTGTGATCTCACAGTGCTCCAAGTGTGATCTCACAGTGCTCCAAGTGCGGTCTCACAGTGCTCCAAGTGTGATCTCACAGTGCTCCAAGTGTGATCTCACAATGCCCCAAGTGTGATCTCACAGTGCTCCAAGTGTGATCTCACAGTGCTCCAAGTGTAGTCTCACAGTGCTCCAAGTGTGATCTCACAGTGCTCCAAGTGTGATCTCACAGTGCTCCAAGTGTGGTCTCACAGTGCTCCAAGTGTAGTCTCACAGTGCCCCAAGTGTGGTCTCACAGTGCTCCAAGTGTGATCTCACAGCGCTCCAAGTGCGGTCTCACAGTGCTCCAAGTGTGGTCTCACAGTGCTCCAAGTGTGATCTCAATGCTCCAAGTGTGGTCTCAATGCTCCAAGTGTGATCTCAATGCTCCAAGTGTGATCTCACAGTGCTCCAAGTGTGATCTCACAGTGCTCCAAGTGTAGTCTCACAGTGCTCCAAGTGTGATCTCACAGTGCTCCAAGTGTGATCTCACAGTGCTCCAAGTGTGGTCTCACAGTGCTCCAAGTGTAGTCTCAATGCTCCAAGTTCGGTCTCACAGTGCTCCAAGTGTGATCTCACAGTGCTCCAAGTGTGGTCTCAATGCCCCAAGTGTGATCTCACAGTGCTCCAAGTGTGATCTCACAGTGCTCCAAGTGTGATCACGCAGTGCTCCAAGTGTGATCTCACAGTGCTCCAAGTGTAGTCTCAATGCTCCAAGTGTGATCTCACAGTGCTCCAAGTGCGGTCTCACAGTGCTCCAAGTGTGGTCTCACAGTGCTCCAAGTGTAGTCTCAATGCTCCAAGTGTAATCTCACAGTGCTCCAAGTGTGATCTCACAGTGCTCCAAGTGTGATCTCACAGTGCTCCAAGTGTGATCTCACAGTGCTCCAAGTGTGATCTCACAGTGCTCCAAGTGTGATCTCACAGTGCTCCAAGTGTGATCTCACAGTGCTCCAAGTGTAGTCTCAATGCTCCAAGTGTCGTCTCAATGCTCCAAGTGTAATCTCACAGTGCTCCAAGTGTAATCTCACAGTGCTCCAAGTGTGATCTCACAGTGCTCCAAGTGTGATCTCACAGTGCTCCAAGTGTGATCTCACAGTGCTCCAAGTGTCGTCTCAATGCTCCAAGTGTGATCTCACAGTGCTCCAAGTGTGATCTCACAGTGCTCCAAGTGTGATCTCACAGTGCTCCAAGTGTGATCTCACAGTGCTCCAAGTGTGATCTCACAGTGCTCCAAGTGCGGTCTCAATGCTCCAAGTGTGGTCTCACAGTGCCCCAAGTGTGATCTCACAGTGCTCCAAGTGTGATCTCACAGTGCTCCAAGTGTGATCTCACAGTGCTCCAAGTGTGATCTCACAGTGCTCCAAGTGTGATCTCACAGTGCCCCAAGTGTGATCTCACAGTGCTCCAAGTGTGATCTCACAGTGCTCCAAGTGTGATCTCACAGTGCTCCAAGTGTAGTCTCAATGCTCCAAGTGTGATCTCACAGTGCTCCAAGTGTGATCTCACAGTGCCCCAAGTGTGATCTCACAGTGCTCCAAGTGTGATCTCACAGTGCTCCAAGTGTGATCTCACAGTGCTCCAAGTGTGATCTCACAGTGCTCCAAGTGTGTCTCACAGTGCTCCAAGTGTGATCTCACAGTGCTCCAAGTGTGATCTCACAGTGCTCCAAGTGTGATCTCACAGTGCTCCAAGTGTGATCTCACAGTGCTCCAAGTGTGATCTCACAGTGCTCCAAGTGTAGTCTCAATGCTCCAAGTGTGATCTCACAGTGCTCCAAGTGTCGTCTCAATGCTCCAAGTGTGATCTCACAGTGCTCCAAGTGTGATCTCACAGTGCTCCAAGTGTGATCTCACAGTGCTCCAAGTGCGGTCTCAATGCTCCAAGTGTGGTCTCACAGTGCTCCAAGTGTGATCTCACAGTGCTCCAAGTGTGATCTCACAGTGCTCCAAGTGTGATCTCACAGTGCTCCAAGTGTGATCTCACAGTGCTCCAAGTGTGATCTCACAGTGCTCCAAGTGTGGTCTCAATGCTCCAAGTGTGGTCTCACAGTGCTCCAAGTGTGATCTCACAGTGCTCCAAGTGTGATCTCACAGTGCTCCAAGTGTGATCTCACAATGCTCCAAGTGTAGTCTCAATGCTCCAAGTGTGATCTCACAGTGCTCCAAGTGTGGTCTCACAGTGCTCCAAGTGTGATCTCACAGTGCTCCAAGTGTGATCTCACAGTGCTCCAAGTGTGATCTCACAGTGCTCCAAGTGTGATCTCACAGTGCTCCAAGTGTGATCTCACAGTGCTCCAAGTGCGGTCTCACAGTGCTCCAAGTGTGATCTCACAGTGCTCCAAGTGTGATTTCACAGTGCTCCAAGTGTGATCTCACAATGCTCCAAGTGTGATCTCACAGTGCTCCAAGTGTGATCTCACAGTGCTCCAAGTGTGATCTCACAGTGCTCCAAGTGTGATTTCACAGTGCTCCAAGTGTGATCTCACAATGCTCCAAGTGTGATCTCACAGTGCTCCAAGTGTGATCTCACAGTGCTCCAAGTGTGATCTCACAGTGCTCCAAGTGCGGTCTCAATGCTCCAAGTGTGATCTCACAGTGCTCCAAGTGTGATTTCACAGTGCTCCAAGTGTGATCTCACAGTGCTCCAAGTGTGATCTCACAGTGCTCCAAGTGTGATCTCACAGTGCTCCAAGTGTGATCTCACAATGCTCCAAGTGTAGTCTCAATGCTCCAAGTGTGATCTCACAGTGCTCCAAGTGCGGTCTCAATGCTCCAAGTGTGGTCTCACAGTGCTCCAAGTGTGGTCTCAATGCTCCAAGTGTGATCTCACAGTGCTCCAAGTGTGATCTCACAGTGCTCCAAGTGTGATCTCACAGTGCTCCAAGTGTGATCTCACAGTGCTCCAAGTGTGGTCTCACAGTGCTCCAAGTGTGATCTCACAGCGCTCCAAGTGTGGTCTCAATGCTCCAAGTGTGATCTCACAGTGCTCCAAGTGTGATCTCACAGTGCTCCAAGTGTGATCTCACAGTGCTCCAAGTGTGATCTCACAGTGCTCCAAGTGTGATCTCACAGTGCTCCAAGTGCGGTCTCACAGTGCTCCAAGTGTGATCTCACAGTGCTCCAAGTGTGATTTCACAGTGCTCCAAGTGTGATCTCACAATGCTCCAAGTGTGATCTCACAGTGCTCCAAGTGTGATCTCACAGTGCTCCAAGTGTGATCTCACAGTGCTCCAAGTGTGATTTCACAGTGCTCCAAGTGTGATCTCTCATTGCTCCAAGTGTGATCTCACAGTGCTCCAAGTGTGATCTCACAGTGCTCCAAGTGTGATCTCACAGTGCTCCAAGTGTGATCTCACAGTGCTCCAAGTGTGATCTCACAATGCTCCAAGTGTAGTCTCAATGCTCCAAGTGTGATCTCACAGTGCTCCAAGTGTGATCTCACAGTGCTCCAAGTGTGATCTCACAGTGCTCCAAGTGTGATCTCACAGTGCTCCAAGTGTGATCTCACAGTGCTCCAAGTGTGGTCTCAATGCTCCAAGTGTGATCTCACAGTGCTCCAAGTGTAGTCTCAATGCTCCAAGTGTGATCTCACAGTGCTCCAAGTGTGATCTCACAATGCTCCAAGTGTGATCTCACAGCGCTCCAAGTGTGATCTCACAGTGCTCCAAGTGTGATCTCACAGTACCCCAAGTGTGATCTCACAGTGCTCCAAGTGTGATCTCACAGTGCTCCAAGTGTGATCTCACAGTGCTCCAAGTGCGGTCTCACAGTGCTCCAAGTGTGATCTCACAGTGCTCCAAGTGTGATCTCACAGCGCTCCAAGTGTGATCTCACAGTGCTCCAAGTGTGATCTCACAGTGCTCCAAGTGCGGTCTCACAGTGCTCCAAGTGTGATCTCACAGTGCTCCAAGTGTGATTTCACAGTGCTCCAAGTGTGATCTCACAGTGCTCCAAGTGTGATCTCACAGTGCTCCAAGTGCGGTCTCACAGTGCTCCAAGTGTGATCTCACAGTGCTCCAAGTGTGATCTCACAGTGCTCCAAGTGAGGTCTCACAGTGCTCCAAGTGTGATCTCACAGTGCTTCAAGTGTGATCTCACAGTGCTCCAAGTGTGATCTCACAGTGCTCCAAGATTGATCTCACAGCGCTCCAAGTGTGATCTCACAGTGCTCCAAGTGTGATCTATTAATGCTCCAAGTGTGATCTCACAGTGCTCCAAGTGTGATCTCACAGTGCTCCAAGTGTGATCTCACAGTGCTCCAAGTGTGGTCTCAATGCTCCAAGTGTGATCTCACAGTGCTCCAAGTGTGATCTCACAGTGCTCCAAGTGTGATCTCACAGTGCTCCAAGTGTGATCTCACAGTGCTCCAAGTGTGATCTCACAGTGCTCCAAGTGCGGTCTCACAGTGCTCCAAGTGTGATCTCACAGTGCTCCAAGTGTGATCTCACAATGCCCCAAGTGTGATCTCACAGTGCTCCAAGTGTGATCTCACAGTGCTCCAAGTGTAGTCTCACAGTGCTCCAAGTGTGATCTCACAGTGCTCCAAGTGTGATCTCACAGTGCTCCAAGTGTGGTCTCACAGTGCTCCAAGTGTAGTCTCACAGTGCCCCAAGTGTGGTCTCACAGTGCTCCAAGTGTGATCTCACAGCGCTCCAAGTGCGGTCTCACAGTGCTCCAAGTGTGGTCTCACAGTGCTCCAAGTGTGATCTCAATGCTCCAAGTGTGGTCTCAATGCTCCAAGTGTGATCTCAATGCTCCAAGTGTGATCTCAATGCTCCAAGTGTAGTCTCAATGCTCCAAGTTCGGTCTCACAGTGCTCCAAGTGTGATCTCACAGTGCTCCAAGTGTAGTCTCACAGTGCTCCAAGTGTGATCTCACAGTGCTCCAAGTGTAGTCTCACAGTGCTCCAAGTGTGATCTCACAGTGCTCCAAGTGTGGTCTCACAGTGCTCCAAGTGTGATCTCACAATGCTCCAAGTGTGATCTCACAGCGCTCCAAGTGTGATCTCACAGTGCTCCAAGTGTGATCTCACAGTGCTCCAAGTGTGATCTCACAGTGCTCCAAGTGTGATCTCACAGTGCTCCAAGTGTGATCTCACAGTGCTCCAATGTGGTCTCACAGTGCTCCAAGTGTGATCTCACAGTGCTCCAAGTGTGATCTCACAGTGCTCCAAGTGTGATCTCACAGTGCTCCAAGTGTGATCTCACAGTGCTCCAAGTGTGATCTCACAGTGCTCCAAGTGCGGTCTCACAGTGCTCCAAGTGCGATCTCACAGTGCTCCAAGTGTAGTCTCACAGTGCTCCAAGTGTGATCTCACAGTGCTCCAAGTGTGGTCTCACAGTGCTCCAAGTGTGGTCTCAATGCTCCAAGTGTCGTCTCAATGCTCCAAGTGTGATCTCACAATGCTCCAAGTGTGATCTCACAGCGCTCCAAGTGTGATCTCACAGTGCTCCAAGTGTGATCTCACAGTGCTCCAAGTGTGATCTCACAGTGCTCCAAGTGTGATCTCACAGTGCTCCAAGTGTGATCTCACAGTGCTCCAAGTGTGGTCTCACAGTGCTCCAAGTGTGATCTCACAGTGCTCCAAGTGTGATCTCACAGTGCTCCAAGTGTGATCTCACAGTGCTCCAAGTGTGATCTCACAGTGCTCCAAGTGTGATCTCACAGTGCTCCAAGTGTGATCTCACAGTGCTCCAAGTGCGGTCTCACAGTGCTCCAAGTGCGATCTCACAGTGCTCCAAGTGTGATTTCACAGTGCTCCAAGTGTGATCTCACAATGCTCCAAGTGTGATCTCACAGTGCTCCAAGTGTGATCTCACAGTGCTCCAAGTGTGATCTCACAGTGCTCCAAGTGTGATTTCACAGTGCTCCAAGTGTGATCTCTCAATGCTCCAAGTGTGATCTCACAGTGCTCCAAGTGTGATCTCACAGTGCTCCAAGTGTGATCTCACAGTGCTCCAAGTGTGATCTCACAATGCTCCAAGTGTAGTCTCAATGCTCCAAGTGTGATCTCACAGTGCTCCAAGTGTGATCTCACAGTGCTCCAAGTGTGATCTCACAGTGCTCCAAGTGTGATCTCACAGTGCTCCAAGTGTGATCTCACAGTGCTCCAAGTGTGGTCTCAATGCTCCAAGTGTGATCTCACAGTGCTCCAAGTGTAGTCTCAATGCTCCAAGTGTGGTCTCAATGCTCCAAGTGTGATCTCACAGTGCTCCAAGTGTGATCTCACAGTGCTCCAAGTGTGATCTCACAGTGCTCCAAGTGTGATCTCACAATGCCCCAAGTGTGATCTCACAGTGCTCCAAGTGTGATCTCACAGTGCTCCAAGTGTAGTCTCACAGTGCTCCAAGTGTGATCTCACAATGCTCCAAGTGCGGTCTCAATGCTCCAAGTGTGATCTCACAGTGCTCCAAGTGTGATCTCACAGTGCTCCAAGTGTGGTCTCACAGTGCTCCAAGTGTGATCTCACAGCGCTCCAAGTGCGGTCTCACAGTGCTCCAAGTGTGGTCTCACAGTGCTCCAAGTGTGATCTCACAGTGCTCCAAGTGTGATCTCACAGTGCTCCAAGTGTGATCTCACAGTGCTCCAAGTGTAGTCTCACAGTGCTCCAAGTGTGATCTCACAGTGCTCCAAGTGTGATCTCACAGTGCTCCAAGTGTGGTCTCACAGTGCTCCAAGTGTGATCTCACAGCGCTCCAAGTGCGGTCTCACAGTGCTCCAAGTGTGGTCTCACAGTGCTCCAAGTGTGATCTCACAGTGCTCCAAGTGTGATCTCACAGTGCTCCAAGTGTGATCTCACAGTGCTCCAAGTGTAGTCTCAATGCTCCAAGTTCGGTCTCACAGTGCTCCAAGTGTGATCTCACAATGCTCCAAGTGTGATCTCACAGCGCTCCAAGTGTGATCTCACAGTGCTCCAAGTGTGATCTCACAGCGTTCCAAGTGTGATCTCACAGTGCTCCAAGTGTGATCTCACAGTGCTCCAAGTGTGATCTCACAGTGCTCCAAGTGTGATCTCACAGTGCTCCAAGTGTGATCTCACAGTGCTCCAAGTGCGGTCTCAATGCTCCAAGTGTGGTCTCACAGTGCTCCAAGTGTGATCTCACAGTGCTCCAAGTGTGATCTCACAGTGCTCCAAGTGTGATCTCACAGTGCTCCAAGTGTGATCTCACAGTGCTCCAAGTGCGGTCTCAAGTGCTCCAAGTGTGTCTCACAGTGCTCCAAGTGTGATCTCACAGTGCTCCAAGTGTGATCTCACAGTGCTCCAAGTGTGATCTCACAGTGCTCCAAGTGTGATCTCACAGTGCTCCAAGTGTAGTCTCAATGCTCCAAGTGTGATCTCACAGTGCTCCAAGTGTGGTCTCACAGTGCTCCAAGTGTGATCTCACAGTGCTCCAAGTGTGATCTCACAGTGCTCCAAGTGTGATCTCACAGTGCTCCAAGTGTGATCTCACAGTGCTCCAAGTGTGATCTCACAGTGCTCCAAGTGTGATCTCACAGTGCTCCAAGTGCGGTCTCACAGTGCTCCAAGTGTGATCTCACAGTGCTCCAAGTGTGATTTCACAGTGCTCCAAGTGTGATCTCACAATGCTCCAAGTGTGATCTCACAGTGCTCCAAGTGTGATCTCACAGTGCTCCAAGTGTGATCTCACAGTGCTCCAAGTGTGATTTCACAGTGCTCCAAGTGTGATCTCTCAATGCTCCAAGTGTGATCTCACAGTGCTCCAAGTGTGATCTCACAGTGCTCCAAGTGTGATCTCACAGTGCTCCAAGTGTGATCTCACAATGCTCCAAGTGTAGTCTCAATGCTCCAAGTGTGATCTCACAGTGCTCCAAGTGTGATCTCACAGTGCTCCAAGTGTGATCTCACAGTGCTCCAAGTGTGATCTCACAGTGCTCCAAGTGTGGTCTCAATGCTCCAAGTGTGATCTCACAGTGCTCCAAGTGTGATCTCACAGTGCTCCAAGTGTGATCTCACAGTGCTCCAAGTGTGATCTCACAATGCTCCAAGTGTAGTCTCAATGCTCCAAGTGTGATCTCACAGTGCTCCAAGTGTGATCTCACAGTGCTCCAAGTGTGATCTCACAGTGCTCCAAGTGTGATCTCACAGTGCTCCAAGTGTGGTCTCACAGTGCTCCAAGTGTGATCTCACAGTGCTCCAAGTGTGATCTCACAGCGCTCCAAGTGTGATCTCACATGGCTCCAAGTGTGATCTCACAGTGCTCCAAGTGTGATCTCACAGTGCTCCCAAGTGTGATCTCACAAGTGCTCCATTGTGATCTCACAGTGCTCCAAGTGTGATCTCACAGTGCTCCAAGTGTGATCTCACAGTGCCTCAATGCTCCAAGTGTGTCTCACAGTGCTCAAGTGTGATCTCACATGCTCCAAGTGTGATCTCACAGTGCTCCAAGTGTGATCTCACAGTGCTCCAGTGTGATCTCACAGTTCTCCAAGGGTGATCTCACAGTGCTCCAAGTGTGATCTCACAGTGCCCAAGTGTGATCTCACAGTGCTCCAAGTGTGGTCTCACAGTGCTCCAAGTGTGATCTCACAGTGCTCCAAGTGTGATCTCACAGTGCTCCAAGTGTGATCTCACAGTGCTCCAAGTGTGATCTCACAGTGCTCCAAGTGTGCTCACAGTGCTCAAGTGTGATCTCACAGTGCTCCAAGTGTGATCTCACAGTGCTCCAAGTGTGATCTCACAGTGCTCCAAGTGTAGTCTCACAGTGCTCCAAGTGTGGTCTCACAGTGCTCCAAGTGTATCTCACAGTGCTCCAAGTGTGATCTCACAGTGCTCCAAGTGTGATCTCACAGTGCCCAAGTGTATCTCACAGTGCTCCAAGTGTGATCTCACAGTGCTCCAAGTGTGATCTCACAGTGCTCCAAGTGTGGTCTCACATGCTCCAAGTGTGATCTCACAGTGCTCCAAGTGTGATCTCACAGTGCTCCAAGTGTGATCTCACAGTGCTCCAAGTGTGATCTCACAGTGCTCCAAGTGTGATCTCACAGTGCTCCAAGTGTGTCTCAATGCTCCAAGTGTGATCTCACAGTGCTCCAAGTGTGATCTCACAGTGCTCCAAGTGTGTCTCACAGTGCTCCAAGTGTGATCTCACAGTGCTCCAAGTGTGATCTCACAGTGCTCCAAGTGTGTCTCAATGCTCCAAGTGTGGTCTCACAGTGCCCCAAGTGTGATCTCACAGTGCTCCAAGTGTGATCTCACAGTGCTCCAAGTGTGATCTCACAGTGCTCCAAGTGTGATCTCACAGTGCTCCAAGTGTGATCTCACAGTGCTCCAAGTGTGATCTCACAGTGCTCCAAGTGTGATCTCACAGTGCTCCAAGTGTGATCTCACAGTGCTCCAAGTGTGATCTCACAGTGCTCCAAGTGTAGTCTCAATGCTCCAAGTGTAGTCTCACAGTGCTCCAAGTGTCGTCTCAATGCTCCAAGTGTGATCTCACAGTGCTCCAAGTGTGATCTCACAGTGCTCCAAGTGTGATCTCACAGTGCTCCAAGTGCGTCTCACATGCTCCAAGTGTGGTCTCACAGTGCCCCAAGTGTGATCTCACAGTGCTCCAAGTGTGATCTCACAGTGCTCCAAGTGTGATCTCACAGTGCTCCAAGTGTGATCTCACAGTGCTCCAAGTGTGATCTCACAGTGCTCCAAGTGCGGTCTCAATGCTCCAAGTGTGGTCTCACAGTGCCCCAAGTGTGATCTCACAGTGCTCCAAGTGTGATCTCACAGTGCTCCAAGTGTGATCTCACAATGCTCCAAGTGTAGTCTCAATGCTCCAAGTGTGATCTCACAGTGCTCCAAGTGTGGTCTCACAGTGCTCCAAGTGTGATCTCACAGTGCTCCAAGTGTGATCTCACAGTGCTCCAAGTGTGATCTCACAGTGCTCCAAGTGTGATCTCACAGTGCTCCAAGTGCGGTCTCACAGTGCTCCAAGTGTGATCTCACAGTGCTCCAAGTGTGATTTCACAGTGCTCCAAGTGTGATCTCACAATGCTCCAAGTGTGATCTCACAGTGCTCCAAGTGTGATCTCACAGTGCTCCAAGTGTGATCTCACAGTGCTCCAAGTGTGATTTCACAGTGCTCCAAGTGTGATCTCACAATGCTCCAAGTGTGATCTCACAGTGCTCCAAGTGTGATCTCACAGTGCTCCAAGTGTGATCTCACAGTGCTCCAAGTGCGGTCTCAATGCTCCAAGTGTGATCTCACAGTGCTCCAAGTGTGATTTCACAGTGCTCCAAGTGTGATCTCACAGTGCTCCAAGTGTGATCTCACAGTGCTCCAAGTGTGATCTCACAGTGCTCCAAGTGTGATCTCACAATGCTCCAAGTGTAGTCTCAATGCTCCAAGTGTGATCTCACAGTGCTCCAAGTGCGGTCTCAATGCTCCAAGTGTGGTCTCACAGTGCTCCAAGTGTGGTCTCAATGCTCCAAGTGTGATCTCACAGTGCTCCAAGTGTGATCTCACAGTGCTCCAAGTGTGATCTCACAGTGCTCCAAGTGTGATCTCACAGTGCTCCAAGTGTGGTCTCACAGTGCTCCAAGTGTGATCTCACAGCGCTCCAAGTGTGGTCTCAATGCTCCAAGTGTGATCTCACAGTGCTCCAAGTGTGATCTCACAGTGCTCCAAGTGTGATCTCACAGTGCTCCAAGTGTGATCTCACAGTGCTCCAAGTGTGATCTCACAGTGCTCCAAGTGCGGTCTCACAGTGCTCCAAGTGTGATCTCACAGTGCTCCAAGTGTGATTTCACAGTGCTCCAAGTGTGATCTCACAATGCTCCAAGTGTGATCTCACAGTGCTCCAAGTGTGATCTCACAGTGCTCCAAGTGTGATCTCACAGTGCTCCAAGTGTGATTTCACAGTGCTCCAAGTGTGATCTCTCAATGCTCCAAGTGTGATCTCACAGTGCTCCAAGTGTGATCTCACAGTGCTCCAAGTGTGATCTCACAGTGCTCCAAGTGTGATCTCACAGTGCTCCAAGTGTGATCTCACAATGCTCCAAGTGTAGTCTCAATGCTCCAAGTGTGATCTCACAGTGCTCCAAGTGTGATCTCACAGTGCTCCAAGTGTGATCTCACAGTGCTCCAAGTGTGATCTCACAGTGCTCCAAGTGTGATCTCACAGTGCTCCAAGTGTGATCTCACAATGCTCCAAGTGTAGTCTCAATGCTCCAAGTGTGATCTCACAGTGCTCCAAGTGTGATCTCACAATGCTCCAAGTGTGATCTCACAGCGCTCCAAGTGTGATCTCACAGTGCTCCAAGTGTGATCTCACAGTACCCAAGTGTGATCTCACAGTGCTCCAAGTGTGATCTCACAGTGCTCCAAGTGTGATCTCACAGTGCTCCAAGTGCGGTCTCACAGTGCTCCAAGTGTGATCTCACAGTGCTCCAAGTGTGATCTCACAGCGCTCCAAGTGTGATCTCACAGTGCTCCAAGTGTGATCTCACAGTGCTCCAAGTGCGGTCTCACAGTGCTCCAAGTGTGATCTCACAGTGCTCCAAGTGTGATTTCACAGTGCTCCAAGTGTGATCTCACAGTGCTCCAAGTGTGATCTCACAGTGCTCCAAGTGCGGTCTCACAGTGCTCCAAGTGTGATCTCACAGTGCTCCAAGTGTGATCTCACAGTGCTCCAAGTGAGGTCTCACAGTGCTCCAAGTGTGATCTCACAGTGCTTCAAGTGTGATCTCACAGTGCTCCAAGTGTGATCTCACAGTGCTCCAAGATTGATCTCACAGCGCTCCAAGTGTGATCTCACAGTGCTCCAAGTGTGATCTATTAATGCTCCAAGTGTGATCTCACAGTGCTCCAAGTGTGATCTCACAGTGCTCCAAGTGTGATCTCACAGTGCTCCAAGTGTGGTCTCAATGCTCCAAGTGTGATCTCACAGTGCTCCAAGTGTGATCTCACAGTGCTCCAAGTGTGATCTCACAGTGCTCCAAGTGTGATCTCACAGTGCTCCAAGTGTGATCTCACAGTGCTCCAAGTGCGGTCTCACAGTGCTCCAAGTGTGATCTCACAGTGCTCCAAGTGTGATCTCACAATGCCCCAAGTGTGATCTCACAGTGCTCCAAGTGTGATCTCACAGTGCTCCAAGTGTAGTCTCACAGTGCTCCAAGTGTGATCTCACAGTGCTCCAAGTGTGATCTCACAGTGCTCCAAGTGTGGTCTCACAGTGCTCCAAGTGTAGTCTCACAGTGCCCCAAGTGTGGTCTCACAGTGCTCCAAGTGTGATCTCACAGCGCTCCAAGTGCGGTCTCACAGTGCTCCAAGTGTGGTCTCACAGTGCTCCAAGTGTGATCTCAATGCTCCAAGTGTGGTCTCAATGCTCCAAGTGTGATCTCAATGCTCCAAGTGTGATCTCAAGTGCTCCAAGTGTAGTCTCAATGCTCCAAGTTCGGTCTCACAGTGCTCCAAGTGTGATCTCACAGTGCTCCAAGTGTAGTCTCACAGTGCTCCAAGTGTGATCTCACAGTGCTCCAAGTGTAGTCTCACAGTGCTCCAAGTGTGATCTCACAGTGCTCCAAGTGTGGTCTCACAGTGCTCCAAGTGTGATCTCACAATGCTCCAAGTGTGATCTCACAGCGCTCCAAGTGTGATCTCACAGTGCTCCAAGTGTGATCTCACAGTGCTCCAAGTGTGATCTCACAGTGCTCCAAGTGTGATCTCACAGTGCTCCAAGTGTGATCTCACAGTGCTCCAACTGTGGTCTCACAGTGCTCCAAGTGTGATCTCACAGTGCTCCAAGTGTGATCTCACAGTGCTCCAAGTGTGATCTCACAGTGCTCCAAGTGTGATCTCACAGTGCTCCAAGTGTGATCTCACAGTGCTCCAAGTGCGGTCTCACAGTGCTCCAAGTGCGATCTCACAGTGCTCCAAGTGTAGTCTCACAGTGCTCCAAGTGTGATCTCACAGTGCTCCAAGTGTGGTCTCACAGTGCTCCAAGTGTGGTCTCAATGCTCCAAGTGTCGTCTCAATGCTCCAAGTGTGATCTCACAATGCTCCAAGTGTGATCTCACAGCGCTCCAAGTGTGATCTCACAGTGCTCCAAGTGTGATCTCACAGTGCTCCAAGTGTGATCTCACAGTGCTCCAAGTGTGATCTCACAGTGCTCCAAGTGTGGTCTCACAGTGCTCCAAGTGTGATCTCACAGTGCTCCAAGTGTGATCTCACAGTGCTCCAAGTGTGATCTCACAGTGCTCCAAGTGTGATCTCACAGTGCTCCAAGTGTGATCTCACAGTGCTCCAAGTGCGGTCTCACAGTGCTCCAAGTGCGATCTCACAGTGCTCCAAGTGTGATTTCACAGTGCTCCAAGTGTGATCTCACAATGCTCCAAGTGTGATCTCACAGTGCTCCAAGTGTGATCTCACAGTGCTCCAAGTGTGATCTCACAGTGCTCCAAGTGTGATTTCACAGTGCTCCAAGTGTGATCTCTCAATGCTCCAAGTGTGATCTCACAGTGCTCCAAGTGTGATCTCACAGTGCTCCAAGTGTGATCTCACAGTGCTCCAAGTGTGATCTCACAATGCTCCAAGTGTAGTCTCAATGCTCCAAGTGTGATCTCACAGTGCTCCAAGTGTGATCTCACAGTGCTCCAAGTGTGATCTCACAGTGCTCCAAGTGTGATCTCACAGTGCTCCAAGTGTGATCTCACAGTGCTCCAAGTGTGGTCTCAATGCTCCAAGTGTGATCTCACAGTGCTCCAAGTGTAGTCTCAATGCTCCAAGTGTGGTCTCAATGCTCCAAGTGTGATCTCACAGTGCTCCAAGTGTGATCTCACAGTGCTCCAAGTGTGATCTCACAGTGCTCCAAGTGTGATCTCACAATGCCCCAAGTGTGATCTCACAGTGCTCCAAGTGTGATCTCACAGTGCTCCAAGTGTAGTCTCACAGTGCTCCAAGTGTGATCTCACAATGCTCCAAGTGCGGTCTCAATGCTCCAAGTGTGATCTCACAGTGCTCCAAGTGTGATCTCACAGTGCTCCAAGTGTGGTCTCACAGTGCTCCAAGTGTGATCTCACAGCGCTCCAAGTGCGGTCTCACAGTGCTCCAAGTGTGGTCTCACAGTGCTCCAAGTGTGATCTCACAGTGCTCCAAGTGTGATCTCACAGTGCTCCAAGTGTGATCTCACAGTGCTCCAAGTGTAGTCTCACAGTGCTCCAAGTGTGATCTCACAGTGCTCCAAGTGTGATCTCACAGTGCTCCAAGTGTGGTCTCACAGTGCTCCAAGTGTGATCTCACAGCGCTCCAAGTGCGGTCTCACAGTGCTCCAAGTGTGGTCTCACAGTGCTCCAAGTGTGATCTCACAGTGCTCCAAGTGTGATCTCACAGCGCTCCAAGTGTGATCTCACAGTGCTCCAAGTGTAGTCTCAATGCTCCAAGTTCGGTCTCACAGTGCTCCAAGTGTGATCTCACAATGCTCCAAGTGTGATCTCACAGCGCTCCAAGTGTGATCTCACAGTGCTCCAAGTGTGATCTCACAGCGTTCCAAGTGTGATCTCACAGTGCTCCAAGTGTGATCTCACAGTGCTCCAAGTGTGATCTCACAGTGCTCCAAGTGTGATCTCACAGTGCTCCAAGTGTGATCTCACAGTGCTCCAAGTGCGGTCTCAATGCTCCAAGTGTGGTCTCACAGTGCTCCAAGTGTGATCTCACAGTGCTCCAAGTGTGATCTCACAGTGCTCCAAGTGTGATCTCACAGTGCTCCAAGTGTGATCTCACAGTGCTCCAAGTGCGGTCTCAATGCTCCAAGTGTGGTCTCACAGTGCCCCAAGTGTGATCTCACAGTGCTCCAAGTGTGATCTCACAGTGCTCCAAGTGTGATCTCACAGTGCTCCAAGTGTGATCTCACAATGCTCCAAGTGTAGTCTCAATGCTCCAAGTGTGATCTCACAGTGCTCCAAGTGTGGTCTCACAGTGCTCCAAGTGTGATCTCACAGTGCTCCAAGTGTGATCTCACAGTGCTCCAAGTGTGATCTCACAGTGCTCCAAGTGTGATCTCACAGTGCTCCAAGTGTGATCTCACAGTGCTCCAAGTGCGGTCTCACAGTGCTCCAAGTGTGATCTCACAGTGCTCCAAGTGTGATTTCACAGTGCTCCAAGTGTGATCTCACAATGCTCCAAGTGTGATCTCACAGTGCTCCAAGTGTGATCTCACAGTGCTCCAAGTGTGATCTCACAGTGCTCCAAGTGTGATTTCACAGTGCTCCAAGTGTGATCTCTCAATGCTCCAAGTGTGATCTCACAGTGCTCCAAGTGTGATCTCACAGTGCTCCAAGTGTGATCTCACAGTGCTCCAAGTGTGATCTCACAATGCTCCAAGTGTAGTCTCAATGCTCCAAGTGTGATCTCACAGTGCTCCAAGTGTGATCTCACAGTGCTCCAAGTGTGATCTCACAGTGCTCCAAGTGTGATCTCACAGTGCTCCAAGTGTGGTCTCAATGCTCCAAGTGTGATCTCACAGTGCTCCAAGTGTGATCTCACAGTGCTCCAAGTGTGATCTCACAGTGCTCCAAGTGTGATCTCACAATGCTCCAAGTGTAGTCTCAATGCTCCAAGTGTGATCTCACAGTGCTCCAAGTGTGATCTCACAGTGCTCCAAGTGTGATCTCACAGTGCTCCAAGTGTGATCTCACAGTGCTCCAAGTGTGGTCTCAATGCTCCAAGTGTGATCTCACAGTGCTCCAAGTGTAGTCTCAATGCTCCAAGTGTGATCTCACAGTACCCCAAGTGTGATCTCACAGTGCTCCAAGTGTGATCTCACAGTGCTCCAAGTGTGATCTCACAGTGCTCCAAGTGCGGTCTCACAGTGCTCCAAGTGTGGTCTCAATGCTCCAAGTGTGATCTCACAGTCCTTCAAGTGTGATCTCACAGTGCTCCAAGTGTGATCTCACAGTGCTCCAAGTGCGGTCTCACAGTGCTCCAAGTGTGATCTCACAGTGCTCCAAGTGTGATCTCACAATGCCCCAAGTGTGATCTCACAGTGCTCCAAGTGTGATCTCACAGTGCTCCAAGTGTAGTCTCACAGTGCTCCAAGTGTGATCTCACAGTGCTCCAAGTGTGATCTCACAGCGCTCCAAGTGCGGTCTCACAGTGCTCCAAGTGTGATCTCACAGCGCTCCAAGTGCGGTCTCACAGTGCTCCAAGTGTGGTCTCACAGTGCTCCAAGTGTGATCTCACAGTGCTCCAAGTGTGATCTCACAGTGCTCCAAGTGTGATCTCACAGTGCTCCAAGTGTAGTCTCACAGTGCTCCAAGTGTGATCTCACAGTGCTCCAAGTGTGATCTCACAGTGCTCCAAGTGTGGTCTCACAGTGCTCCAAGTGTAGTCTCAATGCTCCAAGTTCGGTCTCACAGTGCTCCAAGTGTGATCTCACAATGCTCCAAGTGTGATCTCACAGCGCTCCAAGTGTGATCTCACAGTGCTCCAAGTGTGATCTCACAGCGCTCCAAGTGTGATCTCACAGTGCTCCAAGTGTGATCTCACAGTGCTCCAAGTGTGATCTCACAGTGCTCCAAGTGTGATCTCACAGTGCTCCAAGTGTGATCTCACAATGCTCCAAGTGTGATCTCACAGTGCTCCAAGTGTGATCTCACAGTGCTCCAAGTGTGGTCTCAATTCTCCAAGTGTGATCTCACAGTGCTCCAAGTGTGGTCTCAATGCTCCAAGTGTGGTCTCACAGTGCTCCAAGTGTGATCTCACAGTGCTCCAAGTGTGATCTCACAGTGCTCCAAGTGTGGTCTCAATGCTCCAAGTGTGATCTCACAGTGCTCCAAGTGTGATCTCACAGTGCTCCAAGTGTGATCTCACAGTGCTCCAAGTGTGATCTCACAGTGCTCCAAGTGTAGTCTCAATGCTCCAAGTGTGATCTCACAGTGCTCCAAGTGTGATCTCACAGTGCTCCAAGTGTGATCTCACAGTGCTCCAAGTGTGATCTCACAGTGCTCCAAGTGTGGTCTCAATTCTCCAAGTGTGATCTCACAGTGCTCCAAGTGTGGTCTCAATTCTCCAAGTGTGATCTCACAGTGCTCCAAGTGTGGTCTCAATGCTCCAAGTGTGGTCTCACAGTGCTCCAAGTGTGATCTCACAGTGCTCCAAGTGTGATCTCACAGTGCTCCAAGTGTGATCTCACAGTGCTCCAAGTGTAGTCTCAATGCTCCAAGTGTGATCTCACAGTGCTCCAAGTGTGATCTCACAGTGCTCCAAGTGTGATCTCACAGTGCTCCAAGTGTAGTCTCAATGCTCCAAATGTGATCTCACAGTGCTCCAAGTGTGATCTCACAGTGCTCCAAGTGTAGTCTCAATGCTCCAAGTGTGATCTCACAGTGCTCCAAGTGTAGTCTCTGTCGTAAGAATGAGCCTTACGCGTGGTGAACTTAAAGTAAGCTTTAATCAACTAAAAAGGTGCTACATACAAAAGAGGTCTTACTCTATGCCTCTCCAGGATCCAACTGCTCAGTCCAGTATTTATCCTGGACTAATCACAGGAAGTGATGCAATAAAGTTCGAGTCACAGGAAGCTGTATTGTGTTACCACATTCTCCCCCCCCAAAAGATTAGGAGGCCAGGATGCTCCCTCCATTTCGTAGCCGCCGGACGAGGGAGAGCCGCACCCGTTTGGGTTCTCGTAGCGGTAGAGGGCCCCTAGCCCGTTTACCCCGCTGCGGGCCGTGGACCAGAGTCCGAGTGATCCAGCCCGCTCTGTGAGGGGTCAGGACGATCCTGACCGTGTACTGGTGCCCGAACGGGTGTCGGGCAGGGCTGTGGCAGATCCGTTTCCGAGCGTATGGTACGGGGTGGATCGTGGCTGCGCGTGCGAGCCCCGACGGGCTCATAGTCAGTCTGCCCCAGGTCGGCACGCTGGAGTGAGGTACCAGCCGGCGTCAGATCCAGATCGTGATGAGAGGCACCTGGCGAGCCCAGAGATGTGCCTGGTACAATATCATCCCCTGGTGTCCCTCTACGTTTCGGCGGGCAGGGAGCCAGATCCCGCAATGACACGGTAGATAACCGACCGTCAGGATACCGAATATAGGCGTAGGTAGGGTTGACGTCAGTGAGCTCAACCTCATCTACCAGGGGGTCATTCTCTTCATCAGTGAAGTCATCAGATTGATCGTCAGGGATAAAGTCCTCCCTAATAGAGTTCACCTGTGGCCTCTTAAATTGCCTGACTGTAGTTAAGGCAGCAGACCGAGGTCTGGGCACTGTATAAAGGTCTGCATTTCTTTTTGCCAGATCTAGAGAGCAAGCCATGTCATAAGCTCTCTGAAGCTCAAGTGTCTTACTTTCCAGTAGACGCTGGCGTATAAATGGGGAGGCAAGCCCGCAGATGAAAGCATCACGGATCATTTCTTCACGGTACAGCTCAACTGAGGCCGCCTGAAAGTTACAGTCCATACTAAGTCTGCGAAGCTCTTGGAGGAATTTATCAATGGATTCCTCCGGCCCTTGTTGGGCTGTAGCTAGTAGATGTCTGGCATAGACCTCATTCGGTGTCTTAGTATGTAGTCTTTTAAGCGTCCGAATTGCCTCCTCGTAACTGCCCCATTCCTCAACATACTGAAATACATTCGGAGTGACACAGTTGATGAGTATCCGCAACTTTGTGTCATCATCAGCCTTGCAATATTCGAGAAAATTGTCAAACGTGCGATACCAGTGTTTCCACACCTTACCGGCTGCTGGGGTGTTTGGGTCCAAGTCAAGACGCGATGGTTTAAGGATATTTTCCATGATGGGTGATTCCCTGGATCCTTAGTTCCGAGTTCGTCCAAAAAGTTTGAGTGCGAAGTTTTTCAAAGTTGATTAAATTGTCGTAAGAATGAGCTTTACGCGTGGTGAACTTAAAGTAAGCTTTAATCAACTAAAAAGGTGCTACATACAAAAGAGGTCTTACTCTATGCCTCTCCAGGATCCAACTGCTCAGTCCAGTATTTATCCTGGACTAATCACAGGAAGTGATGCAATAAAGTTCGAGTCACAGGAAGCTGTATTGTGTTACCACAGTCTCAATGCTCCAAGTGTGATCTCACAGTGCTCCAAGTGTGATCTCACAGTGCTCCAAGTGTGATCTCACAGTGCTCCAAGTGTAGTCTCAATGCTCCAAGTGTGATCTCACAGTGTTCCAAGTGTGATCACACAGTGCTCCAAGTGTGATCTCACAGTGCTCCAAGTGTAGTCTCAATGCTCCAAGTGTGATCTCACAGTGCTCCAAGTGTGATCACGCAGTGCTCCAAGTGTGATCTCACAGTGCTCCAAGTGTAGTCTCAATGCTCCAAGTGTGATCTCACAGTGCTCCAAGTGTGATCTCACAGTGCTCCAAGTGTGATCTCACAGTGCTCCAAGTGTGATCTCACAGTGTTCCAAGTGTGATCACACAGTGCTCCAAGTGTGATCTCACAGTGCTCCAAGTGTAGTCTCAATGCTCCAAGTGTGATCTCACAGTGCTCCAAGTGTGATCACGCAGTGCTCCAAGTGTGATCTCACAGTGCTCCAAGTGTAGTCTCAATGCTCCAAGTGTGATCTCACAGTGCTCCAAGTGTAGTCTCACAGTGCTCCAAGTGTGATCTCACAGTGCTCCAAATGTGATCTCACAGTGCTCCAAGTGTGATCTCACAGTGCTCCAAGTGTGATCTCACAGTGCTCCAAGTGCGGTCTCAATGCTCCAAGTGTGGTCTCACAGTGCTCCAAGTGTGATCTCACAGTGCTCCAAGTGCGGTCTCACAGTGCCCCAAGTGTGATCTCACAGTGCTCCAAGTGTGGTCTCACAGTGCTCCAAGTGTGATCTCACAGTGCTCCAAGTGTGATCTCACAGTGCTCCAAGTGTGATCTCACAGTGCTCCAAGTGTGATCTCACAGTGCTCCAAGTGTGATTTCACAGTGCTCCAAGTGTGATCTCACAGTGCTCCAAGTGTGATCTCACAATGCTCCAAGTGTGATCTCACAGTGCTCCAAGTGTGATCTCACAGTGCTCCAAGTGTGATCTCACAGTGCTCCAAGTGTGATCTCACAGTGCTCCAAGTGTGATCTCACAGTGCTCCAAGTGCGGTCTCACAGTGCTCCAAGTGTGGTCTCACAGTGCTCCAAGTGTGATCTCACAGTGCTCCAAATGTGATCTCACAGTGCTCCAAATGTGATCTCACAGTGCTCCAAGTGCGGTCTCAATGCTCCAAGTGTGATCTCACAGTGCTCCAAGTGTGATCTCACAGTGCTCCAAATGTGATCTCACAGTGCTCCAAGTGCGGTCTCAATGCTCCAAGTGTGATCTCACAGTGCTCCAAGTGTGGTCTCACAGTGCTCCAAGTGTGATCTCACAGTGCTCCAAGTGCGGTCTCAATGCTCCAAGTGTGATCTCACAGTGCTCCAAGTGTGGTCTCACAGTGCTCCAAGTGTGATCTCACAGTGCTCCAAGTGTGGTCTCACAGTGCTCCAAGTGTGATCTCACAGTGCTCCAAGTGTGATCTCACAGTGCTCCAAGTGTGATCTCACAGTGCTCCAAGTGTGATCTCACAGTGCTCCAAGTGTGGTCTCACAGTGCTCCAAGTGTGATCTCACAGCGCTCCAAGTGCGGTCTCACAGTGCTCCAAGTGTGGTCTCACAGTGCTCCAAGTGTGATCTCACAGTGCTCCAAGTGTGGTCTCAATGCTCCAAGTGTGGTCTCACAGTGCTCCAAGTGTGATCTCACAGTGCTCCAAGTGTGGTCTCACAGTGCTCCAAGTGTGATCTCACAGTGCTCCAAGTGTGATCTCACAGTGCTCCAAGTGTGATCTCACAGTGCTCCAAGTGTGATCTCACAGTGCTCCAAGTGTGATTTCACAATGCTCCAAGTGTGATCTCACAGTGCTCCAAGTGTGGTATCACAGTGCTCCAAGTGTGATCTCACAGTGCTCCAAGTGTGATTTCACAATGCTCCAAGTGTGATCTCACAGTGCTCCAAGTGTGGTATCACAGTGCTCCAAGTGTGATCTCACAATGCTCCAAGTGTGATCTCACAGTGCTCCAAGTGTGGTCTCACAGTGCTCCAAGTGTGATCTCACAGTGCTCCAAGTGTGGTCTCAATGCTCCAAGTGTGATCGCACAGTGCTCCAAGTGTGATCTCACAGTGCTCCAAGTGTGATCTCACAGTGCTCCAAGTGTGATCTCACAGTGCCCCAAGTGTGATCTCACGGTGCTCCAAGTGTGATCTCACAGTGCTCCAAGTGTGATCTCACAGTGGTCCAAGTGTGATCTCACAGTGCTCCAAGTGTGATCTCACAGTGCTCCAAGTGTAGTCTCACAGTGCCCCAAGTGTGATCTCACAGTGCTCCAAGTGTGATCTCACAGTGCTCCAAGTGTGATCTCACAGTGCTCCAAGTGTGATCTCGCAGTGCTCCAAGTGTAGTCTCACAGTGCCCCAAGTGTGATCTCACAGTGCTCCAAGTGTGATCTCACAGTGCTCCAAGTGTGATCTCACAGTGCTCCAAGTGTGATCTCACAATGCTCCAAGTGTGATCTCACAATGCTCCAAGTGTGATCTCACAGTGCTCCAAGTGTAGTCTCACAGTGCCCCAAGTGTGATCTCACAGTGCTCCAAGTGTGATCTCACAGTGCTCCAAGTGTGATCTCACAGTGCTCCAAGTGTGATCTCACAGTGCTCCAAGTGTGATCTCACAGTGCTCCAAGTGTGATCTCACAGTGCTCCAAGTGTGATCTCACAGTGCTCCAAGTGTAGTCTCACAGTGCTCCAAGTGTGATCTCACAGTGCTCCAAGTGTGATCTCACAGTGCTCCAAGTGTGATCTCACAGTGCTCCAAGTGTGATCTCACAGTGCTCCAAGTGTGATCTCACAATGCTCCAAGTGTGATCTCACAATGCTCCAAGTGTGGTCTAAACAAGGTTCGATACAAGTTTAACTTTTCAATTCTATTCCTCTAAAAATGACGCCCATTGCTTTGTTTGATTCCCCCCCCACCCCCGCCTTCCCCTCCCTGCATTACTGATATTGGTGAGTTGGCTCCCACATTATCCCAACTTTGTTCGTGAGGGTCACCTTCTGCGCGATCTCTGCCGCTTTCTGGATCCGTCTGTAAAAGATGTCCTTGTACTCGTCCATCCACACCTCGGCCAGTCGCACCAGGTTGCGATACACGACCTGCGGCCCGTCTGGGAAGGTGTACGGGGTGTCGCTGCGGAACACGTGCCCCACGACAGAGCAGGGCACGATCTCAAGCTGCCCGCCGCACTGCCAGACCTGCGGGCGACAACGGTCAGTCGGTCATTGTGGGGGGTGGGGGTGACGAACAGCCCGTGATATAGTTAAAAATAAAATCATATTCTGGCTTTCTCCCCTCATGTCCTGATCCAGATAATAAAGAACTTGCAATTATACACCTCTGGACGTCCCAGAGCGCTTTCCCATCAATTAAGTACTTTATTTTATGAAGTGTAGTCACTGTTGTAGTGTAGGAAACGCGACAGACGATTTGCGCACAGCAAGATCCCAAAAAACAGCAACGACCAGATAATCTGTTTTAGGTGTTGGTTGAGGGATAAATGTTGGCCCAGGGCACCGGGGAGAACTCACCCTGCTCTACTTCGAAATAGTAGCCGTGGGATCTTTCACATCCACCTGAGAGGGCAGACGGGGCCTGGGTTTAACGTCTCATCATTAAAAGGAAGCTAGCTAAGTGCATGAGAGAGAAAGGAATAGAAGGATATGTTGGTAGGGCGAGATGAAGTAGGGTGGGAGGAGACTCGTGTGGAGCATAAACACCGGCGTGGACCAGTTGGGCCGAATGGGCTGTTTTTGGGCTGTCAGTTCTATGTAAAAATGAGCAGTCCTTTAGTGATTCCATTATCTATTCATATGGTACATCATGCAGATTAATTATGCTGCAACTGAGGTAACTTCCTTTGAACAATGGGGAACTGCCACCAGAGTGATCACAGCGACCCAACTGCGCTGATCACTGCAAAGGGTGTATTTAAGGTGGAGATAGACAGATTCTTGAACGGTAAGGGAGTCGAGGGTTATGGGGAGCGGGCAGGGAAGTGGAGTTGAGGCCAAGATCAGATCAGCCGTGATCTTATTGAATGGCGGAGCAGGCTCGAGGGGCCGAATGACCTACTCCTGCTCCTACGTCTTATGTTCTTACGTTCTTAGGTAAGGGGTAGCAGCAGCACAGTATCAGTTCGGGTCTTGGAAGGTCGACTTCAGTCAACAACATCTACTTGTATTTGTACAGCGCCTGTAATGTAGCAAACGTCCCAAGGCGCTTCACAGGAGAGTTATCAGACACTGAGCCACAGGAGGAGGTATTAGGGCAGGTGGCCAAAAGCTTGGTCAACGAGGCAGGTTTTAAGGAGTGTCTTACAGGAGGAGAGAGAGGGAGGTCGAGAGTAATGTTCCCTGGAAGCTGCGCTTCGTTCTGCGCGGCCTGTTTCTTTTAATGCGCTGCCCCTTTAAATTTCCGTGCACTTACAATGTAAAAGCCGGTGAGTGGCCTGCGCGGGACCGTTCCCATTACTGCGCGGCCGCGCGGGAACATTGGCAGCGAGGTGGAGAGGTTTAGGGAGGGAATTCCAGAGAGCCGGCACGGGCTCGACGGGCCGAATGGCCTCCTTCTGTGCTGTAACCATTCTATGATCCTTAGGGTCCAGGCAGCTGAAGGCACGGCTAGCAATGGTGGAGCGATGAAAGTCAGAGATGCCGCAAGATTTCAGAGGGCTGAGGAGGTTACAGAGATAGGGACGGGGAGGGCGAGCGCCATGGAGGGATTTGAACACAAGGATAAGAATTTTAAATTGCGGGATTGGGAAGCCAATGTAGGTCAGCGAGCTAATTATCTGATCACTACAAACAGTGATCTGTATAACGAGATTCCACTGTGTAAGCAGTGCACGGGTCTAAGCTCATTGCAAGATCACCTAATGGTATTATTTTGTCTTATTTATAGGAGCTTATGTTACCCGGAAGGACAGCTCTAAGTTCTCTCCACCCCATATCTCCATCTGCGTATCATAGGTCCCAATGTATTCAAAGTAGGCCTTGGAGACAGCAAAAAGTCCTCCAGAGATTGTTGGAGTCCTGAAAAAAAAGGTTAAAAGGTTGTGTGTTAGCCCATTGGGGAAACCTCAATTCTCGTCAACTTATTTTCTTCTAAATGTAGTGACGCAGGTTAACAAGGTCATAAAAAAAGCAAATCACCACTGGATTTCATTTCTACAGGGACAGAATTGAAAAGCTAGATAAGTTATGTTAAACTTGTCTCGAACCTTGGTTAGACCACACTTGGAGTACTGTGCACAGTTCTGGTCTCCATATTACATAGATTGGGAAATGTTGATGTACAGAGGGACCTGGGTTTCCTTGTACATTGCAGTGGGGAAAGAGTTAAAATGACTGACATGAATCTGTCATTCATGAAAGAAAGACTTATGAAATAATACTGAGTGGCCTGCGGGTGGCGCTGTCCAGGGAGAGTATAAATATTCGGGCACGGGCCCAGCTTGCGCAGGACATTCTTAACAGGAACTACCCTCCATGTTGTAAAACAGTTGATTAAAGCTTTGTTTAACGCTTAGACCAAGTGCCTCGTAGTTTTCTTAAGTCAATGACATCGCTGGCAGTTTCACTGAATGGTGTAAGAAAGACAGGTGCTAACATGAAAGGCCACATCCATAAAGATGCGGTCAAGATAGCTGACCTTTGAAGACTAAAAATAAGCAATTAAGTGGAGACAGGATGTCCAGCATTTCAACTGCCTTTAACAGCTTTATTACCTGGGTCACATTCCAAGGTATCTTTTAATCAGCATTCAGCAGTTTGAGTGATTGATTGAGGAGGCAGCTCACACATGTTTACATTAAGATTTGTAACCAATCAGTGAAGGTGCATGCGGGCCAAGATCCAATCAGGTGGCAGGAATGAATTATGCATGAGCTGGGCCATGTGTATTTTAATGTATAAAAATGTAGCGTTTGCTGTAACAATTTGGAGAAGTCTGGCTAAAGACAGAGCAGACTGTCTCCCCACCGGTGTACTAAAGACAACTTGACTATCGATCTGAAAACCTTGTGTCGAGTGTTTGTTTAAAATACTCCACAACACTTGGCGTCACGAACAGGATCTCCACACGAACGGGAGGCACGGGCGAGTGAAGCTGAGCCAAAAACGTGAGTACTTTTAAATACCACGTACAGTTAGGGCAAGGCAACACCGTCTCGTGTCCACTGCCCCCTTTGGAATCAAAGAACTAAAAGGTTTGAATCGATAAGTCAAGCGGTCTTGGGGTTCGGGTGAAACGCGCGGAAGTATAGGCGTGGTATGAGTTGCAAGTAGTGCGTTAACTTTGGAGTAAAAGTTTAAGCATACCTCCGACAACTCCAGTTGCAAGTAGTGCAGAAAGTTTAAGCGTACCTCTGACAACAAATTACCCGAACAAAATTGTTGCAAGTACCGTCTCACTCTGCGAGAGTAAGCAAGAGAGTTACCTCTGACAACTGCGGTTGCGAGTACCGTCTCACTCTGCGAGAGTAAAGTAAGGGACGTACCGCTGACAAAAATTAACCATGGGAAGTGAAAAACTCGAGTGGGGACCGGTGGGGTCACTGACATGCTATTTAGCGGACAACAATAAAAGATTAATTGACAAAATGGTTAAAAACGATTGGCAACCGAACGACCCACCGGCCAAACAAAGAGAATGGTGGGCTAAAGAAACAAAATTAAAGGAAGAAAAGGCCATCATTTTAGTGGCTCACGCATATTATGAGTTGAGTAGACGTACTCGAATTTGGACCAAAAACGGTGCCAAAATTGTACCCAAGTACCAGTAATTTAAGAAAGGGAATAAGGAAAAAATTAAAGTTTTATCGACAAAACAAGTAAAATACAGGATTTGCTGAGTGAAAGGAATCTTAAAAGGAATGCTGGAATCTCAGTTTGTGTGAAAGTGTGTGTTAAAAGTGTGGAAGTTTTCTGTCTTTGAAAGAAAGTGTCTGTTGTGTTTGTTTTAGCTCCACCCACTCTTTAGTACAGAGAGCTAAAAGCTGTTTAACCCTTTGAAGACTTGTCTTGAATGATGGACAAGCGTGTGCTGTTTTAAGTTTGTTAATTGTTTTACTAAAGGTAAGCTTCAGCCTTGAAGTCACAGTTGCCAATGTGCCTGGAAGAAAATGAATTTGAGTGTTTACAAGGCATGGGTGATTGTTTCTTTGTTAATGTGGCTATGGTTTCTTTCTTTTCCAAGTGATACTGGTCAGTTTAAAAAAATTGATCTGGATTGAATTGGAGTTATTGAGGTTAATTAAACCTATTAAAACCAGACTTTTATTGTGGCCACGGTGAAATTCTGGTTGGTGTAAATTTGTGTGGACCTGCTAAACACAGGCAAAATGAAGGCTGTATCAGACAGAAGGAGGGCGGCTTGGGAAGCAGTATTGATACCCAAGGACAGATCAGTCCAGATTATAAGGGAACATAGAGTCAACCCCACAGAGGGAATGCTATCGGAGGGTGAGGTACACGAGTGTCAGTTAGTAATTGAAGAAGAGGTCAGAGGAACTGTATCAGAATCGGCCCTTGAAAATCCCGAAAACACCTTTTATGTAGACGGATCTCGCCGATATATAAATGGGGAGCCAAACACTGGTTGGGCAGTAGTATCCGAGAACGGAGAAACAGTCGCAAAGGGAGGGCTTGAAGGAGGAACCTCAGCGCAGGTAGCAGAACTAGTGGCTCTCACGGAAGCATTGAAATTGGCAAAAGGAAAACGAGTAAATATATACACAGACAGTAGATATACATTTGGGGTAGTGCACGATTATTTGATAGCGTGGAATAGGAGAGGATATGTAACCTCCGGAGGAGGACAAATACAGCATGAGGAAGTAGTGAGAGACCTAGTAGAAGCGGTAAAAGGAGAAGAGGTAGCAGTGATTAAAATAAAGGCAAGATAGTGAGCGAGCAACAAAAAGGAAATATGCTAGCTGATCAGGCAGCAAGAGCAGCAGCGGACACAGAGATGCCGACACCAATAGCAGCAGGTAGAATAACAGCAGAGGAAGTGAACATTAAAAGAATCCAAGAGGAGACCGAAATGGAGGAGCAGGAGCAGTGGACAAAGAGAGGCGCAGCCAAAGGTAGAGATGGAATATGGAAAAAGGATCCTCTCGCTGTATTCAGGAGAACTTGTTGAAAATATACCATGAGCCAGACCATGGGGGGGCGGAATGGCATGATAGGTAGGCTAAGTATAGATTGGTGGTGGAGTGGAATGGGACAAGATACTGCAGACGCTGCATCATCTGTGGACAGCACAACCCGGGTAGGCCCATAAAGGTTAGAATGGCCCACCAGCCACGACCCAAAGGCCCCTGGGAAAACCGCCAGATAGACTTTACTGGACCCCTACCTAACAGTAGAGGGAAGAACTACTGCTTCGTGATCATAGACCAGTTTACAAGGTGGGTGGAAGCATTCCCTACCAGAGACTGTAGTGCTCAGACTGTGGCCCGAATATTTGCATACGACGTGATACCGAGATGGGGGGTCCCGTTGCAAATAGATTCAGATCAAGGTACCCACTTTACGGGAAAGGTAATGAAAGAAGTTTGTAAGCTACTAGGAGTAAGACAGAAGTTCCATATCTCCTATCATCCGCAAAGCTCAGGCATGGTAGAGCGAATGAACAGAACCCTGAAAACAGCCTTAAGCAAGGCCATCGCTGAAACCGGACAGGGATGGGTGGATGTCCTCCCGTGTATCCTGATGAGGCTGAGAGCCACCCCAAACAGAGTGACCGGACTGACACCATATGAACTCATGACTGGACGAGCAATGTGTCTGCCGGAAGGAGTAGCATCTGGTAGCGAGGGACTAGAACCTTTAAAAGATAAAATTAAGAAATACGTACAAACATTGGATAATCAATTGAAGGAGCTCAAACAAGAAGTTAAAGAACAACAAGACATCAGAGATAAAAATACACAAAAGCAGGGGGCCTTGGAGCCCCTACCCAAGGTGGGCGAGCAGGTATTTGTTAAAATATTGGCAGAGAGATCGGGATTCTCACCTAGATGGACCGGACCATTTGAGGTTATCCTGACCAGCGATACGTGCGCATGTATCGATATGAGGGGAAAAGGGAGATGGAAACATTGGACCCAATTAAAATGATACAGTAATAACCCACCTGATCTTAAATCCCACAGGAACAATGGAATAAACACCGGAGATAAACTAACCTCTGGTGACGATCAGGCTTCTGCTTAATTTACAGGGAAACTTCACCATGAAGGTGGGATTACTGCTGGGACATGAAATAAGCGAAGGGACATCCCACATTACACGACAAGTACATGATGAAGAAGCATCATGTCACAATACACAGAAAGAAGAGACAAGCGAACCGAGGATGCTACAATGTCCAGATATGAAACCTGGACCTATGAATGGACTAGTATTATTTACCGAGGGAGAACAATTGTATGGTAACGGGAGACACGAAATTGTACCGGTGCTAAGGAACTTAAACATGTTACAATGGCTAGGATATTGTGAGAGGTTTAACAAAACTAGAGAATTGTATGCATATATGATAAAGAATGTAATTAATTAAGCTGCTGATGCGACAGGGGCCACTAGTTTCAGGGGACATGCTGCATTCCACCAAAGGATTAAGAGGAGCTTAGGAATCGACATCATTCATTAATGCCCTAGATATACAAGGAGTCCAGAGTAGCGTGGAACGATTACAAAGGGTAATACAACAGATTTTAGAGAAGAAAACTGGTTTGGTTCGACAAGGATCAGAGTTAGGAGGACACACGATAAGGAAATTACTCGAGGGAATCAAGGTTATAGAGGACCATGCTAGCATTATCAACAAACTAAACCATAGAGATGAGGAACGGGCAAAAGACGGGGTAGGGCGAGGCTTGTGTCATGCCTATGGCCAATGGATCACCGGACAGTTAAAACATAATCTGGCACAGATACAGCAAGGCGAGGTACCAGACTGGATTAACAGCACACAGCTCCATGGCCTGAGCCAGAATCCAGGCCCTCTGAGTGCTTGCACCCTCAAAGGGATGACCAGAGTATATCCGGTGATACAAAAATATAAAGCAGAAGTGACAGGAATGATAGGCATGGTACTCCTGATACCAGTGGTGGGACTAGACACGACTCCATACCCACAGTACCAGGTAACAAACATTGGCATAGTGAGGGGTGAGACATACCTCCAATACTATCCAATTGATACCTATGCCATCAGGAAGAATGGTACTATGAGAGGAGTCTCCCTAAACGGATGCCACGGGAAAGGCACGCTTACGATGTGACCACATCCGGTAGGAGAAGGCCCTAAGGATGAGTGCGGCTATAATAAGACAGAGGTGTGTGTATTGGAATGTTGACCACCATCACACCCGCTCGGGATATAAGGGAGAAGGGGAGTATTGTATAGCCACCACAGAGACTGAGTACCAATATAGTAACCTTGTATGTGCAATCACAATGCCTAACTTCTGCTTTATGCCAAAGATCCCTGTGACAATTGGACACACCAGATTGGAGTATGTACATTCAAGGGAGGAGATAAAACTAAATGTGTCAGATAGTTTAAGGGACGAATTGGTCAATTATGAAGATCTGGTAGGGGCCCCAATACCCCGCCTGCAAGAGGATCTGCAAGAAATGAAAGAGGATTTAAGTAAGATGGTGAAACAATACATAGTGTTGCAAAGGAATCTTGGGGAATTAGAAAAGGACATAGAGGTAGAGCTACAGGAAGTCCCGTGGTATGAGAAGCTGTGGGATTGGGGAATGAATGTCAACATGCACCCATGGATCCGCATCATTTCTCATATATTAGTGACAGCACAGTTAGTCATGGCTATAGGATGGGGAATAGCAGCATGCACCGCTTGTAAAAAGAAACGGACCAAAGAGCTAAAGCGAGTCGGAAAGAGCTGGAAAACACAAGTTTGCTCTAAACATGATGGGTATGCAGGGCCTCCCGAACCAGCGACTCATCACCGCATGGGGCAGGAGGCACAGCGATGCTTGTACATGTGGTTTAACTTGGGCAGGGGCCAAGTACCAAAAGGAGGGATTGCAGTGGGGAAAGAGTTAAAATGACATCGCTGGCCGTTTCACTGAATGGTGTAAGAAAGACAGGTGCTAACATGAAGGGCCACATCCATAAAGATGCGGTCAAGATAGCTGACCTTAGAAGAGAAAAAAAAGCAATTAAGTGGAGACAGGATGTCCAGCATTTCAACTGCCCTTTAACAGCTTTATTACCTGGGTCACATTCCAAGGTATCTTTTAATCAGCATTCAGCAGTTTGAGTGATTGATTGAGGAGGCAGCTCACACATGTTTACATTAGGATATGTAACCAATCAGTGAAGGTGCATGCGGGCCAAGATCCAATCAGGTGGCAGGAATGAATTGTGCATGAGCTGGGCCATGTGTATTTTAATGTATAAAAATGTAGTGTTTGCTGTAACAATTTGGAGAAGTCTGGCTAAAGACAGAGCAGACTGTCTCCCCACCGGTGTAATAAAGACAACTTGACTATCGATCTGAAAACCCTGTGTCGAGTGTTGGTTTAAAATACTCCACAACATACATCAGCACTGAAAGCAACATGCAGGTGCAGCAAGCAGTTAGGAAGGGCAAATGGTATGTTGGCCTTCATTGCAAGAGGATTTGAGTACAGGAGCAAGGATGTCTTACTACAGTTGTACAGGGCCTTGGTGAGACCACACCTGGAGTACTGTGTGCAGTTTTGGTCTCCTTACCTAAGAAAGGATATACTTGCCATAGACGGAGTGCAGCGAAGGTTCACCAGACTGATTCCTGGGATGGCAGGACTGTCGTATGAGGAGAGATTGGGTCGACTAGGCCTGTATTCACTAGAGTTTAGAAGAATGAGAGGAGATCTCATTGAAAAGTATAAAATTCTGACAGGGCTAGACAGACTGGATGCAGGGAGGATGTTTCCCCTAGCTGGGGGCTCTAGAACGAGGGGTCACAGTCTCAGGATATGGGGTAGGACATTTAGGACTGAGATGAGGAGAAATTTCTTCACTCAGAGGGTGGTGAACCTGTGGAATTCTCTACCACAGAAGGCTGTGGAGGCCAAGTCACTGAATATTGTTAAGAAGGAGATAGATAGATTTCTATACACAAAAGGCATCAAGGGGTATGGGGAGAGAGCGGGAATATGGTATTGAGATAGAGGATCAGCCATAATCATATTGAATGGCGGAGCAGGCTCGAAGAGCCGAATGGCCGACTCCTGCTCCTATTTTTCTATGTTTCTATTACAAAAAGGATATCGAGGCACTGGAGAAGGTGCAAAAATGATTCACAAGGATGATACCAGAACAGAGAGGATATACTTATCAGGAAAGTTTGAACAGGTTGGGGCTTTCTCTAGGAAAGAGAAGGTTGAGGGGTGACCTGATAGAGGTCTTTAAGATTATGCTAGGGTTTGATGGGGTAGACGTAGAGAAGATGTTTCCACTTGTGGGGGAGACCAGAAATAGGGGCCATAAATATAAGGTAGTCACTAATAAATCCAATGGGGAATTCAGGAGAAATGTCTTCAGCCAAAGAATGGCGAGAATGTGGATTGTATGGTTGAGGCGAATAGCATAGATGCCTTTAAGGGGAAACCAGGTAAGTACGTGAGGGAGAAAAGAATAGGTTATGCTGATAGGCTGAGATGAAGAGGTGTAGGATAGAGTGTATCTGTAGGATTTAGTAAACATTGTTAAGATTTCGTAACCATTGTTAAATAACTGTAATATGCGAAATTGTATGTTAAAAACCTAAAAAGCCTGTATAAAATGGCGAATGGCTGAGAAGCAAAGCATGATGGGAAATTATGCCAACCTGACTAAACTCTGTTAGAAAAAGCTGTAGTAATGGAATGTTGTGTTCAGTAAACCCAGAGACTGTCGGAGACATGGAATTCAATAATGTTACGAAGAAGAGATAAGAGCTGGAGGAGAGAGATAGGAGTCAGAGACAGTCTTCACTTAAGAAACTGCAGAATAGACAAGCTGTTTAGAAAACACCTCGAGAATGTTCTGTAAAGTGAAATTCTTAGATAAGGGTATCTTGTAACGCACAGAAAGAGGCCTAGTGGGATTAACAAGGTCATAAGATGACTGGCAAGGAGAGGGGGGGACAATTACCAGGTGTCAGAGAGCTAATTACTGCCACGTAGGCAACACGGAGGAAAAAGGGTATAAATATCCAGCTATTGAACAGTGAAAGCAGCGCGAGCCAGAGGAAGAAGAAGCTTCAGTCAACAGAACACAGCAAGAGAATTAACGAGACGGCGCCACAGTCACTCGGAAGGAACGGCGGGGTTCGTTGAGCAGACTGTGACTATCTTCTTGTTAAGTATTACTTCTTTGTACCGGATGTTTAATACTTAATAAACCTGTTTTACTGATACACAATATACCTGTACCCGGAGTGGTCTGTGCGGTCACGGACAAATTACTCTAAAAAGCTTTCAAAAGCTACAGAGGGGTGGGAGGAGGCTCAGGTGGAGCTTAAACGCCGGCATAGACCAGTTGGGCTGAAAGGCCTGTTTCTGTGCCGTACACTTGATGTAACTCGATATATTTTTCCAATTCCTCGGGTAACGTTCCACAGCCACCTGTGGGATAACTTTTCACATTCTCAGAACACCCTAAACTGCTTTACGGCCAATGAATTACTTTTTGAAGTGTAGCTGCTGTTGTATTTTTAGGCAAACGCGCCAGCCAACTTGCGCACAGCAAGCTCCCACAAACAGCAATGAGATGAACGACCAATTAATCTGTTTTAGGTGGTGTTTGATTGAGGGATGAATGTTAGCAAGGGCACCGGGAGAACTCCTAATTTTCTTCGAAAGAGTGCCGTGGGATCTTTTCTGTCCACCTGAACAGGCAGACGGGGTCTCGGTTTCACGCCTCATCCGAAAGACAAGATATTAAAAAAAAAGAAAGTCTTGCATTTCTATCGCGCCTTGGTAAGGACACAGGGGGCGAACTCCCCCTGCTCTTCTTCGAAATCAAATCAATCAAACACGGCAACACGGTGGCATAGTGGTTAGCACTGTTGCCTCACAGCGCTAGGGACCCGGGTTCGAATCTGGCCTCGGGTGACTGTCTGTGTGGAGTTTGCACATTCTCCCTGTGTCTGCGTGGGTTTCCTCCGGGTGCTCCGGTTTCCTCCCACAGTCCAAAGACGTGCGGATTAGGTTGTATTTGGCTATGATAAATTGACCCTTAGTGTTAGGGGGGGATTAAATACGTGGGGTTACGGGGATAGGGTGGGATATGTGTCGGTGCAGGCTCGATGGGCCGAAATGGCCTCTATCTGCACTGTGGAGATTCTGTGATTCTGTGAAATGGTGCCGTGAGATCTTTTACGTCCACCTGAGAGGGAAGACGGGGCCTCGGTTTAATGACTCATCCGAAAGACGGCACCTCTGACAGTGCAGCGCTCCCTCAGTACTGCACTGGGAGTGTCAACCGAGATTATGCGCTCAAGTCTCTGGAGTGGGACTTGAACCCACGACCTTCTGACTCAGAGGCCAGAGCGCTAGCCACTGAGCACCTCCTTTAGTGCGGCACTGATGCGTTGCCTAGGTTACGTGCTCGTGTCCTGCAGCGAGGCTTGAACCCACGACCTCTGGTTCAGAGTTGGAGCCAAATTGGCGCAGAGAGAAAAAACTAAACAAAGGGGATTAAAAAAAATTAAGAGACTCACTATCGGAGCGTTCGAAGAGGTTACAAGCTCCTCAGCTACTGACCTGAACGGGAAGCTTTCGTCCTTTCTTGCTTCATTCTCATAAGCGGGCAAGGCCTCCCAGCCAAAGGACAGCGACCAGTCGAAGCTGCCGCGGGAGTGGTTGCGGTCGTGCGGAGAGGGTTTCTCCACCTCAAAGGTGTGCAGGTCGATGGAGGTGATCTTGGGGCTCGCCACCACCTGCTCCAGCTTCATTATCCTGGCCAGCAGGGGCTCCAGCCAGCCCTCAAAACATTCACCTGGGGGAAACCACGGTCAGTATGCCTGATAGGGAACCAGGGGGCATCTGTGACCTTCTGCACGCAGCGCGCCCAAATATCTCCGATAAGACCCTGACGCTAAACATCTCAATTTCATTCCTCCTCTATTTCCTTCCTTAATCCCCTGAAGGTGCTGGGTTTGGGTTCCTGCCGTTGCTGGCAGCACGCCAATGCCTCTCCCTCGGGTACTTCATCCCTCTGGTACCTCGCCCTCCGATACCTCTCCCTCCGATACCTCGCCCTACTATACCTCGCCCCCTCCCCCCGTACCTTGCCCCATCCACTCCCTCGCTCCTCAGGTCCCTCGCCCTCCGCTTCCTCGTCCTCCAATAACTTGCCCTCCCGTCCCTCGCCCTCCGCTCCCTCGCCCTCCAATACCTCGCCCTCCGCTCCCTCGCCCTCCGCTCCCTCGCCCTCCAGAACCTTTCCCTCCGCTCCGTCGCCCTCCAATACCTCGCCCTCCGCTCCCTCGCCCTCCAATACCTCACCCTCCAGTACCTCGCCCTCCAGTACCTCGCCCTCCGCTCCCTCGCCCTCCGCTCCCTCGCCCTCCAATACCTCGCCCTCCAGTACCTCGCCCTCCAATACCTCACCCTCCGCTCCCTCGCCCTCCGCTTCCTCGCCCACCGCTCCCTCGCCCTCCAATTCCTCGCCCTCCAGTACCTCGCCCTCCGCTCCCTCGCCCTCCAATACCTCGCCCTCCGCTCCCTCGCCCTCCGCTCCCTCGCCCTCCGCTCCCTCGCCCTCCAGTACCTCGCCCTCCAGTACCTCGCCCTCCAGTACCTCGCCCTCCAGAACCTCGCCCTCCAGAACCTCGCCCTCCGCTCCCTCACCCTCCAATACCTCACCCTCCACTCCCTCGCCCTCCGCTCCCTCGCCCTTCAATACCTTGCCCTCCAATACCTCGCCCTCCGCTCCCTCGCCCTCCGCTCCCTCGCCCTCCGCTCCCTCGCCCTCCGCTCCCTCGCCCTCCGCTCCCTCGCCCTCCGCTCCCTCGCCCTCCGCTCCCTCGCCCTCCAGTACCTCGCCCTCCAGTACCTCGCCCTCCAATACCTCATCCTCCGCTCCCTCGCCCTCCGCTCCCTCGCCCACCGCTCCCTCGCCCTCCGCTCCCTCCAGTACCTCGCCCTCCAGTACCTCGCCCTCCAGTACCTCGCCCTCCAGAACCTCGCCCTCCAGAACCTCGCCCTCCAGAACCTCGCCCTCCGCTCCCTCACCCTCCAATACCTCACCCTCCGCTCCCTCGCCCTCCGCTCCCTCGCCCTTCAATACCTCGCCCTCCGCTCCCTCGCCCTCCGCTCCCTCGCCCTTCAATACCTCGCCCTCCGCTCCCTCGCCCTCCGCTCCCTCGCCCTCCGCTCCCTCGCCCTCCAGTACCTCGCCCTCCAGTACCTCGCCCTCCAATACCTCATCCTCCGCTCCCTCGCCCTCCGCTCCCTCGCCCTCCAATACCTCGCCCTCCGCTCCCTCACCCTCCAATATCTCGCCCTCTGCTCCCTCGCCCTCCGCTCCCTCACCCTCCAATACCTCGCCCGCCGCTCCCTCACCCTCCAATACCTCGCCCTCCGCTCCCTCGCCCTTCAATACCTCGCCCTCCAATACCTCGCCCTCCGCTCCCTCGCCCTCCGCTCCCTCACCCTCCGCTCCCTCACCCTCCAATAGCTCGCCCTCCGCTCCCCACTCCCTCACCCTCCAATACCTCGCCCTCCAGTACCTCGCCCTCCACTCCCTCGCCCTCCAATACCTTGTCCTCCGCTCCCTCACCCTCCAGTACCTCGCCCACCAGTACTTCACCCTCTGGTAACTCGCCCTCCGCGTACCTCGCCCTCCAGTACCTCACCTTCCCGCTCCCTCGCCCTTAAGCTTTCCGAAATGACAGGAGAACTAGTCATAAATGATTGTCGCGGGTGAAAACGATACTGTCGCGTCAATGGAGGGAAGGCACGGACATCCCTACTTACAGTGCGAGTCGAGGAAGGCCAGAACCTCTCCTGTTGCTGCGGAACTCCCCAGCAACCTGGCAGAAACTAACCCTTTCCTCTCCGACCGTCTGAGCACCTTTACCACGGGGAGATTCTTGACGTAGCTGTCGAGTCGCTCCTTCAAATAGACTGCAAGCAAGAACGTGGCAGGTGTTATGGTCGCCAACTCTGGTTGGACGTATTCATGGAGGTTCCATCACATGTCCAACCGCCCCCCCCGCCCCTCCCCACGTTCCCGCCATTGGTCGCATGGCGCGCCCATCCTCGCAGAGAACCGCCTTTCCCGGCCAATCGGAAAGGGACCAGACTCCTTGTCACCCGATTGGACGATTCCCAGTCAAACAGCCTTTCTTTCCCCCATCTGTGAGGCATGCCAGAGAGTGTTCGAAAGAAAGAACTTGCATTTATATAGCGCCTTTCACGACCTCAGGAGGTCCCAAAGCGCTTTGCAGCCAATGAATTACTTCTGAAGCGTAGTCACTGTTGCGATGAAGGAAACGCGGCAGCCAATTTGTGCACAGCAAGCTCCCGCAAACAGCAAAGAGATAAATGACCGGATCAGACGGGGCCTCGGTTTAACGTCTCATCGGAAAGACGGCACATCCTGGGCCAATATTTCTCCCTCAACCAACACAACAAAAACAGATGATCTGGTCATTATCACATTGCTGTTTGTGGGAGCTTGCTGTGCGCAAATTGGCTGCCGCGTTTCCCACATTACAGCAGTGACTTCACTTCAAAAGTACTGCATTGGCTGTAAAGCGCTTTGGGACGTCCGGTGGTCGTGAAAGGCGTTATAGAAATGCAAGTCTTTCTTTTATCCGACAGTGCAGCGGAGGCTCCCTCAGTACTGCACTGAAGAGACAGTTTTATTACGCTCAAGCCTCTGGAGTGCGACTTGAACCCACGACCTAGAGTGCTACCAACTGAGATACGTTGCTCTTATCCAGCAAGAGTCACTGGATAGTGATTTGGACTGGGGGCTCTGTTTTTTTTGGTCTCCTCTCCAACTCAGGGAAATTGTGGCCCGTTTTACTACTGCCAATTGTTGCCCCACGAGACCAGAGGGGAGATGTTCCTGGATCTCTGCCCAGAATATTGGAAAACCCGTTGGGTCGGAACGCACCTAATTGTCCAATATTCGCTGCGCCCAGGTGATCCGAAACTCTGCTGTCCATGTCCCAACTCGCATCAAATCCCGTTCACCCATCACCCCCTGTGCTCGCTGACCTACATTGGCTCCCGGTCCAGCAACGTCTCGATTTTAAAATTCTCATCCTTGTTTTCAAATCTCTCCATGGCCTCGCCCCCCTCCCTACCTCTGCAACTTCCTCCAGCCCTACATCCCTCCGAGATCGCTGTGTTCCTCCAATTCTGGCCACTTGCGCATCCCTGATTTCTGTCGCTCCACCATTAGCGGCCGTGCCTTCAGCCGCCTAGGCCCTGAGCTCTGGAATTCGCTCCCTAAACCTTTCCGCCTCTCTCTCCTCCTTTCAGACGCTCCTTACAACCTACCTCTTTGACCAAGCTTTTGGGTAACCTGTCCTAATATCTCCTTATGTGGCTCGGTGTCAAATTCTGTTTGATAATCGCTCCTGTGAAGCGCCTCGAGAGGTTTTACTATGTTAAAGGCCCTGTATAAACGCAAATTGTTGTATCAGGGGGCAGGTTCCGTCTCGGAGGGTTAACGCAGATACGAAAGACCCTTAGCCTCTGACCTTCTGTGCTGGCGTCGTCCACAAGAATGACCTCTCTCAGAACGATGGCAGGGACCGTGTACAGGACGCTATGCACGGTCCGCAGCAGGGTCGACCAGGCCTCGTTGTGGAACGCGATGATCACGCTGGTGGGCGGCAGGGGCGGGCAACGCTTGAACCTTTGGCTGACACACCTGAGGCGGGGGCGTAAAGAAACATAACCGGGTCAAGAAATTGGACGGTGAGTGTCATGAATCTGTCATTCATGACTTATGAAATAATACTGAGCGGCCTGCGGGTGGCGCTGTCCGGGGAGAGTATAAATACTCGGGCACGGGCCCAGCTTGCGCAGGACATTCTTAACCGGAACTAGTGAAGGACACAACTAGACCTCCATGTTGTAAAACAGTTGATTAAAGCCTTGTTTAACGCTTAGACCAAGTGCCTAGTAGCTTTCTTACGTCAGTGAGTCTCTGTCCTCTCTCTCCGCCAGCAGCTCGGTTATTACATTTGCTCAATCTCATCAGTGCCATTGAGACCCTTTGACCTTTCCTCTCGTGTTTGTCCCAAGCTATGCAACGTAGTGTTTTTGCATCTTGGGCATCGGCTCTTCATCCTGGTTTCTCAATTAGACTGGTAAATGTTGGTGTTCAGAGGGATTTGGGCGTCCTTGTACATGAATCACAGAAAGTTTACATGCAGATACAGCAAGCAATTAGGAAGGCAAATGGTATGTTAACCTTTATTGCAAGGAGTTGGAGTATAAGAGTAAGGAACTCTTGCTGCAATTCCGTTATATCGGGCTTTGGTGAGACCACACCTGGAGTACTGTGTACAGTTTCGGTCTCCTTATCTGAGGAAGGATGTACTTGCACTGGAGGCAGTGCAACGAAGGTTCACTAGATTGATTCCTGGGATGAGAGGGCTGTCCTATGAGGAGAGATTGAGTAGAATGGGCCGATACTCTCTGGAGTTTAGAAGAATGAGAGGTGAGCTCATTGAAACATATAAAATTCTGAGGGCGATTGACAGGGTAGATGCTGAGAGGCTGTTTTCCCCTTGGCTGGAGAGTCTCGAACCAGGGGTCACAGTCTCAGAATAAGGGGTCGGCCATTTAGGACTGAGATGAGGAGAAATTACTTCACTCAGAGGGTGGTGAAACTTTGGAATTCTCTACCCCAGAGGGCTGTGGAGGCTCAGTCATTGAGTATATTCAAGGCTGAGACTGATAGATTTCTGGACACTAAGGGAATCAAGGGATATGGGGATCAGGCGGGAAAGTGGAGTTGAGGTAGTAGTTCAGCCATGATCTTATTGAATGGCGGAGCAGGCTCGAGGGGCCTTGTGGCCTACTCCTCCTCCTATTTCTTATGGTGTTATTCGGAAAAGGGTATTGAATACAAAGGGGTGGGGTTGGAAATGAAACAGACTGGAATGTGAGCTTTGGTCTGAAATGATAATGGGGAGAAGTGAGAGGTAAACAATGGCGGGAGGCGGTTCATTAAAGCAAGCACAGTCAAATCACGTTAATGCAGGAGTTCAAAAGTCTCACGAGGGGCAAGGGAGGCGGGGGGGGCTGGGATTAAGTCTTGGGCTGTCATTTTAACCCAACTCGCCAGGCGGGAATCCCACAGGATCAGGTGGAACGCCGGTTATATACCCCGTCCAATGCTATTACCCGTCGACTTCAACGGTGAGTAAAATGAATCTGGTGTGTAAAACCAGCGTCGCGCCCGATCCCGTCAGTTTCCCGACGAGCGGGTTAGGTTCAAATTGACCTCCTGGAGTCACAATAAATGTTGTTGAGCGGCGCAGTGTCTTATCATGCCAGCCTGGGTCCAGATCGACTTTTTGTGGAAGTTTTGCGGTGGTGGTCAAGGAGAGGGATGTTAGCGTTGCAGAGTGGGACACTTTTCACTGGACAAGTCGGTATCCGGATCAAGCACTCTGCCCAGCCAGGTACGGCTCGGGTAGATAGAGAGTAAAGCTCCTCTCTTTCTACCTCAGCGATCTGCCTAAACATGGGCTCAAAAGAGCTCCCCACACCCCCACCACCACCACGGCAGTGTGGCGTTCCCATTTCCCGCCAGACTTCCTTGAGTGAGACTGCCAATTTCGGCCCCAGAGGTGATTGCCCAAACTCATGGGATTCAAAAAAGAAACACAGTCTCCTGTATACACTGGCTGTGAAGGTCCCGTGTGATAGGAGTTTGGGCAGTCTTATCCCCACTGGTAATGGGGTTAACCCGCAGTGTAAAACGGCCAATACTTTGCCACTAACCTGGCAATCGCATTCAGAGAGGGCACAGCATCAGGTGGTGTGAAGATGGAAGCTTCATACTGGTGCCATACGACTGTATTATACAGCACCTTTCATGACCTCAGGACGTCCCAAAGCTCTTTACAGCCAATGAAGCACTTTTTTGAAGTGCGGTCACTGTTGTAATGTAGGAAACGCGGCCGCCAATTTGCGCACAGCAAGCTCCCACAAACAGCAATGAGATAATGCCCGGATCATCTGTTTTTAAATGATGTTCGTTGAGGGATAAATATTTGGCCAGGACACCGGGGAGAACTCCCCTGCTCTTCTTCGAAATAGTGTCGTGGGATCTTTTATGTCCACCTGAGAGGGCAGAGGGTTTAACGTCTCATCTGAATAGCTGCATTTAAGGGAAGCTAGATAAGTACATGAGGAAGAAAGTAACAGCAGATAGGGTTGGATAAGAACATAAGAACATAAGAAATAGGAGCAGGAGTAGGCCAATCGGCCCTTCGAGCCTGCTCCGCCATTCAATAAGATCATGGCTGATCTGATCCTCACCTCAAATCTAAAGAACACAAGAAGTAGGAGCAGGACCCGGCCACTCAGCCCCTGGGCCCGCTACGCCACCCACAGGGCCTCGACCGATCCGAACTCAGCCTCATGTCCAATTTCCTGCCCGCTCCCCGTAACCCCTAATTCCCTTTACTTCTAGGAAACTGTCTATTTCTGTTTTAAATTTATTTAATGATGTAGCTTCCACAGCTTCCTGGGGCGGCAAATTCCACAGACCTACTACCCTCTGAGTGAAGAAGTTTCTCCTCATCTCAGTGTTGAAAGAGCAGCCCCTTATTCTAAGATTATGCCCCCTAGTTCGAGTTTCACCCATCCATACAGGATGAAGTAGAGTGGGAGCTCAATTTTATAATATCTCGTCCTTGTGTTCAAATCCCTTCATGGTTTCACCCTCCCTATCTCTGTATCCTCCTCCAGCCCTCAACCCTCCGAGATCTCTGCGTTCCTCCAATTCTGGCCTCTTGTGCCTCCTCGATTTCCTTCGCCCCTCCACTGGCGGCTGTGCCTTCAGCTGCCGAGGCCATAAGCTCTGGAATTCCCTCCCTAAACCTCTTCACCTCCTTTAAGACCCTCCTGAAAACCAACTGTCCCATTATCTCCTTATGTGGCTCGGTGTCAAATTTTGTGTTTTATAACACTCCTGTGAAGCGCCTTGGGACGTTTTACTACGTTAAAGGCGCTTCCGCAACGTTACCTGTGGTGTCTCCCAAGGATCTATCCTTGGCCCTCACCTATTTCTTATCTACCTGTTGCCCCTTGGCGACATCATCCAAAAAACACAGCGTCAGTTTCCACATGTACGCTGACGACACCCAGCTCTACCTCACTACCTCTTCTCTCGACCCCTCCACAGTCTCTAAATTGTCAGACTGCTTGTCCGACATACAGTTCTGGATGAGCAGAAATTTTCGCCAATTAAATATTGGGAAGACCAAAGCCATTGTTTTCGTTCCCCGCCACAAACTCCGTTCCCTAGCCACTGACTCCATCCCTCTCCCTGACATCTGTCTGAGGCTGAACCAACCTGTTCGCAACCTTGGTGTCATATTTGACCCTGAAATGAGCTTCTGACCACATATCCGCGGCATCACAAAGACCGCCTACTTCCACCTCCGTAACATCGCCCGTCTCCGCCCTTGCCTCAGCTCATCCGCTGCTGAAACCCTCATCCATGCCTTTGTTACTTTTAGGATTGACTATTCCAACGGACTCCTGGCCGGCCTCCCACATTCTACCCTACGTAAACTTGAGGTCATCCAAAACTCGGCTGCCCGTGTCCTAACTCGCACCAAGTCCCGTTCGCCCATCACCCCCTGTGCTGGCTGACCTACTTTGGCTCCTGGTTAAGTAACACCTCAATTTCAAAATTCTCATCCTTGTTTTCAAATCCCTCCATGACCTTGCACCCTCCCTATCTCTGTAATCTCCTTCAGCCCCACAACCCCCCCCCCCCGAGATATCTGCGCTCCTCTAATTCTGCCCTCTCGAGCATCCCTGATTATAATCGCTCCACCATTGGTGGCCGTGCCTTCAGCTGCCTGGGCCCTAAGCTCTGGAATTCCCTCCCTAAACCTCTCCGCCTCGCTACCTCTCTTTCCTCCTTTAAGACGCTCCTTAAAATCTACCTCTTCGACCGAGCTTTTGGGCACCTGCCCTAATTTATCCTTATGTGGCTCGGTGTCAAATCTTTTGTCTTAAAATACTCCTGTGCAGCGCCTTGGGACGTTTTACTACGTGAACGGCGCTATATAAATGCAAGTTGTTGTCGTTGCATGCTAAGCCGCCATACGACCTACTTCCATCTTTGATTGGGATTGCCCAGTCAGAAGCACATTTTCTTCTACCCCCACCGCCCCAATGCCAACGCAGACCCTTACTCGGGAGCTCTGGTATCGGGTCCCAGGTCTGCGGTGCAAAGAGATCCTGTCGCTGGCGAAGGCGTTGAAGCCATGCTTCTGGAAGCCGATGGACCTCTCGGTCGCCTCCTCGAAGCTGAGGTTGTCCAGCAGCAGAGCGTTGCCCGAGGCGCCTGCCGCTTCCGGGTCCCCGCGGCGTCGCGGCACGGCCGGTCCCAGCTCCACGCCGGAGTAGTGTCCGGGCTGGCAGCGCCGGCCGACGCTGGCCGGCTTTCTGACGGGTGCCTTGGGCGGTCTCAACGTGTAGTCCGTCTGGTGCTGGTTGCCCGGCCGCTCTATCTCGGCTTCTTTGAACAGGCGGTGCGCCAGGAACAGGGCGAGGGTACAGGCAGACAAGATCAGCGAGAGCTTCCGAAGAGAAAGCACTTTTCCCAGCAGAGCCATTGTTCCTGCCTGACAGAAAACAAGATTAGTGTCAGAATTAAAACATAAAAACAAAAGAAATAGGAGCAGGAGTCGGCCATATGGCCCCTCGAGCCTGCTCCGCCGTTCAATAAGATCATGGCTGATCTTCCACCTCAACTCCACTTTCCCACCCGATCCCCACATCCCTTGAGCCCCCTAGAGTCCAAAAATCTATCGATCTCAGCCTTGAATATACTCAACCACCAAGCATCCTCAGCCCTCTGGGGTAGAGAATTCCAAAGATTCACCGCCCTCTGACTGAAGAAATTCCTCCTCATCTCAGTCTTAAATGGCCGACCCTTATTCACAGAATCCCCACAGTGCAGATAGAGGCCATTTCGGCCCATCGAGCCTGCACCGACACATATCCCACCCTATCCCCGTAACCCCACGTATTTAATCCCCCCCCTAACACTAAGGGTCAATTTATCATAGCCAAATCAACCTAACCCGCACATCTTTGGACTGTGGGAGGAAACCGGAGCACCCGGAGGAAACCCACGCAGACACGGGGAGAATGTGCAAACTCCACACAGACAGTCATCCGAGGCCGGATTCGAACCCGGGTCCCTGGCGCTGTGAGGTAACAGTGCTAACCACTATGCCACCGTGCTGCCCTGAGACTGTGACCCCTGGATCTGGACTCTCCAGCCAAGGGGAAACATCCTCCCTGCGTCTACCCTGTCAATCCCCCTCAGAATCTTTTCTGTTTCAAAACGGGCGGTATCGCATCAGCTGCCAGTAATACACACCGCCCAATACTCAGCTCCATTGCAGTCAATGGAACTAAATATCAGGCACTGCGTAGGACGATCCGATACCGCCCATTTTGCAGCACTGCCCGAGACGAATTTTCTAACCAAGGGTCTGTGGGTTTTTTTTTTGCTGGCCAAAACTGAGAGAGCCCCTGTATTTATATAGCGCCTTTCACGGCCTCAGGACTTCCCATAAAGCATTACAGCCACTGAAGCACTTTTGAAGTATTGTCACTTCATTGTAATGGAGGAACTTGCTACAATTACGCTGACAACCTGGTCTCCGCTTGTCTCTCTTTTATTGCTTCAACGGAGCAAAGGCGGATAAACGGAATTGAGGCCGTGTTGAACGGCAGAACAGGCTCGAGGGGCTGAATGACCTCCTCCTGTTCCTGTGAATCGGGATAGCATGTCTGAATTTCCGATAGGCGCCTCTGGTGGGCAAGGCTGCCCGTGGGCAGCACAGACTGGCAAAATTACCTTCCCCACCTTGTCTGTTAACACGGCCAACTTTGCGTTTTATCTTCTTAAATACCAGATTTTCTTCAAAACATGTTGAGTGACGCAAACTATGCACTGGAGCACAGCATAAAATCGCAAAAAATTATAATCTTAGGTTGTATCAATACTCAATACGCTTGGCATCGTAAACGAATACCTCTGATGTCAACAGCTTGTTTTTGTATCGTGTCTTTAATGTCGTAAAACGTTCCAAGGCACTTCACAGGAACAGTATCAAACAAAATTTGACACTGAGCCACATAAGGAGATATTAGGACAAACGTTTGGTCAAAGATGTAGGTTTTAAGATGAGTCTTAAAGGAGGAGAGGTAGAGAGAGGCGGAGAGGTTTAGGGAGGGAATTCCAGAGCTTAGGGCCCAGACAGCTGAAGGCACGGCCGCCAATGGTGGAGCGAAGGAAACTGGGGAGGCACAAGAGGCCAGAATTGGAGGAGCGCAGAGATCTCAGAGGGCTGGAGAAGGGTGACAGAGATAGTGAGAGGGCGAGGCCATTGAGGGATTTGAAAACAAGGATGAGAATTTGAAAATGGAGGCGTTGCCAGACCGGGAGCCAATGTAGGTCAGCGAGCGCAGGGGGTGATGGGTGAACGGGACTTGGTGCGATTCAGGACACAGGCAGCAGAGTTTTGGATGAGTTTCAAATATCGACCATTTGCCATGATTCACGGGTTTGCGGGTTGATGCATATGAATAGCAGTGAACACTTCCCTTATCACAATCACACCTGACAACAGTCAGGGGTAATAGGAGGAGAAAATCTCTGTATTCTGGCTATTTTCTAAATTGAGAAATGGTAGGAAATTTTAATTTGAAAGAAGATTATTGCTAATTGTCACAACTGTCAGGTTTTAGCACGAAATGTTCTCTTTAGTTCAGCCTCACCTGTCACTCCTGTAAGCAGACCTCATGTCCCCTATTATCTGGAGTGCACCTTTTCCGTCCACTACCTAGTTAGACCCTATCCTTTGATGAGGGAGTAGGGTAGCTCCCCAGTGTCAGAATTCCAAGGAGTGAACTTCTCACAATAGTCTGAAATGTTGCTGGATGGTCCAAAACAATCCTCCCTTTTTCAGCCGTGGCTCAGTGGGTAGCGCTGTCTCTCTCGCCTTGGAGTCAGAAGGTTGTGGGTTCAAGCCCCACTCCAAGAACTTGAGCACAAAATCCAGGCTGACTCTCCAGTGCCGTACTGAGGGAGCGCTGCACTGTCGGAGGGGCCATCTTTCGGATGAGACGTCAAACCGAGGCCCTGTCTGCTCTCTCAGGTGGATGTAAAAGATCCCATGGCACTATTCTGAAGAAAAGCAGTGGAGTTCTCCCCAGTGTCCTGGCCAATATTTGTCACTTAATCAACATCCCAGACAAACAGATTATCTGACCATTATCACATTGCTGTTTGTGGGAGCTTGCTGTGCACAAAATGGCTGCCACATTGCCTACATTACAACAGTGACGACACTTCAAAAATACTTCATTGGCTGTAAAACGCTTTTGGACACCCTGAAGTTGTGAAAGGCGCTGTATAAATGCAAATTCTTTGTTGCATAGCTCATTCACACACCAAAGCACTACGATCCCAGTCTGCTGCAGTACTGTTGATAAAAACGCTGAATCGAGCATTACTGAAATATTGTGGCCTGGAAATTCGTCTCGGGCAGTGGCGCAAGGCGGGTGGTATCGGATCGACCGCCCATTATACGCAGCGTCTGATATACAGGTCCAACCCCTCATCCCTGGTACCATTCTAGTAAATCTCCTCGGCACCCTCTCCAAGGCCTTGACATCCTTCCTAAGGTGTGGCGCCCAGAATTGGACGCAATACACCAGTTGAGGCCTATCCAGTGATATGTAAACTTTTAGTATAACTTCCTTGCTTTTGTATTCTTACTCTTTTATTTATAAAGCCAAGGATCCCGTATGCTTTTATCACAGCTTTACTACCTTGCCCTGGCAGCTTTCAAGATTTGTGCATGCGAACCCCTCAGTCTCTCTGTTCCTGCACCCCCTTTAAAATGGTACCATTTATTTATATTGCCTCTCCTCATTATTTCTTCCAATATGCAACACTTCACACTGCTCTGCATTAAATTTAATCTCCCACGTGTCTGCCCATTTCACCTGTCTACGTCCTCCTGAAGTCTGTTACTATCCTCAACTACCTTCTGTGGTAGAGAATTCCACAGGTTGACTACATTTCCAAGTTTAGTGTCATCTGCAAACCTTGAAAACGTGCCTCCGATACTCAAGTCCAGGTCATTAACATATATCAAAAAGAGGCGTGGTCCTAATATTGACCCCTAGGGAACACCACTGTACACTTCCCTCCAGTCTGAAAAACAACCGCTCACCACTCCTCTCTGCTGTCTCTTAGCCTTGTGTTTAAATCCCTTCATGGCCTTATCCGTCCCCATCTCTGTAACCACTTCCAGCCCTAACTCCGCCCCCTCCATTCCTTCGACTCTGACTGCATGTGCATCCGCCCCCCCTCCTTTAGCCCCAACCATTGATGGCTCTGCCTTCAGCAGCCTAGGCCCACAATCTGGAATTCCCTCCACCTTCCTCTCCTCCTTGATAACCTTCCGTAAGACCAACCTCTTTGACCAAGCTTTTGGTCATCTGCCCTAATAGAAACATAGAAGATAGGAGCAGGAGTAGGCCATTCGGCCCCTCGAGCCTGCTCCGCCATTCGATGAGATCATGGCTGATCATCCAAACTCAGTACCCTGTCCCTGCCTTCTCCCTATATCCCTTGATACCTTTAGCTTTAAGAAATATATCTAACTCATTCTTGAATATATTTAATGACTTGGCCTCAACTACCTTCTGTGGTAGAGAATTCCACAGGTTCACCACTCTCTGGGTGAAGAAATTCTCCCTCATTTCTGTCCTAAATGGCTTACCCCTTATCCTTAGATTATGACCCCTGGTTCTGGACTCTCCGACCATCGGGAACATTCTTCCTGCATCTAGTTTGTCCAGACCTGTCAGAATTTTATATGTTTCGATGAGATCCCCTCTCATTCTTCTATACTCCAGCGAGTATAAGCCCAATCGACCCAATCTCTCCTCATATGTCATCCCTGCCATCCCAGGTATCAGCCTTGTGAATCTTCGCTGAACTCCTTCCATGGCAAGAACATCCTTCCTCAGATAAGGCGACCAAAACTGCACACAGTACTCAAGGTGTGATCTCACCAAGGCCCTGTACAACTGCAGCAGGACATCCCTGTTCCTATACTCAAACCCTCTCGCTATGAAGGCCAACATACCATTTGCCTTCTTCACCGCCTGCTGCACCTGCATGCTTACCTTCAGCGACTGGTGCACAAGGACACCCAGGTCTCGTTGCACTTCCCCTTCTCCCAATCTATTGCCATTCAGATAATAGTCTGCCTTTCTGTTTTTGACACCAAAGTGGATAACCTCGCATTTATCCACGTTATATTGCATCTGCCATGCTGCCCAATCACCCAACCTGTCCAAATCATCCTGGAGTTTCTCAGTATCCTCCTAATATCTCCTTATGTGGCTCAGTGTCAAATTTTGTCTGAGTAATGTTCCTGTGAAGCGCCCTGGGGCATTTTTCGATGTTAAAGGCGCTTTATAAATACAAGTTGTTGTCATGTCTGTGCAACCCTGGCTGGTCCGGATGGATTGCATCCCCGTATTTTAAAAGAATCTAGGGAAGAGATAGCAGCGGTATTACTACACATAGTTAATAATTCGTTAGAAAAAGGTGTAGTGCCAGAGGACTGGCGGATAGCTAACGTAATACCGATATTTAAGAAGGGGGATAGAACATGTCCAGGGAAGCTTAGCATTGGTGGTAGGAAAAATAATGGAATCCCTACTGAAGGAGAAAATGGAAGAACGTCTAGAAACCAAAAATATAATAGTCAACATGGCTTGACCAACTATATTGAATTTTTTGAAGAGGTAACAGAGAGAGTAGACAATGGTAATGCAGTAGATGTAATTTATCTGGATCTTCAAAAGGCCTTCGATAAGGTACCCCATAATAAACTGTTTAACAAGGTCAGAGAATGCGGAGTCAGGGGACAAGTAGCAGAATGGATCGCTGGCTGGCTTCAGGACAGAAAGCAGAGAGTGGGAGTAAAGGGTAGCTATTCACAGTGGCAGAAGGTGGGTAGCGGTGTTCCACAAGGATCAGCGCTGGGACCACTGCTGTTCACAATTTACATTAACGATTTAGACTAAGGAATCAAAAACACAATTTCTAAATTTGCAGATGACACCAAATTGGGGGGGATAGTCAATACTGAGGACTGCAACAAGTTACAGGAGGACATTAATAGAGGATTAATAACTAAAGAAAGGGTAGGGCCTATTCGAGGTCATGAGGGTAATCTGTGTGTGGAGGCGGGAGACGTCGGTAGGGTTCTTAATGAATACTTTGCGTCTGTTTTCACAAAGGAGAGGAGCGAAGCAGACATTGCTATCGGGGGGGAGGAGTGTGAAATATTAGATGAAATAAACATAGTGAGAGAGGAAGTATTAAGGGGTTTAGTAGCTTTAAAAGTGGATAAATCCCCAGGCTCGGATGAAAAGCGAAGCAAAAGAGGAAATAGCAGAGGCCCTGACCACATTTTTCAATCCTCTCTGGCTTCAGGTGTGGTGCCAGAGGACTGGAGGACTGCTAATGTGGTACCCTTGTTTAAAAAGGGAGAAAAGGATAGACCGAGTAATTACAGGCCAGTCAGCCTAAACTCTGTGGTGGGAAAATTATTGGAAAGAATTCTGAAGGACAGGATAAATCTTCATTTAGAAAGACACGGATTAATCAAGCATAGTCAGAATGGATTTATTAAGGGAAGGTCATGTCTGACAAACTTGATTGAATTTTTTGAGGCGGTAACAAGGAGGGTAGATGGGGGTAGTGCATTTGATGTAGTCTATATGGACTTTAGCAAGGCTTTTGATAAGGTTCCACATGGCAGACTGGTCACAAAGTTAAAAGCCCATGGGATCCAGGGCAGTGTCAAGTTGGATTCAAAACTGGCTCGGTGACAGGAAGCAGAGGGCAATGGTTGATGGGTGTTTTTGTGACTGGATGGCTGTTTCCAGTGGGGTTCCGCAGGGCTCAGTACTAGGTCGCTTGCTTTTTGTGGTATATATCAATGATCTAGACTTGAATACAGGGGGCATGATTAAGAAGTTTGCAGATGATACGAAAATCAGCTGTGTGGTTGATACTGAAGAAGGAAGCTGTAGACTGCAGGAAGATATCAATAAATTGGTCAGGTGGGCAGAACAGTGGCAAATGGAATTCAATCCAGAAAAGTGTGAGGTAATGCATTTGGGGAGGGCTAACAAGGAAAGCGAATACACATTAAATGGTAGGACACTGAGTAGTGTAGAGGAACAAAGGGACCTTGGAGTGCATGTCCACAGATCCCTGAAGGTAGCAGGCTAGGTAGATAAGGTGGTTAAGAAGGCATACGGAATGCTTGCCTTTATTAGCCGTGGCATAGAATACAAGAGCAGGGGGTTATGCTTCAACTGTATAAAACACTAGTTAGGCCTCAGCTAGAGTACTGTGTGCAGTTCTGGTCACCACAATACAGGAAAGATGTGATTGCACTAGAGAGGGTACAGAGGAGATTTACAAGGATGTTGCCGGGGGTAGAGAATCTTAGCTATGAGGAAAGACTGGATAGGCTGGGTCTGTTTTCCTTGGAACAGAGGAGGCTGAGGGGAGACCTTATTGAGGTGTATAAAATTATGAGGGGCATAGATAAAGTGGATAGAAAGGACCTATTTCCCTTAGCAGAGGGGTCAAAAACCAGGGGGCGCAAATTTAAAGTAATTGGTTTAGAGGGGATTGGAGGGGAAATTTCTTCACCCTGTGGGGGTCTGGAACTCACTGCCTGAAAGGGTGGTAGAGGCAGGAACGCTAACCACATTTAAAAAGTACTTGGATGTGCACTTGGGATGCTCTAACCTGCAGGGCTACAGACAAAGAGCTGGGAAGTGGGATTAGGCTGGATAGCTCTTTGTTGGCCGGCGCGGACACGATGGGCTGAAATGGCCTCCTTCCGTGCTGTAACTTTCTATGATCTATGATCTAATAAACTTGCAGAATGGGCATATAATTGGCAAATAAAGTTCAACACAGATAAATGTGAGGTATTACATTTTGGTAGGAAGAATAGGGAAATCACTTGGCGGCTGCGAGTCTAGGTGGGGAAGAGGAACAAAGGGATCTAGGAGTACAAATACACAAATCACTAAAAGTTGCCACACAGGTTGGCAAGGCCAGAAAAACAGCAAACCAAGCACTAGGGTTTATTTCTAGAGCGAAAGAATTGAAAAGTAGGGAAGTTATGCTAAACCTGTGTCGCACCTTGGTTAGACCACACTTGGAGTACTGCGTGCAGTTCTGGTCAGCATATTATAAAAAGGATATAGAGGCACTGGAGAGGGTGCAGAGAAGATTTACAAGGATGATACCAGAAATGCGAGGGTATACATATCAGGAAAGGATGAACAGGCTGGGTCTCTTTTTCTCTTGAAAACAGAATGAGGGTTGACCTAATAGAGGTCTTTAAAATTATGAATGGTTTTGATAGAGTGGATACAGAGAGAATGTTTTCACTTGTGCGGAAGAGCATAACTAGAGATCATCAATATAAGATATTCACCAAGAAATCCAATAGGGAATTCAGAAAAAACTTCTTTACCCAAAGAGTGGTGAGAATGTGGAACTCGCTACTACAGGGAGTGGTTGAAGCGAATAGTACAGATGCGTTTAAGGGGAGGCTAGACAAGCATATGAGGGAAAAGGGAATAGAGGGTTACGCTGATAGATTTAGATGAGGAAAGACGGGAGGAGGCTCGAGTGGAGCATAAACGCTGGCATGGACTGGTTGGGCCAAATGGCCTGTTTCTGTGCCGTATATCCTATGGTTGACTATTTCAAACCTTCATCACCAATTTTGAGTAGGATAGTCCTTAACATGTTTTAAATTTACCTTGCACTGATTTAAGCTCCTCTGGTCCTACTCTCCCTGGCTTACTTTGAAGTACTACTGGTAGAGAATATATACCTCAAGATGGTGCACCCCTGCTCACTGTGTTCTTTCTAGTCATATGCCACCTATAAGGAGGGCAAACATATAATTTCAAGTCATCTCACAATAGCAAGAGCCTGAAAAGTTTTTCTCACTGAACGAACAGCTCTGGGGAAACAAATCTCTCTGCCGGCCTGCTTTGTCAAGAGGCGCATGCGCAGCCGCGGCACCACGTTGCATCGGAACGCATGCGCAGTAGCGGACAGTTTTCCTGGGAACGCATGCGCTGTAGCGGAACGTTTCATAGGAACGCATGCGCAGTAGCGGACCGGTTCCTGGAAACGCATGCGCAGTGGCGGACCGTTCGCTTTCTCATTCTGTTGAATCCCAGCGCAGCCCAACGGAGCTGCCCCGCCAGATGCCTGCGTTGCCTAGGCAACAAGTGGAACATGGAGCGGGAGAATGAAAATCAAATCTCCTTCCAACACCAAAATGTGGCTGACGTATGTTAATAGTTTAAAATTGATCGCACGCTTCGAAACCCGGGGCGCTCTTTCTTCACACAGATAGGCGCCCGCGCATCAGGAGGAGAGCGGCGTTCAGGCGCTGGGATGGCAGCTTCAGCTTCGGGGGCCTGAGGAGAGGGTGAGTGACAGAGAGAAAGAGAGAGAGAGTGCTCCAATCACAGAGAGAGAGAGAGAGAGAGAGAGTGCTCCAATCACAGAGAGAGAGAGTGCTCCAATCACAGAGAGAGAGAGAGTGCTCCAATCACAGAGAGAGAGAGTGCTCCAATCACAGAGAGAGAGAGAGTGCTCCAATCACAGAGAGAGAGAGAGAGTGCTCCAATCACAGAGAGAGAGAGTGCTCCAATCACAGAGAGAGAGAGAGAGTGCTCCAATCACAGAGAGAGAGAGAGAGTGCTCCAATCACAGAGAGAGAGAGTGCTCCAATCACAGAGAGAAAGAGAGAGAGAGAGTGCTCCAATCACAGAGGAGAGAGAGTGCTCCAATCACAGAGAGAGGTGCTCCAATCACAGAGAGAGAGTGCTCCAATCACAGAGAGAGCGAGTGCTCCAATCACAGAGAGAGAGTGCTCCAATCATAAGAGAGAGAGAGTGCTCCAATCACAGCAGAGAGAGAGAGTGGCTCCAACACAGAGAGAGTGCGTCCATCACAAGAGAGAGAGAGTGCTCCAATCACAAGAGATGTGCTCCAATCACATCAGAGAGAGAGTGCTCCAATCATAGAGAGAGAGTGCTCCAATCACACAGAGAGAGAGTGCTCAATCACAGAGAGAGTGCTCCAATCTCACAGAAGAGAGTGCTCAATCACAGAGAGTGTGCTCCGAATCATAGAGAGAGAGAGAGTGCTCCAATCACAGAGAGAGAGTGCTCCAATCACAGAGAGAGAGTGCTCCAATCACAGAGAGAGAGAGTGCTCCAATCACAGAGAGAGGAGTGCTCCAATCATAGAGAGAAGAGAGGCTCCAGTCACACAGAGAGAGAGAGAGTGCTCCAATCACAGAGAGAGAGAGTGCTCCAATCACAGAGAGAGAGAGAGTGCTCCAATCACAGAGAGAGTGCTCCAATCACAGAGAGAGAGTGCTCCAATCACAGAGAGAGAGTGCTCCAATCACAGAGAGAGAGAGAGTGCTCCAATCACACAGAGAGAGAGAGTGCTCCAATCACACAGAGAGAGAGTGCTCCAATCACAGAGAGAGAGTGCTCCAATCACACAGAGAGAGTGCTCCAATCACAGAGAGAGTGCTCCAATCACAGAGAGAGTGCTCCAATCACAGAGAGAGAGAGTGCTCCAATCACAGAGAGAGAGAGTGCTCCAATCACAGAGAGAGAGAGTGCTCCAATCACAGAGAGAGAGTGCTCCAATCACAGAGAGAGAGAGAGTGCTCCAATCACAGAGAGAGAGAGAGTGCTCCAATCACACAGAGAGAGAGAGAGAGCTCCAATCACAGAGAGAGATAGCTCCAATCACAGAGAGAGAGAGAGTGCTCCAATCACAGAGAGTGCTCCAATCACAGAGAGAGAGAGAGTGCTCCAATCACAGAGAGAGAGAGAGAGCTCCAATCACAGAGAGAGAGGAGAGAGAGTGCGCCGATCACAGAGAAAGCATGCTCCAATCACAGAGAGAGAGAGAGTGCTCCAATCACAGAGAGAGGGAGAGATAGCTTCAATCACAGAGAGAGAGTGCTTCAATCACAGAGAGAGAGAGTGCTCCAATCACAGAGAGAGAGAGTGCTCCAATCACAGAGAGAGAGTGCTCCAATCACAGAGAGAGAGAGTGCTCCAATCACAGAGAGAGAGAGAGTGCTCCAATCACAGAGAGAGAGAGAGAGTGCTCCAATCACAGAGAGAGAGAGAGTGCTCCAATCACACAGAGAGAGAGAGAGTGCTCCAATCACAGAGAGAGAGAGAGAGTGCTCCAATCACACAGAGAGAGAGAGTGCTCCAATCACAGAGAGAGAGAGAGTGCTCCAATCACAGAGAGAGCGTGCTCCAATCACAGAGAGAGAGAGTGCTCCAATCACACAGAGAGAGAATGCTCCAATCACAGAGAGAGAGAGAGTGCTCCAATCACAGAGAGAGAGAGAGAGTGCTCCAATCACAGAGAGAGAGAGTGCTCCAATCACAGAGAAAGAGAGAGAGTGCTCCAATCACAGAGAGAGAGTGTGCTCCAATCACACAGAGAGAGAGAATGCTCCAATCACAGAGAGAGAGTGTGCTCCAATCACAGAGAGAGAGTGTGCTCCAATCACAGAGAGAGAGAGTGCTCCAATCACACAGAGAGAGAGAATGCTCCAATCACACAGAGGGAGAGTGCTCCAATCACAGAGAGAGTGCTCCAATCACAGAGAGAGAGAGTGCTCCAAACACAGAGAGAGAGAGTGCTACAATCACAGAGAGAGAGAGAGAGTGCTCCAATCACAGAGAGAGTGCTCCAATCACAGAGAGAGAGAGTGCTCCAAACACAGAGAGAGAGAGTGCTCCAATCACAGAGAGAGAGAGAGTGCTCCAATCACAGAGAGAGAGAGAGAGTGCTCCAATCACAGAGAGAGAGAGAGAGCGTGCTCCAATCACAGAGAGAGAGAGAGTGCTCCAATCACAGAGAGAGAGAGAGAGTGCTCCAATCACAGAGAGAGAGAGAGAGAGTGCTCCAATCACAGAGAGAGAGTGCTCCAATCACAGAGAGAGAGAGAGAGAGTGCTCCAATCACAGAGAGAGAGTGCTCCAATCACAGAGAGAGAGTGCTCCAATCACAGAGAGAGAGTGCTCCAATCACAGAGAGAGAGAGAGAGAGTGCTCCAATCACAGAGAGAGAGTGCTCCAATCACAGAGAGAGAGAGTGCTCCAATCACAGAGAGAGAGTGCTCCAATTACAGAGAGAGAGAGAGAGTGCTCCAATCACAGAGAGAGAGAGTGCTCCAATCACAGAGAGAGAGAGAGAGTGCTCCAATCACAGAGAGAGAGTGCTCCAATTACAGAGAGAGAGAGAGAGAGAGAGAGTGCTCCAATCACAGAGAGAGAGAGAGAGAGTGCTCCAATCACAGAGAGAGAGAGTGCTCCAATCACAGAGAGAGAGTGCTCCAATCACAGAGAGAGAGAGAGAGTGCTCCAATCACAGAGAGAGAGTGCTCCAATTACAGAGAGAGAGAGAGAGTGCTCCAATCACAGAGAGAGAGAGTGCTCCAATTACAGAGAGAGAGAGAGAGAGTGCTCCAATCACAGAGAGAGAGAGAGTGCTCCAATCACAGAGACAGAGTGCTCCAATCACAGAGACAGAGTGCTCCAATCACAGAGAGAGAGAGTGATCCAATCACACAGAGAGACAGAGTGCTCCAATCACAGAGAGAGAGAGAGTGCTCCAATCACAGAGAGAGAGAGAGAGTGCTCCAATCACAGAGAGAGAGAGAGAGAGAGAGAGTGCTCCAATCACAGAGACAGAGAGTGCTCCAATCACAGAGAGAGAGAGAGTGCTCCAATCACACAGAGAGAGAGTGCTCCAATCACAGAGAGAGAGAGAGTGCTCTGATCACAGAGAGAGAGTGCTCCAATCACACAGAGAGAGAGTGCTCCAATCACAGAGAGAGAGAGAGAGAGTGCTCCAATCACAGAGAGAGAGAGAGAGAGTGCTCCAATCACACACAGAGAGTGCTCCAATCACACAGAGAGAGAGTGCTCCAATCACAGAGAGAGAGAGTGCTCCAGTCACACAGAGAGAGTGCTCCAATCACAGAGAGAGCGAGAGAGAGTGCTCCAATCACAGAGAGAGAGAGAGTGATCCAATCACAGAGAGAGAGAGTGCTCCAATCACAGAGAGAGAGAGTGCTCCAATCACACAGAGAGAGAGAGTGCTCCAATCACAGAGAGAGAGAGAGTGCTCCAATCACAGAGAGAGAGTGCTCCAATCACACAGAGAGAGAGTGCTCCAATTACAGAGAGAGAGAGAGAGAGCTCCAATCACAGAGAGAGAGAGTGCTCCAATCACAGAGAGAGAGAGAGTGCTCCAATCACACAGAGGGAGAGTGCTCCAATCACAGAGAGAGAGTGCTCCAATCACAGAGAGAGAGAGTGCTCCAATCACACAGAGAGAGTGCTCCATTCACAGAGAGAGTGCTCCAATCACACAGAGAGAGAGTGCTCCAATCACAGAGAGAGAGTGCTCCAATCACAGAGAGAGAGAGTGCTCCAATCACAGAGAGAGAGAGAGAGAGTGCTCCAATCACACAGAGAGAGAGAGAGTGCTCCAATCACAGAGAGACAGAGTGCTCCAATCACAGAGAGAGAGAGAGAGTGCTCCAATCACACAGAGAGAGAGTGCTCCAATCACAGAGAGAGAGAGAGAGAGTGCTCCAATCACAGAGAGAGAGTGCTCCAATCACACAGAGAGAGTGCTCCAATCACAGAGAGAGAGAGAGAGTGCTCCAATCACAGAGAGAGAGTGCTCCAATTACAGAGAGAGAGAGAGAGTGCTCCAATCACAGAGAGAGAGAGTGCTCCAATCACAGAGAGAGAGAGAGAGTGCTCCAATCACAGAGAGAGAGTGCTCCAATTACAGAGAGAGAGAGAGAGAGTGCTTCAATCACAGAGAGAGAGTGCTCCAATCACACAGAGAGAGTGCTCCAATCACAGAGAGAGAGAGTGCTCCAATCACAGAGAGAGAGAGTGCTCCAATCACAGAGAAAGAGAGAGAGTGCTCCAATCACAGAGAGAGAGAGAGTGCTCCAATCACAGAGAAAGAGAGAGTGCTCCAATCACAGAGAGAGAGAGAGAGAGTGCTCCAATCACAGAGAGAGAGAGAGAGAGAGTGCTCCAATCACACAGAGAGTGCTCCAATCACACAGAGAGAGAGTGCTCCAATCACAGAGAGAGCGAGAGTGCTCCAATCACAGAGAGAGCGAGAGTGCTCCAATCACAGAGAGAGAGAGAGAGAGTGCTCCAATCACAGAGAGAGAGAGTGCTCCAATCACAGAGAGAGTGCTCCAATCACAGAGAGAGTGCTCCAATCACAGAGAGAGAGAGTGCTCCAATCACAGAGAGAGAGAGTGCTCCAATCACAGAGAGAGAGAGTGCTCCAATCACAGAGAGAGAGAGAGTGCTCCAATCACAGAGAGAGAGAGAGAGTGCTCCAATCACAGAGAGAGTGCTCCAATCACAGGGAGAGTGCTCCAATCACACAGAGAGAGAGAGAGTGCTCCAATCACAGAGAAAGTGCTCCAATCACAGAGAGATAGACAGTGCTCCAATCACAGAGAGAGAGAGTGCTCCAATCACAGAGAGAGAGAGAGTGCTCCAATCACAGAGAGAGAGAGTGCTCCAATCACAGAGAGAGAGAATAGTGGCGCTGCAGGTCGGCTGACGGGGAAATACTCTTCTTAAAGCTGCTGCTGTCGCGCATGTGAGTTTGATGCGATATAACGGGATATTGGCTGGTCGCTGCCGGCGTTTGCAGCAGGTTATTTTTGGAGCGGGCGAGAGATTGAGAGTGGAAGCGGAGTGAGAGAGAGAGGGGGAGTGTGAGAGCGGGTGAGTGGGAGTGAGAGAGCGGGTGGGGGAGGGTAGAGTGAGAGGGGATAGTGGGAGGTGAGAGGGGATGGAGAAGGCAGGGAGAGCTGGAGAGTGGGGGGCTTGGAGAGTGGGGGGCTGAGGAGGGCTGGAGGGAGGAAGAGTGGGGGGAGGGAGAGGTGGGCAAGGAGAGTGGGGGGAGGGAGAGGTGGGCAAGGAGAGTGGGGGGAGGGAGAGGTGGGCAAGGAGAGTGGGGGGAGGGAGAGGTGGGCAAGGAGAGTGGGGGGAGGGAGAGGTGGGCAAGGAGAGTGGGGGGAGGGAGAGGTGGCAAGGAGAGTGGGGGGAGGGAGAGGTGGGCAAGGAGAGTGGGGGGAGGGAGAGGTGGGCAGGGAGAGTGGGGGGAGGGAGAGGTGGGCAAGGAGAGTGGGGGGAGGGAGAGGTGGGCAAGGAGAGTGGGGGGCAGGGAGAGGTGGGCAGGGAGAGTGGGGGAGGGAGAGTGGGGGGAGGGAGAGGTGGGCAAGGAGAGTGGGGGGAGGGAGAGGTGGGCAAGGAGAGTGGGGGCAGGGAGAGGTGGGCAGGGAGAGTGGGGGGAGGGAGAGGTGGGCAGGGGAGAGTGGGGGGAGGGAGAGGTGGGCAGGGAGAGTGGGGGGAGGGGGAGGTGGGCAGGGAGAGTGGGGGGAGGGGGAGGTGGCAGGGAGAGTGGGGGGAGGGGGAGGTGGGCAGGGAGAGTGGGGGGAGGGGGAGGTGGGCAGGGAGAGTGGGGGGAGGGGGAGGTGGGCAGGGAGAGTGGGGGGAGGGGGAGGTGGGCAGGGAGAGTGGGGGGAGGGGGAGGTGGGCAGGGAGAGTGGGGGGAGGGGGAGGTGGGCAGGGAGAGTGGGGGGAGGTGGGCAAGGAGAGTGGGGGGAGGTGGGCAGGGAGAGTGGGGGGAGGGGGAGGAGGTGGGAGGAGAGTGGGGGGAGGGGGAGGTGGGCAGGGAGAGTGGGGGGGAGGGGGAGGTGGGCAGGGAGAGTGGGGGGAGGGAGAGGTGGGCAGGGAGAGTGGGGGGAGGGAGAGGTGGGCAGGGAGAGTGGGGGGAGGAGAGGTGGGCAGGGAGAGTGGGGGGAGGGAGAGGTGGGCAGGGAGAGTGGGGGGAGGGAGAGGTGGGCAGGGAGAGTGGGGGGAGGAGAGGTGGGCAGGGAGAGTGGGGGGAGGGAGAGGTGGGCAGGGAGAGTGGGGGGAGGGAGAGGTGGGCAGGGAGAGTGGGGGGAGGGAGAGGTGGGCAGGGAGAGTGGGGGGAGGGAGAGGTGGGCAGGGAGAGTGGGGGGAGGGAGAGGTGGGCAGGGAGAGTGGGGGAGGAAGAGGTGGGCAGGGAGAGTGGGGGAGGGGGAGGTGGGAGGGAGAGTGGGGGGAGGGGGAGGTGGGGAGGGAGAGTGGGGGGAGGGGGAGGTGGGGAGGGAGAGTGGGGGGAGGGGAGGTGGGGAGGGAGAGTGGGGGGAGGGGGAGGTGGGCAGGGAGAGTGGGGGAGGGGGAGGTGGGCAGGGAGAGTGGGGGAGGGGGAGGTGGGCAGGGAGAGTGGGGGGAGGGGGAGGTGGGCAGGGAGAGTGGGGGGAGGGGGAGGTGGGCAGGGAGAGTGGGGGGAGGGGGAGGTGGGCAGGGAGAGTGGGGGGAGGGGGAGGTGGGCAGGGAGAGTGGGGGGAGGGGGAGGTGGGCAGGGAGAGTGGGGGGAGGGAGAGGTGGGCAGGGAGAGTGGGGGGAGGGAGAGGTGGGCAGGGAGAGTGGGGGGAGGGAGAGGTGGGCAGGGAGAGTGGGGAGAGGTGGGCAGGGAGAGGTGGGGGGAGGGAGAGGTGGGGGGAGGGAGAGGTGGGGGGAGGAGAGGTGGGGGGAGGGAGAGTGGGGGCAGGGAGAGTGGGGGCAGGGAGAGTGGGGGCAGGGAGAGTGGGGGGAGGGAGAGTGGGGGGAGGGAGAGGTGGGGCAGGGAGAGGTGGGGCAGGGAGAGGTGGGCAGGGAGAGGTGGGCAGGGAGAGTGGGGGGAGGGAGAGGTGGGCAGGGAGAGTGGGGGGAGGGAGAGGTGGGGGGAGGGAGAGTGGGGGGAGGGAGAGGTGGGCAGGGAGAGTGGGGGGAGGGAGAGGTGGGCAGGGAGAGTGGGGGGAGGGAGAGGTGGGCAGGGAGAGTGGGGGGAGGGAGAGGTGGGCAGGGAGAGTGGGGGGAGGGAGAGGTGGGCAGGGAGAGTGGGGGGAGGGAGAGGTGGGCAGGGAGAGTGGGGGGAGGGAGAGGTGGGGGAGGGAGAGGTGGGGGAGGGAGAGGGGGGGGAGGGAGAGGTGGGGGAGGGAGAGGTGGGCAGGGAGAGGTGGGCAGGGAGAGTGGTGGGCAGGGAGAGTGGTGGGCAGGGAGAGTGGGGGGAGGGAGAGGTGGGCAGGGAGAGTGGGGGGAGGGAGAGGTGGGCAGGGAGAGTGGGGGGAGGGAGAGGTGGGCAGGGAGAGTGGGGGGAGGGAGAGGTGGGGGGAGGGAGAGGTGGGCAGGGAGAGGTGGGGGGAGGGAGAGGTGGGCAGGGAGAGTGGGGGGAGGGAGAGGTGGGCAGGGAGAGTGGGGGGAGGGAGAGGTGGGCAGGGAGAGTGGGGGTAGGGAGAGGTGGGCAGGGAGAGTGGGGGGAGGGAGAGGTGGGCAGGGAGAGTGGGGGGAGGGAGAGGTGGGCAGGGAGAGTGGGGGGAGGGAGGTGGGGCAGGGAGAGGTGGGCAGGGAGAGTGGGGGGGAGGGAGAGGTGGGCAGGGAGAGTGGGGGGAGGGAGAGGTGGGCAGGGAGAGTGGGGGGAGGGAGAGGTGGGCAGGGAGAGTGGGGGCAGGGAGAGGTGGGCAGGGAGAGTGGGGGCAGGGAGAGTGGGGGCAGGGAGAGTGGGGGCAGGGAGAGTGGGGGGAGGGAGAGGTGGGGGGAGGGAGAGGTGGGGGGAGGGAGAGGTGGGGGGAGGGAGAGGTGGGCAGGGAGAGTGGGGGGAGGGAGAGGTGGGCAGGGAGAGTGGGGGGAGGGGGAGGTGGGCAGGGAGAGTGGGGGGGAGGGAGAGGTGGGCAAGGAGAGTGGGGGAGGGGGAGGTGGGCAAGGCGAGTGGGGGGAGGGAGAGGTGGGCAAGGCGAGTGGGGGGAGGTGGGCAAGGCGAGTGGGGGAGAGAGAGGTGGGCAAGGCGAGTGGGACAGGGAGAGGTTGGGGAGGGAGAGGTGGGGTAAGGAGAAGAGAGGTGGGCAGGGAGAGTGGGAGCGAGAGGAGGTGTCTTCGAAAGACGGCACCTCCGACAGTGCAGCACTCCCTCAGTACTGCACTGGGAGTGTCAGCCTAGATTTTTGTGCTCAAGTTTCTGGAGTGGGATTTGAACCCATAATCTTCTGACTCCGGTGAATGTGCTACCCACAGACCCACAGCTGACGCACATGTAGTTTCAAGCCTTTATAATTCACTAGTGTGTCTTGCAGTGGACCAACTGTATTCCTGCTTTTTGTATTTATAATTTTATTTGTTAAAACTTTGCATCTGTTGCATTTAAATGATTTATAAGATGTTAAATGATAAATATACTTTTATGACAGGTGAGAGATGATCATACTAAGAAATACAACATTTCCCAATTTCTTTGCATTTCCGGGCCAGGTTAGATGCATTGTAAAGAGGTGGGTACACCAAACTTTTCTTTGGGACGAACCCTGCAAATAGTTTTCTTTGTTCACAGAAATAGCTCAAAATGAAGTTGGAAAACAGGAGTTGGCCATTTGGCCCTTCGAGCCTGCTCCGCCATTCAATAAGATCATGGCTGATGATCTACCTCATCTCCACTTTCATGCACTGTCCCCATATCCCCCGATTCCCTTAATATTCAAAAATCTGTCGATCTCTGCCTTGAATATACTCAACGACTGAGCCTCCACAGCCCTCTGGGGTAGAGAATTCCAAAGATTCACCACCCTCCTGAGTGAAGAAATTTCTCCTCATCTCAGTCCTAAATAGCCGACCCCTTATTCTCAGACTGTGACCCCTGGTTCTAGACTCCCCAGCCAGGGGAAACTTCCTCCCTGCATCTACCCTGTCAAGCCCTGTAAGAATTTTATGTTTCAGTGAGATCACCTCTCATTCTTCTAAACTCTAGAGAATATAGGCCTAGTCTACTCAATCTCTCCTCATAGGACAATCCCCCCCCCATCCCAGGAACCAGTCTGGTGAACCTTCGTTGCACTCCCTCTATGGCAAGTATATCCTTCCTTAGGTAAGGAGACCAAAACTGTATGCAGTATGCCAGCTGTGATTTCAACAAGGCCCGATATAATTGCTGTAAGACTTCTTTACTCTTATATTCCAATCCTTTTGTAATAAAGGCCAACATACCATTCGCTTTCCTAATTGCTTGCTGTACCTGCAAGTTAACTTTCAGAAACTGTATGTATGTCGATGTCTGGCGAGGATGGGATGGGAATCGGCGCTGAGGTCTTCCATTGTCAAACAGCCTGCCAACACTCTCTCTAAGCTAGCACTCGGTTGAGGTTCTGGGTGGGTGACTGCGCATCCTTATCCCAGCAAGAGACAAAGGCTTTGCGGGGAGGGAAGGGATGAAAATTGCCAGAGAAAGGAGAAGGAAGTTGTTAGTTAGAATAGCATCATAGAATGATACAGCACAGAAGGAGGCCATTCGGCCCATCGTACCTGTGCCGGCTCTTTGGTAGAGTGATCCAATTAATCCCACTCCTCTTTTCCCCATAGCCCAGTAGATGTTTTCCCTTCAAGTATTTATCCAGTTCTCTTTTGAATGTTACTATTAAATCTGACCATTTCTAGTTGGCCATTTCCCCATCAGGCCCTGCCTGTTTACATAAGAAATAGGAGCAGGAGTAGGCCCTTCGAGCCTGCTCCGCCATTCAATGAGATCATGGCTGATCTTCTGCCTCAACTCCATTCACCGGCCCTATCACCATATCCCTTGATGTCTTTACTAGTCAAGTTGCGGCAAATTGCAGTGTCCTTTGTCTTGATGTTCTAGCTGAGCAGCATGGCAGATTTTTGTCTGGGAGCATAGAGTCATAGAGTTATACAGCACAGAAAGAGGCCCTTCGGCCCATCGTGTCCGCGCCGGCCATCAAACCCTATCTATTCTAATCCCATTTTCCAGCACTTGGTCCGTAGCCTTGTTTGCTATGGCGTTTCAAGTGCTCATCTAAATGCTTCTTGAATGTTGTGAGGGTTCCTGCCTCTACCACCCTTTTCAGGCAGTGAGTTCCAGATTCCAACCACCCTCTGGGTGAAAAAGTTTTCCCTCAAATCCCCTCTAAACCTCCTGCCCCTTACCTTGAAACTCTGCCCCCTGGTTATTGACCCCTCTACTAAGGGGAAAAGTTCCTTTCTATCTACCCTATCTATGCCCCTCATAATTTTGTACACCATAATCAGGTCCCCCCTCAGCCTCCTCTGCTCTAAGGAAAACAGCCCCAGCCTGTCCAGTCTCTCTTCATAGCTGAAGCACTCCAGCCCAGGTAACATCCTGGTGAATCTCCTCTGCACCCTCTCCAATGCAATCACATCCTTCCTATAGTGTGGCGACCAGAACTGCACACAGTATTCCAGCTGTGGCCTAACTAGCGTTTTGTACAGCTCCATCATAACCTCCCTGCTCTTATATTCTATGCCTCGGCTAATGAAGGCAAGTATCCCATATGCCTTTTTAACCACCTTATCTACCTGTCCTGCTGCCTTCAGGGATCTCTGTACATGCACAAGCCGAGCTTGCCACTGCAAGAACCAGACACTTGCAGATAACAGATTGGGAACAACCCGGATACTGTCGGGGACAAGGCCAAAGTGTACGAGACTAGAATCCAGCATAAGCATAGGGCTAGTGGTCAGGGGTTTGTAAGAGCTCTCGGTTTCCCCTCGTGGGGGAATCTAGATCTAGGGGGCATAGTTTCAGAATAAGGGGTCGCCCATTTAAAACGGAGATGAGGAGGAATTTCTTCTCTGAGGGTTGTGAACCTTTGGAATTTTCTACCCCAGAGAGCTGTGGAGGCGGAGTCGGTGAATATATTCAAGGCGGAGATTGACAGATATTTGAGCTACAGGGGAGTCGAGGGTTATGGGGAACAGGCGGGAAAGTGGAGTTGAGGCCAAGATCAGATCAGCCATGATCTTATTGAATGGCGGAACAGGCTCGAGGGGCCGAATGACCGACTCCTGCTCCTATTTCTTATGTTCGGAGTGTCCGGATCACCAACCTTACTGCTGGAAATCAGGGTCTGATGCAGGGTAGCCAGGTTGTCTAATTGCCGATATAATATAAAATAAAAACAGAAAATGCTGGAAACACTCAGCAGGTCAGGCAGCATCTGTGGAGAGAGAACCAGAGTTATTGTTTCAGGTCGATGACCCTTCGTCAGAACTGGAAAAAGTTGGAGATGTAACAGATTTTTAAGCAAGTGTAGGGGCAGGGAAAGGGGGAGGAAAGGACAAAAGGGAAGGTCTGTGATAGGACAGAAGGGCAGGAGAGATTAAAAGACAAAAGGGATGATGGTGCAAGGCAAAAGAGGGTGGTAATGAGACAAGTTAAGAAACAAAAGATGACCTTAGATGAAGTGTAAATGGCGATGGAAGAATGATCAACAGCTGCCATGTGAGAAAAAAAATAGGGGCAGAGGTTATAGTCTGAAATTGTTGAACTCGATGTTGAGTCCAGAGGGCTGTGCAGTGCCTAATCAAAAGATGAGGTGCTGTTCCTCGAGCTTACATTGAGCTTCGTTGGAACAGTGTAAGAGGCCGTAGACAGAGAGGTCAGAGTGGGAGTGGAGCGGAGAATTAAAGTGACAGGCTACCAGAAGCTTGAGGTCACTCTTACGGACTGAACGGAGGTGTTCCGCAAAGCGGTCACCCAATCAGCGTTTGGTCTCCCCAATGTGGAGGAGACCGCATCGTGAGCAGCGAACACAGTATACTAAATTGCAAGAAGTACAAGTAAATCGCTGTTTCACCTGGAAGGCAGGTGTTTGGGGCCCTGGATAGTGGGAAGGGAGGAGGTAAAAGGGCAGGTGTTGCATCTCCTGCACTTACATGGGAAGGGGTGTTGGGGTGATTGAGGAGTGGACCAGGGTGTCGCGGAGGGAGCGGTCCCTGCGGAATGCTGAAAGGGGAGGTGAGGGGAAGATGTGTTTGGTGGTGGGATCACGCCGGAGGTGGTGGAAATGCCGGAGGATGATCCGTTGAATGTGGAGGCTGGTGGGGTGAAAGGTGAGGACAAGGGGAACCCTATCGTGGTTCTGGGAGGGAGGGGCAGGGGTGAGAGCAGAAGTGCGGGAGATAGAATACGGTAGAGGGGAATCCTCGGTTGAGGAAAAAAGACATGTCAGAAGCACTAGCATGGAAGGTGGCATCGTCAGAGCAGATGCGACGGAGAAACTGGGAGAATGGAATAGAGTCCTTACAGGAAGCGGGGTGGGAGGAAGTGTAGTCCAGGTAGCTGTGGAAGTCAGTGGGCTTGTAGTGAATGTTTGTCAATAGCCTATCCCCAGAAATGGAGACAGAGAAGTCAAGGAAGGGAAGGGAAGAGTCGGAGATGGACCATGTGAAGGTGAGGGAAGGGTGGAAATTGGAAGCAAAGTGAATGAAATTTTCTCGTTCATTCTAATTGCTGACTGTTATCATTAATATTGTTATTGCTACCTTTAATAAAGTTACTGCTTCGTTAATGTTAGCTTTGATAAACTTCATCTTTGTACCGGGCCTTGTATCGAAGGCTCTTGCACTGGAGTTACTAGCTTACAGGAGTTTAAACCAAAATTAAGGCTGTTGTGTTCTCTCTCTCTCTCTCTCTCTCTTTGTTTTAGCAAAACTCGGCAACATTTAGCGGCACAGAATGGCTGAAAATGACGTCGACAATGAGCTCTTGGACTACGAGGACGATGAGGTCGAGAACCAGGCGGCGGGCGACGCCTCGGAGGTGCCCCTCAAGAAGGACGTGAAGGGCTCGTACGTGTCCATCCACAGCTCTGGCTTCCGAGACTTCCTGCTGAAACCGGAGTTGCTGCGTGCGATTGTCGACTGCGGCTTTGAGCACCCCTCTGAAGGTACCCGGGCCCTTGGGCAGGCTTTCTGCTGCATCGGGAACCGTAATGGGGCCCCGAGTGAGCCGCAAGACAGTGACGTGAACAAAAAAAAAAAGCTCGGGTAGCTTTATCAGTGCCCTCCAAATCCTGAGATGTTCTTGTAACACATTTCCCCAACCTCCCCGCCCACCCACCCGCACAGATTGTGCAGGAAGTTCCAATCTCTGCTTTTTTTCCCCTCTCTTCTATTGTCTCTGCTTTCTTCCTCTCCTGGGCTGCTCTGTTATAGAGTCATAGAGTTAGACAGCACAGAAAGAGGTCCTGCGGACCATCGTGTCCGCGCCGGCCATCAAGCCCTGTCTATTCTAATCCCATTTTCCAGCACTTGGTCCGTAGCCTTGTATGCTGTGGCGTTTCAGGTGCTCATCTAAATGCTTCTTGAATGTTGTCAGGGTTCCTGCCTCGACCACCCTTTCAGGCAGTGAGTTCCAGATTCCAACCACCCTCTGGGTGAAAAAGGTTTTCCTCAAATCCCCTCTAACCTTGAAACTATGCCCCCTGGTTATTGACCCCTCTACTAAGGGGAAAAGTTCCTTTCTATCTACCCTATCTATGCCCCTCATAATTTCCCATAACAGCGACACGAACTTGCATGTACAGAGCGCCTTTACTGTGGCAAAATGTCCCAAGGCTTTTCATGGGTGCTGCCCATCCTTCAGCACCTTGCCTGAGTGATCATTCTTCATGCATTGTGATACGAGCCCAGTAAGCCCTTGGCAGGACATTTGACTGTGGCCGGGAGGAGTGGGGGGGGGAAGCGCACAGCCGACCCTGACTCTGTTCTCGCCTGTGCCATTTTCAGCAGAAATCTCTGGATCGAGATCAGGAGCAGGCTCAGCAACCAACTTTTTTTTATTGCCCCTGTTCCCTATCTTGGGGGCACTGGAGTCCTAAAATCTTACCGCACAGGAGGAGGCCATTCGGCCCTGTCGTGCCTGTGCCGGCTCTTTGAAAGAGCTCTCCAATTAGTCCCACTCCCCCCCCTGCTCATTCCCCATAACCCTGCAAATTAGTCCTCTTCAAGTACAGGTCCAATTGCCTTTTAAAAGTTCCCACTGAATCTGATTCCACCACCCTTGCAGGTAGTGCGTTCCAGGTCTTAACAGCCCTCTGTGTGAAGAAATTTCCCCTCTAGTTCTTTTGACAATTATTTTAACTCTGTGACCTCTGGTTACCTGACCCACTTGCCAGAGGAAATAGTTTCTCCCTACTTGCTCTGTCAAAATTCCTCATCATTTTGAATAAGAACATAAGACGTAGAAGCAGGAGTAGGTCATTTGGCCCCTCGAGCCTGCTCCACCATTCAATAAGATCATGGCTGAGCTGATCTTGGCCTCAACTCCACTTCCCTGCCCGCTCCCCATAACCCTCGACTCCCCTATCGTTCAAAAATCTGTCTATCTCCGCCTTGAATATATTCAATGACCCAGCCTCTATTAGGTCTCTCCTTAACTTCATCAACTAAACTAAACCCAATTGTAACACCCACCTGAGATCAGTTCACTCTGCACTGGCAGGAATCTTAACCTGGGGCCCTCCAGGGTCCGCATGGTTCAGCCTCGCACTGGACAGTGCACACTGGTCAGTGCGCACACACTCGCTGAGCTGTTTCGGAGAATGCACTGGTCAGTGCGCACACACTCGCTGAGCTGTTTCGGGGAATGCACTGGTCAGTGCGCACACACTAGCTGAGCTGTTTCGGGGAATGCCCTGGTCAGTGCAGCACACACTAGCTGAGCTGTTTCGGGGAATGCACTGGTCAGTGCGCACACTAGCTGAGCTGTTTCGGGGAATGCACTGGTCAGTGCGCACACACTAGCTGAGCTGTTTCGGGGAATGCACTGGTCAGTGCGCGCACACTAGCTGAGCTGTTTCGGGGAATGCACTGGTCAGTGCAGACACACTAGCTGAGCTGTTTCGGGGAATGCACTGGTCAGTGCAGACACACTAGCTGAGCTGTTTCGGGGAATGCACTGGTCAGTGCGCACACACTAGCTGAGCTGTTTCGGGGAATGCACTGGTCAGTGCGCACACACTCGCTGAGCTGTTTCGGGGAATGCACTGGTCAGTGCGCACACTAGCTGAGCTGTTTCGGGGAATGCACTGGTCAGTGCGCACACACTCGCTGAGCTGTTTCGGGGAATGCACTGGTCAGTGCAGCACACACTAGCTGAGCTGTTTCGGGGAATGCACTGGTCAGTGCGCACACACTAGCTGAGCTGTTTCGGGGAATGCACTGGTCAGTGCAGACACACTAGCTGAGCTGTTTCGGGGAATGCACTGGTCAGTGCGCACACACTAGCTGAGCTGTTTAGGGGAATGCACTGGTCAGTGCGCACACACTCGCTGAGCTGTTTCGGGGAATGCACTGGTAAGTGCACACACACTAGCTGAGCTGTTTCGGGGAATGCACTGGTCAGTGCGCACACACTAGCTGAGCCCTCCTTAGGGGTGGTTCTCCTTCGAGCAGGGAAGGCGAAGAGGAGATTTGCTAGAGGCGTTTAAAATCATGAAGAGTTTAGGTTAGAGTAAATAAAGTGAAACTGTCTCCAATGGCTGAAGGGTCGGTAGCCAGAGGGCACAGATTTAAGGGGATTGACAAAAGAACCAGAGGCGACATGGGGGAAAACTTTCTTACGCAACGAGTAGTTAGGATTTGGAATGCGCTGCCTGATAGGGTGGTGGATACAGATTCAATAGTAGCCTTCAAAAGGGAATTGGATAAATACTTGAAGGAGAATAAAATTGCAGGGATATGGGGAAAGAGTGGGGGAGCGGGACTAACTGGATTGCTCTTCGAAAGAGCCGGCGCAGACTCAGTGGGACAAATGGCCTCCTTCTGTGCTGTACTATTCTATGATATGTACGTAACTGAGAATCACAGCTTTCAAAAGCACAATAATCTGTAATATAATTCTCATCTTCACACCTGAGGGTTACTGGCTGCAGCATACTTTGAGCACAATTGGCCTGGTTGTTGATCGCTAGATCTGGCTTGAACTTCTAAAGCAATGCCATGCCTCTCGCTCCCTGTCCAAATCCTCCCAATACTCCAGGATTATCTTGGAAGGGAAGGACAACCCCAAGGTCCTCTCCTAGATGACGTACTGTCTCCTCCAGCCTCCCATCTTTACTCGCAACACCAAATGTGAGGCGCCCATGGATTGTTTTTGTGTCAAAGAACGAGACCCTATAGCTGAGCTGCCTTAGGCTCCTTATTTCTGACCAAGACTCTCTTCCCTCCCGTACTCTTTCCTGAACCTCCTATTCCAGTCTTTCTCCTCCATTGCACCTCGTGACCTCACTGTGCGCATCTCCATTAGATCCACCTCCTGCCTCCTCGGTCCTCTCCCGACACAACGCCCCCTCCTTGGCACAGTGGTCACTGACATTGTTGGTGGTTCCACCCCCTGTTCTGGTTCAGCCTGCTCCTTTAATAAAACATGCATAACCCCTCTGACCACTCCAAATACTATCCCAGCGACCGAGCTTCCCTTCCCCCCTCAACTTCTCCAAAGAATCATCACCACCCAGTTCCAAGGTCTACCTCTCCAATCACTGCCCCTTCAAATGCCTTCAGTCTGGTTTCTGCCACTGAGACCCTTATCCATGTCTTTGTCTCTCAAGACTCGATTACTTTTCTTTCCCCCCCCACCCCCCCCCCCACAACATTATCCGCGCCAGGCTCCGGAATTCAGCCACTCTCAGTTTCGAAGTCATCCAAATCTCTGCCGTCTGTAGCGTAGCCCACACTTGAGACCCATTCCCCAAACCTGCCTGTCCTCGCCAAGCATCGCTGGCTTTCCTGTTCCCAGCGCATCAATTTCAAAATCTTTGTCCTCGTCTACCTGTCCTACCATGCCCTTGCCCTTCCCTACCTTTGCAACCTCTTTGCAAAGTCTTAAGCATGTAAGAAATAGGAGCAGGAGTAGGCCATTCGGCCCTTCGAGCCTGCTCCGCCATTCGGTATGATCATGGCTGATCTTCTGCCTCAACTCCGCTTCCCCACCCTATCCCTGTATTCCTTGATTCCCTTAGTGCCCAAGAATCTATCGATCCTGAGACTATGACCCCTAGTTCTAGAGACTCCAGCCAGCAGAAACAGCCTTTTGGCACCTACCCTGTCAAGCCCTCTTAGAATTTTATACGTTTCCATGAGATCACCTCTCATTCTTCTAAACTCCCAGAAAATGTAGGCCCGTTCTACTCAGTCTGTCCTCATAGGTCAACCCTCTCATAGAAACATAGAAACTAGGAGCAGGAGTAGGCCATTCGGCCCGTCGAGCCTGCTCCACCATTCAATACAATCATGGCTGATCATCCAAATCCAGTACCCTGTCCCTGCTTTCCCACACAGAATCCCCATCGAGCCTGCACCGACACATATCCCACCCTATCCCCGTAACCCCACGTATTTAATTCCCCCTAACATATCCCATCCTAGCCCCGTAACCCCACATATATTTAATCCCCCCCTAACACTAAGGGTCAATTTATCATAGCCAAATCAACCTAACCCGCACATTTTTGGACTGTGGGAGGAAACCGGAGCACCTGGAGGAAACCCACGCAGACACGGGGAGAATGTGCAAACTCCACACAGACAGTCACCCGAGGCCGGATTCGAACCCGAGTCCCTGGCGCTGTGGGGCACCAGTGCTAACCACTATGCCACCGTGTCACCGTGTCAAATTAGTTCCTATGTATGCCCTCCACTACTCCAACTTTGGCCTCCTTTGCGTCCCCCCCCCCTGGCTTTTGGTCTACAGCGACCTCTACCACCTAGAAGGACAAGGGCAGTAGGTGCATGGGAACACCACCACCTCCAAGTTCCCCTCCAAGTCACACAGCATCCTGACTTGGAAATATATCGGCCGGCCGTTCCTTCACGGACTGCAGCGGTTCAAGAAGGCGGCTCGCCACCACCTTCTCAAGGGCAACTAGGGATGGGCAATAAATGCCTTTGAGCCTTGCCAGTGATGCCCACATCCTGTGAATGAATTTAAAAAAATGTAATTGGCAGGCTTGTCTTGGTCCCACAGCCTGGAATTCTCTCTGCTAAAGACCTCCGCCTTGCACCCTCTCTCCTGTCCTTCAAGAGCATGCTTAAGATCCACCGCTTCGCTCTTGCCTTCAACCAACACCCCATAATCCGACTTCCACCACTGCTCTCGGGTGTCTTAGCTATTTTCACCTCTGCGAAGCACTTTTTGGGATGCTTTATTACATTGAAGCTGCTGTATAAGTTGTGATATTGTTTGAATTTCTCGCTGTCTTGTAGCACACGCCTACCCATGTACTGTCTTGTCTGTGTGCGACGCCTTCGATAACGAGGAAAGTGCGCACACACACTGCAACAGCTTGGAACGTGCTCTTGTGACCAAGAGCTTGAAACTGTTCCAAGCCTTGACATATATCGTTTTGATCTGTTGGCTCAGTTTCATTATCCCCGTGCATCTGCTTCTCTGAACTAAAAATAGAAAATCCTGCAAGTTAGCCAGCGAGTTCTCAGGACATCCGATGAGAGGGACATTATTGTTTCTGGCGCGATCCTTTTTGTCAAACGGTTTCGGGTTTCTGCTGAAGCATCTCGCCCAAAACATGAGCCCGCCTTTGGTTTTCAGGCCTGCTGACTGACTCGCTGTGCGTCGCCAGCGTTTTCTGCTTTTCCTTCAGATTTCCAGCACCCTTCGCTCTTCCCACTCTCTGGCTGCAGGCGCTTGGGACTTGCGTCCGTTTATTTCTATTAATTGTTGCTTCTGTTCCTTGCAGTGCAACACGAGTGCATACCCCAAGCAATTCTAGGCATGGATGTCCTGTGCCAGGCCAAGTCTGGCATGGGAAAAACAGCGGTGTTTGTCTTGGCTACTCTTCAACAACTTGAACCTGTCACCGGACAAGTGAGTTCAGTATTGTCACCAAATGTGTGCCGTTTTGTCGCAAGTGGGCCGTCGGCATGTTTTATGTGATGTCAACAAGCTGAAACTAAGGCTGGAGTTATCTAGTAGTTCGTAATCGGAGACTGGTACCGGTCCCTTGTACTATGGTTCCTGATTGGAGAGCGGTACCGGTCCCTTGTACTATGGTTCCTGATTGGAGAGCGGTACCGGTCCCTTGTACTATGGTTCCTGATTGGAGAGCGGTGCTGGTCCCTTGTACTATGATTCCTGATTGGAGAGCGGTACCGGTCCCTTGTACAGTTCCTGATCGGAGAGTGGTACCGGTCCCTTGTACTATGGTTCCTGATCGGAGAGCGGTACCGGTCCCTTGTACCATGGTTCCTGATTGGAGAGCGGTACCGGTCCCTTGTACCATGGTTCCTGATCGGAGAGCGGTACCGGTCCCTTGTACTATGGTTCCTGATCGGAGAGTGGTACCGGTCCCTTGTACTATGGTTCCTGATCGGAGAGTGGTACCGGTCCCATGTACTATGGTTCCTGATCGGAGAGCGGTACCGGTCCCTTGTACTATGGTTCCTGATCGGAGAGCGGTATCGGTCCCTTGTACTATGGTTCCTGATCGGAGAGTGGTATCGGTCCCTTGTACTATGGTTCCTGATCGGAGAGCGGTGCTGGTCCCTTGTACTATGGTTCCTGATCGGAGAGCGGTGCTGGTCCCTTGTACTATGGTTCCTGATCGGAGAGCGGTGCTGGTCCCTTGTACTACGGTTCCTGATCGGAGAGCGGTACCGGTCCCTTGTACTATGGTTCCTGATCAGAGAGCGGTGCTGGTCCCTTGTACTATGGTTCCTGATCGGAGAGTGGTATAAGTCCCTTGTACTATGGTTCCTGATCGGAGAGTGGTATCGGTCCCTTGTACTATGGTTCCTGATCGGAGAGCGGTGCTGGTCCCTTGTACTATGGTTCCTGATCGGAGAGTGGTATAAGTCCCTTGTACTATGGTTCCTGATCGGAGAGCGGTACCGGTCCCTTGTACAGTTCCTGATCGGAGAGCGGTGCTGGTCCCTTGTACTATGGTTCCTGATCGGAGAGTGGTATAAGTCCCTTGTACTATGGTTCCTGATCGGAGAGTGGTATCGGTCCCTTGTACTATGGTTCCTGATCGGAGAGCGGTGCTGGTCCCTTGTACTATGGTTCCTGATCGGAGAGTGGTATAAGTCCCTTGTACTATGGTTCCTGATCGGAGAGTGGTACCGGTCCCTTGTACTATGGTTCCTGATCGGAGAGCGGTGCTGGTCCCTTGTACTATGGTTCCTGATCGGAGAGCGGTACCGGTCCCTTGTACAGTTCCTGATCGGAGAGCGGTGCTGGTCCCTTGTACTACGGTTCCTGATCGGAGAGCGGTATAAGTCCCTTGTACTATGGTTCCTGATCGGAGAGTGTTACCGGTCCCTTGTACTACAGTCCCATCTTAGCTGGAGACTGCGCTCGCTTTGCAGGGTTTGCGATCATGTCAAACTTATTTTTATGGTTCAGGTAACCCTTTGGAATCTCCACTTCCTTAGTGGCGTCTCCCCATAACCTTTCCTCCAGTCTAAATATGCTGTGTTTACTGTAGCCCTGTCTCGTTAGCGCAGTTGCCTAGTCTGAGGTATAAATGTATGTGTGGATGGTTGTCCCCTCTCCGATACGGGGATGTCTCCACTGTAATATAATGTAGTTCCCACCACGTTAAGTGCCCAGTTTGTACGAAGTCTGATGGTGGTGTGCCAGAGATGTTAATTGTTTGTTTGTTTGTTGCTAGAGTGTCAGTTGTGGCTCAGTGGGCAGCACACTCGCCTCTGAGTCAGAAGGTTGTGGGTTCAAATCCCACTCCAGAGACTTGAGCACATAAATCCAGGCTGACACTCTCCGTGCCAGTGCTGAGGGAGCGCCGCACTGTCTGAGGTGCCGTCTTTCGGATGAGACGTTAAACCGAGGCCCCGTCTGCTCTCTCAGGTGGACGTAAAAGATCCCGTGGCACTATTTCGAAGAAGAGCAGGGGAGTTATCCCCGGTGTCCTGGCCAATATTGATCACTCAATCAACAAAAAAAAACCCAGATTATCTGGTCATTATCACATTGCTGTTTGTGGGAGCTTGCTGTGTGCAAATTGGCTGCCGCGTTTCCCACATTACAACAGTGACTCCGCTCCAAAAGTACTTCATTGGCTGTAAAGCGCTTTGAGACGTCCGATGGTCGTGAAAGGCGCTATATAAATGCAAGTCTATCTTACTTCTTCTAGATTTCTGTATTGGTGATGTGCCACACTCGAGAACTGGCGTTCCAAATCAGCAAGGAATACGAACGGTTCTCAAAGTACATGCCAAGCGTGAAGGTAAGAGGAGACAGCCAAGTGTGTGGCTTACTTTTCTCTTTTTATTTAATATTTTCCCCCGAACCATCTCGTCCTCCTCCCCTCACTTGAAGGAGTTGACGCTTGCTTGGGATATGGTTGCATGGATTTTTAAATTTTTTATTTATTCATTCACTGGATGTGGGTTTTGCTGGCAAGGCCAGCATTTATTGCCCTCGAGAAGGTGGTGGTCAGTCTCCTTCTTGAACCGCTGCAGTCCGTGTGGTGAAGGTACTCCCACAGTGCTGTCAGGGAGGGAGTTCCAGGATTTTGACCCAGCGACGATGAAGGAACGGCCGATATATTTCTAGGTCAGGATGGTGTGTGACTTGGAGGGGAACATGGAGGTGGTGGTGTTCCCATGCGTCTGCTACCCTTGTCCTTCTAGGTGGAAGAGGTCACGGGTTTGGGAGGTGCTGCCGAAGAAGCCTTGGCGAGTTGCTGCAGTGCATCTTGTAGATGGTGCACACTGCAGCCACGGTACGCCGGTGGTGGAGGGAGTGAATGTTTAAGGTGGTGGATGGGGTGCCAATCAAGCGGGCTGCTTTGTCCTGGATGGTGTCGAGCTTCTTGAGTGTTGTTGGAGCTGCGCTCATCCAGGCAAGTGGAGAGTATTACATCACACTCCTGACTTGTGCCTTGTAGATGGTAGAAAGGCTTTGGGGAGTCAGGAGGTGAGACACTCACCGCAGAATACCCAGCCTCTGACCTGCCCTTGTAGCCACAGTACTTATGTGGCTGGTCCAGTTAAGTTTCTGGCCAATGGTGACCGCCCAGCATGTTGATGGTGGGGTAAATGCTTGGCCAAATGGTCGTTCTGCATGTTCGAATCCAGCCAGTGAATGTTGGCAGGATTTTCCTCCATAGAGGATGTCACAGCTATACCTGGCCTGACCTGTCCTTGCCTGATTTCAAAGTAACTCGCCAAGGCTTCTTCGACAGCACCTCCCAAACCCACGACCTCCACCACCTAGAAGGACGAGGGCTTGTAGGTACATGGGGACACCTCCACCTCCAAGTTCCCCTCCAAGTCACACACCATCCTGACTTGGAAATATATCGGCCGTTCCTTCATCGTCGCTGGGTCAAAATCCTGGAACTCCCTCCTCAACAGCACTGTGGGAGCACCTTCACCACACGGACTGCAGCGGTTCAAGAAGGCGGCTCACCACCACCTTCTCGAGGGCAATTAGGGATGGGCAATAAATGCGGGCAATTAGAGATTGACAATAAATGCTGCCATTGCCCACCTCACAAGAATGAATTAAAAAATATATCCACTCACCTGTGCACTTTCCAGTAAGGTGGGGGGGGGTCACTGGATGGCAATTGTTCATGGTGATGTTTGATGCACGTACAGTCACAGCTGGGATGGCCCTGAACTCACTGGACATTAAAGCTGGATAGACTGGCTCAATTCGAGACCACTTGGTGCATCTTTACCCACGGAGCCAGCAGGGCGCGAACCATTTGACTGTCCCTCCCCTTTAACTTGGTTCACTAGAAACAGAGGTGGGCGCTGCGGCCCTGGCCGGAGTGTGCGACTCACGTGTCCCTCTTTGGCTGCCGTAGGTCGCTGTATTTTTCGGTGGGCTCTCCATTAAGAAGGACGAGGAGTTGTTGAAGAAGAACTGCCCCCACATCGTGGTGGGCACTCCCGGCAGGATCCTGGCACTGGCTCGTAACAAGTCTCTCAACCTCAAACACATCAAGCACTTCATCCTGGACGAGTGCGACAAGATGCTCGAGCAACTCGGTGAGCGGTCAGCTTTGCATGGGTACATTCCCAGCAGGTCAGCCCCCCCCCCCCCCCCCCCGGGTCCCAGCAGGTCAGCCCCCCCACCGCCGCCCCCCCCCACCACCGGTCCCTGCAGGTCAGCCCCTCTCTCTCCCCCCCCCCCCCCCCCCCCCCCCCCCCCCCCAGGTCCCTGCAGGTCGGGTAGTAAATGCCTAAATTTCAGCGTTGGGCTTCTCCCTAAGCAAGTCAAACCGACTAAGCCTTAACTTGAATATGCATTTAATTTTGTGCGTGAGAGACAGGGAGAGAGAGAGACAGGGAGACAGGGAGAGAGAGAGAGACAGGGAAAGAGAGAGAGACAGGGGGGGGGGAGAGAGAGACAGGGAAAGAGAGAGAGACGGAGAGAGAGAGCGAAACGGAGAGAGAGACGCAATGGCAGGTCTAGGGTGGTATTAAATATTTTCACGCTGCTTTGGACTGGGTGGTGCAGTAAGACCGACGCTGTTCTATCCCCTGCGGATTGGGCGACTCACTGCCTTCGACACAGTCCTTCCACCATCGTATTCGAATCCAGCTCCGAGTGTGCCACCCCTCTCCGCTGGCGATTGTGGGTCCCATGCAAAACAACCCAGGTCGTCAGGGGCAAGAGCCCACAGCGCACAGCTATCCCAAATAGGCATGTAATTGGCACATAAACGTCAATATAGCCAAGTGTGAGGTGGTACATTTTGGTAGGAAGAATAAGGAGGCCGCATAGTCCTTGGAAAATAAGTGTCTAAATGGGGTAGAGGAACAGAGCGATCTGGGTGTACAGATACACAGATCACTGAAAGTAGCGACGGATACTAATAAGGCCATTAAAAAAGCAAACAAAGCACTGGGGTTAATTTCTACAGGGATAGAATTGAAAAGCAGAGAAGTTATAAAAACAGAAAATGCTGGAGATACTCAGCAGGTCAGGCAGCATCTGTGAAGAGAGAAACAGTTAACGTTTCAGGTCGATGACCTTTCGTCAACTGGAAAAAAGCAGGAAATGGAACAGATTTTTAAGCAAGTGTAGGGGCTGGGAAAGGGGGGAGGGGATGAAACAACAAAAGGGAAGGTCTGTGATAGGATAGAAGGCAGGAGAGGTTAAGAGACATTAAGAGATATTCAAGGCAAAAGGAGATGGTAATGGGACAGGTTAAGAAACATGAATGGCTCGAGATGAAGTGTAAATTGCGCTGGCAGAATGAAATGTGCGGGTTAGGTTGATTTGGCTATGATAAATTGACCCTTAGTGTTAAGGGGGGATTAAATATGTGGGGTTATGGGGATAAGATGGGATATGTTAGGGGGAATTAAATACGTGGGATTACGGGGGTAGGGTGGGATATGTGTACTGTGGGGATTAAAGCAGGGACAGGGTACTGGATTTGGATGATCAGCCATGATCGTATTGAATGGTGGAGCAGGCTCGACGGGCCGAATGGCCTACTCCTGCTCCTAGATTCTATGTTTCTATGTTTCTATGAAAGACAGCTGCCATGTGGGAGAGAAGAACAAAAGGCCAAACAAAAAGTGTGGATAAAAAATATATATATGATAGGGGCCGAGGTTATGATCTGAAATTGTTGAACTCAATGTTGAGTCCAGAAGGCTGTAGGGTGCCTAATCGAAAGACGAGGTGCTGTTCCTCGAGCTTACGCTGAGCTTCAGTGGAACAATGCAGGAGGCCGAGGACGGTGAGGTCAGAGTGGGAGTGGAGTGGAGAATTAAAGTGACAGGCCACCGGAAGCTCGGGATCCCCCTTACGGACTGAATGGAGGTGTTCCGCAAAGCAGTCACCCAATCTGCGTTTGGTCTCCCCAATGTAGAGGAGATCGCATCGTGAGCAGCGAATACAGTATACTAAATTGCAGGAAGTACAAGTAAATCGCTGTTTCACCTGGAAGGGGTGTTTGGGGCCCTGGAGAGTGGGAAGGGGGGAGTATTAAGGGCATGTGTTGCATCTCCTGCGCTTGCACGGGAAGGTGCTGGGCGAAGGGGAAGGGGTGTTGGGGGTGATAGAGGAGTGGATCAGGGTGTCGCGGAGGGAGCGGTTCCTACGGAATGCTGAAAGGGGAGGTGAGGGGAAGATGTGTTTGGTGGTGGGATCATGTTGGAGGTGGCGGAAATGGTGGAGGATGATCAGTTGAATGTGGAGGCTGGTGGGGTGAAAGGTGAGGACAAGGGGAACTCTATCGTGGTTCCGGGAGGGAGGGGCAGGGGTGAGGGCAGAAGTGCGGGAGATAGAACGGACACGGTCGAGTGCTGTGTCAACCACAGTAGAGGGGAATCCTCGGTTGAGGAAAAAGGAAGAGATGTCGGAAGCACTGGTATGGAAGGTGGCATCGTCCGAGCAGATGCGGCGGAGACGGAGAAACTGGGAGAATGGAATAGAGTCCTTACAGGAAGCGGGCTGGGAGGAAGTGTAGTCCAGGTAGCTGTGGGGGTCAGTGGGCTTGTAGTGAATGTTTGTCAATAACCTATCCCCAGAGATGGAGACGGAGAAGTCGAGGAAGGGAAGAGTCGGAGATGGACCATGTGAAGGTGAGGGAAGGGTGGGAATTGGAAGCAAAGTGAATGAAATTATCAAGTTCAGGGCGAGAGCAGGAAACGGCACCGATACAGTCATCAATGTACCGGAAAAAGAGGTGGGGGAGGGGACATGAGTAGGACTGGAACAAAGAGTGTTCCACATATCCCACGAAAAGGCAGGCATAGCTAGGGCCCATGCGGGTACCCATAGCAACACCTTTTATTTGGAGGAAGTGAGTGGAGTCAAAGGAGAAGTTGTTCAATGTGAGAACAAGTTCAGCCAGGCGGAGGAGGGTGGTGGTGGATGGGAACTGGTTGGGCCTCTGTTCAAGGAAGAAGCGGAGCGCCCTCAGGCCATCCTGGTGGGGAATGGAGGTGTAGAGGGATTGGACGTCCATAGTGAAAAGGAGGCGATTGGGGCCAGGAAACTGGAAACTGTTAAAGTGGCGGAGGGCGTCGGAAGAGTCGCAGATGTAGGTGGGAAGGGACTGGACAAGGGGAGAAAAAATGGAGTCGAGATAGGAAGAGATAAGTTCCGTGGGGCAAGAACAGGCTGAAACGATGGGTCTACCAGGGCAGTCCTGCTTGTGGATCTTGGGAAGGAGGTAGAAGCGGGCTGTGCGGGAGAAGTTGGGGCGCATAGCACAGATGCATTTAAGTGATGTTGAACTTATATAGAGCCTTGGTTAGACCACACTTGGAGTATTGCGAACAGTTCTGGTCTCTATCTTATTAATAGGATATCGAGGCACTGGAGAAGGTGCAAAAAAGATTTACTAGAATGATACCAGAACTGAGAGGTTGTACCAATCAGGAAAGAGTGAACAGGCTGGGGCTCTTTTCTCTAGAAAAGAGAAGACTGAGGGGTGACCTGATGGAGGTCTTTAAGTTACGAAAGGGGTTTGATAGACGTAGAAAAGATGTTTCCACTTGTGGGGAAGATTAGAACAGGGGCCATCAATATAAGATAGTCACTAATAAATCCAATAAGGAATTCAGGCGAAACTTCTTTACCCAGAGAGTGGTGAGAATGTGGAACTTGCTACCACAGGGAGGGGTTGGGGCACACAGCACAGATACATTTAAGGAGAAGCGAGATGAACACGTGAGGGAGAAATGAACAGAAGGATATGGCGATGGGCATTACTGATAATAGGGACTCCTTGCTCTAGAAAAGAGAAGGCTGAGTGAGGGGTGACCTGACGGAGGTCTTTAAAATTATGAAGGGCTTTGATAGGGTAGACATAGAGAAGATGTTTCCACTTGAGGAGGGGGAGTCCAAAACTAGGGGCCATAAATATAAGACAGTCACTAATAAATCCAATCGGGAATTCAGAAGGAACTTCTTCACCCAGAGAGGGTTGGAATGTGAAATTTGCTGCCACAGGGAGTGGTTGAGTCGAAATGCATTTTAAGGGGAAGCTCGATAAGTGCGCGAGGGAGAAGGGAATTGGGTTAGATGACACAGAGTGGGAGGAGGCGCGCATGGAGCATAAACGTGGGTGTGGGCCAGTTGGGTCCATTTCTGTGCTGTAGATTTGATGTCATTCAATGTAACGTCGTACCCTCCCCGATCGGAGATAACCAAGCTAAAGTGAATGGCTTTTGGACCAGTTGGGCCGCACGGCCTGTTTCTGTGCTGCAAATACCATGCGATACTGTGTAAGTAAATAAATAAGGATAACTCTCTGGTTTGGGGAATGGAGATGATCGCACTGGTACAGTGCGGGCTGAAGATCGTGACTATTTCAATTTACAAAAACCGGCTCATTATCTATTTCTAACCCCCCACCATCTGCTTTCTTTCAGACATGCGTCGAGATGTCCAGGAGATCTTTCGCATGACCCCTCATGAGAAGCAGGTCATGATGTTCAGTGCCACGCTAAGCAAGGAGATCCGCCCTGTCTGCCGCAAATTCATGCAAGACGTAATTATCCTTCTAGCTTCTTTTTTGGCCTTCATTCCCCCCCCTCCCCCCTCCCCCCCCCCCCCCCCCCCACCACGTACAGTTGGCAGCTACCTCTGTGACAGCACAACCTAAGTTTAGCCCCCTTCGCCACGGCCCGATGAATGTAAATTCAGAAGAAGAACGCAGTCGCCCTTTAACGCGGCTAGTTTGAGTCAGGTTAAAGGAGACGAGTCCTTTCTTTTTCTTCCCCCCCCCCTTCCTCCTCCCCTCGCGCCAACTCGCTCGGCAAGAAACAGAGAGGTGCGGAAGACCTTGCGGGAAGACTATCTCGGTTGAACATTCGGGCCACCCACGCCGTGTAGACAGAAGTGGTTTCTCTCCTCACCCGCCACCACCGGGTAGCTGTCGTACTCGAAGCGCAACTGGCCAAACACCGGAGAGACGGCCTATAACATAACGCACGGACGTAGCTGGTTCTGTCCACCTGCATCGACCCCACCCGTCATGTCATCTCTTCCCCATTACGAGCAGCAAAGTTCGGTGTTTCCCTGTAGCAAGTCTGAAGGGATATGAGATGCTCGTCTAAGCCTGGCTTTAGACGTTTATAATGCCTGCTTAAAAGAACGGGAGGAAAAACTGCAGTTTTTGCACACTAAAATGGGCAGTTTTGTATTGTTTTTTAAAAAAGCCAATAAAAAACAAGCTGGTCGCTCGCTGCTGGGGGCAAGGGGGGAAAAAATTGGTGTCTTAACTCCACCCCCCTCACCACTGCCTATCCACACACACACACACACACACACACACACACACACACACACACAGCAGTTAATGTTTGTTGGGGGCAGACCACAGTTTGCTGAGTCTATCACTGCCCCCAGAAGACCGTTCGAAACGCACCACACCACACCAAGCTTCCCTCCATTCCCCCTCTCCCCCCCCCCCACCCCCCCCCCCCCCCCCCGATCTCTCCTCCCAGTGCAGCAGAACGTCTCGGCCAGTGGGGCAGACGCGAGTGATGTGGATGGCTGGGTGCAGACCGCACGCGAGGAGCTCCGGTGAGGATCGGCGTCCGCAGGCCCTCGAGCTGAGGAGGAAGACGATGCCAGACGGCCAGCCGGGGGGGCGCGCTCTCTCTATCCTTTTTAAAAAATTGTTTCTGTCACGTTGGTTTCTTTTAGAGGGGTGAAGGTTCAAGGGCGAAACCAGCCTTAAAGATAGTGCAAGGCGATAACCTCTCGACCTTGCCAGAATGCGCGTTTCGTGCGGTATTTTGGGGGGACGAGCCCAGTGTAGGCAAGAGATAAACAACAAGATTTTGAAGAGACAGCATCCCTGTTGTTGGCCTACCTTCTGGATTCAGAAATCATTTAGCCGAGGATTAAGGGAATGAAAGTTGGAGAGTAATGTGCAGGAATTCATCAGAATTTTAAGAAACGGGAATAAGGGCCATTTAAGCCCAACAAGCCTGTCCCATTTTCGCTGATGAAACCCACCATGTAACTCAAACCCTCTAGAAACCCATCCACTTCTCAAGCCTATTTGTACTGGCCGCCACTGTCCTGCCCCGATATTTTTTCTTCCGACCTTATCCCTTTTGGCGACAAAGTAATGTCCGGCTACTCTTTTCACTCCTAATTTTTCACTTGTCTTCCCTGGTATTTGAGCCCTTTACCAGAGCGACCAGTTTCCCCTTCATGATCTTGAAAGCTTGAATGAATTCCTCAAAATCTGAGCTGGCACTCCAGTGCAGTGCTGAGGGAGCGCTGCACTGTCTGAGGTGCCGTCTTTCGGATGAGACCTTAAACCGAGGCCCTGTCTGCCTTCTCAGGTGGACGTAAAAGATCTCTTAAACAGATGATCTGGTCACTATCACATTGCTGTTTGTGGGAGCTTGCTGTGCACAAATTGGCTGCCGAGTTTCCTACATTACAACAGTGACTACACTTCAAAAGTGCTTAATTTGCTGTAAAGCGCTTTGGGACATCCTGAGGTCGTGAAAGGCGCTATACAAAGGCAAGACTCTTTTCTCTTTCCCGAAGAAAGCAAGCCCGATTTCCTTAACCTTTCCTCATAAATTCCAGGTACACTGAATCATCTTTGTTCTCCCTATGTGCCCTCGCAAGATGGTGACTGGAGCTGCACACAGTAACGACCTGTGACCTTTTAAGGTCCACTGGAGTAGGGGGCCCCAGTCAAATCTAAAGGACAGTGCCTCTGACAATGCAGCACTCCCTTGGTCTTACACTGAGAGAGGCAGCTGAGGTTTTATGCTCGAAACCCTGGTGTAGGACTCGAACCCACGACCAAGCAAGCTGCTACCACTTGAGGCAAGCGTGCTACTAGCTGAGCCAAGCCGATGTCAATTTGCCCACATTGCAGGAAGCTCGAATTAAACCGTATATCTGTCAAATTTTCAATGGGAATTCTAGGCCGACAGACAATAAAGATGCTGTCTCTTTTTTAGTCTTCACTTTGCATTACCGTGGCATTGTGTATAAGAATAGCGGGCAGCATAGGGCATGAAATTTCAAGCTTGCACACCATACAGTCTCCTTTTGGCAGGGTTCCCCTTTCAACAGATTCAGACCCGGGCAGTAGCCAGCCTTCCCAGACGGCGGATGGTGATGCCCATTGCTTTTCCCTGCAACATTGGCGAGCAGTGGTTGTAAAACACCCACAGACATGCTATAAACCGAAAATGCTGGAATGGAATATACTCAGCAGGTCAGGCAGCATCTGTGGAGAGAGAGAGAGAGAAACAGAGTTAGCATTTCATGTCAGGTGACCTTCGTCATAAGTTGGGAAGCTTGGTGGCCAGCAACGTTCCCGCGCAGCTCTCTGCCGGTCCCGCGCAGACCAGGATCGGCTTTTTCAATTTAATGCTTTGCGCGAAACTGCGAATGGGCTGCGCAGCCCCTTAAAGGGGCCACGCACCCAGAAAAAAAGAGGGAACGTTGGTGGCCAACCGTAAGCATTTGTTGTTAAGAAACGGGTAAGAGATGGGAAATGTTCACTGGGTGAGGGGGGCAGAGGGAAAGCAGAGAGAGAGAGGAAACTGGCCCATCCAGCAAGGATGAGGGGGAAACGGTGTCCCATTGTTCTAGCTGTGGTCCCATTCCCGGCCCTGATGCTGTGCCAACATGGGATTGTATGGTGTTTAGATGCATTCGGGTGCTGAAAATATGTGAGAGGGAGAGATGCAGGGAAAGGCGGTAGACGGTTGCTGTTTAGACTATGGATTTCTGCATGTACTTTTAACCATTTGACCGCGGTACGAAAGAACTGTGTCTTGAAGAGAATTGGTTTTGTGGTTAAGAAGGGTTCGTTTTAACAATTTGAGCTGGTTCTAAGGCCCAGTTCATAGTTCAGCTGAAAGGATTCTAAAGCAGGCCGTGTAAATTTAAACCCAAAACGGAATTACCTAACACATCTGTCGTGGCTGTTTCCTCTGCACTAAACAAGATGTTCAGTTTATTTTGGCAAGGATCATTTTCTTGGGAGGTGGGTAGGGTGGGATGGAGGGGGCGGTGGGAGCAAAATGAGTCTGTACTGTTCACGACTTGGCTGGCTTTTTTAGCCCTACCAAGATGTTTTAAAAGTGAGAAGTCGCACAACACCAGGTTATAGTCCAACAGTTTTATTTGAAATCACAAGCTTTCGGAGCTGTTGTTCCTTCGTCACTTCACCTGACGAAGGAGCAGCAGCTCCGAAAGCTTGTGATTTCAAATAAAACTGTTGGACTATAACCTGGTGTTGTGCGACTTCTCACTTTTGTCCACCCCAGGCCAACACCGGCATCTCCGCAAGATGTTTTATGTTGACGATGATAGGAACGACAGAGTATGGACCTGGAGAGCTGTTTCCACACACTCTGCTTTACAGATACTGGCTTTTCTTTTACCCAGTCTGCAAGTGCTTTTTATCGTCGTGACTATTCTTCTCATCAGGGTGTGGGGCTGGGGACTGAAACGCTTTCCATTTCAAGCACCAAGCACTCCCCCAGATCAGGTATGGCGCTACGCTGCCAGTGTCCTTCGGGCCTGACAAATCCACCCCCCCGCCCCAACCCACCCGCCCCAGCCCGCCTCATTATAAGACACAGAAGTCGGGTGTTGAATTTTGCACCTGTTGTAAAATCCAAACTTTTGGCAAGAGGTTTCCATTTTAACAATGCCTGGGCAGCTCACTCATAAAAGAAAGCTGACTGCTCTCTCCGAAACCAGATGGAGATAGTTCCTTTTATAAGAACATAAGAAATAGGAGCAGGAGTAGGCCAATTGGCCCCTCGAGCCTGCTCCGCCATTCAACAAGATCATGGCTGATCTGATCCTAACCGCCAATCTACTGTCACAGAACCATCTCCTGAACCTAACAGAATTGGACACACGAAATAGGAGCAGGATCAGGCTACACGGCCCCTGGGCCCGCTACGCTACCCACAGGGCCATGACCGATCCGAACCTAGACTCATGTCCAAATTCCTGCCCGCTCCCCGTAACCCTTAATTCCCTTTACTTCTAGGAAACTGTCTATTTCTGTTTTAAATTTATGTAATGATGTAGCTATTTCTGCTGCTGAAACCCTCATCCATGCCTTTGTCACCTCTAGACTTGACTATTCCAATGCTCTCCTGGCCGGCCTCCCATCTTCCACCCTCCATAAACTTGAACTCATCCAAAACTCTGCTGCCCGTATCCTAAGTCGCACCAAGTCTTGTTCGCCCATCACCCCCCCTGTGCTCGCTGACCTACATTGTCTGGCAACGCCTCGAATTTTAAATTCTCATCCTTGTTTTCAAATCCCTCCATGGCCTCGCCCCCTCCCCTATCTCTCTAACCTCCTCGAACCTGCTCCAGCCTTGCAACGCTTCGAGGTCTCTGTGCTCCTCCGATTCTGACCTCTTGCGCATCCCAGATTTGAATCGCTGCCCCCATTGGCGGCCGTGCCTTCTGCTGCCTGGGCCCTAGGCTCTGGAATTCCCTCCCTAACCCTCTCCGCCTCTCTCCTCCTTTTAAGACGCTCCTTAAAACCTACCTCTTTGACCTAACCTGTCCTAATATCTCCTTATGTGACTTGGTGTCAAATTTCGTTTGATAATCACTCCTGTGAAGCGCCTTGGGATGTTTTACTCCATTAAAGACTCTATATAAATACACACAGACTTTCGGGAGGTTTAAAACGCTCGAAATAAGTGTCCCGGATCTGTCAAATTTTCCATCTGAGTTTATATGGGAATAACAAATACCAATATGAAATGCACATTAAAATCCCTCAGGCCTTCCACGTTGGTTATAAACGCTAACGGCCTTTTCTTTAAAGTTGTATGCCCCATCCCAGTTATTTTGCCTCAATAATACTTATATATTTAAAAAAATGTAAATACTCATTTGAAATTGAGTCTTTAAATTGCAGCAGCTATGATAGATGGATTAAAAACAAAACACTGGGAATATGCAATAGGCCTGTAAAAGGAAAAGAAGAGTTTCTTCATTTTCATCAGAACTGAAAGCTGGAAGAGAAGTCAAATCTTTTTAATTGGACTGAATTAAATGGGGGTGTGGGGCAGAGGGAGTGCAAGGGGTAGAAGTGAAAGAGTCATGGCATGTTGACTTTTGTCACAGATTGTTACGGGGGCAGGGTTTCCCATTCCTGGGCTACAGGATTGCCCGGACACAGCACAGACAGGAAGATCGGGAGGGAGGGAAGGTACGACTGTCGGTGAGCCCACCTGACTTTCTATCCACTTAATGGAACGGAAATCTGGTGTGTTCAGTGTGATGCGCCGGTGTTCATTGCGTCCAGGTAATCCGACCGCCCAGGAGCAGGGGTATCGGCCCCGCTGAATATAATGGCCCAGAAATTAAACATCGATGGTTCCCGCGGGGGTAAGGATTCCCCGCGATATCGCACTCCGCGCCTACCTTTTTGTTTGGGGCCCACACGAACTTTAGTTTCAGAGCCTCTCCCTGTTGCAACCGTGCAGTGCTTGCCTATCCCAGAGGCGCAATTAGTTTGTGCGAGCTGTGGGATCACGTGATTCAGTTAGAGCCAATGGCAGCACACCATCTTTCATTCATAGTTTTGACAACAAGGGCTGTCAAAGCTATGAATACTACAAACCCCCAAAAGAACAGCTAAACCTCAATTAAATTTAAAAAAAAAACCATCACATTAATAAACTAAGTATAGTTAAATAAATTAACCACTTTAAACAAAAAATTTAATTTTTGAAAAAATTTAAAATCTTTTTAAAAGTTATAAAAATAAACTTGCCTTTCTTTAAAGTCTCTAAAAAAGATAAACCTGTTGAAATTTTTTTAAAATAACACTTAATTAACTACTTACCTTGTTAAAAGGGGGTCCTACGCCTGCTTTCTTTGTGTGTAAAATCTTCACCACTTACCCTCGCGTTCAAACCTGAAAAAAAAAACTAAGTGCACTGCGTGCGCACAACCTGTAGTGCGCACGCGGTTCACTTAGGAACCGCCCCCTTTGCAATTCATGAAGTGCCGGTTTCCCGCGCATGCGCAGTGCATGCAGGAACCCGGCAATTCGGGACCTAATACGCGAGAGTACACAGTGCGTACTCTCGCGTATTAGGTTTAATTTTCGGGCCTTTGGCTTTTTAAAAAAAGAAATCGTTAGCCGCTGCGTGTTTCCAGCGTTTCTCGGGTTTGTTTTCTTTTTAGCAGCCACGACAGACTGTTTGGTTTTCCCCAGTGAAAATTGTATTCTTTTCCTTGAGTCCTTGCGTGGGGATGAAATTCATCCCGTCAATACTTTTTCAAATCCCATTTCCTATTTGTGCTGATTAACAGGAGGCGTTCCAGCCCCTCCCATCAGTGTCTAATCCTTTAGGCTCCTCTATGGATCTGACAGTCTTGTACTAATGTTTCTGGAGACGGGGACTTTCTGCAGATTTTTTTTTTTTAAATGCTGCGTTTTACATCGAGCGTACAGCACAGAGACAGGCCATTCAGCCCAACTGGTCTATGCTGGCGTTTATGCTCCACACGAGCCTCCTCCCACCCTACTTCATTATCAGCATCTCCGTCTATTCCTCTCTCCCTCAAGTGCTTATCTAGCTTCCCCTTAAATGGATTTGTTTGACTTTGATCATTAAGTAGCACCTTGGCAGTAGGTACCAGTGCGAGCATTTACTCAGTGCAGCACTCAAAGGGGCTGCGTCATGTTGCAGGGAGAGGCGCATTGGTCTTGACCTAAGCTTACCCTTGCAGTGACGCAGACATTGCGGCCTTGCGTACCCTCCTAAATCTGCTCGCGCGTTTTCTGCTTGCTTTTAAAAAATTTAAATTGCGAGAGGCGCAACACAGACAGGCCACTTTAGCGACGCTCGCAGTGTGGTCGCTGGTTTGCTCCAAGTGTTGGTTTAAATGGGAAATTCTGGCTCGCTAGCATGAAACCAGCTCCTTGGTCACCCCTCATTCCCACCACCAGTGGTGATTCCTTCAGCCACAGCACCCTAAAGTGCCTCCCTAAATCCCGCTGTTGCAACCTTTTTGTCCTGCTTTCCACAACCACCCAAAGACCCTCCTCTTTGACCTTGCTTTTGACCGCCCCCTCCTCCCGGGTTTATGCTCCCCATTTTCTCCCCTTGTCCACCATTGTTTTCCACACTCGAGAGATGGTCATTGAACTAAGGAGAGATGTGACACACGAGGGAGAAAGGAATAGAAGGATATGTTGATGGTGGTGAGATGAAGAGGGGTGGGAGGAGGCTCATGTGGAGCATAAACACTGGCATAGACCAGTTGGGCCGAATGGCCTGTGTCTGTGCTGTAATACTATGTAAAGTTGTTGAACCTGCCAGTGGCCCAGCCCCTTTAAAGAATACCTTTCCTTTGAAAAGAATTTATTATTTTGTAAATTGCTATTTCTGAATTAAGTATGTTTAGCTTTGTTTCTGGTTTATCCCCCTATTTAAATAGCGGGGCTGAAACCATCATTTTCTGAGTTCTTTAATCTCCTTAACTGTCTGGGGCGATTTTCAGACATTGGACCAGACCCCAGTCTCAAAGTGGTTATTGGTGCCACCTCTGTCCAGGTTGTGACCTTCCTGGGTATTTCATAGAATGATAGAGCGCAGAAGGAGTCTGGAACTAGGGGTCACAGTCTCAGGATAAGGGGTCGGCCATTTAGGACTGAGATGAGGAGAAATTTCTTCCCTCGGAGGGTGGCGAATCTTTGGAAGTCTCCACCCCAGAGGGCTGTGGAGGCTCAGTCGTTCCAAGACTGAGATCGTTAGATTTTTGGACACTAAGTGAATCAAGGGCTATGGGGATGGGGGCAGGAAAGTGGAGTTGAGGTAGAAGATCAGCCATGATCTTCATTGAATGGTGGAGCAGGCTCGAGGGGCCTTCTGGCCTACTCCTGCTCCTATTTATTCTGTTCTAACTCTGGGGCACTGAAGTTAATTGTAGCCCTGCCCACCACATCTGTCTCTGGCGAGAACAAACAACTCGGCACAGACCAGGAACAAATGGTCCTTGCTTTGCATGACCCAGCTGCACACTGGATGAACTCGATGAGAAAGTACCCATTTGAAAGGTTACCCTGGCAACGCGGTGACCCAAAGTCTTCGTTTCCTTTTTGTTTTACATCCAATTTGGCCGACTGCAGAGTGGTCCGTTCCATCGTAAGGCAGCCACTGTGGTCATTAACCCTTTGAGGATTGTACGTCTCAGGTCAAAAGGGTCCAGCATTGTACGTAGGGAGTTTTAAGAGCAGAGAAGGTGGAGGTTGTGATTACAGCGTTTGAGTTGAATTTTCCTGCCCATAGGTGTCTCTGGTGCTTGCGAAATGAATTTACAGTCCCCCTGGTGCAGCATTTATACCGCGTGTAGTACCTGGAAAGATGCTGCATGCTAATGACTTCAGTCTTGCTCACAGGTCATCACCAGGGCCATTGAGTTATGGTGACTGAATAAGTCAAATTCTGGGCTATTTGGAGCACAGGAACAGGAGGAGGCCATTCAGCCCCTCGAGCCTGTGCCGCCATTCAGTTAGATCCCGGCTGATCTGTATCTTAACTCCGTCTACCTGCTTTGGGTCCGTAACCCTTAATACCCTTGCCTAACAAAAACCTATCAATCTCAGTCTTGAAATTTTCAATTGACCCCCCCAGCCTCAACAGCTTTTTGGGTGCGAGTGGTCCAGTTTTCCACGACCTTTTTTGTGTGCTTCACCCCTGAACGCCCTAGCTCTAATTTTAAGGTTACGCCCCCCTAGTTCTATGACCAGAGGTCATTTAATTTCTGATTGCTACAAAGAGACTGAGAAATGGGGACAGAAGAGACTTCTATTCTAACTCCCCCCCACCAGAGTTTCTCTCTGTCTATCCAATCGAGTCCTTTGATCACCTTAAACACTTCGATTAGAGCACCCCTTAATCTCCTATACCGGAGATGAGGGGGTTGACTTATGAGGAAAGGTCGAGTAGGTTGGGCCTCTACTCATTGGAATACAGAAGAATGAGAGGCGATCTTATCGAAACATATAAGATTGTGAGGGGGCTCGATCGGGTGGAGGCGGGGAGGATGTTTCCACTGATGGGTGAGACTAGAACTAGGGGGCATAATCTTCGAATAAGGGGCTGCCGTTTCAAAACTGAGATGAGGAGAAACTTCTTCACTCAGAGGGTAGTAAATCTCTGGAATTTGCTACCTCAGAGAGCTGTGGAAGCTGCGACATTAAATAAATTTAAAACGGCGATAGACAGTTTCCTAGCTGATAAGGGAATTAAGGGTTATGGGGAGCGGGCAGGGAAGTGGACGTGAGTCTAGGTTCGGATCAGCCGTGATCCTATTGAATGGCGGAGCAGGCCCGAGGGGCCGTATGGCCGACTCCTGCTCCTACTTCTTCTGTTCTTATGTTATGTTCTTATACTCGAGGGTACACAAGCCTTGCCTGCGCATTTGGAGTGAAAAGTCTCTTTTTTGTTGGGATGCGGGAGAGGATTAAGGACCGATGTAACCTCAGACTTGACGTTAAAGTGCAGACGTTCATTTCTCAAAGGGTTGGTGACCTTCCTGTTGGCACCGCTCAGCGTAACATTAGTGCAAGACTGCCGTCCTTGCTGCGTTTTGCAATGATAGCGGGGGGGGGGTTTTCTCGGGCTGGGGGCCTTGGAGGGGGGTGCGGATTTAACGATGGGGTAATTTTCTTCGCAGCCGATGGAGATCTTTGTGGACGACGAGACGAAGCTCACCCTGCACGGCCTGCAGCAGTACTATGTGAAACTGAAAGACAACGAGAAGAACCGCAAGCTCTTCGATCTGCTGGATGTTCTGGAATTCAACCAGGTATCCACACCTCCCGCCCACGTCTCAGGGGGAGGGGGGAGCTAGAAACAGCAATAAGGGTACGGTAGCGTAGTGGTTATGTTACTGGACTAGTAATCCGGAGGCCTGGATTGCTGACGTGAGTTCAGATCCCACCACAGCAGCTGGGGAATTTAAATTCAATGCATTAAATAAATCTGGAATTTAAAAAGAAAAGCTAGTATCCGTAATGGTGGCCATGAAACTACTAGATTGTCGTAAAAACCCATCTGGTTCGCTAATGTCCTTTTAGGGAAGGAAATCTGCCGCCCTTACCCGGTCTGGCCTATATGTGACTCCAGAGCCACAGCAATGACTCATAACTGCCTCTCTGAAATGGCCTAGCAAGCCACTCCAGTTGTCGCCGCATCTTCTCGAGGGCAATTAAGGATGGGCAATAAATGCTGGCCTTGCCAGCGACGCCCACATCCCATGAATGAATTTTTAAAAAATACTGCCGGAAATACACGGCGGATCAACCCCGACATCTGAATAAGCGAGAAGACGAATTATGGCCTTTTGGGCATGCCCCCTTTTATCAGATGTATAACCAGCATTTTCTTTGCTTTTATTTGAATTGAAAAGATGATCGACTTGCGAAACATTTTGTGGGGGGGGCGGGGCGATTTTAATCTAACTCGCTGGGCGGGAATCCCACAGGATCGGGTGGAACGCCGGTTTTACACCCCCCGCCCAATATTGACTTTAGCGGGGAGTAAAATCGGGACAGGGAGTTAAAACTAGTGTTGGTCCCGATCCCATCAGTTTCCCGACGGGCGGGTTCGGTTCAAACTGACCCCTTGGTTGCAAGCGCATTTTTTAAAATTGGGGTTTCTTGAAAGTATTGATTAAACGATATCAAAATCTTCCCCTGGTAGGCTAGTGGGTAACCGCACTGCTCGGTGCGGTACTCCGCTATACAGACCAAGGGGGTATCAAATTGGGTCCCTGGTCTTCGCTGGGGTGCTACAGTTGGCATCAAGGCAAGTTGGTGAGGGTTTTCTATGCCAGAACCTAGCCAATGACCCCTGGAGGAAGTGCAAGTGTATGGACATCTGGCGAGGTTAGAGCTTGACTGCGCTGCCCTCGACGGGTGAGGAACTTGCTGACGCCCGCTGTCCAGACTCGCAGGTGAAGGACGTCCAGCTCACGTTGAGGTAGCAGAGGGCTTGCCAGTGCTTGTGGAACCATAGCCCAGCAGAAGGAGAGGAATGGAGCAAACTGGTAGAGTGTTTTCACTTATTCAATGGATGCATTAATATCTGAAGGAGTAGCAAACTAAAATTATGACGAAAATGAAAACAAAGTTGAATCATATAAATCATTTTTTTTTTTTAAGTGTTCAATCTGGGGATCTGGGCATCACTGGCAAGGCTGCCATTTATTGCCCATCCTGTAGTTGCCTTTGAGAAGGTGGTGGTGGGCCACTTTCTTGAACTGCTACAGTCAGTGTGGTGAAGGTTCTCCCACAATTAGAGGGCCTGGAGATGTGCATTAAAATGCAATTCAGCGTTGTCGCTGGGATTTCACGGAAACCCTCCGAGATCTCTCTGCTCCTCCAATTCTGGCCTCTTGCGCGTCCCTGATTTTCGTCGCTCCACAGTTGGCTGGCCGTGCCTTCAGCTGCCTCTGGATTTCCCTTCCTAAACCCCTCTGACGCTCTCTCCTCCTTTTAAGACGCTCCTTAAAACCTAGCTTTTGGTCGCCTGTCCTAATATCTCCTTATGGTGGCTTGATGTCAAATTCTGTTTGATAGTCGCTATATAAATGCGAGTTGTTGTTGAAGTGTATTGGGTGAGCACCTGAAATTCTCATACACTGTCCACTTGAGCTGTGGAAAACCACCCAGCACGACAATTATCGATTCTGTCCGCCCAAAGTTGGGCTGCGTCTGGGGAGAGCACTTTGAGGTGTAAATCACTCGGGTGAACTACTGATGGTTACAGGCCTGTCACTAATGATGGATGTCGTCTGACATGATGAACTCGGAGCGTTGCACAACACGACAGTGTAATGACTCGAGTGTGATTTATTTTTCTCTCTATAGCTATTGGCATCTATCTATATCTTGTATAAGATTTTGAGCGCCCATTATGCTCTAGATGTCGCAACTTTGTATAAAGCAACAATAAATTTTTGCTGAGCATTTTCTTTTTAAAAACTGCAGGAGAAATGAAATCCAGTAACTTGTTTTCTTTTATGACCTTGGGATAACCTGGAGAGGTGCAGAGAGGAGTCGAGCAGCAGCCATTCTAGAGAAATTATTAATGTGTGAGGAGAACACAAAGGGGTAAAAATTGAGTCGCGCCCCCTCTGGGGCCGGGGTGCTACTTTTAGCGCCCCGGAAAAATTAGCGCCCCCGCAGCCGATATTGAGTGGTAGCACCCCAAGAGGGAAGCAGCGCCCCGCCTCCCTCTTGGGGCGCTGCGAGGGAATATTCTTAAACGGAGGGGCCTTGTGCAGCGCGACCCGGGGCCCAGCTGGGCCACCGGGATCAGAGTCTCGGCAAAAGAGCCCGGCACTCGACGGGGGAGGGGCGGGTCAGGAGGCTGGGGACGGCAGCGGAGGCAGGTGCTGACAGGCGGCCAGCAACAAAAATGGCCGCCCGACACCTCGCCTTTAAATAGCGCCACCCCGGCCGCAGGTAGGCCCCCCCCTGACCCCGTCGGACATAGCGTCCGGTGGTAAGTCAGGGGGCGCTACTGAAGTTTGCGGCCGGGGTGCTGCGCATGGCGATGACGTCAGCGCCGCGGGGCGCTAACGGTTACCACCGCCGCTAACCTCCCGCTGAATTTTGCAGGAGGCGTTTGTGGTGCCGCGCTCGGGCGCTAACGGGAGGCGCAAAGCAACCAAATTTTTCCCCCAAAGAGTCTGCAAAGGGATATAGATAGACTAAGTGAGTGGGCAGTAAGGTGGCAGATGGAGTATAATGTAGGGAAATGTGAGGTTATTCACTTTGGTAGGAAGAATAGAAAAACAGAACATTTTTTAAATGGTGAGAAACTTTTAAATGTTGGTGTTCAGAGAGATTTGGGTATCCTCGTGCGAGAAACACAGAAAGCTAGCATGCAGGTATAGCAAGCAATAAGGAAGGCAAATGGCATGTTGGCCTTTATTGCAAGGGGGGTGGAGTATAAAAGTAAGGAAGTCTTGCTACAATTGTACAGGGCCTTGGTGAGACCACACCTGGAGTACTGTGTGCAGTTTTGGTCTCCTTATCTAAGGAAGGATATACTTGCCTTGGAGGCGGTGCAACGAAGGTTCACTAGATTGATTCGTGGGATGAGAGGGCTGTCCTATGATGAGAGATTGTGTGGAATGGGACTATACTCTCTGGAGTTTAGAAGAATGAAAGGTGATCTCATTGAAACATACAAGATTCTGAGGGGGATTGACAGGGTAGATGCTGAGAGGTTGTTTCCCATGGCTGGAGTGTCTTGAACTCGGGGGCACAGTCTCAGGATAAGGGGTCGGCCATTTTGGACTGAGATGAGGAGGAATTTCTTCACTCAGAGGGTTGTGAATCTTTGGAATTCTCTGCCCCAGAGGGCTGTGGATGCTCAGTCTTTGAGTATATTCAAGGCTGAGATGGATAGATTTTTGGACTCTAGGGGAATCAAGGGATATGGGGATCAGGCGGGAAAGTGGAGTTGAGGTCGATGATCAGCCATGATCTTATTGAATGGCGGAGCAGGCTCGTGGGGCCGTATGGCCGACTCCTGCTCCTAATTCTTATGTTGTTAACCGCTAATTGACCTCACAGGGAGTAGCTTGGCCATAAATTGACAAGTTAGGTTTGCCACAGCTCAAACTCAGCAACATAATATATTGTGTACGGCAAAATCTAACTCTCCTTTTATAAAACAGCAGTCGAGCCATTAGTACACTCTGACAACACTGGGCGACGTGTGTATTGAAAGTTTATATCCCAAGGTTGGAAAATAGCTTGCCGCATTTCTGCGGGGATGCATTTGCACGGATTAGTGAAGTCCTTGTCGGTGGGGATATTTGGCCGGAGCTCCTGTCGACAGTGAGCAGTGTTGCCATGTTCTACCGTCACCACATTCTGTTTCTCTGCAGGTGGTGATCTTCGTGAAGTCGGTGCAGCGGTGCATCGCTTTGGCACAGCTCTTGGTGGAGCAGAACTTCCCCGCCATAGCCATTCACCGCGGCATGCCCCAGGAGGAGAGGTCAGTGCAGCCACGTTCAGTGACTTTAGCTGGTCAGAGGAGAGCCGTCTTACACCGTGGCTCAGTTAGTAAGAGAGCGGAGTGTGGAACGCGTAGAACCACACAGTGCAGAAGGAAGCCATTCGGCCCATTGTGCCTGTGCCGGCTCTTTGAAAGAGCTGTCCAATTAGTCCCAATCCCCCCTGCTCTTTCCCCATAGCCCTGCAAAAATTTTCTTTTCAAGTATTTATCCGATTCCCTTTTGAAAGTTACGATTGAATCTGCTTCCACCGCCCTTTCAGGCAGCGCATTCCAGATCACAACAAACTCGTTGCGTAAAAAATCTTTCTCCTCATCTCCGCCTCTGGTCCTTTTGCCAATTATCTTGAATCTGTGTCCTCTGGTCACTGACCCTCCTGCCAGTGGAAACAGTTTCTCCTTATTTACTCCTGTGTCAGCTGTGGCTCGGTGGGTAGCACACGCGCCTCTGAATCAGGAGGTCGTGGGTTCAAATCCCCACTCCAGGGACTTGAGCACATAAATCTAGGCTGTCACTCCCAGTGCAGTGCTGAGGGAGTGCTGCACTGTCTGAGGTGCCGTCTTTCGGATGAGATGCTAAACCGAGGGCCCCGTCTGCCCTCTCAGGTGGACGTAAAAGATCCCATGGCACGATTTCGAAGAAGAGCAGGGGGAGTTCTTCCTGGTGCCCTGGCCAATATTTATCCCTCAACCAACATCACAAAAACAGATGATCTGGTCATTATCACATTGCTGTTTGTGGGATCTTGCTGTGTGCAAATTGGCTGCCGCGTTTCCCACATTACAACAGTGACTCCACTTCAAAAAGTACTTCATTGACTGTAAAGCGCTTTGAGACATCCGGTGGTCGTGAAAGGCGCTATATAAATGCAAGTCTTTCTTTTCTTATCAAAACCCTTCATAATTTTGAACAGCTCTATCAAATCTCCCCTTAACCTTCGCTGCTCTGAGGAGACCAACCCCAGCTTCTCTAACTCAGCCATACAGAGCAGTGGGAAGAGTGCGAGAAAGGCCTCTGCAATCTCCAGCCTAGGCCTCTTCCTGAAAATAGTTGCTGGAAGATTGCAGGGGGACCTCCCTCTTCAGGCCCCCCCCCCCCCCCACTCCATGCTGGAATAAGCCTTGGTGGAGCGCCACGAGATCAGGAGCTTCAGATCCTGCTCCGTGACTCTTGAGTGTTTGCATATAACCACCCTCCTCTCCAATTTTCTCCCACTCCCTCCTCTTCTGAAGCGATTTACTACCACAATGGGGTAAGTTCTCCTGGGTTCCATCATCTTCCCCCCCCCCCCCCCCCCGCATCTCGTCCAGCGGCCATTATAATGTGAATGTAGATGCTGAGCATCGACGGGCCATCCAACTGCTGAGTGCTTCACAGCCACGCCCGTTCCTGACCTCACATGATGTCCCGCACATGCAGACATTCCAGCAAAGGGGTTACCTATTAATAACCAGAAGTAGGAGCCCCCTGGCTGACTCATGTTCCCCCCTCCCTAACTTAAGAGGCACTGAACCCAATTGTAACGTGCCTACTTCCACCTGAGCTGTGATCCGCTAACTTAAGGGACTAGTTGCATGAATCCCCGTGCTTTTTTTAAATTCACTTCCCCGCCCCCCCCCCCCCGGACCAAATTAAAACAACTCTGTGAATTTGTCGAGCGTTTTATCTCCCCAGATTATCCCGGTACCAGCAGTTCAAGGATTTCCAGCGGCGGATTCTGGTCGCCACCAATTTGTTCGGTCGCGGGATGGACATCGAGCGAGTCAACATTGTATTTAACTACGACATGCCCGAGGACTCCGACACCTACTTACACAGGGTACAGTGCCCTTTGATGTGTTACCGAAGCAAAAATTGTTTCCTTTTACTGTTGTGAACTTTGTGCTCATCGTGTTACAACTCGGTGACTTAACATCTTTCACTTTCAGACACTCGAGCCTAGAGATTTATTGTCCAATTCTGGCCTCTTGCACATCTCCGATTTTCATCCCTCCACCATTGGCGGCCGTGCCTTCAGCTGCCTGGGCCCTAAGCTCTGGAATTCCCTCCCTAAACCTCTCCGCCTCTCCAACTCTCTCTCCTCTTTTAAGACGCTCCTTAAAACCGACCTTTTTGATCACCTGTGCTAATATCTCCTTATGTGGCTCGGTGTCAAACTTTGTTTAATAATCGCTCCTGTGAAGCGCCCTGGGACGTTTTCCTATGTTAAAGGGGCGGTATGAATGTTAAGTTGTTGTAGTGATATCAAACAAGCAGATTAATGCCCCTGGTCTTTCACCTCTGAGACATGGGTTTAAATCCATTGCCGGACTGATGGAATGAAAGCTTCCCTCTGCTGGCTGTAAGGTGCTCCTGTACGAAAGAAGCTTTGGGCAATCTCAACCCAGCTCCGATTGTACAGGGCCCGACGGTCCCAAACTCAGCCTTGTCCAGTGCGAGTTGGCAATCTCGCTCAGAAAGGCCACAAGGTGGCTGTGTGTGAAATGGTATAAAGGAGTAATCGGGGTGGGGTGCGGGGGCATGCTCTTCTGCGATTGGGGCTGGAGCATGTGGTTGGGGCAGAGTTAAGGGGCTTCTTTCTTCACTGGGCTGTGCTTTCTCTGACCAGCGAGTCCTTGATGCTGATACTTAAATGAGAAGTCGCACAACACCAGGTTATAGTCCAACAGATTTATTTAATTTTACAAGCTTTCGGAGCTGTCGCTCCTTCGTCAGGTAAGTTAGCAATGAGAGAATCTCCCAGAATTCACAATTTAAACCCAGACAAAATCTATTCACATTATTCGCTACAACAAAGAGCACAGCCAAGACAATGAGATGTGTCCCAGGGGGGTCCAACGTGTCAAACCACCTGCTGGCTGCATATCCTGTCAATTTGTGTTCTTGTGTTAGCCTTTTTTAAAAAAAAAAAACCAAAAAAAAAAAAAAAACCAAAAAAAAACACCTGGGAAGACCGGCCATGATGTCAAGTCACGTTCTGTATCGTGACATGAACCCGATATCGCGATTGAGGCCATCCTCATGAGTGCGGAACTTGGCTATCAGTTTCTGCTCTATGATTTTGCGCTGTCGTGTATCTCGAAGGCCGCCTTGGAGAACGCTTACCCGCAGATCCGAGGCTGAATGCCCCTGGCTGCTGAAGTGTTCCCCGACTGGGAGGCAACCCTCCTGCCTGGCGATTGTTGCGCGGTGTCCGTTCATACGTTGTCTCAGTGTCTGCATGGTCTCGCCGATGTACCATGCTCTGGAGCATCCTTTACTGCAACGTATCAGGTAGACAACGTTGGCCGAGTCACATGAGTATGTACCGTGTACCTGGTGGGTAGTGTCCTCACGTGTAATGATGGTATCTGTGTCCATGATTTGGCATGTCTTGCAGAGGTTGCCGTGGCAGGGTTGTGTGGTGTCTTGGTTGCTGTTCTCCTGAAAGATGGGTAATCTGCTGCGAACGATGGTACTTTTGAGGTTAGGCGGCTGCTTGAAGGCGAGTAGTGGAGGCGTGGGGATGGCCTTAGCAAGGTGTTCGTCGTCATCGATGACATGTTGAAGGCTGCGAAGAACATGGCGTAGTTTTTCCGCTCCGGGGAAGTACTGGACGACGTAGGGTACTCTGTTGGTTGTGTCCCGTGTTCGTCTTCTGAGGAGGTCTATGCGGTTTTTCGCTGTGGCCCGTCAGAACTGTCGATCGACGAGTCGAGCGTCATATCCCGTTCTTACGAGAGTTCTTACGAGATACTTAAATGGGAAGAGTTCCATTCCCCAACACTAGCGTCCCTCACTTTGAGCACAAAATTTAAGTAAAAAGATAATCAAATTAACTTAACATCTCCACTAAAATAGCAAACAAAGTCTTGTCGTTTTAATGCACTCTTCTTCTTAGGCAGTCCCTCGGAACCGAGGATGACTTGCTCCCACATTAAAAATGAGTCCTCAGGTGACTGCTGAGTCCAATGCGGGACCTACAGTCTCTGTCACAGGTGGGGCAGACGGTGGTTGAAGGAGCGGGTGGGTGGGGTGCTTGGGTTGACGTGCGCTGTTTGCGCTTGGCTTCCGCTTGCTCCTGGCGAAGAGACTCGAGGTGTTCGGCGCCTTCCCGGATGCTTCTCCTCCACTTTGTGCGGTCTTGGGCCAGGGATTCCCAGGTGTCGGTAGGAATGTTGCACTTTTTCAAGGAGGCTTTGAGGGTGTCCTTGAAGCGTTTCCTCTGCCCACCTGGGGCTCTCTTGCCATGTCGGAGCTCCGAGTAGAGCGCATGCTTTGGGAGTCTCGTATCGGGCATGCAGACGATATAATCTGTCCATCGGAGCTGATCGAGCGTGGTCAAACCACTATTATCATAAACAGTTATTTCTAGGCTCCGGTGTTGGCATCAAGCGTGAAGGTGGTGGGTAGTACCCTCAACAGGGTTTCCATGGATGATCCCCTGGATTTCACATTACTCTCCCACTGGAACAGTACACCTGTTGACCGCTATTGGGACGCAGTCTGACCGAAAAGCTGGATAGCAGAGTATTAAGACGAGGCCAACAGCAGTTCCAGCCCACACCTGACTGACTGCCTTACTCTGCATTCAGGACTTGGTCAGATTTTATCCCTGACTGACGTAACAGAAATTCATTCCTTCAACTCTGTCACGAACCACATTCTCTCCCCCCCCCCACTTCCCCAGTTCAGAGTAAATAGTCACATTGCCTCTCTACTGGATATGTGTGGGACCGCACTGATGTGTCAGCATAAGAATTAGGAGCAGGAGTCGTCCGTACGGCCCCTCGAGCCTGCTCCGCCATTCAGTAAGATCATGGCTGATCATCGACCTCAACCCCACTTTCCCGCCCGATCCCCCTATCCCTTGATTCCCTTAGAGTCCAAAAATCTATCGATCTCAGTCTTGAATATACCCACCTTCTAGCCCAAGATTATCGGTTGTCTATGACACGCCGTGCTGCTTGAGAGAGAGAGAGGTAAGCTGGGTCTCTGGAGCCAAGTTAGCTCCAAGATGCCATGCCTGGTGATGGGAGATTGGAAGTAACTCAGTCGTCCGTGGAAGACTCGGTACCTGAGCTTAGGAGGTTTGCGGTGCTCTGCGGCCCTGTTGTTGATTGACCAGCTAGCCTGGTACGCTGATTGGACCAGGAAGGGTAGACCAGTCACTGGGGACTAGGATGCTTCGCCCTCTACAAAGCGGTGCCCTAACTGTTAGAGTGGTCCTAGCTGTAAGATTTGGATCACAGGTCACACACACACACATTACCCAAAGGGTCTTCGGAGTTGTAAGGCTTTTTTATTAAAGAGCGGCAGTTTAAGTTAAGTACAACACGCAATCAAGATAGACATACGACCGTGACAAGCAGCTGATATCGGTTCCGATCGGACAGACGGCTGGCGTGCGCGAACAGCTCTTCCCTTCCCTTCACCGTCTGTGCTAAAAGCTCTTTCGATATCTCTTTTACTCTCTTTTTAGGGGTGGACCTAGGGTAGATTATCAAAGATACAGTCAACAACCTTTCTAGCACACAAACAGCAGACAGCTAGTCACTGCCACGGTGCAGAATGTTATAACATCCGCAAGGGAACCGAGAACATCAGCAAATTCTAAGCGTCTATCCAGTTATTGTAACACCAGTCTGAAGAGACTTTTTTGTCTCAAGTTATTTCTTCCAATTCATGATTTCTTAGATAACCATACAAGGCCTGGGAAGCTCGCTGCTGGTAAATTGCAGGTTTTTTTTTATCTGGTTGAACTCCCAGCAGTGCCGTCTGAACAATCTAGCATTGATAAAACCTGGCTCTGGCCCACCAACACCTGGGCTGTCTGGGATGAGGTAAACGTGGTGTGTCCGAATGGAGAGAGTGTGCATTCACTCTCGGTCAAAACGGAAACTCCGGTTATGTGGATATCGCTGTCGCTTGGGTACTTTTGTGACGGGCTTTTTTGCACGGTGTCAGACACCCAGCTGGCCAGAATGTCACCGACACGAGGGAAACTGCCAACGCAAGTGTAAAACTAATGTCCTCGCCTGGAGGAGAATCCACCCAGGGTTTAAACCGGGAGTCCGCGCCGCTTCATTATGTTAGAATGCGCACAGGCTGATTTCAGTGGGTTTCAGCTTCCACCTGCAGGTCAATGCGACGAGGGGCGTAGCAACGAGCGGTGCAGGCACGGAGACCCCAGGGCCGGTCCGAGGATGGTGCAAGAGATGGCCGCTCTCGGCTGAGGCACTGCCGCAGGCCTCGAGAGCTCTGGGATGGCGAGGGCGGGGTGGGGGGAGAACCGGCTAGGGTCTGACTCCTGACTGCTCCTCGGGTCGCGCGTCCCCGGATAGTCCTAACGTCTGGGTCTTTGCGTCGCAGGTGGCCAGAGCGGGCCGGTTCGGCACCAAGGGACTGGCCATCACGTTCGTGTCGGATGAGAATGACGCCAAGATCCTAAACGACGTGCAGGACCGGTTTGAAGTGAACATCAGCGAGCTGCCCGACGAGATCGACATTTCTTCATACAGTAAGTGTCGCGGGTCGCCTCTGTTAATGGCACATTCCCTTCCCCCCCCCTCCAAACCGTCAGAAGGATTAAAACAACACACAGGTTTATTCCAGCAGAATTTTTCATCTTGTTTGGGCTTTGGTGTTGAGCAAACACTTTGGGGCTGGATTTTGCCAATGGGGAGCTTTTGGAGGCGGGACTCCCACTTGTCGGGTATCAGTCCCGCCTCCAACAATTTCTGGCCAACCCACGCTATTTTCCCTTGATTGACCTTGTTAAGCCCCGCCAAGCGGGCTTAGCAGGCCAATTAAGGGAAAGCCGGTTGCAGAGCACGTCAACGTATGACATTTCATCTGTCAAAAATTGTTGACAGATGAATTGTCATCGTTTGACAGCTCTGTGACGCTGTCAAATAGTGACATTCTCTGCAGTTTGATGAGGTCATGAATACAAGACCCCATCAAACTTCTTTCTTTAACAAAAATTAGATGGTTGTTGCATCTGTGAATGCAACGGCCGCCTGTCATTCCCAACGCGGAGGTCCGAGACTCTCCGCTTACAAACCGACTGAAGCCTGCAGGGAGAAACAAAGGTAAGTACACTTTTAATAACACTTTGCACTTACCTCAGATACTCACCTCTCCACTCTTGCACCCATCACTTACCTTCACACCACACTTTTGCACCCCTCTGACCCCCGCAGACCCAGTACTCACCTCGCTGAGCTGGCGGGTTTTGGAGCCCTCTGGAAGCCCGCACTTGTGAGGGCAAAAAGGGGATAATCCTATTTTCTGCCTGTTAACAGGCAGTTAATAGGCTTTAATCCCTTCCCGCCTCCAAGGAGACGGGACCCAGCGTGGGATGGCGACCCGCCTCCTGGCAAGATGGCACGGAGGCGGGTTGGGCAAAGTCTGCCATTTTCCCGGCAGACCCGCCTCCCATAGGAAGTCAGTTGCCACAGTTTGATGGCCGTCGAGCCTCTGGCTGCACAGAATGACAGCACAGAAACAGGCCATTCGGCCCAACTGGTCCATGCCGGCGTTTTTCTGCTCCACACGAGCCTCCTCCCACCCCTCTTCATCTCACCCCCATCAACATGTGCTTTTTCTCCCTCATGCCTATCAAGCTTCCCCTTAAATCGATCTGTGCTCTTCACCTCAACTACTCCATGTGGTAGCGATCACCATCTATTCACTCTGGGTAAAGATGTTTACTCTAAATCGGTGTCCTCTGCTTACTGACTCTCCTATCACAGAATCATAGAAAGTTACAGCACGGAAGGGAGGCCATTTCGGCCCATCCTGTCCGCGCCGGCTGACAAAGAGCTGCCCAGCCTAATCCCACTTCCCAGCTCTTGGTCCGTAGCCCTGCAGGTTACAGCATCCCAAGAGCACATCCAAGCACTTTTTAAATGTGGTTAGGGTTTCTGCCTCTACCACCCTTTCAGGCAGTGAGTTCCAAACCCCCACAACCCTCTGGGTGAAGAAATTTCCCCTCAAATCCCCTCTAAACCTTCCCCCAATTACTTTACCTGCCAATGGAAACAGTTTCTCCTTATTTACTCTATCAAAACCCTTCATAATTTTGAACACCTCTATTCTCCTCTTAACCTTTTCTGCTCTAAGCAGAACAATTGCAGCTTCTCTAGTCTCTCCACATAGTTGTAGAATCAATTTTGCAGCTTGATGGGATTTGAACTCACGACGTCGAGTTGCTAGCCCAACACCATCGCCAATGACCATTGTAGCGTAACCGGTTTGTGGACCTGTGGCTTTTACAATTCTTTTTATTTTGAGTCAGGGGCTCGAGCACAAAACCCAGACTGACTCTCCCAGTGCAGTGCTGAGGGAGTGCTGCCCTGTCGGAAATGCCGGCTTTCGGATGAGACGTGAAACCGAGGCCCTGTCTGATCTCTCAGATGGACGTAAAAGATCCCATGCCACTATTTCGAAGAAGAGCAGGGGAGGGTCCCGGTGGAGAGAAATCTAGAATGCTAAAGAGAAAAGACAAGGAAGCAGTGCAGGAAAGTGACAGGGGTAAGGAGAACCAGATTGTGTCAGGAAGAGACAGAGCGTACAAACAAAGGAGTGCGCTAACAAATAGGGTCCGGGTAAGAAAAAGTGGTAATAAGACAAATAGGGCCATAGTACAAAAAAATGTTAAGATGTCTAAAAATGTTAAAAAGACAAATCTAAAGGCACTGTATCTGAATGCACAAAGCATTCATAATAAGGTAGACGAATTAACAGCACAAATAGATGTAAACGGATACGATATAATTGCGATTATGGAGACGTGGCTGCAGGGTGACCAAGGCTGGGAGCTGAATATCCAAGGATATTCGATATTTAGGAAGGACAGGCAAAAAGCAAAAGGAGGTGGGGTGGCGTTGTTAGTAAAGGATGAAATCAGAGCAATAGTGAGAAAGGATATTGGCTCAGAAAATCAAGATGTAGAATCAGTCTGGGTGGAGCTAAGAAGCACCAAGGGGCAGAAAACATTGGTGGGAGTTGTCTATAGGCCTCCAAACAGTAGTGGTAATGTAGGGGATGGCATCAAACAGGAAATTAGAGATGCATGTAACAAGGGTACTACAGTAATCATGGGTGACTTTAATCTACATATAGACTGGCCAAACCAAATTAGCAATAACACTGTGGAGGATGAATTCCTGGAATGTGTATGAGATAGTTTTTTAGAGCAGTACGTTGAGGAGCCAACTAGGGAACAGGCTATCCTAGATTGGGTATTGTGCAATGAGAAGGGGTTAATTAATAATCTTGTTGTGTGGGATCCTTTCGGGAAGAGTGACCATAACATGATAGAATTCTTCATTAAAATGGAAAGTGAAGAAGTCCAATCCGAAACTAGGGTCCTAAATCTAAACAAAGGAACCTACGATGGTATGAGGAGTGAGTTGGCTATGATAGATTGGGGAGCTTCATTAAAAGGCATGACGGTGGATAGGCAATGGCTAACATTTAAGGAATGAATGCATGAATTGCAACAGTTATACATTCCTTTCTGGTGCAAAAACACACAAGGAAAAGCGGCCCAACCATGGCTAACAAAAGAAATTAAGGGTAGTATTAGATCCAAAGAGGAGTCATATAAAGTTGCCAGAAAAAGTAGCAAGCCTGAGGATTGGGAGCAGTTTAGAGTTCAGCAAAAGAGGACCAAGAGATTGATTGAGAGTTGAAAAATAGAGTATGAGAGTAAACTTGCAAGGAACATAAAAGCGGATTGTAAAAGCTTCTACAAGTATGTAAAAAGAAAAAGATTAGTGAAGACAAATGTAGGTCCCTTACAGTCAGAAACGGGAGAATTTATAATGGAGAACAAGGAAATGGCAGGGCAATTAAACAAATACTTTGGTTCTGTCTTCACGGAAAAGGACACAAATAACTCCCCAGAAATGCTAGGGAACCAAGGGTCTAGTGAGAAGGAGGAGTTAAAGGAAATTAGTATTAGTAAAAAAATAGTGCTGGAGAAATTAATGAGACTGAAAGCTGATAAATCCCCAGGGCCTGATAATCTGCATCCCAGAGTACTAAAAGAGGTAGCCATGGAAATAGTGGATGCATTGGTTGTCATCTTCCAAAATTCTATAGATTATGGAACAGTTCCTGCAGATTGGAGGGTGGCAAATGTAACCCCACTATTTAAAAAAGGAGGGAGAGAGAAAACAGGGAACTACAGACCGGTTAGCTTAACATCAGTAGTAGGGAAAATACTAGAGTCTATTATAAAGGATGTGATAACAGGACACTTAGAAAATATCAATGGGATTAGACAAAGTCAACATGGATTTATGAAGGGGAAATCGTGTTTGACAAACCTACTGGAGTTTTTTGAGGATGTAACTGGTAGAATAGATAAGGGAGAATCAGTGGATGTGGTGTATTTGGATTTTCGGAAGGCCTTTGATAAAGTCCCACATAAGAGGTTAGTGTGCAAAATTAAAGCACATGGGATTGGGCGTAATATACTGGCATGGATTGAAAATTGGTTAACAGACAGGAAACAGAGAGTAGGAATAAATGGGTCTTTTTTGGGGTGGCAGGCGGTGACTAGTGGGGTACCACAGGGATCAGTGCTTGGGCCCCAGCTATTCACTATATATCAATGATTTGGATGAGGGAACCAAATGTAATATTTCCAAGTTTGCTGACGACACGAAACTAGGTGGGATTGTGAGTTGTGAGGAGGATGCAAAGAGGCTTCAAGGCGATTTAGACAAGTTGAGTGAGTGGGCAAATACATGGCAGATGCAGTATAACGTGGATAAATGTGAAGTTATCCACTTCGGTAGGAAAAACAGAAAGGCAGAGTATTATTTAAATGGAGATAGATTGGGAAATGCCGATGTACAAAGGGACCTGTGTGTCCTTGTACACCAGTCACTGAAAGCAAACATGCAGGTGCAGCAAGCAGTTAGGAGGGCAAATGGTATGTTGGCCTTCATTGCAAGAGGATTTGAGTACAGGAGCAAGGATGTCTTACTACAGTTGTACAGGGCCTTGGTGAGACCACACCTGGAGTACTGTATGCAGTTTTGGTCTCCTTACCTAAGAAAGGATATACTTGCCATAGAGGGAGTGCAGCGAAGGTTCACCAGACTGATTCCTGGGATGGCAGGATTGTCGTATGAGCAGAGATTGGGTCGACTAGGCCTGTATTCACTAGAGTTTAGAAGAATAAGAGGGGATCTCCTTGAAATGTATAAAATTCTGACAGGGCGAGACAGACTGGATGCAGGGAGGATGTTTCCCCTGGCTGGGAGCTCTAGAACGAGGGGTCACAGTCTCAGGATACGGGGTAGGACATTTAGGAATGAGGTGAGGAGAAAAGTCTTCACTCAGCGGGTGGTGAACCTGTGGAATTCTCTACCACAGAAGGCTGTGGAGGCCAAGTCACTGAATATTGTTAAGAAGGAGATAGATAGATTTCTAGACACAAAAGGCATCAAGGGGTATGGGGAGAGAGTGGGAATATGGTATTGAGATAGAGAATCAGCCATGATATTGAATGGCGGAGCAGGCTCGAATGGCCTACTCCTGCTCCTATTTTTCTATGTTCTCCCCGGTGTCCTGGCCAATATTTGTCCCTCAACCCAACATCACTAAAACAGATTATGTGGTGGTTAGCACATCGCTGTTGGTGGAACCTTGCTGTGCGCAAATTGGCTGCCGCGTCTCCAACGTTACAACAGTGCCCACGCATCAAAAAATGCATCATTGGCTGTAAAAGCGCTTTGGGACGTCCTGAGGTGGCGACAGGCGCTGTATCAATGGGAGTTCCTTCTTTTATGTTTGGAGACACCCATAGTGAGTTTGCCTGAAGGCCGAACAGGTCATAGCATCTCACGCTCTCTTACTGAGACCAGAAAGTTTGAGGCTTGATACCTGGCCTATGGTGTTAGCCGACCTCAGCCCAGGTAGTGTTTGGGGGGGAAGAGAAGGGAGGGGTGAAAATGCAGTGCGCACAAAGTGTGTCGAATATCAAACTGTATTTAATTCTCATTCTCTCTCTCTCTTGTGTTCCAGTTGAGCAGAGCAGATAGACCGAGGACGACATGTCAAGCTTTTATTCCCGTCGATTGATGACGCCCCCCCTCCCAAGTCCCGACTGTGCGGACGGCACCATTTTACATTGATGCACACTCACCGGCATTGACAGTGGAAATGGCTGAATGTAAATACCATGAGTTTTGCTGCGCTTGACAGCAAGTGACACTATTCCGTTATAGAGACGATTTTTAGAATTATTTTCCTCTTTTTCCTTTATCTTTGGTGAACTGTGTTTGCATGGAAATTATGATTGTTGCAATCCCACACCGCCAGCCCCCACCTGGTACAGTGTATTTGAGTAGAGAATGTGTTCCAATGATAATTCTAATTAAAAAAAAAAAATCAGCCCTTGGTACCGGGAGCTGCGTACGTTGTCAGTCTTCTGTTTCCTCCCTCCCCGCCCACCCTCTCCTGAAATGGTTGACGCGATGCCGAGGGGCAGTTCCCACGGGCCCGCCCCTTCTCCGTGTGTGGACTGAAACCGTGCCTGTCTGCTGGCTACTCGACTGTGGAAGGAGTCGCAGCCACCCCTGATTCTGCTCCCTCAACCCGCATCCACGAGCGCACTTCCCAGCAGGGGTCAGGAGCGAGCGTCCTGGCCGATTTTTTGCTCCCTTTTCGGACCCAGCCTTGCTCAGGCCAGTCGGAGCTCCCTCGCTGCTCGCTGCCCAGGCTGAGTTCAACTGAGGCGGTTCGTTGTAACCGAACCCACCCAGAGGGAAGCTGACGGGATCGGGGGCGAAGCTCGTTTTACATCTCCGCCCCGATGTTACTCCCCACTGAGAGACGGAAGAGGAGGAAATAGAACAGCAATACAGAGACAGGTACGAGACCATATTGTCTGACTTGATTTGTGCAATGCTACAGAAGATTGGTGAGTGTGTGTTTGTGTGTGTGTATATATCACACACCTGGGAGTGAGTTATCGGCTGGAATCTAATTGGGGCGTCAGATTGTGTTTTATATACAGCAATGGATTCCCAGGACTGAGTTACAGGCCAGAATCTAATCGAGAGGTTCAGATGGTTTATATATGGAATAATGGATACCTGGGAGTGAGTCACAGACTGGAATCTAATCGAGAGGTTCAGATAGTTTATATATAGAATAATGGATACCTGGGAGTGAGTTACAGGCTGGAATCTAATCGAGGGGTTCAGGTGGTTTATATATAGAATAATGGTTATCCGGGAGTGAGTTACAGACTGGAATCTAATTGAGGGGTTCAGATGGTTTATATATGGAATAATGGATACCTGGGAGTGAGTCACAGACTGGAATCTAATCGAGGGGTTCAGATGGTTTATGTATAGAATAATGGATACCCGGGAGTGAGTTACAGGCTGGAATCTAATCGAGGGGTTCAGATGGTTTATGTATAGAATAATGGATACCTGGGAGTGAGTTATAGACTGGAATCTAATCGAGGGGTTCAGATGGTTTATGTATAGAATAATGGATACCCGGGAGTGAGTTACAGGCTGGAATCTAATCGAGGGGTTCAGGTGGTTTATATGTAGAATAATGGATACCCGGAAGTGAGTTACAGGCTGGAGTCTGATCGTGGGGTTCAAGTAAGACTTAGAACTTAGCTTTTTGCAAAAAAAAAATTGTTCCTACATTAGAAATTATCAGCAAAGAATTGACACTCCAAAAAGGGACTTATTTTAATGCTATTTTGTGGTGTAACCTTTTAGAATTGCTGTACAGCACAATATATAAAGTTACCTAGTTTCTTTGCAAAGATAACTTGCATTGCAAAGGAATAAAAAGGAAACATTACACGGTACATCACAATCAAACACAAAATACTGTTTCGAACATTTTTGAATATCACGATTTTGCCACAAACCGTCTAATTAAAAAAAAATCTTTACTCCTGCAAGTTTTCAATCATCTTCTGAAGGTGCTGTTTCGTGCTGGGTAATATTTCCACCTCGGCCTCGCCCCACCAAGTGGTCGTTCCTCAGTTGTGAGCAGAGTGGGCTATTCCACCGTGGACTGCAGTTTTCAGGAGCGGGGTCACTGGGTAGTGACGAGGAAGCAGGAAGCCTGACTGAATTTCCTCTTCCTAGTTTAAAGAATGCTGAGGCCCATTGCAGCACTCCCAACTGCTGCCCTGGATTAGAGCAGTTACCTCCGTGCAGAGCAGGGATAGGGCCTGAGAACTTCCTGGTCTGTGTGTGGGCGCAGTACCACACTGCCTGATACATTTATCATTAAGCAAGCAGGCAAACAGATTGAATGTTCGGACAACATCCAGGCTTGGGCTGAAAAGTGGCAAGTCACATCCGCGCCACACAAGTGCCAGACAATGAACATCTCCCAACAAGAGAGAGTCTAACCACCTCCCCTTGACATTCAATTGCATTACCATCGTCGAATCCCCCATCATCCTGGGGGGGGGCGCCATTGACCAGAAACTCAACTGGACCAACCACATAAATACTGTGGCTACAAGAGCAGGTCAGAGGCTGGGTATTCTGCAGCGAGTGTCTCCCCTCCTGACTCCCCAAAGCCTTTCCACCATCTACAAGGCACAAGTCAACAGCGCTCAAGAAGCTCGACACCATCCAGGACAAAGCAGCCCACTTGATTGGCACCCCATCCACCACCTTAAACATTCACTCCCTCTACCACCGGTGCACCGTGGCTGCAGTGTGTACCATCTACAAGATGCACTGCAGCAACTCGCCAAGACTTCTTCAACAGCACCTCCCAAACCCGCGACCTCTACCTCCTAGAAGGACAAGGGCAGCAGACGCATGGGAACACCACCATCTCCAATTTCCCTTTGAAGTCACACACCATCCTGACTTAGAAGTATATCGCCGATCCTTCATCGTCGCTGGGTCAAAATCCTGGAACTCCCTCCCTAACAGCACTGTGGGAGTACCTTCACCACACGGACTGCAGCGGTTCAAGAAGGTGGCTCACCACCACCTTCTCGAGGGCAATTGGGGATGGACAATAAACGCTGGCCTTGCCAACGACGCCCACATTCCGTGAATTAATTTTTTAGAAAAAGCATTTAATGGAAACAAAAGCCTTGGTGCCATTTAAAAAGGTGGCTGGGTTATGTGAAGGGGGCGGTAGTATGTAGGTTTTTCTAGTTGGATGAGAAGATGCCATTTCTCATCCATACTGATTTTGTGAATAGTCTGGGCTTGGGATTCGGAGTTGTGTCTGGGTAAACTTGAGGTCATCCAATACTCTGCTGCCCGTGTCCTAACTCGCACCAAGTCCCGTTCACCCATCACCCCTGTACTCGCTGACCTACACTGGTTAAGCAACGCCTCGATTTAAAATTCTCATCCTTGTTTTCAAATCCCTCCATGGCCTCACCCTCTCTAACTCTGTAACCTCCTCCAGTCCTACAACCCCCGAGGTCTCTGCTCTCCTCCAATTCTGCCCTCTTGAGCATCCCCGATTTTAATCGCTCCACCATTGGTGGCCGTGCCTTCAGCTGCCTGGGCCCTAAGCTCTGGAATTCCCTCCCTGAACCTCTCCGCCTCTCCACCTCTCTTTCCTCCTTTAAGACGCTCCTTAAAACCTACCTCTTTGACCAAGCCTTTGGTCATCTGCCCTAATATCTCCTTATGTGGCTCGGTGTCAAATTTTGTTTGATAATCGCTCCTGTGAAGCGCCCTGGGACCAATGTTCCTTCTTAGTGTTTTTTTGGTGCGTGGTCCCTTTAAGTGGCTGCGTGGCCCATTCAAATTTTCGCGCATGCGCAGTTTCTCCCATATAAAAGCCAATGAGTGGCCTGCGCGGGGCCACCAGACCGCTGCACAGCCACACAGCTTAGCGGGAACGTTGCTTGGGGACGTTTTACTACGTTAAAGGCGCTATATAATTACAAGTTGTTGTTGCGTTGGGACTTTGGCACTACGGGTTATTTTCTCTCCCAATGACTCCGCCATATTGCAACATGCTGTAAAATAGGCTGAACAGGTGTCCCCGTCCCCCCAACCCCATAGTCTCAGTGGGTAACATACTGCCTGCTGTGGTACTGAGCCACGCCCGCCAGCAAATCCCAGGCCCATGCCCCCGATCTGTGCGCTCATCCCACGGCTCGACGAGAATGGTGCTACGATCGGTTACCTTGCCAAAAACCCTGCCCCTCTGCTTCTTAGCAACAACATCCCTTTCTCTCTGTACAAAAGGAAGTGTTTTCAAAGGAAAATAGTTTAAGGCCAATGATTCATTCTAAATGTGCAACTTTCATTGAGTTAAAGATAAGCCAGAGCTTCCGCTCTATCCGGTGAGCCCGGCTGGAAGGGTGAGTGTGGGCGTAGAGTGAGGGACAGAATCTGGCTGGGCTGCGGTGTGTGTCGATATCCCCCCCCCCCCTGCACGAATAGCCTACCGCCTCACGCTGTCTCGCATGTGAAGTGTGGTCATTCAGGGAGTTACCAGAGTGAAGCCAGCCCAGCGACGGTCACCATCTCCAGCAAGGAAGGAGAGGAAATCGGGCTCGTTTCAGTGGAGCGGATTCGAACTGAACTCTGCCTCGACGTGTGCCTTTAAAGCTGCGCGCGGTCAATTCCCATCCAGCGGATTACAAGGAAACCATGGCAGTGCATCCATTGCAGAATAGGATTTTCTTTTTTTCCCCCCTCAGCGCTGGAGAGATGTTTCTGCTCAGATGTCTCTGTATTTTGACTTCTTCCAATTTACGCTCCGTGGTCTGCCGTGCCTGGCCTCTCTGACCGAAGAACCACATCCTCAACCAAACTCTCGGCTTCCTCCATGTCCTGGCTGAAGTATACAGTTCCCAAGAATTCTTTCTGCGACCAAGATAGAGAAACAGTTATGGAGAGTCTCGGACTAGGGGGTTAAGGTTAAGGGGTCGGGCATTTAGGACTGAGATGAGGAGGAATTTCTTCACTCAGAGGGTTGCGAATCTTTGGAATTCTCTGCCCCAGAGGGCTGTTGATGCTCAGTCATTGAGTATATTCAAGGCTGAGATCGATAGGTATTTGGACACTAAGGGATATGGGGATCGGGCGGGAAAGTGGAGTTGAGGTAGACAATCAGCCATGATATTGAATGGTGGAACAGGCTCGAGGGGCCGTATGGCTTCCTCCTGCTCCCGTTTCTTATGTTCTTATGTTAGTGGAATGGATTAAACGCACACAACTCCTATTCCTTGATCAGAATTGATGGTCACTGCCTCACAAATCTCCTCCCCAGACTCTCTCAGCGCTCTGCGATAAACACCGTCTGTCCCCAGGGAAGTTAGTAGTCTTGCGCCCATTTAGCCTGTCCAGGACTTCCATCTCATTTGTATCAAAGCGATTGATTTTAGTTTGGTTATCTCTGATTGGGGAGGATATGTTGCATTGAATAACATCAAATCTACAGCACAGAAACGGGCCATTCAGACCAACTGGTCTATTCCGTACTCCACACGAGCCTCCTCCCACCACTCTTCCTTTCACCCTATCAACATATCCTTCTATTCCTTTCTCCCTCATGTTTATCCAGCTTCCCCTTAAATGCATCTGTGCTATTCGCCTCAATCACTCCCTGTGGTAGCGAGTTCCACATTTCTCACCACTCTCTGGGTAAAGAGGTTTCCCCTGAATTCCCGATTGGATTTATTGGTGACTCTCTTTTATATTTTTGGATCCTAGTTTTGGTCTCCCACCCCCCCACCCCCCAACGAGAGGAAACATCTCTTCGTCTACCCTATCAAACATATTTCTCATGTCTTCCCTTGTGAATACTTTGGAGAAAGTCAGCAATCAGAATTCTGCTATTTTGAGCTCACCATGCCCAAGCTAGAAAGCCTTTACCCAATTACAACAATCCGATCTACAGTGCAGGTTTTCCGAAAGGGAGTTGCATTAATATATTAAAAATAGGGGTACGGGGCAAGGCAAGGGGACTAAGTGGATTGTCCTTTCAGAGATCTGGCACGATAACAATGGCCCGAATGTTAAATTTTATGGCAAGGTTAGAAGTCAAAGTCGAACAGTTCTATAACGCATGTAAGGGAAGGCAAACTACAAACAGGGTGCGGCAGCCAATAAAAAAGACTCTCAATCGTATAGAGCCTTATCACATTGTCGCACGCAGTACTTCACACAGTGATTGCTTTTGGAGGGCAGTGATTTATGTCGGTAGAAAGTGGGAATAAATGCTGAGGTTTCTCAGGCTCATATTGGAAACGCAGCACCCTAACATGACGTGAGCTTGGGGCAGTCTTGATCCTGCTCCCGGTGCGTTTGGAGCCACAACTCAAAACTGCCCCCCTCTTAATCAGCACTAATCGGCACCGCTTTGTCAATCTCGCTCAGAGAGGCCGCTGGAAAGTGGATGTGGGAAATGTCTCACTTTTCTGAAGTTATGAGGTTGGGGCTGAGACATATTGCTGGGGCAGTGCACAGGGGACCTTGCTGTGTATCTAACCTCGGTACCTGAGCTGGAATTCTGACACCGGATGCCTTAAAGATGAGAATTTTTTTTGTAGGCCGGGAGTTGTTCTGATCTGGGATGCGCTGTCTGAAAGGGCGGTGGAAGCGGATTCAATAATAACATTCAAAAGGGAATTGGATAAATACTTGAAAAGGAGAAATTTGCAGGGCTACGGGGAAAGGGTGGGGTGCGGGGGGGGGGGGGAGTGGGACTAATTGGAGCGCTCTTTCAAAGAGCCGGCACAGGCATGATGGGCCAAATGGCCTCCTGTGCTGTAAGATTCCGTGATTCTACATACTTGTACTACCACCTTAAATGACCTGTGTTTCTGCACATCAAAGACCCAATGGTCGTCATCTCCATTTAACATCTTGCACTTAAGGTATACTTCCTCTTTAAAAAAAATAATGGGCCCTGTGATTCTTATAATTTGTTTATGGGATGTGGTCGTCGTGGCAAGGCCAGCATTTATTGCCCATCCCTAATTGCCGCTGCGGTCCGTGTGGTGAAGATACTCCCACAGTGCTGTTAGGGAGGGAGTTCCAGGATATTGACCCAGTGACGATGAAGGAACGGCGATATATTTCCAAGTCAGGATGGTGTGTGTTACTTGGAGGGGAACTTGGAGGTGGTGGTGTTCCCATGCGCCTGCTGCCCTTGTCCTTCTAGGTGGAAGAGGTCGCGGGTTTGGGAGGTGCTGCCGAAGAAACCTTGGCGAGTTGCTGCAGTGCATCTTGTAGAGGGTACACACTGCAGCCACGGTACGCCGGTGGTGGAGGGAGTGAATGTTTAAGGTGGTGGATGGGGTGCCAATCAAGCGGGCTGCTTTGCCCTGGATGGTGTAGAGCTTCTTGAGTGTTGGTGGAGCTGCACTCATCCAGGCAAGTGGAGAGTATTGATTAAAACACTCGTTACCTGTGCCTTGTAGATGGTGGAAAGGCTTTGGGGAGTCAGGAGGTGAGACACTCGCCGCAGAATACCTAGCCTCTGACCTGCTCTTGTTGCCACAGTATTTATGTGGCTGGTCCAATATCTTGCCACTTAAGGTATACTTCCTCTTTATAAGAATCACAGGGCCCATTATTCCTCTATATTATACACTCGGCCAGCCATACTCTGCAATTAGGGATGCCAACACTCCAGGAATATCCTGGAATCTGCAGGAAGCAAACATTAGCCTCCTGGCCACTGCTGCAAGCAACCTGGGAGAAAAATAATAAGGGCATTAAAATTTTTTTAAATTTTTCTTCATTTTCTTTGAAGTTTCCTTTTATTAGTTATAAAAATATTGGAAATGGGGGGGGAGAGAAGGCTGTTTGACTGGGCGGGGTGGTTGGAAGCCGGAGGTCATGTGATGGGACCTCCAGGAATACGTCCAACCAGAGTTGGCAACCGTGTCTGCAATAAAGAAAAAGAAAAATTTGCATTTATATAGCGCCTTTCACGACCACCAGACGTCTCAAAGCACTTTACAGCCAATGAAGTACCTTTTTTGAAGTATGGTCACCTGTTGTAATGTCGGAAACGCGGCAGCCAATTTGCGCACAGCAAGCTCCCACAAACAGCAATGTTTAATGACCAGATAAACTGTTTTTGTTATGTTGATTGAGGGATAAATATTGGCCCAGGATACCGGGGATAACTCCTCCCTGCTCCTCTTCGGAATAGTGCCGTGGGATCTTTAAACTCTGCCCTCTCAGGCAGACGTAAACGTCTCATCCTGAAAGACAGCACTTCTGACAGTGCAGCACTCCCTCAGTACTGCACTGGGAGTGTCAGCCTAGATTTATGTGCTCAAGTCCCTGGAGTGGGACTTGAACCCACAACCTTCTGACTCAGAGGCGAGGGTGCTACCCACTGAGCCACAGCTGACAATATAAATGTTTATAACATGTAAAGTGTCCGCTAATGAAATCCGTTATTCCTCTACGACATACGCAACAACAACTGTTTTATATAGCGCCTTTAATGTAGTTAAAACATCCCAAGGCGCTTCACAGGAGTGATGATCCATATTAGGGCAGATGACCAAAAGCGTGGTCAAAGAGGTAGCTTTTAAGAAGCATCATAAGGGAGGAAAGAGAGCGGAGAGGTATAGAATCATAGAAATTTACAGCACAGAAGGAGGCTTCGGCCCATCTTGTCTGTGCTGGCCGACAGAGCTATCCACCCTAATCCCACTTTCCAGCTCTTGGTCCGTATCCTTGTAGGTTACGGCACTTCAAGTGCATATGCAAGTACTTTTTAAATGTGATGAGGGTTTCTGCCTCTACCACCCTTTCAGGCAGTGAGTTCCAGACCCCCACCACACTCCCACCCTCTGGGTGAAAAAATTTCTCCTCAAATCCCCTCTAAACCGCCTACCAATTACTTTAAATCTATGCCCCCTGGTTATTGACCCTTCTGCTAAGGGAAATAGGTCCACGCTATCTAGGCCCTCATAATTTTATACACCTCAATAAGGTCTCCCCTCAGCCTGCTCTGTTCCAAAGAAAACAACCCCACCCTATCCAATCTTTCCTCACAGCTAAAATTCCCCAGTCCAGGCAACATCCTCGTAAATCACCTCTGCACCCCCTCTAGTGCAATCACATCCTTCCTGTAATGTGGTGACCAGAACTGCACGCAGTACTCTAGCTGAGGCCTAACTAGTGTTTTATACAGTTCAAGCATAACCTCCCTGCTCTTGTATTCTATGCCTCGGCTAATAAAGGCAAGTATCCCGTATGCCTTCTTAACCACCTTATCTACCTGGCCTGCTACCTTCAGGGATCTGTGGACATACACTCCAAGGTCCTTCTAATCTTCTACACTTCTCAGTGTCCTACCATTTATTGTGTATTCCCTGCCTTGTTAGCCCTCCCCAAATGCATTACCTCACACTTCTCCAGATTAAATTCCATTTGCCACTGTTCTGCCCACCTGCCCAGTCCATTGATATCTTCCTGCGGTCTGCAGCTTTCTTCTTCATTATCAACCACACGGCCAATTTTTGTATCATCTGCAAACTTCTTAATCATACTTCCTATATTCAAGTCCAAATCATTGATATATACCACAAAAAGCAAAGGACCCAGTACTGAGCCCTGCGGAACCCCACTGGAAACAGCCTTCCAGTCACAAAAACACCCTTCGGCCATTACCCTTTGTTTCCTGCCTCTGAGCCAATTTTGGATCCAACTTGCCACTTTGCCTTGGATCCCATGGGCTTTTACTTTCGTGACCAGTCTGCCATGCGGGACCTTATCAAAAGCCTTGCTAAAATCCATATAGACTACATCAAATGCACTACCTTCATCAATCCTCCTTGTTACCACCTCAAAAAATTCAATCAAGTTAGTCAGACACGACCTTCTCTTAACAAATCCATGCTGACTGTCCCTGATTAATCCATGTCTTTCTAAATGAAGATTTATCCTGTCCCTCAGAATTTTTTTCAATAATTTTCCCACCACCGAGGTTAGGCTGACTGGCCTGTAATTACTCGGTCTATCCCTTTCTCTTTCGGGAGGGAATTCCAGACCTTAGGGCCTTGGCAGCTGAAGGCATAGCCATCAATGGTGGAGCGATTAAAATCGGGATGCTCAAAAGCCCAGAATTGGAGGAACGCAGATATCGCGGAGGGTTGTAGGGCTGGAGGAGATTACAGAGATAGGGAAGGGCGCGGCTATGGCGGGATTTGAAAACCAGGATGAGTATTTTAAAATCAATGGCCTGCTATTCCCCAGCATCACTTACAGCCTCTTCCAGTTGTTCCCTTGCCTCTTCCTTCTTCTCCAAAAGCTGTTGTGTCTCGTTTCCCAGCTGGCAGCACTCGATGCCAGGGGTTGAGGGGCTGAGATCGGCGGTGCCAACGCTGGAGCCGGCGACCTGAGCAAGGGGCGGTTGGGACCAGGCAGCAGGGAGGAGACCCAGGGCCCGGTTGATCGCAGGAGAGCCCCGTGGGCTCAGCTTCAAACAGGCACTGGGCAAAGACCGGCCCAGCTCCCTGCGGATCTCAGAAGCCCCACTGTAAGTAGGATGTCCAAGTTGGCAATCCTTGGGCTTGCACCTACAGCAAGAGGGAAAACCAGCAGTAGGTCCAGTTGTAGGGCTGCTAACATTTTGCAAGCTCTGTCCCGTTCTCCATCTGATTATGACCCCCGCTCGGAGGACGGCAGATCCTTCTTGAAGACCCCTTTCAACGCAGGGGGTGTTTCTCTTGACCGGGGAGGAAGGTCGGTTGGCAAGCCAGAGTTTGGGTCCAGCCTCGGTTATCGTTGCGGCATCTCCCGGCCGGCTATACTGGTGGAAGTTCTCGCTCTTCATCTTCCCCTCGCTGCCTCCCAGATTTGGCGACTGCCCCCCTCGAGGGGCCACCAGAAGCTGCCCTGCTTCTTCTCCTGCCCAGCTCTGGCTCTGCCCTCTTCTTGCTCCAGCCCCAGGACAGGGGCCATGCCCTGAAGTAGGACCTTGGTGAACTTGGGTGTCTCCTGGAGATCTGCTGGCGCTCAACAAGTGCCGGCGGCATCTCACCACCGCCGCGACAGCCGAGGAGGAAGGCACCGAACTGGCCATGGTGCGAAGGCTGCACCTCCCAACTTTTAGCCCTTGCAGCATGCGAGCAATAATGCAACAGGGAACGAAACCCGAGGAAATCACTCGCCGCTACAATGCAGCCCAGCAAAGCAACCTCTGTACACCAGTCCCCGCCCCTTATGGCTGGATCCGGACCTCAAAAGTCCACGTCAAATGATCTAAAAACCACCTTATATCAAAAGTCACAACCGGTAGGACGGGCTCCCGTTTCCTTGCAAATAATTCAACGCAAGTTAAACATTCCAGCAAGTGAGGCTTTTATTTTACAAGTTTCCGGAAACGCGCCGTTTTTCTGTGCTGAGAATTTGGATATTTTCCTTAACACCCACTAAAGGTGACTGTTGCATAATGTTCCCCAGCGGCCGGGCACGGAGCAGAAACTGGAGATGGGGCTGGTCGAAATACATGTGGAATTCCAACTCGGAAACAAGCCCTTCGGCCCAACCAGGTTCATGTGGGCGTTTACCCTTGGTGATCAAATAGTTCTTATCACATTTACCCACCCTGTACCTTGTTCCCATTTCCCTTCAACCCCTTCCTTTTCCTTCATCCACCTATCCCAACAACGACTTGCATTTCTATAGCGCCTTTACCACAGTAAAACGTCCCAAGGCGCTTCACAGGAGCGACTGTCAAACAAAATTTGACACCGAGCCACATAAGGAGAGATATTCGGACAGCTGACCAAAAGCTTGGTCAAAGAGGTAGGTTTTAAGGAGCGCCTTAAGGGAGGAAAGAGAGGCGGAGAAGTATGGGGAGGGAATTCCAGAGCTTAGGGCCTCGGCAGCTGAAGGCACGGCCGCCAATGGTGGAGCGATGGGAAATCGGGGATGCGCAAGAGGCATCAGATCAACAGCCTCACAACTCTGTGTGAAGAGGTTTCTCCAGGCTGACATTCCCAGTGCAGTACTGAGGGAGTGCTGCACTGTCGGAGGTGCCGTCTTTCAGATGAGACATTAAACCGAGGCCCCGTCTGCTCTCAGGTGGGCGTAAAAGATCCCACGGCACTACTTCGAAAAAGAGCAGGGGGAGTTCTCCCTGGTGTCCTGGGGCCAATATTTATCCCTCAACCAACATCACTAATAACAGATTATTTGGTCGTTATTACAACAACAACTTGTAGTAAAACGTGCCACGGCGCTGCACAGAGTATTTTAAGACAAAAAATTTGACACCGATCGACATAAGGATAAATTAGGGCAGGTGACCAAAAGCTTGGTCAAAGAGGTAGGTTTTAAGGAGCGTCTTAAAGGAGGAAAGAGAGGTAGCGAGGCGGACAACATTAGGCAGGGAATTCCAGAGCTTAGGGCCCTGGCAACAGAAGGCACGGCCACCAAAGGTTGAGCGATTATAATCAGGGATGCTCAAGAGGGCAGAATTAAGAGGAGCGCAGATATCTCGGTGGGGTTGTGGGGCTGAAGGTGATTACAGAGATAGGAAGGGGCGAGGCCATGGAGGGATTTGAAAACAAGGATGAGAATTTTGAAATCGAGGCGCTGCTTAACCGGGAGCCAATGTAGGTCAGCGAGCACATCGCTGTTTGTGGGATCTTGCTGTGCCCAAATTAGCTGCAGTGTTTCCTGCATTACAACAGTGACTACACTTCAAAAAAAAGTACTTCATTGGCTGTAAAGCGCTTTGGGACAGCCTGAGGTCGTGAAAGCCGCTATAGAAATGTAAAATAACAACAGAAAACTCTGGAAAAACTCAGCAGGCCAGGCAGCATCCGTGGAGAGAGAAACAGGGTTAACATTTCAGGTCGAAGACCTTTCGTCAGAACTGGAAAAAAGCAGGAAATGAAATAGATTTAAAGCAAGTATAAAGCTGGGAAAAGGGGGAGGGGATGAAAGAACAAAAGGAGAGATTGAGAGACATTAAGAGATAATCAAGGGAAGAGGAGGTGTTAATGTGACAGGTTGAGGCTAGATGAAGTGTGAAATGCACTGGCAGAAGCCAGAGTTCTCCCCCATCAACGTGTCCGTTACCGGAACGGGGGGCTGCAAGAACATCCAGTTCGTGCCGGCAGTTCAACTGAGAGAGCTTCCCGCCGAGCCCACCACGTCGACTGCCGCGGGCGAGGGGCCGTCCAGGACCAGCAACGATGACGTGTACCTGCACACGGTCATCCCAGCGGTGGTGGTGGCCGCCATCCTCCTCATTGCCGGCATCATCGCCAAAGTCTTTCTTTATCTGTTCTGTCATCTATCTGACTGAAATTACGTCATGGATGAGTGAGAATTTACTGTAACTGAAGAACAGGAAGTCCAAAGCCCAGTAACCCTTGAGCATAATCGTCAATCCTTTCCATCGCCCTCCTCCCAGTCACTTACTCAGGCTGAGTTAGGATGTGTGAAACCTTTAGTGTCCTGTTCAACCCAGAACCGAGTTTCAGATCCTGCAGCCCGTCCATCACCATGACTACTTCCACTTCCGCAACCTCGCCTGCCTCCGCACTAACTCGGCCCCAGCTCCGCCAGAACTCTTAGTCGTGCTTTTGGTGTCAGCCGTGGCCCAGTTGGTAGCACTCTCGCCTCTCGGTCACAGGTTCACCATTGCTCAAGAAAGGGTGTGAGGACAATCCTAGTTTATCATCAGTGGTGGGTAAAGGTTTAGAAACAATAATCAAGGAAAAAATTAACGGGCATTGGGAGAGCTTTAAGCTAATTAAGGAGAGCCAACACGGATTTGTAAAAGGTAGATCGTGTTTGATTAATCTAATTGAATTTTTTGATGAAGTAACAGGGAGGATCGATGAAGGGAATGCAATGGATGTTGTCTACATGGATTTTCGGAAGGCGTTTGACAAAGTACCACTGAGAAGGCTGGTTAACAAAATTGAGGCTCACGGAATAGGTGGGTCAGTGGCAGCTTGGATCAGGAATTGGCTCAAGGACAGAAAACAGCGAGTTGTGGTAAATGGGTGTTTTTCAGACTGGAGGATGGTAGGCAGTGGTGTTCCCCAAGGATCAGTGCTGGGGCCACTGATATATGTAAATGACCTGGATATTGGAATACAAAGTAGAATTTATAAATTTGCCAATGACCTCAAACTTGGGGGTGTGGCAAACAGTGAGGATGATACCAATCGACTGCAACAGAACATAGAAAGGCTAGCAGAATGGGCAGACAAGTGGCAGATGGAATTTAATACAGAGAAGTGTGAGGTGATGCATTTTGGCAGAAGGAACAGGGAGAGGCAATATTCACTTAATGGCACAGTTTTAAAGAGTGTGCAGGGACCTGGGAATTAATGTGCATAGGTCCCTGAAGGTGGCAGGACATATTGAGAGAGTGGTTAGCAAAGCATATGGGATCTTGGGTTTCATAAATAGAGGTATTGAGTACAAAAGTAGAGAAGTTATGCTGAAACTTTATAAAGCGCTGGTTAGGCCACAACTGGAGTATTGTGTCCAGTTCTGGTCACCACTCTTTAGGAAGGATGTGAAGGCCCATGAGAGGGTGCAGAGGAGATTCACCAGAATGGTTCCAGGGATGGGGCATCTTAGCTACAAGGACAGGTTAGAGAAGCTGGATTTGTTTTCATTAGAGCAAAGGAGGTTGAGGGGTGATTTGATAGAAGTGTACAAGATTATGACGGGTTTGGATAGCTAGACGGGGAAAGGCTGTTCCCACTAGTTGATGGTACAAGGACTAGGGGACACAGATTTAAGGTTTTGGGCAAGAGATACAGGGGGGATGTGAGGAAAAACTTTTTTATGCAGCAAGTGGTGATGATCTGGAACTCGCTGCCGACGGAAGTAGTGGAAGCGGAAACACTCAATGTTTTCAAGGGGAGACTGGATAGGCAATTGAGGGAAATAAACTTGCAGGGCTACGGGGATAGAGCGGGAGAATGGGACTGACTGGATTGCTCTACAGAGAGCCGGCACGGACTCGATGGGCCGAATGGCCTCCTTCTGTGCCGTTATGACTCTATGACTCCTGAGACTTGAGCACAAAATCTCGGCTGACATTCCCAGTGCCAGTACTGAGGGAGCGCTGCACTGTCAGAGGTGCCGTCTTTCAGATGAAACCTTAAACCGAGGCCCCGTCTACTCTCTCAGGTGGATGTGAAAGATCCCATGGTACCATTATGAAGGAGAGCAGTGGAGTTCTCCACGGTGTCATGGACCAATATTTATCCCTTAACCAACATCACTAAAATGTATACGATAGCAAAATACTGCGGATGCTGGAAATCCGAAATAACAACAGAAAACGCTGGAAAAACTCAGCAGGCCAGGCAGCATCCGTGGAGAGAGAAAGAGAGTTAACGTTTCAGGTCGATGACCTTCTGATGAAAGGTCATCGACCTGAAACGTTAACTCTCTTTCTCTCTCCACGGATGCTGCCTGGCCTGCTGAGTTTTTCCAGCGTTTTCTGTTGTTATTTCACTAAAATGTATGATCTGGGCATTATCTCATTGCTGTTTGTGGGAGCTTTCTGTGCGCAAATTGGCTGCCGCGTTTTGCTACATTACAGCAGTGACTACACTTCAAAAGTACTTCATTGGTTGTGAAACACTTTGGGATGTCCTACATCTCTCTCTTCTTCCTCTAGACTTGAATACTTCCAGGCTCTCTTTGTTGGCCTCCTAACCCCCTCCCTCATTTAAAACTCAGTTGCTCGTATCGTATCCCGCACTATACCCCTTAAGTCTCAATCAACCATTGCCCCATGTCCACACTGATCTACACTGGCTCCCTGTACCTCAATGTATTGAAATTCAATTCCGGGTCCTTATCTTCAAATCCTTCCACGGACTGCCGCACCCTACCGTTATACCTTCCATCAACCTTAGTTGCCGTTACAACCCTTCAGTCCTCCAGTTGTGGCCACTGTGCATTCCCCACCCCCGCCTCCTTTCACCCACCACCGCAACCAGAGCCTTCAACTGCTGCGGCTTGACTTTCAAAAGGGAATTGGATATATATTTGAAAAGGAAACATTTGCAGGGCTATGGGGAAAAAGCAGGGGAGCAGAACTGATTGGATAGTGCTTTCAAAGCACAGGCACAATGGGCCGAATGGCCTCCTTTTGTGCTGTATGATTCTACTCTCTGGATATTCCTCCTTAAACCCCCTCCACCTCTTTACTTCTCTCCCTGCCTTTAAAAGCCCAGGCGGTTAAGAAGGCAAATGGTATGTTGGCCTTCGTAGCGAGAGGGTTTGAGTACAGGAACAAGGATGTCTTGCTGCAGTTGTACAGGGCCTTGGTGAGACCACATCTTGAGTATTGTGTGCAGTTTTGGTCGCCTTATCTGAGGAAGGAGGTTCTTGCCATGGAAGGAGTTCAGCGAAGATTCACCAGACTGATACCTGGGATGGCAGGAATGACGTATGAGGAGAGATTGGGTCGATTGGGCTTATATTCGCTGGAGTTTAGAAGAATGAGAGGGGATCTCATTGAAACTTATAAAATTCTGACAGGACTGGACAGACTAGATGCAGGAAGGATGTTCCCGATGGTGGGGGAGTCCAGAACCAGGGGTCACAGTCTAAGGATAAGGGGTAAGCCATTTAGGACAGAAATGAGGAGGAATTTCTTCACCCAGAGAGTGGTGAACCTGTGGAATTCTCTACCACAGAAGGCAGTTGAGGCCAATTCATGAAATATATTCAAGAAGGAACTAGATATATTTCTTAAGGCTAAGGGGATCAAGGGATATGGGGAGAAAGCAGGGACAGGGTTCTGAATTTGGATGATCAGCCATGATCGCATTGAATGGCGGAGCAGGCTAGAGGGGCCGAATGGCCTACTCCTGCTCCTATCTTCTATGTTTCTATGTTAAAACTGTCTACATAGGAACGTGAGTAGGCCATTCAGCCCCTCGCGCATGTTCCACCATTCAATTAGATCATGGTTGATCTGTATCTCACCTCCAGTTACCCACCCTGGTTCCGTAACCCTTAATACCCTTGCCAAGCATTGTTTTTATGTTCCCTCTGTAAGTGCCTTGGGATGTTTTCTTGTGTTATTGGCGTTGTATCTATGTAATACAGAGGCAGAATCTACATTCGCTGTCCATTTTAATGCTGTGGAGATGCCGGCGTTGGACTGGGGTGGACAAAAATGAGAAGTCGCACAACACCAGGTTATAGTCCAACAGATTTATTTAATTTTACAAGCTTTCGGAGCTGTCGCTCCTTCCTCAGGTAAGTTAGCAGTGAGAGAATCTCCCAGAATTCATAATTTAAACACAGACAAAATCTATTCAAATATTTCCCTACATCAAAGACACACTAAGAGCACAGCCAAGACAATGAGATGTGTCCCAGGGGGTCCAACGTGTCAAACCACCTGCTGGCTGCATATCCTGTCAATTTGTGTTGGTTCTTGTGCTCGTCTTTTAAAAAAAAAACCACCTGGGAAGACCGGCCATGATGTCAAGTCACGTTCTGTATCGTGACATGAACCCGATATCGCGATTGAGGCCATCCTCATGAGTGCGGAACTTGGCTATCAGTTTCTGCTCTATGATTTTGCGCTGTCGTGTATCCCGAAGGCCGCCCTGGAGAACGCTTACCCGCAGATCCGAGGCTGAATGCCCCTGGTTGCTGAAGTGTTCCCCGACTGGGAGGGAACCCTCCTGCCTGGCGATTGTTGCGCGGTGTCCGTTCATACGTTGTCTCAGTGTCTGCATGGTCTCGCCGATGTACCATGCTCTGGAGCATCCTTTACTGCAACGTATCAGGTAGACAACGTTGGCCGAGTCACATGAGTATGTACCGTGTACCTGGTGGGTAGTGTCCTCACGTGTGATGATGGTATCATGCTAACAGGCACATATATACAGACACAGACACAGGTGTTCTGTGTATTGGGGCAGTATTATCACTGGTAATGCCTGCAGGTTAATATTTCGATTCTCTACATTCAAAAATGGGTTGCGCATTTCTAGTTTATTGGCTGTTTGACAAATTAACAAAAGAAAAAATCTCAGAGGGGAAGATAACCTGTTTCACCACCTGGGTGCAACGGATACAGGAAAATCAGTCCCCCCCCCCCCCCCCAAACAAATCTCACCCTATTTTTACATTCATTTATTTAAATTAACAGACAGAAAATAAATCAGGCTGGCTCAGTTATGGGTGTGTGTGCACTCCTCCCAGCCCAATTTTCCGGTTTTCACTGCGTTCAGGTGATCCCATTGTCCCAGCAACAGGAAACTCTTTCCCTATAAATGTCCCAATGTTTAGGGATCAGCAAATAAAAGTTTTTTAAAAAATAGAGAAACTTTTCATTTGGTTAAGTAGTTTGAGACAATTTTATTTTTTGTGTCCGATTGTCTTCCTTCCTTTCCCGAGCTCCTCAAATATCAGAAGTAGCTTTCTTGCTAGAAGATTAACCCCAACTCGCTAAAACAAACCTGTAAATTAATACAAACATTTTGAGCCCTGACCCACTTGCCTCTCATTCCCTCTTCCTTCCCATTCTCTGTCTGTACAGTTTTTCATTCTCTGGGTTTTCATTTTTTTGATCCCCATTTTGTTCAGCGCAATCTAAATTTTCCAACCCTACAATCTTTCAGTCGCCTGCTTTCTTCTTCCGCCCGACTTCTCCTGCCTCCATTTCAGAGCTGGCAGCAACTTCCAGGAAGCTACGGGGTGGGGTTGAAAGCAGTCGGTTTGTGGCAGTCGTAACGGGCACAATGCTGCATCTGCATGGAAACTCCGTCACCCGCCATTTTTACGAAAGAAAGAAAAAATCCTGCCTATTTTAACTGTGTGGATGTGTTCTCTAAAATGGCAAAGGGATTTCACAGAAATGCATTAACTTGTTAGAAATATCACACCGTGTGATTTCAACTCATGGGCTCTCTTTGGTTGCAGATTAGTTTTGATTTTATCAACCTCCCCCTCTCCCCAGGTCTATGTTGGCTCCCGGTCCACCAATTGCCTCAAATGTAAAGTTCTCATCCTTGTGTTTAAATCCCTCCATGGCCTCGTCTCTCCCTCTCTCTCTGTAGCCCACCACCAGCTCTACATACCCACGCAAACTCCCCATTCCTCTGACTCTGGCCAATTATGCAATTGCATCCCCCCTGCCACCCCTCTCTTCGCCCCACCTTTGGCAGTCATGCCTTCAGCTGTCTAGGTCCCGCACTATGGACTCTCCACCCCAAATCCCTCCACCTCGCTCTCCTCCTTTTGAGATCCTCCTTGAAACCCACCTCTTTGACCAGGCTTTTGGTTGCCCCCCCCCCCCTTCTAATATCTCCTCCTTTGGTTCAGTTCCGCATCCACTTTTTTGAGTGTGCCTGTGTGAAATACCTTGGGATGCTTTTCTCCGATACATCGCCCAACCATTTGAAAGTTTGCTTAAATGGAGGTGTGAGAATCAACACGTGACTGACTACAAGGCTCTGTGGAATGCACTGATGGCATGTGTATCAATATGTGACTAACTACAAGGTTCTGTGGAATGCCCTGATTACATAGAAACATAGAATCTAGGAGCAGGAGTAGGCCATTCGGCCCGTCGAGCCTGCTCCACCATTCAATACGATCATGGCTGATCATCCAAATCCAGTACCCTGTCCCTGCTTTAATCCCCACAGTACACATATCCCACCCTACCCCCGTAACCCCACGTATTTAATTCCCCCTAACATATCCTATCCTATCCCCATAACCCCACATATTTAATCCCCCCCAAACACTAAGGGTCAATTTATCATAGCCAAATCAACCTAACCCGCACATTTTTGGACATGTGTATCAAAACGTGACTGACTACAAGGCTCTGTGGAATGCACTGATGGCATGTGTATCAAAACGTGACTGACTACAAGGCTCTGTGGAATGCACTGATGGCATGTGTATCAAAACGTGACTGACTACAAGGCTCTGTGGAATGCCCTGATTACATGTGTATCAAAACGTGACTGACTACAAGGCTCTGTGGAATGCACTGATGGCATGTGTATCAAAACGTGACTGACTACAAGGCTCTGTGGAATGCCCTGATTACATGTGTATCAAAACGTGACTGACTACAAGGCTCTGTGGAATGCCCTGATTACATGTGTATCAAAACGTGACTGACTACAAGGCTCTGTGGAATGCCCTGATTACATGTGTATCAAAACGTGACTGACTACAAGGCTCTGTGGAATGCCCTGATTACATGTGTATCAAAACGTGACTGACTACAAGGCTCTGTGGAATGCACTGACGGCATGTGTATCAAAACGTGACTGACTACAAGGCTCTGTGGAATGCCCTGACGGCATGTGTATCAAAACGTGACTGACTACAAGGCTCTGTGGAATGCCCTGATTACATGTGTATCAAAACGTGACTGACTACAAGGCTCTGTGGAATGCACTGACGGCATGTGTATCAAAACGTGACTGACTACAAGGCTCTGTGGAATGCACTGACTGCATGTGTGAGTATCCACATGTGTGTGTAAAAAGCCATGTAAGAATGATCAACTCAAAACCTGCAGAACAGGGCGTGCAGAATAGAGTACACAGACGGTCAGCGACGTACTCGGGTCTAGACGGGGAAGGGTTGGAGATAGACATGCCTTTGGACTACTATATGGTGTTTCCTTTATTGTAGATAAATGCAGGTTGTTTTATCAGCCTGCTGACGGGCCATAGTCGAGAGACTGACGCCGTCACAGTGTGATCAGCTCAATCTTGTACATGTTTTAAACAGTTCAGACGTGTTTCTTTTCTTTTGAAATTCTTATTTTTAAATTGCCACTTGTACCGTCAGTAATGCCACTTGATGAATACTTTTTGTGTCCTCCCCTCCTCTCCTGTTGCTCCCTGGGGTACGTATGTCTGTATCTGCACTGGTGACCCTTGCCCAAATGGCCACGCCTCCTACATCAGTTTGGGCAGCGAGTGTTGGTCGGCTATTTGACTACGGGGTGTGTCGCATTCAAGTCTGATCTTGTCCTCGCCCGACACTGACGCACACATAAACCTTCCAGTAGTCACCGGGAGCAGGAGCACCGGCTAATTTTAATCTTTCCTTGATTTACCATTTTCATATCATTTACTGTCTTGTGTACCGTGTCAGTGGGCAGCACACTCGCCTCTGAGTCAGAAGGTCGTGGGTTCAAGTCCCCACCCCAGAGACTTGAGCACATGAAGCTAGGCTGACACTCCAGTGCAGTGCTGAGGGAGTGCTGCACTGTCGGAGGTGCCGTCTTTCGGATGAGACGTTAAACCGAGGCCCCGTCTGCTCTCTCAGGTGGATGTAAAAGATCCCCCGGCACTATTTCGAAGAAGAGCTGGGGAATTCTCCCCGGTGTCCTGGCCAATATTTATCCCTCAACCAACATAACAAAAACAGATTATCTGGTCATTATCACATTGCTGTTTGTGGGATCTTGCTGTGAGCAAATTGGCTGCCGCGTTTCCCACATTACAACAGTGACTACACTCCAAAAGTACTTCATTGGCTGTAAAGAACTTTGAGAAGTCTGGTGGTCGTGAAAGGCGCTATATAAATGCAAGTCTTCTATAATCAGGTAATCTTATAAAGGTATATAAGATAATAAATGATATGGAATCAGTAAATCTCAAGTGTTACTTTAAATTAAATTACAGGAGTAGGACAGGGAGTCATCCATTCAAACTGGTAAAAGGTAGCTTTAGGATTGACACCGGGAAGTTTGTTTTACACAGAATGATCAATACTTGGGTAGACTTCCTGATGAGGGTTGTGAAGGCGAAAATTCTGGATGCATTTAAGAAAAGAATTGGATGCTGCAATGGGGGGTTGGGGGGGGGAGGGGGCAGTAGAGTATTTTTGGATGGATGAACTAATATGGGCCAAAGAGCCTTCCTCATCCATCATTATCTTGTGATTTATGAGGAGAGATTGAGCAGAATGGGCCTATATTCTCTGGAGCTTAGACGAATGAGAGCTGATCTCATTGAAACATATAAGATTCTGAGGGGGGTTGACAGGGTAGATGCGGAGAGGATGTTTCCCCTGGCTGGAGAGTCTAGAACTAGGGGGCACAGTCTCAGGATAAGGGGTCGGCCATTTAGGACTGAGAGGAGGAGGAATTTCTTCCCTCAGAGGGCGGTGAATCTTTGGAATTCTCTACCCCAGAGGGCTGTGGATGCTCAGGCGTTGAGTATATTCAAGGCTGAGATCGATAGATTTTTGGACTCTGGGGGAAATCAAGGGATGTGGGGATGGGGCGAGAAAGTGGGGTTGAGGCGGAAGGTCAGCCGTGGTCTTATTGAATGGCGGAGCAGGCTCGAGGGGCTGGTTCGGCCGACTCCTGCTCCTATTTCTCATGTTCCTGAGGCTAGGTGCATTGAAGCCAGTTGTGTAAACCCCGACTGCAGCCCGCGGTGAGTTCAGCCAACTCCGAACAGAGCGTGAATGAAACCTGGGATTTTCCTTGCCCCTGTGGTTCAGGAGCAGGAGGGGAGAAGATTCTCTTCGAAGTTGAGTGCGGAGAAACGAGTGTTTCAACAGGGCCATCTGTGGGCAGAAGGGCAGCACTGCAGTACATGAAATGATAAATCTTCGTCCAAAGTAAAACTAGATTGAACAAAAGAGAGGTTTCCATTTCTTTTTCCTCACCGCCACCCTCCTTCCATCTAAAAGGGCAGAAGGGCATTTGTGAATTATTTGGTTTTTTTTTGTTGTTGTTCCCTAATAGAAACTAAAACGAATTGTAACAAAACCAATTTAATCATCAACTAACAACATCGTCTTTCACTCCACAAAGGACATCCCCATATCGAGTGCAGAGAAGGCCGGTCATGAATCGAGCCCATGTGGTTCTGAGGCACAAGGTAACGAAAGTTGGATATTGGATCTCAAGAAATCTCACAATGTGCTGCAGGGAAGAAGGAGAAAAAAATTACTGCAAATTCAAAAAGATAACCTGTGGAATTGAACTCAAATTTTCAATATTGATCCTATTTTCATTGACTGGTTTTCTCCCTCCTCCTCCTCCTCCTCCTCCTCTCCTGAAGGTGCTGCCCTTGCTGTTTGATTGCATGGGCAATGGCAGCCCTCTGGCACCAGAGCTATTCTTGTGTCAGCCGAGACGGTGAGTGTTGGCGAGCTATTCAACTGCGACGACTTCACAGCCAAGTTTGAGCCTGTCTTCAGCTGATGCCCGCGCACTGGATTTAACGTGGGACCCCCCCCGGTTATGACTTATAACACACCAGGTGCTGCCTGCACTAGAAGGGTGCCAGCCGTGGCTCAGTGGGTAGCACTTTCGTGTCTGAGTCAGACGGTCGTGGGTTCAAGTCCCGCTCCAGAGACTTGAGCATTAAAATCTAGGCTGACACTTCCAGTGCCTGTACTGAGGGAGTGCTGCACTGTCGGAGGTGCCGTCTTTCAGATGAGGCTTTTTTTAAAATTCATTTTTATGGATGTGGGCATCGTTGGCAAGGCCAGCATTTATTGCCCATCCCTAATTGCCCTTGAGAAGGTGGTGGTGAGCCGCCTTCTTGAACCGCTGCAGTCCGTGTGGTGAAGGTACTCCCACAGTGCTGTTAGGGAGGGAGTTCCAGGATTTTGACCCAGCGACAATGAAGGATTGGCAATACACTTCTAAGTCAGGATGGTGTGTGACTTGGAGGGGAACTTGGAAGTGGTGGTGTTCCCATGCGTCTGCTGCCCTTGTCCTTCTGGGTGGAAGAGGTCACGGGATTGGGAGGTGCTGCCGAAGAAGCCTTGGCGAGTTGCTGCAGTGCATCTTGTCGATGGTACACACTGCAGCCACGGTACGCCGATGGTGGAGGGAGTGAATGTTTAAGGTGGTGGATGGGGTGCCAATCAAGCGGGCTGCTTTGCCCTGGATGGTGTCGAGCTTCTTGAGTGTTGTTGGAGCTGCACTCATCCAGGCAAGTGGAGAGTATTCCATCACACTCCTGACTTGTGCCTTGTAGATGGTGGAAAGGCTTTGGGGAGTCAGGAGGTGAGACATTCGCCGCAGAATACCTAGCCTCTGACCTGCTCTTGTTGCCACAGTATTTATGTGGCTGGTCCAGTTAAGTTTCTGGTTAATGGTGACCAGAGAGGGCATCCAAAACTTAAACCGAGACCCTTTATGTCCTTTCAGGCGGACGTAAAAGATCCCACAGCACTATTCAAAGAAGAGCAGGCCAATATTTATCTCGCAACCAACAGCACTAAGACAGATTATCTGGTCATTATCACACTGCTGTTTGTGGGAGCTTGCTGTGCGCAAATTTCCTACATTACAACAGTGACTACACTTCAAAAGTACTTAATTGGCTGTAAAGCGCTTTGGGATGTCCTGAGGTGGTGAAAGGCGCTGTATAAATGCAAATTCTTTCTTATGCCAACTAGGTTATTTTATTCATTAATCTAAGCGTGCCTATCTGTGCAAACCCCAGCACAAGTCAGCATCTTCAGGAGAGAGAGAGAGGGCATCCAAAACTTAAGGGGGAAAACGCCCATTGTCACTAACCTTGGGCCTGCTCCAGAACAAGAATGGCAACCAAGTCCAAGCAACTGGCGCGGTGCTCGAACTCCAGGCGGATGTCGTTGGTCAAGGTCGGAGACCTGCCTGTATTGGGAGAGGAGTAAAATAATGAGAGAGAGAGAGAGAGACGTATTTTAATGATATCACATAAGAACATAAGAAATAGGAGCAGGAGTCGGCCATACGGCCCCTCGAGCCTGCTCCGCCATTCAATGAGATCATGGCTGATCATCGACTCAAACCCACTTTCCTGCCCCAGCTCCATATCCCTTGATTCCCTTAACATCCAAAAATCTATCGATCTCTATCTTGAATATACTCAACGACTGAGCCTCCACAGCCCTCTGGGGTAGAGAATTCCAAAGATTCACCACCCTCTGAGTGAAGAAATTTCTCCTCATCTCAGTCCTAAATGGCTGACCCCTTATTCTGAGACTGTGACCCCTGATTCTAGACTCCCCAGCCAGGGGAAACATCCTCCCTGCATCTACCCTGTCAAGCCCTGTAAGAATTTTGTGTGTTTCAATGAGATCACCTCTCATTCTTCTAAACTCTAGAGAACATAGGCCTAGTCTACTCAATCTCTCCTCATAGGACAATCTTCCCATCCCAGGAATCAGTCTGGTGAACCTTCGTTGCACTCCCTCTATGGCAAGTATATCCTTCCTTAGGTAAGGAGACCTAAACTGTACACAATACTCCAGGTGTGGTCTCACCAGGGCCCTATATAATTGCAGTAAGACGTCTTTACTCTGATACTCAAATCCTCTTGTAATAAAGGCCAACATACCATTTGCTTTCCTAATTGCTTGCTGTACCTGCATGTTAACTTACAGTGATTCTTGTACAAGGACACCCAGGTCCCTCTGAACACCAACATTTCCCAATCTCTCACCATTTAAAAAAATACTCTGCTTTTCTATTTTTCCTACCAAAGTAGATAACTTCACATTTCTCCACATTATATTCCATTTACCATGTTCTTGCCCACTCACTTAGCCTGTCTATATCCCCTTGAAGTCTCCTTGCATCCTCCTCACAACTTACATTCCCACCTAGCTTTGTATCATCAGCAAACTTGGTTATATTACATTTGGTCCCCTCATCCAAATCATTGATATAGATTGTGAATAGCTGAGGCCCAAGCACTGATCCTTGCGGTACCCCACTAGTTACAGCCTGCCAACCCAAAAATGACCCGTTTATTCCTACTATTCAAGAAGGAGATAGATATATTTCTTAAGGCTAAAGGGATCAAGGGATATGGGGCGAAAGCAGGGACAGGGTACTGAATTTGGATGATCAGCCATGATCTCATTAAATGGCGGAGCAGGCTCGAGGGGCCGAATGGCCTACTCCTGCTTCTATCTTCTATGCTTCTATACTCTCTGTTTTCTGTCCGTTAACCAATCCTCAATCCATGCTAGTATAGTACCCACAATCCCATGAGCCCTAATTTTGTTTAATAACCTCTTGTGTGGCACCTGATCGAAAGCCTTCTGAAAATCCAAATACACCACATCCACTGGTTCCCTCTTACCTATTCTGCTAGTTACAACCTTCCATGTATATCAACAGAATGGCAGCAGACGATGGACGCCTCAAACTGACCGCTCCCCCGACAATCCTCATACTCGATGCACGCCGGAGTGCTATTACCCAGTGACGTGCGGTCAGTTGTCACTTTATAACTGGCAGGCCTCCCGTGGCATTGCTCACGGGAGCCTGCGGGTCTGGAGTTGTATCCGCTCTCCAGTGTTTTACCACGTAGTCATAGAATTACTCAACGCAACGCAACGCAAAATCATCGAGCAGAAACTGATAGCCAAGTTCCGCACCCATGAGGACGGCCTCAACCGGGATCTTGGGTTCATGTCACGCTACATGTAACCCCACCTGACGTAGAGTCATCCAGACTCGAGTCGTCGTTGGCTTGTTCACAGATGTGATTTCCAGTAAAAGAAGTTTAAAGTTTATGGTTTTCCATATAGACTGCAGCATTTGACACATTAGACCCCCCCTCATTGTCTTAGTTGTATCTTGCTATGTCTTTGATATAATGCCTTCCTGACTGACCTGATTGTTTCTCTGCCGAGGTGTGATAAAAGGCAGTCAGAAAGATTAGCTGTAGTCGTCTGACATTGTACGCTACACAGGCATTGTTCTCTGTCTATATATGCTTTGCCGATTCGTATTTCTTCACTTCACCTGACGAAGGAGCAGCAGCTCCGAAAGGTTGTGATTTCAAATAAAACTGTTGGACTATAACCTGGTGTTGTGCGACTTCTCACTTTTGTCCACCCCAGTCCAACACCGGCATCTCCGCATCATAGAATTACACAGCACAGGAGGCCATTTGGCACATCGTGCCTGTGCCAGCTCGTTGGTAAAGCTATCCAATTAGTCCCACACCCCCGCTGCTCATTCCCCCCAATAGCCCTGCAGATTTTTCCCCTTCAAATATTTATCCAATTCTCCTTTGATAGTTGCTGCTGAATCTACTTCCACCGCCCTTTCAGGCAGCGCATTCCAGATCACAACCACTCGCTGCGCAAACATATTTTCCCTCGTGTCGCCTCTGCTCCTTTTGCCAATGATCTTAAATGTGTGTCCGCGGGTTATCGACCACTGCTGCCACCGGAAACAGTTTCTCCTGATTTACTCGCTCAAAACTCTTCACCATTTTGAACACCTCTATCAAACCATAGAATCATAAAGGCACAGAAGGAGGCCACTCGGCCCATCGAGTCCGTGCCGGCTCTCTGTAGAGCAATCCAGTCAGTCCCATTCCCCCGCTCTATCCCCGTAGCCCTGCAGGTTTATTTAACTCAAGTGCCTATCCAGTCTCCCCTTGAAAACATTGAGTGTCTCCGCTTCCACCACTTCTGTCGGCAGCGAGTTCCAGGTCCTCACCACTCGCTGCGTAAAAAAGTTTTTCCTCACATCCCCCCTGTATCTCTTGCCCAAAACCTTAAATCTGTGTCCCCTAGTCCTTGTACCATCAACTAGTGGGAACAGCCTTTCCCCGTCTAGCCTATCCAAACCCGTCATAATCTTGTACACCTCTATCAAATCGCCCCTCAACCTCCTTTGCTCTAATGAAAACAAATCCAGCTTCTCCAACCTGTCCTTGTGGCTAAGATCCCCCTTCCCCAAAACATTCTGGTAAATCTCCCCTTAACCTTCTCTGCTTGAAGGAGAACAACCCCAGCTTCTCCGGTCTCTCGACATAACTGCAGTCCCTCATCCCTGGTACCATTCCAGTAAAAGCTCTTCTGCACCCTCTCTCAGGCCTTGACATCCTTCCTAAAAGTGTGGCGCAGTGGGTCTGACTTGTACACAACACTCCAGCTGAGGCCTGACCAGAGATTTCTGTAACCCTTAATACCCTTGCCCAACAAAAATCGATCAGTCTCAGTTTTGAAATTTTCAATTGACCCCCCCCCCAGCCGCAACAGCTTTGTGGGGGAGAGAGAATTCCAGATTTCTCCGACCCATTGTGTGAAAAATTGCTTCCTGGCATCATCCCTGAACGGATTCGCTCGAATTTTAAGATTATGCCCCCTTGTTCTGGACTCCCACCCCGCCCCCCGCCCCACCCCGCCCGGCCCTGATGCCCCCATCAGAGGAAATAATTTCTTGCTATTTACCCTTTAATCATCTGAAACATCTCAATTAGCTCACCCCTTCATCTTCCATACTCGAGGGAACACAAACCTGGTGTATGCAGCCTGTCCTCAGAATTTAGACCTTTTAGCCTTACACAGCGGTTACAACATGGAAACAGACCATTCGGCCCAACTAGTCTGTGCCGACATTTACTGCCCCCCACCACAGTCGTGCCCGTGGGCTGACTCCTACCGTAAAGCATCAGCCTTCTGAAGCTCTCCAATCCTTCTTCTTGCGTCTCCAGCAGCATGATATAATCATCACCCTTCTTCACAAAGAGCTCAGTCTTCTGTTCAGGACGGCCTTGAACAAGGAGACAAATGGAACAGATGTGTAAGATCCAAACAAGCTCATGAGCGGCTTTGACAACATCAGGGGCTCTTTTCCTGACTGCCTTCCAAACCCCAGCTTATTTGTCTCCAGTTGCTGTAGACAAGAGCATTGAAACCCAGTCCCAGAGGTGAATGATGTCGGACTGACTGCACCACCCAGTCCCAGAGGGGAAAGGACAGTGTCTGACCCACTGCACCACCCAGTCCCAGAGGGTGAAAGAACAGTGACCCACTGCACCACCCAGTCCCAGAGGGGGAAAGGACAGTGTCTGACCCACTGCACCACCCAGTCCCAGAGGGGGAAAGGACAGTGTCTGACCCACTGCACCGCCCAGTCCCAGAGGGGGAAAGGACAGTGTCTGACCCACCGCACTACCCAGTCCCAGAGGGGGAAAGGACAGTGTCTGTCCACAGCACTGCCCAGTCCCAGAGGGGGAAAGGACAGTGTCTGACCCACCGCACCACCCAGTCCCAGAGGCTGAAAGGACAGTGTCTGACCCACTGCACCACCCAGTCCAAGAGGGAGAAAGGACAGTGTCTGACCCACCGCACCACCCAGTCCCAGAGGGGGAAAGGACAGTGTCTGACCCACCGCACCACCCAGTCCCAGAGGGGGAAAGGACAGTGTCTGACCCACTGCACCACCCAGTCCCAGAGGCTGAAAGGACAGTGTCTGACCCACTGCACCACCCAGTCCAAGAGGGAGAAAGGACAGTGTCTGACCCACCGCACCACCCAGTCCCAGAGGGGGAAAGGACAGTGTCTGACCCACCGCACCACCCAGTCCCAGAGGGGGAAAGGACAGTGTCTGACCCACCGCACCACCCAGTCCCAGAGGCTGAAAGGACAGTGGCTGACCCACTGCACCACCCAGTCCAAGAGGGAGAAAGGACAGTGTCTGACCCACCGCACCACCCAGTCCCAGAGGGGGAAAGGACAGTGTCTGACCCACTGCACCGCCCAGTCCCAGAGGGGGAAAGGACAGCGTCTGACCCACTGCACCACCCAATCCCAGAGGGGGAAAGGACAGTGTCTGACCCACTACACCACCCAGTCCCAGAGGGAGAAAGGACAGTGTCTGACCCACCGCACCACCCAGTCCCAGAGGGGGAAAGGACAGTGTCTGTCCACAGCACTGCCCAGTCCCAGAGGGGCAAAGGACAGTGTCTGACCCACCGCACCACCCAGTCCCAGAGGCTGAAAGGACAGTGTCTGACCCACTGCACCACCCAGTCCAAGAGGGAGAAAGGACAGTGTCTGACCCACCGCACCACCCAGTCCCAGAGGGGGAAAGGACAGTGTCTGACCCACCGCACCACCCAGTCCCAGAGGGGGAAAGGACAGTGTCTGACCCACCGCACCACCCAGTCCCAGAGGCTGAAAGGACAGAGTCTGACCCACTGCACCACCCGGTCCCAGAGGGGGAAAGTACAGTGTCTGACCCACCGCACCACCCAGTCCCAGAGGGTGAAAGGACAGTGTCTGACCCACTGCACCACCCAGTCCAAGAGGGAGAAAGGACAGTGTCTGACCCACCGCACCACCCAGTCCCAGAGGGGGAAAGGACAGTGTCTGACCCACCGCACCACCCAGTCCCATCAGCGAACAACCCCACTTCTGACATTATGATGGGTGGAGGGCCATTGATGAAGCAGCTGAAGATGGTTGGGCCAAGAACGCTGCCCTGAGGCACTCCTGCAGCCATGTCCTGGGGCTGAGATGATTGGCCTCCAACAACCACAACCACTGGGTCTGATGTTCCTGTGTACATTATATAACAGTACATTGGGTACGAGAGATTATGTAAACTAGGCTTGTATTCCCTGGAATACAGAAGGTAAAGGGGCAATTCTTTTTGAGGTTTTTAGAATTTTGGAAGGAATTGACGGGGTAGATGGAGAGAAACTTTTTCCGCTGGAGGGGGAGTCCAGGACAAGGGGGCATAACCTTAAAATCAGAGCCTGGCTATTCAGGAGAGAAATTAGGAAACACTTTGTCACGTAAAGGGTGGTAGAAGTGTGGAGCTCTCTCCCACAAAAAGCAGTCGATGCAAGTTCAATTAATAATTTTAAATCTGTGATCGATGGATTTTTGCTCGACAGAGGTATAAAAGGATATGGAGCCAAGGTGGGTTGATAGAATTAGGATTCAGATCAGCCATGATCTCATTGATCAAGCTCGAGGGGCTGAATGGCCTCTTCCTGTCCCTATGTACAATGCTCCTATGTATATTGAACAGTAGCACACAGCATCATACTGGGGAGAACCCTCTGGCCTATATAAAGGTACATTCTGTTTGTTGGGTATGAATCTGTTGAATGTTTTGAACTGTGAAATAGTGGATGACACAGAAGACTCTGGTGGATTCCCGCCTGCTTTGAGCTCACCTTCCAAGATCATCTCCTGTGTCTCGTTGCTGATGCGATAGATCCACTGTCGTGGCAAACAGCTCATCGTTCTGTGGAACAATAGAAAGCAATGTTGATGATTACTCTCTCGCCTCCTCTACTGAAGACCCTGATTACTCTCTCACCTCCTCTACTGAAGACCATGATTACTCTCTCGCCTCCTCTACTGAAGACCCCGATTACTCTCTCACCTCCTGTACTGAAGACCCTGATTACTCTTTCACCTCCTCTACCGAAGACCCTGATTACTCTCTCACCTCCTCTACCGAAGACCCTGATTACTCTCTCACCTCCTCTACTGAAGACCATGATTACTCTCTCGCCTCCTCTACTGAAGACCCTGATTACTCTCTCACCTCCTCTACCGAAGACCCTGATTACTCTCTCACCTCCTCTACTGAAGACCATGATTACTCTCTCGCCTCCTCTACTGAAGACCCCGATTACTCTCTCGCCTCCTCTACTGAAGACCCTGATTACTCTCTCACCTCCTCTACTGAAGACCATGATTACTCTCTCGCCTCCTCTACTGAAGACCCCGATTACTCTCTCACCTCCTCTACCGAAGACCCTGATTACTCTCTCACCTCCTCTACTGAAGACCATGATTACTCTCTCGCCTCCTCTACTGAAGACCCCGATTACTCTCTCGCCTCCTCTACTGAAGACCCCGATTACTCTCTCACCTCCTCTACCGAAGACCCTGATTACTCTCTCACCTCCTCTACTGAAGACCATGATTACTCTCTCGCCTCCTCTACTGAAGACCCGGATTACTCTCTCGCCTTCTCTACTGAAGACCCTGATTACTCTCTCACCTCCTCTACTGAAGACCATGATTACTCTCTCGCCTCCTCTACTGAAGACCCCGATTACTCTCTCACCTCCTCTACCGAAGACCCTGATTACTCTCTCACCTCCTCTACTGAAGACCATGATTACTCTCTCGCCTCCTCTACTGAAGACCCCGATTACTCTCTCGCCTCCTCTACTGAAGACCCTGATTACTCTCTCACCTCCTCTACCGAAGACCCTGATTACTCTCTCGCCTCCTCTACTGAAGACCCTGATTACTCTCACCTCCTCTACCGAAGACCCTGATTACTCTCTCGCCTCCTCTACTGAAGACCCTGATTACTCTCTCACCTCCTGTACTGAAGACCCTGATTACTCTCTCACCTCCTCTACTGAAGACCCCAATTACTCTCTCACCTCCTCTACTGAAGACCCTGATTACTCTCTCGCCTCCTCTACTGAAGACCCTGATTACTCTCTCACCTCCTCTACTGAAGACCCCGATTACTCACGGCTCCTCTACTGAAGACCCTGATTACTCTCTCACCCCCTGTACCGAAGACCCTGATTACTCTCTCACCTCCTGTACCGAAGACCCTGATTACTCTCTCGCCTCCTCTACTGAAGACCCTGATTACTCTCTCGCCTCCTCTACTGAAGACCCTGATTACTCTCTCACCTCCTGTACTGAAGACCCTGATTACTCTCTCACCTCCTCTACCGAAGACCCCGATTACTCTCTCACCTCCTCTACTGAAGACCCTGATTACTCTCTCACCTCCTGTACTGAAGACCCCGATTACTCTCTCGCCTCCTCTACTGAAGACCCTGATTACTCTCTCACCTCCTGTACCGAAGACCCTGATTACTCTCTCACCTCCTCTACTGAAGACCCTGATTACTCTCTCACCTCCTCTACTGAAGACCCTGATTACTCTCTCACCTCCTCTACTGAAGACCCTGATTACTCTCTCACCTCCTCTACTGAAGACCATGATTACTCTCTCACCTCCTCTACTGAAGACCCCGATTACTCTCTCACCTCCTCTACTGAAGACCGTGATTACTCTCTCGCCTCCTCTACCGAAGACCCTGATTACTCTCTCACCTCCTCTACTGAAGACCCTGATTACTCTCTCGCCTCCTCTACTGAAGACCCTGATTACTCTCTCACCTCCTCTACTGAAGACCCTGATTACTCTCTCACCTCCTCTACTGAAGACCATGATTACTCTCTCGCCTCCTCTACCGAAGACCCTGATTACTCTCTCACCTCCTCTACTGAAGACCCTGATTACTCTCTCACCTCCTCTACTGAAGACCATGATTACTCTCTCGCCTCCTCTACCGAAGACCCTGATTACTCTCTCACCTCCTCTACTGAAGACCCTGATTACTCTCTCACCTCCTCTACTGAAGACCCCGATTACTCTCGGCTCCTCTACTGAAGACCCTGATTACTCTCTCACCTCCTCTACCGAAGACCCTGATTACTCTCTCGCCTCCTCTACTGAAGACCATGATTACTCTCTCGCCTCCTCTACTGAAGACCCCGATTACTCTCTCGCCTCCTCTACTGAAGACCCTGATTACTCTCTCACCTCCTCTACTGAAGACCATGATTACTCTCTCGCCTCCTCTACTGAAGACCCCGATTACTCTCTCACCTCCTCTACCGAAGACCCTGATTACTCTCTCACCTCCTCTACTGAAGACCATGATTACTCTCTCGCCTCCTCTACTGAAGACCCCGATTACTCTCTCGCCTCCTCTACTGAAGACCCTGATTACTCTCTCACCTCCTCTACCGAAGACCCTGATTACTCTCTCGCCTCCTCTACTGAAGACCCTGATTACTCTCACCTCCTCTACCGAAGACCCTGATTACTCTCTCGCCTCCTCTACTGAAGACCCTGATTACTCTCTCACCTCCTGTACTGAAGACCCTGATTACTCTCTCACCTCCTCTACTGAAGACCCCAATTACTCTCTCACCTCCTCTACTGAAGACCCTGATTACTCTCTCGCCTCCTCTACTGAAGACCCTGATTACTCTCTCACCTCCTCTACTGAAGACCCCGATTACTCACGGCTCCTCTACTGAAGACCCTGATTACTCTCTCACCCCCTGTACCGAAGACCCTGATTACTCTCTCACCTCCTGTACCGAAGACCCTGATTACTCTCTCGCCTCCTCTACTGAAGACCCTGATTACTCTCTCGCCTCCTCTACTGAAGACCCTGATTACTCTCTCACCTCCTGTACTGAAGACCCTGATTACTCTCTCACCTCCTCTACCGAAGACCCCGATTACTCTCTCACCTCCTCTACTGAAGACCCTGATTACTCTCTCACCTCCTGTACTGAAGACCCCGATTACTCTCTCGCCTCCTCTACTGAAGACCCTGATTACTCTCTCACCTCCTGTACCGAAGACCCTGATTACTCTCTCACCTCCTCTACTGAAGACCCTGATTACTCTCTCACCTCCTCTACTGAAGACCCTGATTACTCTCTCACCTCCTCTACTGAAGACCCTGATTACTCTCTCACCTCCTCTACTGAAGACCATGATTACTCTCTCACCTCCTCTACTGAAGACCCCGATTACTCTCTCACCTCCTCTACTGAAGACCGTGATTACTCTCTCGCCTCCTCTACCGAAGACCCTGATTACTCTCTCACCTCCTCTACTGAAGACCCTGATTACTCTCTCGCCTCCTCTACTGAAGACCCTGATTACTCTCTCACCTCCTCTACTGAAGACCCTGATTACTCTCTCACCTCCTCTACTGAAGACCATGATTACTCTCTCGCCTCCTCTACCGAAGACCCTGATTACTCTCTCACCTCCTCTACTGAAGACCCTGATTACTCTCTCACCTCCTCTACTGAAGACCATGATTACTCTCTCGCCTCCTCTACCGAAGACCCTGATTACTCTCTCACCTCCTCTACTGAAGACCCTGATTACTCTCTCACCTCCTCTACTGAAGACCCCGATTACTCTCGGCTCCTCTACTGAAGACCCTGATTACTCTCTCACCTCCTCTACCGAAGACCCTGATTACTCTCTCGCCTCCTCTACTGAAGACCCTGATTACTCTCTCACCTCCTCTACTGAAGACCCCGATTACTCTCGGCTCCTCTACTGAAGACCCTGATTACTCTCTCACCTCCTCTACTGAAGACCCCGATTACTCTCGGCTCCTCTACTGAAGACCCTGATTACTCTCTCACCTCCTCTACCGAAGACCCTGATTACTCTCTCGCCTCTCTACTGAAGACCATGATTACTCTCTCACCTCCTCTACTAAAGACGCTGATTACTCTCTCACCTCCTCTACTGAAGACCCCGATTACTCTCTCGCCTCCTCTACTGAAGACCCTGATTACTCTCTCACCTCCTCTACTGAAGACCCTGATTACTCTCTCGCCTCCTCTACTGAAGACCCTGATTACTCTCTCACCTCCTCTACTGAAGACCCTGATTACTCTCTCGCCTCCTCTACTGAAGACCCTGATTACTCTCGCCTCCTCTACTGAAGACCCTGATTACTCTCGCCTCCTCTACTGAAGACCCTGATTACTCTCTCACCTCCTCTACTGAAGACCCCGATTACTCTCTCACCTCCTCTACTGAAGACCCTGATTACTCTCTCACCTCCTCTACTGAAGACCCTGATTACTCTCTCGCCTCCTCTACTGAAGACCCTGATTACTCTCTCACCTCCTCTACTGAAGACCCTGATTACTCTCTCGCCTCCTCTACTGAAGACCCTGATTACTCTCGCCTCCTCTACTGAAGACCCTGATTACTCTCGCCTCCTCTACTGAAGACCCTGATTACTCTCTCACCTCCTCTACTGAAGACCCTGATTACTCTCTCACCTCTTCTACTGAAGACCCCGATTACTCTCGGCTCCTCTACTGAAGACCCTGATTACTCTCTCACCTCCTCTACCGAAGACCCTGATTACTCTCTCGCCTCTCTACTGAAGACCATGATTACTCTCTCACCTCCTCTACTAAAGACGCTGATTACTCTCTCACCTCCTCTACTGAAGACCCCGATTACTCTCTCGCCTCCTCTACTGAAGACCCTGATTACTCTCTCACCTCCTCTACTGAAGACCCTGATTACTCTCTCGCCTCCTCTACTGAAGACCCTGATTACTCTCTCACCTCCTCTACTGAAGACCCTGCTTACTCTCTCGCCTCCTCTACTGAAGACCCTGATTACTCTCGCCTCCTCTACTGAAGACCCTGATTACTCTCGCCTCCTCTACTGAAGACCCTGATTACTCTCTCACCTCCTCTACTGAAGACCCTGATTACTCTCTCACCTCCTCTACTGAAGACCCTGATTACTCTCTCACCTCCTCTACTGAAGACCCCGATTACTCTCGGCTCCTCTACTGAAGACCCTGATTACTCTCTCACCTCCTCTACCGAAGACCCTGATTACTCTCTCGCCTCTCTACTGAAGACCATGATTACTCTCTCACCTCCTCTGCTAAAGACGCTGATTACTCTCTCACCTCCTCTACTGAAGACCCTGATTACTCTCTCGCCTCCTCTACTGAAGACCCTGATTACTCTCTCGCCTCTTCTACTGAAGACCCTGATTACTCTCTCGCCTCCTCTACTGAAGACCCTGATTACAATCTCGCCTCCTCTACTGAAGACCCTGATTAATCTCTCACCTCCTCTACTGAAGACCCTGATTACTTTCTCGCCTCCTCTACTGAAGACCCTGATTACTCTCTCGCCTCCTCTACTGAAGACCCTGATTACTCTCGCCTCCTCTACTGAAGACCCTGATTACTCTCTCACCTCCTCTACTGAAGACGCTGATTACTCTCTCACCTCCTCTACTGAAGACCCTGATTACTCTCTCGCCTCCTCTACTGAAGACCCTGATTACTCTCTCGCCTCCTCTACTGAAGACCCCGATTACTCTCTCGCCTGCTCCACTGAAGACCCTGATTTATGCCAGGGTGCAGTTCCCTGGGCACCAAAGATCTTCTACGTGAACATCGCGGGAAATAGATCAGGTCTGCAACTGAGCTATACGGTCCAGAAGGTCCCCAGTAAATCCTACATCCTGCGTTTGCTGATCTTAGCTGGGACACCCACTGGGTATAACTCTCCTGTGTACATTATACAACAGTACACTGGGTATAGCTCTCCTGTGTACATTATACAACAGTACACTGGGTATAGCTCTCCTGTGTACATTATACAACAGTACACTGGGTATAGCTCTCCTGTGTACATTATATAACAGTACACTGGGTATAGCTCTCCTGTGTACATTATATAACAGTACACTGGGTATAACTTTCCTGTGTACATTATACAACAGTACACTGGGTATAACACTCCTGTGTACATTATACAACAGTACACTGGGTATAACTCTCCCGTGTACATTATACAACAGTACACTGGGTATAACTTTCCTGTGTACATTATACAACAGTACACTGGGTATAACTTTCCCGTGTACATTATACAACAGTACACTGGGTATAACTCTCCTGTGTACATTATACAACAGTACACTGGGTATAACTTTCCTGTGTACATTATACAACAGTACACTGGGTATAATTCTCCCGTGTACATTATACAACAGTACACTGGGTATAACTTTCCTGTGTACATTATACAACAGTACACTGGGTATAACTTTCCTGTGTACATTATACAACAGTACACTGGGTATAACTTTCCTGTGTACATTATACAACAGTACACTGGGTATAAATCTCCTGTGTTAGCCGTGGCTCAGTTGGTAGCACTCTTGCCTCTGAGTCAGAAGGTTGTGGGTTCAGTAGACCCACTCCAGAGACTTGAGCACAAAAATTGAGGCCGACACTCCCAGTGCGGTGCTGAGGGAGTGCTGCACTGTCGGAGATGCTGTCTTTCAGATGAGACGTTAAACTGAGGCGCCGTCTGCTCTCTCAGGTGGACGTAAAAGATCCCATGGCACTATTTTGAAGAAGAGCAGGGGGAGTTATACCCGGTGTCCTGGGCCAATATTTATCCCTCAATCAACATCACTGAAAAAACAGATTATCTGGTCATTGACACACTGCTGTTTGTGGGAGCTTGCTGTGCGCAAATTGGCTGACTACACTTCAGAAAAGTACTTCATTGGCTGTAAAACGCTTTGGGACATCTGGTGGTTGTGAAAGGCGTTATATAAATGCAAGTCTTTCTTTCTTTGTGTACATTATACAACAGTACACTGGGTATAACTCTCCTGTGTACATTATACAACAGTACACTGGGTACAATGCTATTTGCCTCAACCACTTCCTGTGGTAGTGAGTTCCACATTCTAAAGAAATTTCTCCTTATTCCCCTGTTGGATTTATTAGTAACTATCTTGTATTTATGGCCTGTAGTTTTGGATTCTCCCACAAGTGGAAACATTCTGTCCACATCTACCCTGTCCAACCCATTCATAATTTTAAAGACCTCTATCAGGTCACCTTTAAGCCTTCACTTTTTTTTTTAAAAAGCCCCAACCTGTTCAATCTTTCCCGATAGCTGTAATCTCTCAGTTCTTGTGCTATCCTTCTGAATCTTTTTTTTTGCACTGTCTCCAGTGCTTAAATGTCCTTTTTATAGTACGGAGGCCAGAACTGTGCACAGTGCTCTAAGTGCGGCCTGACCAGGGTCCTATCGAAGTTTAACATAACTTCCCGCTTCCTCTCACTCTCCAGCGAGAAGTATGTAGAGAATTAGGGGGGTAATTTGAACCTAACTCGGCCAGGCGGCAGTCCCACTGGATCGTGTGGAGTGCCAGTTTTTTACCCGGCCCAACATTACTCTCCACTGACTTCAATGGGGTGTGAAATCAGCGTTGCACCCGATCCCATCAGTTTCCCAAGGGCGGGTTAGGTTAAAATTACCCCCAAGGTCTGAGTTATGAGGAAAGGCCAGAGAAACTGGGCTATTCAACTTAGAAAGGAGGTGCCTGAGAGCTACTGAATTCAGAAAGAGATCTGATAGGTTACTGATAAACAGAGGGTAAGCTGCCAATGGCAGCTGAAAGCACTTCCTTTAATCATTTAGAAAAATAAGGTTTTTGACAGATGAATATTGGATAATTGAGGGGCCAGGGGTTCAAATGACTTATATATAGAATAATGGATACCCGGGAGTGAGTTACAGGCTGGAATCTAATCGAGGGGTTCAAATGGTTTATATGCAGAATAATGGATATCTGGGAGTGAGTTACAGGCTGGAATCTAATCGAGGGGTTCAGATGGTTTATATGCAGAATAATGGATATATGGGAGTGAGTTACAGGCTGGAATCTAATCGAGGGGTTCAGATGGTTTATATATAGAATAATGGATACCTGGGAGTGAGTTACAGGCTGGAATCTAATCGAGGGGTTCAGGTGGTTTATATATAGAATAATGGATACCTGGGAGTGAGTTACAGGCTGGAATCTAATCGAGGGGTTCAGGTGGTTTATATATAGAATAATGGATACCCAGGAGAGAGTTACAGACTGGAATCTAATCGAGGGGTTCAGATGTTTTATATATAGAATAATGGATACCCAGGAGAGAGTTACAGACTGGAATCTAATCGAGGGGTTCAGATGGTTTATATATAGAATAATGGATACCCGGGAGTGAATTACAGACTGGAATCTAATCGAGGGGTTCAGGTGGTTTATATATAGAATAACGGATACCTGGGAGTGAGTTACAGGCTGGAATCTAATCGAGGGGTTCAGGTGGTTTATATATAGAATAATGGATACCTGGGAGTGAGTTACAGACTGGAATCTAATCGAGGGGTTCAGGTGGTTTATATACAGAATAATGGATACCTGGGAGTGAGTTACAGACTGGAATCTAATCGAGGGGCTCAGATGGTTTATATATAGAATAATGGATACCTGGGAGTGAGTTACAGGCTGGAATCTAATCGAGGGGTGCAGATGGTTTAAAAATAGACTGATGGATGTAGAATCAAAGAATGATAGAGCACAGAAGGAGGCCATTAGGCCCATCGTGCCTGTGCCGGCTCTTTGACCACATTGAGAGGTACGCGCGTGGGGGGCAATGCAAGACCATATAAATCGGTGAAGTACGCACTGGCTGAGACGGAATACACCTCGCAGCAGCAGCTGCTCCTTGGCCTCCATGGGTGTGAGCAGGAAGACGGCGTTGTCCATGGCCCCGAATCTGAGCAGCGAGGTGTCCGCGTCTGCCGCCATCATGATGAAGTACCATTTGCCGGAGTACTGCGGAAGGAACGGGACAACAAACACCATCAGGGAAACACCACAGTGATTGCAAACAAAACGGTCTCGGCTAACAGCAGAGGTGACAAAGCGCAACAACCGTGTTTACAGCGCAGCAACAGGCCATTCGGCCCAAACTGGTCCGTGCCGGCGTTTACGCTCCACACGAGCCACCTCCCACCCCTCTTCATCTCACCCCATCAACATACCCTTCTATTCCCTTCTCCCTCATGTATTTATCTAGCTTCCCCTTAAATGTATCTGTGCTGTTCGCCCCAACCACTCCCAGTGGTAGCGAGTTCCACATTCTCACAGTTTCTCCTGAATTCATCCGACAGACATGCTCTGACCTGATTTTTCTGAAGGATTAGAGGGCGTGCTTTCAGCTGCCATTGGCAGCTTACCCACTGTTTATTAGTAACCTATTGGATCTCTTCCTGAAATCAGTAGCTTACAGCCAGAGGTCATGCGCACCGTTGACGACCTTGGAGGACCAGTTTGCTCTGCTGATTGTCCACACCAGTAACTCCACTTCAGTCCCAAGTCGGAGCCAGTGCCAGGATGATGAAACCAGGAAACCTCCTGTTGGTTTCCCAGTTATCTTTTCCAGGGAATGCCCAATAATTTACCGGAGACGGGGAACTCTCTTCCCCTGGCCCTCTAAAGAATAAAGGAAGAACTTACATTTATATTATCTCCTCTCACGACCTCAGGATGTCCCCGAGCGCTTTACAGCCAATTAAGTACTTTTTTTTTTCAAAGTGTGGTCACTGTTGTAATGTCGGAAACGTGGCAGCCAACATTGCGCACAGCAACATCCCACAAACAGCAATGTGATAATGACCAGATAATCTGTTTTAGTGATAAATATTGGCCAGGACACAGGGGAGAACTCCCCTGCTCTTATTCAAAATAGTGCGGCGGGATCTTTCGCATCCACCCGAGAGGGCAGACGTCTCATCCGAAAGACGGCACCTCCGACAGTGCAGCTCCCCCTCAGTACTGCCCTCGGAGTGAACAGCCTAGATTTTGCGCTCAAGTCTCTGGAGTGGGACTTGAACCCGCGACCTTCTGACTCTGAGGCGAGAGGGTGTGGTCCACTGAGCCACGGTGTATCTATCCGGGGAGGGGGAAGTAGAGGAGGCCCTGCTCAGTCCCTCCATCAACGGTACAGCACGGCTCAATTACTCAGCATATGGACGAATAATGGAAAAAAGGGAACTCCTACGCTCCTTTGGCAGCTCAGACCAGCCATGATCTAATTGAACGGTGGAACAGACTCGAGGGGCTGAATGGCCTCCTCCTGTTCCTAGGTTCCGAGTATGCCAGAATTTCACTTATTCAGTCGTCATAAACCAGTGGTCCTGCTGATGAACAGTGAGCAAATCTGAAGTTATTAACATGTAGCACCTTTCCAGGTACGTACTACATGCGGTATAACTGCTGCACCAGGGCACTGTAAAGCCCTCCTCCTGTTCCTATTTAACAGGTCAATCTTTATCCCTCAACCAACATCACTAAAAACAGATGATCGGGTCACTATCTCGTTGCTGTGTGTGGGAGCTTGTTGTGTGCAAACTGGCTGTCGTGTTTCTCTACATTACAACTGTGACTACACTTCAAAAAGTACTTCATTGGCTGCAAAGCGCTCGGGGACGTCCTGCGGCCTTGAAAGGTGCTACAGAAATGCAAGCCCTTTCTTTCTTTATGTTCCTAGTGGGTAAATGAGCCATCCCCTCTCTTTGTAACCTCCTCCAGCCCTAAAACCCTCCCAGATTTCTACACACCTCCAATTCTGCTCAATTTCCATCGCGCCACCATCAGCGGCCGTGCCTTCAGCTGCCCAGGCCCCAAGCTCTGGGATTCCCTCCCTAAACCTCTCGGCCTCTCTACCTCTCTCTCTCTTCCTTTAAGATGCTCCTTAAAACCTACCTCTTTGACCCCTGTCCTAATATCTCCTGATGTGGAGATGCCGGTGTTGGACTGGGGTGGACAAATGTGAGAAGCCGCACAACACCAGGTTATAGTCCAACAGTTTTATTTGAAATCACAAGCTTTCGGAGCGCTGCTCCTTCCTTCACCTGACGAAGGGGCAGCAGCTCCGAAAGCTTGTGATTTCAAATAAAACTGTTGGACTATAACCTGGTGTTGTGCGACTTCTCTAATATCTCCTTGTGTGGCTCGGGGTGTCAAATTTTGTTTGATAATCGCTCCCCTGAAGCACCTTGGGACGTTTTACTACGCTAAAGGCGCTATACAAATGCAAGTTTCTGTTTTTGTCGGGGCCCGTTACAAAAAAAACCCAGACAGTCCCATGTTTCATCCCCTGTCTCTGCTGAGGTCTCAGCCAGGGTAGGGGGCGCTGTAACCATCCCGAAAATGGCAGTGTGTGTCCTCTGCCACGGGGCGACTAGTTTCATGGAAAAATACACTCCTTCACGTTGGCTTCTCGCAACTCAGCGCAATCGATAAACTGCGCTGATACGCCTCATCGCGATGCTTTGACAAAAACAACACGTAATCCTTTCAGTTCCTCCTCGACAGAAGTTTGCCGAACACTTTCTTCAAAGACAAAGTGGGGCAGAGCTTGACTTTTGGGGGCGACAGTGTAAAACGGGTGATAGCGAGTCGAGTCGGCAGCCCCGTTTTACATCTCTCCCCGTTTTTTCTTTCCACCGAAGTCAAATCGGGAGAGCTGTGAAACGGGGCTGCCGACTGGCTAGCGCATGTCCTGCACTATCACGCAAAGTCAAGATCTACCCCGAGGTCCTTCGAAGTTGCAGTAACGTCTACAAGATGTTTTGTTTTTGCACAAGGCAGTTCTGTACCAGTAAGATGTGCAAATTACTTCAGTTCATTTAACTCCCTCTTGCTCTGCAAACTGTTGTCCGCCCTCCCCCCCCCACACCCTCCAGCTACGGTCTAGTCATTAAGTAGGGTTTTTTCTATCTGTTCCTTCTCTCTCCCTATTACATGATTGACCATTTTATTTTCTCTCCCGCGGCCCCCGCCCCTGCATTTATCTCCCCCCGCCCCTGCATTTATCTCCCCTCCGCCCCGGTTTGTCCAGACCCGTGCTGCTATGTGTGGTACCGGCTGCCCTTTCGCCACCTCGGCCTCCTGACCATTCTGCACATGGGCCTGCGCAGCAAGCCGTTCAACTGCAGAGAGCATGACACACACACCCCCGCACTTTCCAGCAGGCGAGCAATCCAGTGGCAGGAAATCGAGGCCGATTTCTCTGTCCTTTCCCCAAGCACTGAGGCGTGCTTCGGTCACCCAAAGGCTGACGTCAGCCCGCCCAGCACAGGCCGGGAATCCAACCTCAACGCCTTCCTAATCTGCGGGGCTCGATTCCACGTTCCGATATTTACCGATCCTAGGCAGCGGACGAGAGCTGGCTTGACGTTCGATGGAAGCTGCGCCGGACTTATTTATTTTATACCTGGGTCTTGTTGAGGCTTCCAGCAGACACCCTGTCATCGTATTGACATTGCCAAAGAGCTTGTATGGTGAGTCCGAAGAGATACATCATCCATGACCACAGTCTTTGGTACATGACTGCAAAGAAGCAATTTCAAAAACTAGAATTGCTTCAACCGATCCCGAACTTATAGCCTTCACAGATCAACTGAGTGTGCAGATCAAGTGGACACTAGTGTGCTGGACACAGGATGCTGGGTATTACATAACAGCACTACAATTATTAACCGCATTTCCCAATAAGTTTGAACCTTGAGCAGAGCTGGAGAGGAATCAGGAGGAAAATATGTTACTCAGCAAAGATGTTCCAACCTCCAGGAGTTAAGCTCCCGTTTCCTGTTATTGTGTCCTTCACACCAAAACCCAAAGGCTCATTCTTTACAAGTTGTTCTTTGCTTTTTAAAAGATAAATTGTCCGTGTATTTTGGGAAAGCTACTTTCCTTTGTTGCAACCATGTAACGCACATGATGCAAATCACGTCAAAACCCATCACTAAATGAGGCAACATAGTTGTGAAAAATGGCGCTCGATTCTTTCGGTTATTCTCTGCCTCCCCCTCTCCCCTCTCCCCCCCCCCACCGCCCCCACTGCCAGCCTCCTCCTAACTCCAACTCACACAGAATTCCTCTACTCCTCCACAAAGTAACACACACCATCAACCACCCACAACCTTTCACAAATCTACTCCCTTTGCTTCCCAACAACGATTTGTGTTTATACAGCGCCTTTAACGTAGCTTTAATACTCAGCACAGAAAATGAGTCCGTCAAAAAATAATGACACGTTCCATCTCATCTGTGCCATGTATATTGAACAGAGCTTCAGGCAATGAGAAGTCTTCGACCGATGTAAAATATGGATGGAATCCTTACAATCATGTTCAAAGATTTAAAAAGAGAAACAACTTAGAAACCAGGGGAATCCTTACAATGCCTAACCAGCCAAGTATTTTACTTTGCAAATGTTCAAGACAGCAATCCTAACAAACCAAACAAAATGTGACACCGAACCATATTAGGAGATAGTAGAGCAGATAGAAACAGAGGAGCAGGAGTCGGCCATTCGGCCCTTCGAGCCTGCTCCGCCATTCAATATGATCATGGCTGATCCTCTATCTCAATACCATATTCCCGCTCTCTCCCCATACCCCTTGATGCCTTTTGTGTCTAGAAATCTATCTATCTCCTTCTTAACTATATTCAGTGACTTGGCCTCCACAGCCTTCTGTGGTAGAGAATTCCACAGGTTCACCACTCTCTGAGTGAAGAAATTTCTCCTCATCTCAGTCCTAAATGTCCTACCCCGTATCCTGAGACTGTGACCCCTCGTTCTAGAGCCCCCAGCCAGGGAAACATCCTCCCTGCAACCAGTCTGTCTAGCCCTGTCAGAATTTTATACGTTTCAATGAGATCCCCTCTCATTCTTCTGAACTCTAGTGAATACAGGCCTAGTCGACCCAATCTCTCCTCATACGACAGTCCTGCCATCCCAGGAATCAGTCTGGTGAACCTTCGCTGCACTTCCTCTATGGCAAGTATATCCTTTCTTAGGTAAGGAGACCAAAACTGCACACACTACTCCAGGTGTGGTCTCACCAAGGCCCTGTATAACTGTAGTAAGACATCCTTGCTCCTATACTCAAATCCTCTTGCAATGAAGGCCAACATACCACTTGCCTTCCTAACTGCTTGCTGCACCTGCATGTTTGCTTTCAGTGACTGGTGTACAAGGACACCCAGGTCCCTCTGTACATCAACATTTCCCAATCTAGCACCGCTTAAATAATACTCTGCCTTTCTGTTTTCCCTACTGAAGTGGATAACTTCACATTTATCCACGTTATACTGCATCTGTCATGTATTTGCCCACTCACTCAACTTGCCTAAATCGCCTTGAAGCCTCTTTGCATCCTCCTCACAACTCACAATCCCACCCAGTTTCGTGTCGTCAGTTGAACGGCTTGCTGCGCAGGCCCGTGTGAAGAATGGTCAGGAGGCCTGAGGTGGCGAAAGGGCGGCCGGTACCACACATAGCAGCACGGCGTCTGGACAAACCGGGGCGGAGGGGAAATAATTGCAGGGGTGGGGGAAGGGGGGGGGGTCAATCATGTAATAGGGAGAGAGAAGGAACAGATAGAAAACTCTACTTAATGACTAGGGCTGCAGAGAGGGCTTTAAACTAAATAGTGGTGGGGGGCGGGGGGGGAGGGTCCAGGTGAACAGGAATTTAAAAAGTCAATGAGAAAGCAATAGAGCAGGATAGAGATGGGGGAAATAATAACCAGAGTGTGACAGGGAGGGACAGAATGTTTAAAAGTAAGAGTGCAACAGAAAATGGGGCCAAAACAAGGAGAAATGGTAAAAAGACAAGGTTAAAAGCTCTCTATCTGAATGCACGCAGCATTTGTAACAAGATAGATGAGTTGACGGCACAGATAGATACAAATGGGTATGATCTGATTGCCATTACAGAGACGTGGTTGCAAGGTGACCTGGGCTGGGAACTGATATTCCAGGGTATTTGACAATTTGGAAGGATAGACAGAAAGGAAAGGGAGGTGGGGTGGCTTTGTTGGTAAAGGATGGGATCAGTGCAGTGGTGAGAAGTGATATTGGCTCTGAAGATCAAGATGTAGAATCGGTTTGGGTGGAGATAAAAAATAATAAGGGGAAAAAGTCTCTGGTGGGCGAAGTCTACAGGCCCCCGAACAGTAGCAATACTGTTGGACAAAGTATAAATCAACAAATAATGGAGGCCTGTAAAAAAGGTACGGTAATAATCATGGGTGATTTTAATCTCCATATTGATTGGACAAATCAAATTGGCCATGGTAGCCTTGAGGAGGAGTTCATAGAGTGCATCCGGGATGGTTTCTGAGAACAGTATGTAATGGAACCAACCAGGGAGCAGGCTATCTTGGATCTGGTACTGTGTAATGAGACAGAATTAATAAATGATCTCATAGTAAAGGATCCTCTAGGAAAGAGTGATCATAGCATGGTTGAATTTCAAATTCAGTTGGAAGGTGAAAAAGTTGTATCTCAAACCAGTGTCCTGATCTTAAACAAAGACAATTACAATGGCATGAGGGCAGAACTGGCTAAAGTGGACTGGAAAAATAAATTCAAGGGTAAGACAGTTGAAATGCAGTGACGGACATTTAAGGAGATATTTCATAACTCTCAACAAAAATATATTCCAGTGAGAAAGAAAGATTTTAAGAGAAGGGAGCACCATCTGTGGCTAACTAAGGAAGTAAAGGATGGTATCAAATTGAAAACGAAGGCATACAATGTTGCCAAGATTGGTGGGAGACCAGAGGATTGGGAAATTTTTAAAAACTAGCAAAGGATGATTTAAAAAATAATAAAGAGAGAGAAGATGAATTATGAGAGTAAACTGGCAAGAAATATTAAAACAGAGCTTCTACAGGTATATAAAAAGGAAGAGAGTAGCTAAAGTAAACATTGGTCCCTTAGAGGATGAGACTGGGGAATTAATAATGGGGAATGGGGAAATGGCAGAGACTCTGAACAAATATTTTGTATCTGTCTTCACGGTAGAAGACACTAACAACATCCCAATAATGGATAATCAAGGGGCCTCAGGGAGGGGGGAACTAAAGACAATCACTATCACTGAGGAAATAGTACTCGGTAAAATAATGGGACTAAAAGACGACAAGTCCCCTGGACCAGATGGCCTGCATCCCAGGGTCTTAAAAGAAGTGACTGCAGAGATAGTGGATGCATTGGTTGCAATATACCAAAATTCCCTGGACTCTGGAGAGGTCCCAGCCGATTGGAAAACCGCAAATGTAACACTCCTATTTAAGAAAGGAGGGAGACAGAAAGCAGGAAACTATAGACCAGTTAGCCTAACATCTGTCGTTGGGAAAATGCTGGAGTCCTTCATTAAGGAAGCAGTAGCAGGGCATTTAGAAAAACATACTGCAGTCAAACAGAGTCAGCATGGTTTTATGAAAGGGAAATCATGTTTAACAAATTTGCTGGAGTTCTTTGAGGATGTAACGAGCAGGGTGGACAAGGGTGAGCCAGTGGATGTGGTGTATTTGGATTTCCAGAAAGCATTCGACAAGGTGCCACATAAAAGGTTACTGCATAAGATAAGAGCTCACGGAGTTGGGGGTAATATATTAGCATGGATAGAGAATTGGCTAACTAACAGAAAGCAGAGAGTCGGGATAAATGGGTCATTTTCCGGTTGGCAAACAGTAACTAGTGGGGAGCCACAGGGATCGGTGCTGGGGCCTCGACTATTTACAATCTACATTAATGACTTGGATGAAGGGACAGAGTGTAATATAGCCAAGTTTACGGATGATACAAAGATGGGTGGAAAAGCAAGTTGTGCAGAGGACTCAAAGAATCTGCAAAGGGATATAGACAGGCTAAGTGAGTGGGCAAACATTTGGCAGATGAAGTATAATGTGGGAAAGTGCGAGGTTATCCACTTTGGCAGGAAAAATAAAAAAGCTAATTATTATTTAAATGGAGAGATTACAAAATGCTACAGGTCAGAGGGACCTGCGGGTCCTTGTGCATGTAACACAAAAAGTTAGCATGCAGGTACAGCAAGTAATCAAAAAGGCAAATAGAATGTTGGCCTTTTATTTCAAGGGGGTTGGAGTATAAAAGCAGGGAAGTCCTGCTACAACTGTACAGGGTATTGGTGAGACCACACCTTGAGTACTGCGTACAGTTTTGGTCTCCTTACTTAAGGAATGATATACTTGCATTGGAGGCAGTTCAGAGATGATTCCCTAGGTTAATTCCAGAGATGAGGGGGTTGACTTATGAGGAAAGGTTGAGCAGGTTGGGCCTATACTCATTGGAATTTAGAAGATGAGAGATGATCTCTGCCGCAGAGAGCTGTGGAGGCTGTGTCATTAAATACATTTAAGGTGGAGATAAGACCAATTTTTGCAAGATAAGGGAGTGAAGGGTTATGGGGAGCGGGCAGAGAAGTGGCTTTGAGCCCAAGATCAGCCATGATCTTATTGAATGGCGGAGCAGGCTCGAGGGGCCAAGTGGCCTATTCCTGCTCCTATTTCTTATGTTCTTATGATGCGGAGATGCCGGTGTTGGACTGGGGTGGACAAAAATGAGAAGTCGCACAACACCAGGTTATAGTCCAACAGTTTTATTTAATTTTAAATTCTCGTAATTTTAAAGACTCGTAATTTTAAATAAAACTGTTGGACTATAACCTGGTGTTGTGCGACTTCTCATTTATGTTCTTATGTAAGCCTCTTTGCATCCTCCTCACAACCCCACCTAGTTTCATGTGGTCAGCAAACTTGGAAATATTACATTTGGTTTCCTCATCCAAAAGCTTGGTCAAAGAGGTAGGTTTTAAGGAGCGTCTTAAAGGAGGAAAGGAAGGTAGAGAGGCGGAGAGGTTTAGGGAGGGAATTCCAAATCTTAGGGCCTTGGCAGCTGAAGGCACGGCCACCAATAGTTGAGCGATTAAAATCATGGATGCTCAAGAGGCCAGGATTAGAGGAGCGTAGATATCTCGGAGGGTTGTGGGGTTGGAGGTGATTACAGAGATAGGGTGGGGTGAGGCCATGGAGGGAATTGAAAAAAAGTGAATTGATTTCAAGATCGCTGTTTCCAAATTTCTTCAGTGTTACCCCAACAACCTGCTTTAGCCTCACATGGAAACATGTGCCATCTGGTCCTCTAACACAAGGATGCCCCAGAGCATGGTACATCGGCGAGACCATGCAGACACTGAGACAACGTATGAACGGACACCGCGCAACAATCGCCAGGCAGGATTGTTACCTCCCAGTCGGGGAACACTTCAATAGTCAAGGACATTCAGCCTCGGATTTGCAGGTTAGCGTTCTCCAAGGCGGCCTTCGAGACACACGACAACGCAAAATCATCGAGCAGAAACTGATAGCCAAGTTACGCACCCATGAGGACGGCCTCAATAGGGATATCGGGTTCATGTCACGCTACAGAACGTGACTCGACATCGTTGTCTGTCTTTCCAGTTTTTAAAAAAAAAGTTAAAAGCTCAACTGCAGACAGCAGGATTTGACACATTGGACCCCCTGTGATCCATCTCATTGTCTTGGCTGTGCTCTGGTGTGTCTTTGAAGTAATGCTTCCCTGAAAGATTGTATCTCTGCAGTTTCTGTGTTTATATACTGTGTAATATTGTAGATTCCTTCATTGTACCTTTACCTGACGAAGGGGCGACAGCTCCGAAAGCTTGTAATTTTAAATAAATCTGTTGGACTATAACCTGGTGTTGTGCGACTTCTCATTTTTGTCCTCTAACACATGATTGATGTGAGGGGCCTGGGATCCATGTGAGAGGGCTAGGACCCCCACACTGACCTAGCCTGTGAAGGGTTTGTGACACCCCATCCCCCACCCCCCACGACCCCTACCCCCCCACCCCCCACGACCCCTACCCCCCACGACCCCTACCCCCCACGACCCCTACACCCCTGACCCCTACCCCCCACCCCCCATGACTCTGGCTGTGATTGGTCTGAAGGCTCTGTGACCCTCACCCCAGGACCCTGGCTGTGAATGGTCTGAAGGCTCTGTGGCCCCCCCAGGACCCTGGCTGTGATTGGTGTGGTGTCTGTGACCCCACCCCCCATGACCCTGCTGTGATTGATGTAAAGGCTCTGTTACCAACCCCCCCCAACCACTCCTCACATTGACCCTGGTTGTGATTGGTGTGAAGTGTCAGTGACCGCCCCCCCCCATGACCCTGGCTGTGATTGGTGTGAAATGTCTGTTAACCCCCCCCCCATGACCCTGGCTGTGATTGGTGTGAAGTGCCTGTGACCCCCCCACCCCATGACCCTAGCTGTGATTGGTGTTAAGTGCCTGTGACACCCCCACCCCATGACCCTAGCTGTGATTGGTGTTAAGTGTCTGTGACGCCACATGACCCTTGCTGCTGCCAAATCGCTCAGAATCTTCCCGAAAGTGCTCGAACAATCCAGTCAGGACACAGAGGGTTGTCTAGTGTCCGCCAGCGCCTGGTAGAGAGAAAAAATGAAAGAATAAATCGCAACAATGTAAAAGAGAAACAAACATCATAATAATGTGCAGCTGGAAAAAAAGGTAATAGGGAAATAAACATTTTAATGTGGAGATGGAATAAAACATTAAGAGACATTAAAAAAAGCTTTAAAGGTAGCCAAATAACACATAATTAATTATTTTCTAAAAAAACATGATCCTTACCACTTCAATCGTTTTGATTTGATACAGTAACAATGCAATAACAATGGTTGCGAAATGGCAGGGAATGGGTATTCAGCAGGCAGTGCGCGGGACAGCCGCGGTATCCTGGCGGCGGAAGGTGCGCAGGCGCAGTGCGGTAGGTCGAGCGGGGGAAGGTGCGCAGGCGCGGTGCGGGAGGTGGAACGGCGGAAGGTGCGCAGCCGCGGTGCGGTAGGTGGAGTGGCGGAAGGTGCGCAGGCGCGGTGGGTCGAGTGGCGGAAGGTGCGCAGGCGCGGTACGGTGCGAGCGGCGGGAGGTGCGCAGGCGCGGTACGGTGCGAGCGGCCTGGACAGGGACTCAGCCCCGAGTCAGCGGCGCGGCCTAGGAGGTGGGAGAGCGGCAGTTACACAGCAGAGGGCGCGGCCTAGGCCCTCCCGCCACCGGCTTCAGGGAAAAAAACAAAAAGGAACGGACGAAGGAAGGAACGGCGCGGCCTCCCCGAGAGGAGTTCGGAGGAAGCGGAGCCCCGGAGGAGAGAGGCCCGAAGGTGAA